>CM048821.1:26040147-26744741 GCA_026586065.1 Dioscorea zingiberensis
CAAATGGAAAAAGGTTTAATTATAACAAGATTCATGACACCAAACAAAAACCTGAAGCATCAGTACATAATATTCTCTCTCTCTACAGATAGAAATTCATATATAAATAGAAATGAAACAATTGAAGAAATTCGGGATAATATATCATAAAAACAAGATCTTAAAACGGTCTATATACGATCGGGACGCAATAATAATAAGATAAAGATCTGCTTATACATTCTAAGGATCTGCTTGTTCATGAGAAGTTGATTCATGAAAAGAAAATGAAAGAAACTCAAAAGATTCATAAGCAATAAACAAATTAAAGAAGAAGATCACAAAACTAATGAAGTCCAACTCCAAGTCTCAGACAATAACCATTCCACTGAATTTTAGAAAAATTTGAACTTTTCCGCATATCACTTATTTTGTTCCGGCTTGCATTTTTCCTTTGTTGGACACATTGACTAACGTTCGGGCGCATAAACCACTCAAGACTTGAAAATCTTTGGGAAAAGTAATGCACTTACACGCTGTATAAGATTTCATTATTCGAGGCTTCATTTAAACCTCATGGCCAAGGTTTACCACTAAGTTAAGTTATTAACCTTAACTTTTCTCCCTCCCGCATGACTACATGAGGAAGAAGAAAAGGGAATCTCCTTTGCACTGCGCATGGCCTCCCAAATTTTATTAACCTTTTGACCCCTAAAAGAAAAAGCTTAAAAGTAAAAGGAAGTAGCTCTCCCCATACTATCCCTCCCTTCCCCTTAGTTATCATCAAGGACCATACTCTCTTACGAAAAGCAGCTTTTGAGAGTATTTTGTTCCCCATATGACCTTCTTCAAACTCCAAGCTTGGTAGGAAGCGTAGGAAAAATTAGGGTTGGGTGCTTTGATGCCTCAGTATTTAGTGTTGTTTATTTTTGGTCTCCCAAAATAAAGGGCCAATGCCTACTTCCATCCCAAAAATTTAAATTTTGTTTCAATACGGTCCACATCAAAGATATAATGCCACTTATCACTCTACATCAACAAAATAACGACTCTAAACATAATAATAAAAGATTATATGCATTTCATCGCAGTATTCTGCACATAACCGCTTAATACGTCTAGAATAGTACCAAAATGCCTAAATACTGAATATATAGTGACTCCAAAATGCCAAAAAATACGCAATACATAAGTGACAATATCAACAAATTTTGAATTTTGGGATGGAAAATCTAATACTGTCCCTGCTTTCAAGGACCAAAACGGCTTTAACCTCAGTATTTATATATAAAAGGATATTTTGTGACAAAAAGATCCCATAGAAGTAACTATTACATAATTTATACGAAAGACCCTATAGAAATAACTATTCAACACCCCCTCAAGGTGGGTGATAGATATCAATCAATCCTCATCTTCTTACAGGTTTTATTACACTCTCTAGCGACCTAATCCTTTAGTTAAGAAATCAGCTAATTGTTACAGCCGAATTAACATGTCTCGCTTTCAAAATCCTTTTCTCCAAATAGCCCTTAACGGGCAGCCATCAATCTCAACATGCTTTCAGTACGACTCATGTTGCCAGACAAGATTGTTAACAATACTTTAATGCGGGCTTGTACTTATTGAGCACACCAGAGCTTCAAATACATCGCCTTCTAAAAAAGTAACAGCCCATAACAAACTTCTCATCCAAAGCATCTCTACAAAGACTAACCGCCATAGTTCTATACTCCTAAATTTCAACAGAGACTTGAAAGCAAATCCACCTCTTGCTTCGCTATACTTTCACGCACACATGGTTACTTAAAGATACAGTGACTCTCGAGGGGTGGACCTCCCATCATCCAAGCACTTCTGCCCAACTGCAGATCGCGAATATCCCTCTACATCCAAGTGCCCATGACTCTTTGAAACCAAAGGTCCTTTCCCCGGCATCCCTTCAAGTATCTCTCGTAATCTTGTATACCGCCTCCATAAGTGCTCAAACCTTTGGATCATGTATATACCTTCTTACCACGCTTTATGGCAAATACATAAGGCATTAATATCGGGGCTCGCGTGTGGCATAAGGGTGAGATAAGTGCAACCAACAAGTTCTTTTGATAGTGTTCCTTGCTCACCGAGTCACCGGGGAGATTGAGCAAGCAACTTAGTGATTCTCGCCTTCTTCCATCTGAGTAGAAGCTACTTCCGACACCCTAGCATTTTATGTTTTGAATGAGTAAGGGTCCAGTAACATACTTCCTCTAAGAAAGTACTATTCTTCTTAGCATCTAATCAGCAAGAATCTTCAATACCACAGGAAAGCCATCTCCAGTGGCCTAGATCCTCGACCTCAAACTATTTTACCTTAAGCCTCCTCGCTTTTAGCGTGGGAGATCTCCTCAACATCATCCCCTCGTATTTAAATAACAATGTCATCCACAAAGGATAAAGATAGGATCATGTGCATATGGGAATCGCAGAGTGCTTCTTTGTAAAAACAGCAGGTAGGATCCCCACTCACACTCGCATGCATAGCCCATACCACACACTACACATCTCAACCTCCTGCCAAACCATGTGCCCTTGTGAGATTGCCTTCAACTCCATATATAAGGACTGTACCTTCAATCCCCTACACACCCCTTTCCTTACATGAAGTGTTTGTGGAGTTGTAAAGCCGTGTGAGGTGAAATCTCCATATACACCTCCCTCTCTGTAGATCTCCCAACGCAAGAAGTTAGGCATTTTGGACATCCGCCTACCAATGTAACAAATTTAACCAAAGTTTGCTACACATTAGATCAAAAGTCTTCACTGCGGCTCCATCTTTAAGGCATCGAGCAATCATCATCATAGTCAATCCTATAGGCTCCTGCTATACCCCCTCTTTCAACTAGCCTCGCTTTGTACATCTCGCTAATCTTTCTTCTTCGTGAGTTTGCTTCTGTAAATTAAATAGCCAGACACTCCACTTATAGCCAACACCGCCTTTTCCAAATTTCAAGCAGAGGTATAAGTTCTCGTGTCTCATTCTTCTCCAAGGCTTGGAGCTCCTCTTTGCATCGTCACCCTACCTCGCCACAATGCCTCGACTTAAAAATCCCGCCTTCCTCGCACACGGGCAGACTCAAATATGTACATCAAATTGCATTCCAAGCGGATATGCGCACCCTACCTGGGATACAAGGCTCCTAAGCTGCATCATAAAGCAACAACACACATGTTATTAGCAAAAGGTAATAGTAAAACTTCAAGTAAAATATAAAGTCAATGTATAACAAATGGAAGATAAATCCTAAAGGTATGCTGTGCACTCTATAATGCTTCGAAAGTACACAACCAGCCCGTGACGTATGGACCCTCAAATCACAAGTGCGTCCTCACTCATTGTAATCAGAAAGTAAAGGTGGAAGCTAAATCTCAAGAACAATCCTGTGACCCCTAATGTGCATACCTCTCGGGAATATATAGCTCACACCGCGCTCCTTCAAGCGGGATCTGAAAAGTAGTGAGAATTAAAATGTATGAGCTTCTCGTCAAGGAAAGTTTTCCAAGTAGTACCCCCCGCTAGGACTGGCAAGTAACAAGTCATGTATGGAAGAATGAGCAAGTAAAGTAAAACAAATCTCTACGACAAAACCAAGAAAAGTGGGGTCACAGCCCCCACGCCAACAACCACCTAGGAGTCTTAACCCTACCTACAAGTAATTGTCAAAGATAGGGGACTCTTATCAGCAACAACGGCCTCCCAAGTCCCGTGGAGAGAATTAGGTCCAAATAAGGTTCTCAAGTTATCCCCGGCCACGGGCTGGCCACTCGAAATGAGCATCGAATTCTTTGGTCGAATAAAATCGATAGCGCTTACCCCTACCACATAATGCGTGTCGATACTTCGGCCAATGTGGGACATCGCCTCCACCGGATAGGTGGACGGTGGCCGTGAGTATCCTCCCCCGGCATGGGAAAACCATCGTAACGCCAGGTGGTGTCCAAGCAGCTCTCTCAACACTCCACAGTGAGCCCCCCACGCCTCCACTAATCCGGGCGGAAAAACTCCATAAGAATACACGCTCGAATGGCAAGGAAATACCATACAACCACACACACATAGCGCAAGCATGGAATCCAACAATCAAGAAGTGCATAAATCCAAAAGCATCAAATAAACATCACCTAGCATCAACGGGTCAAGAAGTTAATCAACCAATGATTAGGAGCTAACACAAGCATGTGATTAGTGATCGGACGAAAGATGATAAAGCGAAAGTGCAGCCAAAGGTACTTACCAGTCAGAAAAGAGTGAGAAGTGTCTAATAGCTCAGGGGTTGTTGTCTCTCCTCGACGTACACTCTACCGCTCAAAGGTTGGATCTTCGGATCCTATAATAAAATCCTCTATTTCTCAAGATACCTCGGTGATTTATGCAAAAGTAATCACTCCAGTTTTATCGCATCGGGTCTATTCACACATTAATGCAATGCACGCATCTATTACCCCCTCCCTATAAGATAAGTGATGCATTTTAATTAGAGGGTTTTAAATACTCCATATATATATATACTATATATATATATATATATATATATATATATATATATATATATATCCTCATTAGTTCTCACCAGCTTATCACCTCTCTCTCTGAACTCCGCTACGCTAAGTTTGCGTTTCTGCCTCTTCCATTCTTTTCCTCTCAACCAATTATTATTATTATTATTATTATTATTATTATATATATATGTATTATTATTATTATTATTATTGTGAGTATTAATGAATTATGAAAATCTAAGCCATAAAGTATAACCTTCAAAAGTGCTAAAACATCATGGCTCCTCAAGCTTCTATTTTCAACGCTTAAATCGTTATGGAATGACATGAATCGATCCAACAAGAACCCCCATACACCTACATATCTAGCTTCCACGTAATATGCAACAAGGTCAAGCACTCTGTAAGCCCCTGTGTTCTCTCCTTTACTACTCAAATAAATGAAGTTATCCCCTTTTCTAAGTATTGGTCATAAAACCCATACTCAAGAACCCATATATCTTCTCTTCTATTTTAAGAGATTCTAATGTGCTTTTATGAACTCATCCTTCATCCCAAATTTTATCAGTAACACCCTTCTCACTCAGTTTATACTAGCCATCATGTAGGGGTTTGTTGTTGATTCATTGCACAGAGGGAGTTAAAGGGCTAAACTCTTCACATGATATATGCTTTAAGTGAAGCCCTTGTTCTTCTCTCTCTCTCCTCGAATCCACCTGTACTGAAGACTCCCAAGTGGTCCCTTCCCCTCGGTGTTTCCCTTAATGGAAACTTAACTCATTCTACTATCTCTTAAGTTAGGGTTATCTCTTTCCATGCACATCCAAGCTTCTATTTCATGCATGCATGGCTACCGATATGAAACTCACACATGTGTGTAAAATGCAAGTAAATCCTGTAATTCTTCTCTACCATGCATGGACTCGAATTGGGACTCGTGCAGCTTTGGTAAGGAAGAGAGAGGCTTCACCTACAATGTAGTGTTTGCGACGCCCTTCTCGAGGGTTCTGTAACAAACAGCTGCTGTCACGTGAAGACTCTCGCCATCGTGTTAGTTTCCCAAATACGTGGGCCTGCGCGGCGGTTCCCGTTAATCCACGCTGCCTTTCTTACATTATCAGCTTCCTCCTCCGGGCCCCAAGCGCTGCAGTTGTAGGTTTTAACGTGGGTCGCCGCCAAGGGAGAGAAGGTTCGCTCCTTCCTGTACCCGGGAAGGTGTCTTGGCCTGTGTTGAGAGGCGGTGTGGAGATGAGTTCGCACAATTCTTGATCAGCGAGGGGATATAGTGGCCCGACTTCTCTTTATTATCAAGGTGCGTACAGGGTGAAAGGCTCAAGACGCATCACTTTACTCATTCGCTAAGTTAAGTATCAGAATACGATGAGCAGAGACCTTTTGACAATCGACGTGCACTCGGCCCGCCTACCAACAAGCAAAGATATGGTCCGCTTGAAATCTGGTCAGACGATTTGCCAAAGTGAAGCCAGCCTAGGATACTCTGCTATTCAGAGCCGGGCATGTGAAGTGGAATTACATTGGCCCGGAGGTGCACCTTGATTTGACGGGCGGTTATTGCTCCATTCCGAGCTGAGCGGACTCCTCGACGTATGAAAGCTCTCATCCATGCCTTTGATCTCGGGTTCCCCTCGCTTGGATGAACGTGGCCATGGGTAGCACTTCACAGAAAGATGGAGAGAGGAGAGAATCCTCACTTCTTCCTTCTTGTGTGTCGTGGTCGCTGTGGATGACAAATTGAGATGTAGCGCGGCAAATGACACTATGCATGGTCACGCATGCCTTTTCAAAAACCCTCCTTTCTTTCTAAAACCTCATGCATTTCAATCAAGTTATTCTCAGCTTGAGAGCTGCAAGTATATATGCACACCAACGCCACTACCCCACTTTCTACTTATATTGTTATTGGCTCATTATATATATATATTAGTCTTCCATCTCGCCTAACTTCAATTCTAATTGACTTCCTGACTACTAAAAGTTTGTAGCTCTTATATATATATCTATTTCATTTGGTAATATCATCTATTATATCATGTGCTATATAATATATAATATATCAGTATTATATCATATAATACTATATATTATATAATATGATTTCATAAATCATGCGCTTATGATGCCCCTCGCCCATATATATATATATATGGAGTGGAGCCGGTATATATATATATATATATATATATATATATATATATATATATATATATGTATATATGTATATATAAATATATATATATATACTTGGATGTCTATTTTCATTTTAACCCCATCCTTTAATTACTTCTCAAACTAGACCCTTATTTGACTAACAATGATTAGTACCAAATCAAGGATTTAATTACTCCCAGTAGCTAGCAATTCTGTGTGGATTTTATGTACTACTCACTTAGGATCCTCGGGTTTCGCACTCGGCTACATCATTCGGTAGACGTGGGACCGACTGTGGAATGCATTTATATGCAATGGCCAATATAGTTTTGTAGTACAGGAGGATAAGGGAAGAATAAGAGACAAAGTTAGCAGATATCATTCTCAAAGCCCAAATCTAGCCTGGAAAGTTTTCAACTGCAACATTGGCTTTGGTAGGTTCTTTACGCCAGGCAATAGGCAAATTAAGAGAGTGTAGAGACATGATTACTAATCCCGACTCATAGGGAAGACGTGTGGGGAAGATCCTATGGAAGAAGGAATCCGATCAGTGATGTCCTGGGTTCAAAGAGCATGCGTAGACCGATCAAGTCACTTCCAATCTGCAATCACTGTGGAGTATTCGGCAAGCATGTTGTTGTCGTGAGAAGGCTACTACCGTTGCCGCCTCCATGCTCCCTCGGATACTCCGAGAGGAGCTCCTCTCAAGCCTGTCTCCCCTTCAGTACACCTTCAATTCTCCTTTGTACTTGTTTCCAAGTCACTACCTGCTTGTTCTCGTGTCAAGCCTGCCACAATTCATATCATTTCCATCTTCATTTCCATCTTGACGCTCCCCTTGATCCATGTCATTCACAGAACACGGTATTAGCCCCACATTTACATCTCCTACTATTCTCCCTCTCTCGACCAACAACTCCTGTGCTAGGAGAGAAGTTCTCAAAGAGAGATGTAATCTATCTGCTCACTATAGAAAGGCTCCGACTCCCTGAAGGACACATCCATACTCACAAATAGTCGATGCTTAGTCAGGCTCTAATATCTATAACCCTTCTCGCTAGAAGAGTACCCAACAAATATAGACTTAACAGCCTAAGGGTCCAACTTCCCTACTGAAGGCCTATAATCTCTTTTAAAGTAGGTGTAACCAAACACCTTAGGAGGAATGATGAACTTCTTCTAACCCAAAAGCATCTCGCATGGTGTCTTCATTCCCAGCACTCGTGAAGGGATTCGGTTAATGAGATAAGCTGTCGTCATCACCGCCTCACTCCATAAGATCTTTGGCACATTCATCATAAGCATGATAGAGCATGCCACCTCCAGTAGATGTTCCGTTCTTGCGCTTCGGCCACCCCATTTATGCAAAAGATGTATCACAGGCGGGATGTGATGCAAGATCCCTTGAGTTGACAAGAAGGATGAAAAATCCTAACATACTCAGTTCCATTGTCAGTCCGTACAATCCGAACCTTTGCATTGAACTGAGTATTCACACAGGCACAAAAGTCTTGAAAACACCGAAACACATCACTCTTATGTTTTATTAAATAAATCCAATTCGTACGAGAATAACAATCATGAAGGTCACAAACTACTTGATTCCACTAACTGAAACAACTGGACAAGGTCCCTATACATCCGAATAAATAAGAGCAAATGGTTCAACACTTCGAAGACCAATACTAGAATAAGTAGAACGTGTATTATTGCCAAACTCACAAGCATCACATACAAGTTTACCCATGTCTACTTTGTCCATTAATTTCGTTACAACCTACTTAAGCTATCAAAAGATTAGGCTGACTCGGATGACAATGTTAGAGTAGCACTCATACCTCTACTCCTTCACACACAACAACAATAAGAGCAGATCAAGACACCCCCTGTGGATCCAAGTACCACAACCCATCATGCCTAGTGTCAGTCCCAAGTATCCTCTCCATTTGTTTCTCCTGGAAAAGACATGATTCCCGATAAAAAAGAACTTTACAATCTAATTGATTAATAATAGAGCTAACTAAAAGAAGGTTAATTGGGAATGAGAGAACGTACAAGACAGATGAAAGTGTGATTGATGAAGTGCATTTGACTGAGCCAATCCCTCTAATAGGTTAAGAAGTCCCACCAGCAGTTTGGACGGTCTCATTATGAGTATGTCTATATGGTGAATGTGATGCAAGCTCACTACATACACCAGTGACATGCCTAGATGCTCCTGAGTCTACAATCCATTCTATATGCGAGTTTTTTTATAGATGCAAGTGCCTAAGCCTGCATACTTGTGCCCGCATGAGCATAGTTGGCAAAGTTACCGAAACCAGTGGTCATAGCAACATCCTGTGTGACCTGACACTAGCCTTTGGAGCTCTCAGTCCTCATCTTGAACTGTCGTAACTCCTCCAACTCAGCAGCGGACATCTCAACAATTTGACCTCATCAAAGAATCGCTAAGTTAGCTTTTGGACACTGCCACGCACCTTCACCACGACCTTCTCCACGTGCACCTCTATAAGCCCCTCTGCCTCCACCTCTTGGACGACCGCAACCAGGACTACGCGGTTGTGGGCAACTAAACCTGAGATGCCTCTTCCTCCCGCAGTTGTAGTACTCTCTATCGTTGGTAATAGGAGCAGGAACTATATACCAATGCAAACCAAACAGGGGGCGATGTATCACTAGTCATCACCTTCAGTCTAACCTCATCTTGGGCCATCGCAGCTATAGCCTCTGGTCTCCATAGTGGGAAGGAAAGATTGATGACATATTGTGGCTCTCCTATGCTCAAACTCTGCATTCAGGCCCTTCAAAAAATGAGTCACCCTCCTACGCTCGATCCATCTCTTGCCCAAAGTTGTGCATGTAGTATCTGGAAATGCCAAGGGATCATAATGGTCCAAGTCAGACCAAAGGTGCTACAGCTCAGCAACATACTCCAAAACACTCTTCTCCCCCTACTTCAGATTCTCAATTTTTGTCTGTACCTCAACTATAAGCATCACATTCCCTGCTCCAGAATACACCTTGGCCAGTATCTTCCACATATCAGCCACATTGTTGATTGTCTCCATCATCCCGGCAATGGTCGGAGACATCAAACTCATTATCCATGCCACCACCAGGGAATTAGTGGTGGGTCAGGTCCTCCACTCGATGCTCCCCTTGTCTGCAGGCTCAACACAGGTCTCCTGCACATAATGCTCCCGCCCCTTTATGCTCAAGATCAGACTCGTCCTTCGAGACCAACTCAGATGGTTGTTTGTCCCTTATAGTTTCACATCGTTTGGAATAAGCTCCCACCTCAGGCACCATCTCCGGAAAGTATCACAATCTCCCGTTTGGATGAGGCATCGGCTTCACTCTTGGATGTGAACATCCTCACGAGTTCCCCAAGAGTATCCTTCATATCATGAGTTGTGACTGGGTTCGCCATCTCCACAGTCACCTAAACTCAAGCGGCAACGGACGCATGATCAAAGCGTAACGCATTTAGATCGTGATGGGGACAACGGCTCTAATACCATGTTGAAAGTGTAGGCAAAATTAGGGTTATGTGTTTTGACAACCCCCCTCTGTATATATATAAAAAAAAAAGGATATTTTACACAAAAGACTTTATAGAAATAACTATTCAATAGGAAAGAAGCAAAGGACAAAAAGGAAAAGATCAAAGCTGAAGATGTTTTGTCGATATTGTGGAAGGGATGGCCAAATTAAGCATACTCTCCTTCACAGTTTGTGAATTAATAAATCAATCAAATATTCTTACTCATGTCTTATCTATTTCTTATTAAATTTTCACAATTGAGGTCATACAAGATTGATGGAGGAAAAGGAGCTCAACAATATCAATGTGGATTGCTCTACTGCTTCTTTTGGCCTTCAAGTCTCTGCCAAATATTTTACTAACATTGTCACTTAGTCTACGGTGTGTTTGTCTGCAACTGATGAATTATGCCTTCAGCTTTTCATAATATATAACCAATGAATCAATAGATTTGATAATTTATGACCACTATATATATAAGCTTAGTTCATTCAAACATCCTAACTAAAAGATGCAATTGATCTAACACAATAGCTCATATCCCTTTTATTGCCATCACGACATCTGAATTCCTGAGGAAAATGTCAATATATCTTTTAAAAAAATACAGATTTTTCTAAAAATGCATTAATTAAGCTCAAACTTTACTTTAAAATGTATTTCCTTAAAAACCTACATTTATCTAAAAATGGATAGCTCCAAGCATCACAAAAGATGGACTTGGAGACCAATTACACAAAAGAAGTTTGGGTCACATTTATGTACACACAAAGTGAATCAAATTCTACAAAAACCAATATTTCCATGATTATCTAAAAAAATCATGAAATGAACTTTTACTACCATCAACATAAATAGTTATATCCCCAACCACATCTGAAAATATTCTGCAATAGAGCAAATTCACAATTTTAAAACCTGAAAAATTAGATTAAAAATCGCACAAAATGCATACATTTCGACATAGGAAAAATGGAAATAATAACCCATAAATAGAAAGAACATAAGAAAAAGGCACAAACATCCTAAAATTGACAACAAAAAAAAAGGAATCAGTTCATATTGAAAAACAAGACAAAAATGTAAGATAACAACAAGATGGATCACACGTATAAGGGTTGATCACCTCTTGCTTTGATAGAGTTGTGGAAGGCAAAAGGCAAGTGAGATGTTGCAGGACTTCGCAGTATGAGAGAGAGGGAGATCGGGAGGAGGTAGCCGTTGTGAGTTAGAGCTCCTCTTCCTTCTTCTTCATTTCCAATCGGCTTGAAAACCTAAAATCGCTGTATGAGGGGAGTGGGAGGAAAGAAGAAGTAATGAAATTAAAGGAGCGAGTACTGCTGCGGGCTACTAAAAATTTCATTTCATGACTTAGCGAGGATAATAATGCCTAGCTAAATATTTTAATTTCGCGAGGATTATAATCCCTTGCTATATTTGATGCTTTTGTTACCCAAAAATAAATTAGCAAGGAATAAGTTCCCTCGCTAATTTGCCCCCATAGTATGTAATTAGTGAAGGAATTTTTCCCTAGCTAATTAGCTAGGGATGAAATCCCTCGCTAATTTCATGATATATTAACACAAATTATATACCATGAAATTAGCGAGGGATTCGTCCCTATCAAATTAGCTAAGGAAAAGACCCTCACTAATTTCATACTATATTCACAATGACATGCCATGACATTAGCGAGGATTGTTTCTTTAGCTAATTATCTAGGTCATAAATCCCTTGCTAATTTGTTACTATATTCACAATGATATACCATGACGTTAGCGAGGGAACTTTTCCCTGGCCAATTAGCTAGGGAAACAATCCCTCGCTAATTTCATACTATAACATATCATGACATTAGCGAGGGCTTCTTTCCCTAGCTAATTAGCTTGGGCGTAAATCCCTTTGCTAATTTTATGGAAATTAGTGTGTTGTATAGTATGAAATTAGCGAGGGCTTTGATCCGTAGCTAATTAGCTGCGGGAAAAAAAATCCCTCACTATTTTCATCCTATTATAATTAATAATGATATACCATGAAATCACAATGATTTTTCCTTATAGTATAAAATTAGCGAGGGATTTTGTCCCTAGCGACGGATTCCGGGTAAGTTGCACCCATGACCACAAAACTAATCAGGTTATAATGCTATGGCCACAAATTAAACTTTTTTTTTGTATCAGAAAAGCTATAAAACTTTGCTCCAATTGCATGTAAAGCCAAAATGGGTGAATCTCTGGCGAACCTAATGCTAGACCCACTTCTCTTCAGTTTCTTTCTTTCTCCTAGTGTTAATGGCTTCTAGGAGTTCTTCAAGCTGTTTAGGATTGGGTGGACGTTCGATTTTGGATATGATGACTTTGGCCCTCAAGATCCATCCAACGGGAGGCAATCCGATCAATCAATGAAAGTAAATTCCTCTATCTCTATGGCGCCACAAAAAATGTGTCGCTGACATGGCATTTTATAAACAAATAAATCCACGTGTCAATAACACATTGGTAGTTTTGCTGAAGATTCACCCAATTTGGCTTTACATGCAACTGAAGCAAAGTTTTATGGCTTTTCTGTTACAAAAAAAGTTTTGTGGCTATAGCGTTATAACCCGAGTAGTTTTGAGGCCATGGGCGCAATTAACCCACAGATTTCTTTTGCCCTTGCTATTCTCTAGCTAAATACAACATCTTAGGCTGTGAGCGTTAAAGAATAAAGTATGTTCCCTCGCTATTCTCTAGCCTTCTGTTCTTAGTTATTATCACCTTGCCACCTCCTCACCCCTCACCTTGACACTTTATCGCCACATCACCTTGGAAACACCAGACATAAGATAAAAACAGTTATTTTGTTTTGTTCTCATTTATTTCGTGTTGAAAACACAACCTAAATCTTGTTTATTCAATAGGTTATATACATCTATGATGTTATTGATCCCTCCTTTATTTTTTCCGTATATCAAGTTTTTTAAACCATATATTATGAATTTATTATATAATAATTTATTTCCTTTTATTAATTTTATCTTTACAAATGTTTTAAATTTGTTCTTTTTACAATTCATTGATGTCTTTGATGGAACACGATTAAGCATGGGATCTATTTTTCCCGGGGAAAAATAGAAAATTCCGTAACTTTTTAATAAAACACCCTTCACTTTCTACAATCTCCCATTTAACATCTTATAGGTTAAAAATGGCCCTATAAAATATGATTAAGTATGGATGCCCATTGTTATCGAGGACGGACCTGATGGCCGACCCAGTGAACAGGTGAGCAGGTGGGGCAGTTCGGTCCGGTTCTTAGATTTTAGGGTTTTTAATTATTTTATTATTAAAATATTATTAAAAATACTTTTTTATTTTTTATTTTAAATAGTTTTAGGTAGAATACCCAAATTAGTCCCTATGCTTTTCTCTCTCTACCCTTTTGGTCCTTCTACTAAAAAATGGCAGAAAATAGTCCCTCTACTTTTTAAAACTGGTAAAATTAGTCCAAAATCTAACTGGGGTTATCTTTGCCGTTAACTTACGCTGACATGGCATTTTTAGATTAAAATATTATTAAAAATTATTAAGAAAATATTAAAAAAAAGTTTAAACTAACTAATTGCTTAAAAAATGATGACTACCTCACACATTTTAATTAGATTTTTTTTTAAAATAACAATATAATTAATTTTTAAAGAAATAATATAATTACATTCATTACAACCAAACAATACAATTAACAAAATAAATAATTTAATTAATTTCATTACAATATAATCAACTTAATTAAACTAATTATAACCAACTTAATTATAAACAATATCCCAAAATCGCCTCAATGGAGTAGGAATCCCCGCGTAAGCGGCGGATCACTATAGCACTTGCCCTAGCTTCCAAGAGCGAGTTGGTAGTGATTCCTCATCAGGATGGTCGTGATATTGTTTATAATTAAGTTGGTTATAATTCTAATTAAGTTGATTATATTTATAATGAATTTAATTTAATTATGTATATTATTAATTGTATTGTTTGGTTGTAATGAATGTAATTATCTTGTTTCTTAAAATTAATTATATTGTTATTTTAAAAAATCTGTCATGTTAGCATAATTAAAATGTGTTAGGTAGTCATCATTTTTTAAGCAATTAGTTAGATTAAACTTTTTATATATTTTAATAAATTTTTAATAATATGTTAATCCAAAAATGTCATGTCAAGTACGTAAGTTAACGGCAAAAGATAATCCCAGATTAGATTTTTGACTAATTTTACCTGCTTTTAAAAAGTAGAGAGATTATTTTCTACGCCATTTTTAAAAAGAATGCAAAAATGTAGAGAGAAAAGATAAACGACTAATTTGGGTATTCTACCCTTTTTTTTATAAATTATTTAAAATAGTTTTAATTATTAATATATATATTGAACCAACAATGATATCATTGACTGGCGGTTGAATCGGTGAACCGACAGGTGACTTCGAGGACCTTCGTTGTACCGCTCAATGTGCGATTAGGTTTTGATAACATTGTGGATACCCCATTTTTCTTGGGCAAAAATACAAAAATTCTCTAACTTTTTAATAAAACACCCTCCACTTTCGAAAATCTCCCATTTAACGCCTGCTATTTTCTTTTACCGACTTTCCCCCGTTTCTAAACACTAGAGAATTCCTAAACTAGCCCTTCTTTAAAAATACATAATTATATTTAAAAACAAATAATTACATACAAAATATAAATGGATAGTTCTTACTATAGGAACAATAGAATAAATAGTTATACAACACAAAAAATCAACAATTGTGCATCTGTACAAAGATTAAAAATAATATTGAAAATAAAGAACTTCTTATGCAAAATAAAAAGTTACGAAATCCCAATTGGGGTTGTAATTTTTAGAAATTTGTTGGTTTTTTTTTAACTAGTGTAGTGCCAATGCATTGGAGACGTGAATTTTTTTTTTTTTTTTTCAAAGGTAGGGCAAGTGAAATGAGTTTTGGTCGGGTGTAGGTGATAGTAGCCGGAGCAAGTTCCGAGACACATCACAACGGGCTTTGAAGAGAAAACAATAATGACGCCTCAACCTTTGACACACTTGCCAACTATCCTAATTGTAAATGCAAGGTCAGGAAATAGACCCGTAAGTCCTTACATGACAAATCATATGTAAATTTAGCTCAATCAAGAATAATTTTAATAAATTATAGTTTATCGATCTTATAAAAAAAATAAAGATGATAGTAGCTGTGAGGGAAGAACATGGACTTGCATTGGTTTTGACCATATTATGGCAATTCGCCTGTTGTGAAATTGCAACGATAGGTTGAGCATGTGAAGGTTTTGGTGATATTCAGCTCGCCAGAAAAGTAGCACACAGTAGTGGTTGGAGGAAAAAATAAACTAGGGTCATGAGCGAGGTTGTATGAATAATAATTAAAGAAGGGATAAGCCAGACCAGAGATTTAAAATTTTGATGATTGAAAAAAAAAAGTAAAAAATAATAAATTAATCGGGAGGTATTTTAAAAAGCAATTTTTTAAGAGGTTTTTCCTTACCACCTCCTCAAAAATAATAAAATTATTGATCATTCGCTCATTTTTCAATAATACCCCATAACCCTCTATGAAAGACCTTAATATTTTTAAAAAAATTTAAGAAACCCAAATATAAGATAAAAATATCCCTTTTTTTCTATATTTCCTTATGACTATTAAGTAATTAAGAATATTTTCAAAGGGCTTATATATAAATTATGATTGTACTAAGGGGCCACAAGTAAATTTATGTTTAATTTACAAAAAATATAGGATTAACCTATTTTATATTTAATTTTTAATGACATGTATAAAAAATACTAAATAATAAAATAGGAAATTAAGTTATATAAAAAGGTCAAAAGAGTTATTTTACATATATTGTAACCTGACATTTTACCTCTAACCCAAAGTTGACAAGAATAAAAATAAAAGAGGGAATTATAGGGTATTATTAGAAAATGAGAGTTACAACTAATTCTATTATTTTTCAGGGAGTAGTAAGGAAAAAAGCTCTTTTTTTATTTGTCTAAATGGTTGATTTTCAATGCCTAACCCAGTAACCCATAATAACAAAATAAACTGAAAATTTTAAATATAAATAACGATAATAAATTAAGTATATATTTGAAAAAATTTCTAAATAAATGTTTTAAATTTGTTATTTATATCTCTTAGTTTTTCTAAAATATTTGACGTGCTTCTATTTCTTATTGCCACAACCAATATATATAGTTGTGTTACTGTGAGGTTAGTTGGAATACTGTTTATATCGTATGAGTCTCGTTTTGGCCGGATTTTAGGCGTGTTTGAAGGATTTAACCATAATGGGATAGAGAAAATCATCGAAAAATAAAATTTGATGCAATGATTTACATACAATTTAGTGAACTTTTGGTCCTCCCACTTAACGGTTGCACTTAATGGTTGAAATTACGAGCAGATTTAGATTTACTATAAAATAAGAGCAGATTAAATGGGAGGGACCAAACCGTCAGCCAAATTGTATGAAATTGACAAGTGCTAGCTTATTTTTCGATGATGTTCCCATCCGCATTTTGAAAATCCTTCAAACATGCGAGGCCAAAATAGGTGTGTCCTCTATATCAAGATGATGGATCCGCCTACCGATCAGTATCATCTGTGTGTGTATGTATATATGTATATATATATATATATATATATATATATAGTGTCATGATATAGTAAGGTCGATTAGATTACTGTTCATTTAAGGTCACCTCATTTTAAAGTACTTTGATAGTATTTTTTCCAAATCCAATCGTATGGATGGAAAGGACACGAAAAATAAGATAGCATGTCGATTTTTATACAATTTTGTGACCGTATAATCATTCATCTTAAAGAGTGAAATTTTATACAAATCTTAACGGGTTAAATTTTCACCACTTAAGATGAATGATCATATGGTCACCAAATTGTATGAAAATCGATATGCTAGCTTATTTTTCGATTTTCTTTCCATCCATACGGTTGGATTTGGAAAAAAAAAATACTCTCCAAGTGCCTCGAAATTAGGTTTCATATACCCGGCCAGCCTTATAGTGTGTATATATATATATATATATAGTAGTGTTAGGATGAGACCCGCCGCAAGTGCAGCCGCCCCATCCTAACACTACTTTTATATATAGAATATATATATTATATATTTTATAATCTATTTATATATATATTTTAGATTATATATATATATATATACATGTTTTTATATACATATATTTATATACATATATATATATATATATATATACGGGCATGATACAATAAGGCCGGCTGGATTACTGTTCCGGTAAGGTCACCTCCCATTTTGGCCCTTGAGCATGTTTTAAGGATTTCCAACCGTATGGATGGAAAGAACATCGAAAAATAAACTAGTATGTCAATTTCCATACAATTTGGGAAGGTGTAGGGTCTTCATCTTAATGGGTGAAAATTTATAGAAGTCCTACTGGTTCAGAACTTCAATCGTTAAGATGAAGACCTTACAAATTCCCAAATTGTATGAAAATTGACATACTAACTTATTTTTCGATGTCTTTCCATCCATACGGTTGGATTTTCTCAAAATACTGTGCAAGAGGGTCAAATGGAGGCCACGCTATCTGCATCAAGATGATAAGTACCTGACGCGTAGTATCATGCCTATATATATATATATATATATATATATATTATATAAAAAAATACTAATAGGATAAGGCGGCCGTACTTACAGCCAGTGTTGTCAGACCTGGCCTGGCCCAGCCGGTTGAACCGGAAAAATCGGGAACCGGTGGGGGACCAAGCCGGGTAGGCCCCCAGAACCGAGTGGGGTGTGGCCCGGCCGGGAACTGGCCGACCTAGGCGAGTGAACCGGCCCGGTTTAATTTTTTTCCAATCAAAATCAAAATGAAAAAGAAAAAAAAAACATGGAAGACTAAATACTTCAAAGCTTTTGAATATTTGAAACCATTTTTTAAAAAAACAAGCTCATAATAAGGCCCAAAATGAGATGGGCTACCAAAAAGTTGTATTTTTATACTTGAGTAACTATGATTATATTTTAATTGTGTATTTTAATATTTTTGACTAATTTATTTTTTTTAATATGTGTTTGTTTTGAACATGGACTAAATATAAATATCAAATTTAGTTAATCAATCATATTTATTATTATTATAATTTTATTTTATATCATATTTCATCATTATTAACTATTATAAATTATATTTTAATATTTTAGTATTAACCTCGGTTCAACCTTGACCTCCGACCCTTGGGCTTGGCCAGGTCAATGCTCCGGGCCGGGTCTGACAACCTTGCTTACAGCTGGCCTCATCCTATCAGTTTTCTCTCTTTATATATGTCGGGCCGAGCCCGGGCCGCCCGGAGACCCAACCTCACATAGCAGGCCACCGTAAAATGCTACCGCCTAGGGGTGTAAACTAAGCGGCCCAGAATATCGGCCGCATCACCGCTTCGAGCTCGGCTCGTGAAAGCTCGAGGCCCAAGCTCGACTTCGAGCTCGTTCGAGCCTTAATTTTGTTGCTCAAGCTCGGCTCACCTATTAATTGAGCTACTCGAGGCTTTCGGCTCGTGAAGCTTCGAATTGCTCGAGCTTCATGAAATTCGTTCGGTGCCTTAATTTTGTTGCTCAAGCTCGGCTCACATATTAATTGAGCTACTCGAGCTCGGCTCGTGAAGCTCGAATTGCTCGAGCTCGTGAGCTCGGCTCATGAATTAATATAATTATATATATATATAAAGCTCGATTAGGCTCACGAGCCTGTCGAGCTGAGCACTTTGTTGCTCGAGTTCAGCTCGTAAACTACTCGAGTAGCTCGAACTTCGAGGCTTCGGCCTGCGGAAATTTCGAGTTGAATTCGAATATTATCCGAGCCGATCTCGAGCAGCTCACAAGCAGCTCTGCTCGCTTATACCCCTAGGCTGGCCTGACCGTAACATCCCATATATATATATATTAACATTTATTTATCCCGGGGTGTTATTTGTAAAAAAAAAAAAGGAAAAACAAAAACGATTGGATTGTTGTTTAAAAGGAGGTCACTATTTGGGAGCAGGGAGAGACTTCGCCATTTGGGAATTTGGGAAAACAAAGTCCCCCACCTCCTTCCTCCTTCATGACGGGAAGCGGTGGTGGGCATCCCTTCTCGTCTCCGATGGTTGATCCCGGGAGCTCCTCCCCTCTTATTGCTCCTGCCGCTGACCCTGCTGGCGAGATTGACCTCGAGGCCGGCCCCGGCGACCAGTTTCAGTGCCGCATCTGCCTTGAAACCGATGGTGCCTCTTCTAACCCTCCCTGGATCCTATCAAATTTCGATTAATTCAAGAAATTTAGGATTTTTATGGTTTATTAGGTTCTTGCTGTGTCGCCAATTGCACTTCTTGCAATTTGGTAGATTTATTATTATTATTATTATTGGTTGTGTTTTGAATGTGTTCTTACTGATTAGGGCTTAGAGAGTTTTTCCGGGACCCTGTAATTGGGGAATTGTGTGCGTCTTTTCTTTTAAGCAATTTTTTGGCGGATTTGTTTTCTTGATTCTCCTTCTTTTTGTTGGCAAGTTTGATGGTTGACTTTTCCAGTTTTAGTTTCGTTTTTTAAATGTAATGGAACTAGTGTTAGTCTTTAATTGCCTTAATTTTTCCCATTTTGATGAAATTTGGTTCTTGAGCACTATTTTTTTTTTTTTTATCATTTTGCGTGTGAATTGTGGTGGTTAGGGTTTGTCTTGGTTCTATTTGAGCTATAAATTGGTTATTCTCTGGAAAAATTTTAGGAAGGGACTTTATAGCTCCGTGTAAGTGCAAGGGGACGTCAAAGTATGTCCATCGGGAGTGCCTGGATCATTGGCGTGCCGTCAAGGTAAAGTTTCTTGTACTATTTGATTTTGTTGATTAATTGCAGGATTGAAGCTTGAAATTCTTCTGAACTTGGTTTGTGATGGATTAATGGGTACAAATTGACATGTTTTGGTATATAATTTGGCTGGGGGTCATTATCAAGCATAAAACTTTTGCCTGTGGTGATTTAGATTGGAATCCATATTTTTATTGTTGATTTGTAGATAGAAATGATGAATTTTAGTTCTGGGATGAAGCTTTAAGCTTCTAGGTGCTTTCATCATGTTTGCTTTGTGAATTAGCATATGAATGCAGCTTGAATCAATTCTCTATGGCTATATGCTGAATCTTTTTGCTTCATGAATGTGCTTATTTGTTTACTTAACCAAGCACATTATGTACATCAAGTTCATAGTTTAGCTATATGATGTGGTTATCATGAATCTTTTTACCTCTGCAATCATTTTTCTCATCATATGGACAGGTTCTCAGAATTTTTGCTCATACATGTTCTTACTAAAGTTTCTTGGTCTATTTTCACAGCTTTAGGTTGTCTCTGCCCCTTTTAGGTTATCTACCAGAAATAGAGATGCTAAGAATAATTCAAAAACATTGAAGAAGATTTTAGTTTTTCAGTTGACTTAACTATTTTTCTTGCAGCTTCTCATCCTAAAAAGTATTCCTTCTTTTGTTATTGCATATCTTTTTCAGCACATGCCTTAGAATGTCAGTTTTCTGTATTTTGGTCCCTTTTTTCCCATTTCGGGTTTGGTTTGTATAATCATGCACCATTATTTCCTTTTATGGTTTCAGCTTGTGATAATCACTTTGTTTAATGTTCTCAGGAAGGTTTTGCATTTGCTCATTGTACAACATGTAAGGCTCCTTACTACTTGAGGGTTCATGTCCATACAGACAGGAAATGGAGGACATTGAAGTTCCGTTTCTTTGTGACTAGAGATATTCTGTTCATTTTTGCACTGGTCCAACTGGTAAATCTCTCTTGGTTGTTTCTTATTCTTATGCTATCTTCCTTAAACCTTCATTTGTCATTACAATGTAATACTTCATAATGCAGGTAATTTCTTCATTGGCATATTTGGTGTTTTTGGTCGATAGGTATCAAGACTACTGGCTGCGATTGGCCTGGAAATTCGACAATGAAATTAGTTTCTATTACATATGTGGTAAACTCTAATAATATAGCAAAAATTATTAATTGATATGTTGGTTCTTATCATATCATATGCTTTCTTATAGTCGTCTCATCAAATTTATCTTCATTTATGGTTGATTTTCTTGTTTTGTTGCAAAAAAAAAGGCAAAAAAATATATATATATATATATTCATCTTAATGACTGACTCGTGACCCATGAATATGCTTTAAGTCATAATGTATTTCATCTTTAGAATTTGTTACTTTGACATCTACCTCCAATACTAAAGCATTATGCAGAATGAACTGATTGTTTCTTTGGCTGAGAGCGTATATTTTGAGGTTCTACCAGTTTCTTAATATCATTTACAGATTTCCTTCACATTTTTTGGGGCGCATTCTCCTCTCGTTTTTTGAGACACTCCTGCATGCCTCTATCCAAATGCTCGTCTTGTCATGTTTGTGTATGAAATTTAGTAGGCTACCATCCATATTGTTTTACTAAATTGTTCTGTTCTATTCCATGCCAAAGGGGCGAGTGTGCCTTTTAGTTATTTCATTTTCTATCATTCATGCAAGTAAAATTTCATGAGAAGGCACTTTTTTAAGTTTAATAATTTACTTGATATTTTGTTTTTATTCTATTTGTTACACCTACTTCTATGACCTCCCAGTTTATTAAGCTTTTGGAAAATGCAAGTGTACAGCTCTTTTTATTATTGTTTTGTACTCAACAACAACTATGTGGCATTATTTTATAGTATTACTGGTCCTTTTAAGACTGATTTATTTGCTGTAATTGCTTGTAAGTTCAGGGGCTTTGTTGTTTTTTGCTTTGCTTGGATTGTCTGGGTGCTTCATAACTTGTTATGATCGGCGTGTTCGTAATGATCTTGCTCAACCATGCCGGGAGCTATGCATATGTTGCTGTCAACCAGGGTTGGTATTTGGACTGTTCATTGTAAGAGCAATCATTTGGAATTGGTTTTGTTATTGTTTGCTAATGTAAGTTGCATTTTTTGCAGTGTTTGTGCAGATTGCCACCTTCCTGGTAATGCGCTCTGTATGTGGACGGACTGTACAACATGCATTGAAGGTTGCTCAAGCACAGCTGGTGAATGTGGGTGCTTGGCAGGTGCTGGTGAAGCTGGGCTCCCATTATTGTTCATTATGGCAATCATTGTACTCGGGCTATTCACTGTCATTGGCATATTCTACAGCGTTCTAGTCGCAACAATGGTTGGCCAACGGATTTGGCAACGGCACTACCATATTCTCATGGCGAATGCTAACAAAAAGTAACACATCACTTAGTTCATATCTCTCAAATTTGCCTTATTCGCATACATTTCCATAACTTCATCTTACAAGGTTCACATATTGCTTACTGGCTGCCAAGATGCTTTCGATTTTTAACTTGAGCGTAAATTGTGAATGCCCTATCATAATACTTTCAATCGTTAAGACAGGAAATGAGAATCAAGGTTGAAGAATAGAATAAATTTTTATGATAAGAATCATTTCTGAAACTGACCTATACTGCTAGACAGTAGGGCATCATGCAAACTGATCTATATTTTTCGCTTTTGTGATTTCTTTTGAAAACATATAAGGAACTTTTTTCTAACTTTTTATTTTTTGTCGTTTTCCATGAATATTTCCCAGGAATATGTTGTGGAGGATGTTGATGGTGAGATGACAGATTCAAGTTGGTGCCCACCTCCACTTCCACCTGAGCATGTTCAGCAGTTGAAATCTCTTGGTCTCTTATAAATCAATCAAAAACTCCACCAATTCCTCCCCAAAGTTCTTCCTAATTGTGGTATGCTCTGCCACCAGTCACTCTCTCAGCAAATACATCAAAGAACTTGAAGACTTCTCTGTTTATAAATTGCCTCTTCACAAGATGACCAAGCCCTCTTTGCCCCCATTTGAGCTGTTATTGTTGCACTACTTGTTATTTGTGAATGTTGTATCCTTGCCCTGGTTTTTCCTCCTCCCTCCTTTACAATATTGTTCTGGGCCCTTACACAGTACCATAACTCATGAATACCTCACGCTACTACTCATTTAAGTCTTGCTCAAGGAGTTAATATTTCATAATCTGATTTATACAAGTTGAAAATTTGTTCTGTTTTGTTTTGTGTTTTTTTTTTTTTGATTATTTTGTTTAACATATTGATCTCTTTGTTATGTGTTTAGTGTAATTTTAGAAAAAAAAATATTATGTTTTTTTTTTCATAAAAACATTCTTTTATCTGTTCAACCGTGGTCACTGTTAAAAGAATGTACCTAAATATTATTTTACTTTTTTTAATAATATTAGTATTTTATAAAAGATCAAATTATTACTTTAGCAAAAGGACTTATCCTATTTAGTCTCTCTATTATTACGATTTGCATTTTTTCGGCCTACAATATAAAGCATGCTTCTTTTGGTCGCTTTAATTTTATGTTTTGTATGCTTTTAAATCCCTCCCTTGAAGTTTTATAGGGACCAAAAAGCCAAAAACATAAATAAAGCTTTACTCAAAAGGCCAAGTGGAATTTATTTAAAAGACACAAACGTAAAATTAAAGGGACCAAAAAGACATATTTTATATTAAAGGGACCCAAAGGGACAAATGACTAAATAGGGTATTTGACCCTTTTTTAATTATCAGAAAGATGTTTGGTTGTAAAACAATTTTAGCTTGATGGATAAAAAGGCTAAACCATATCCTCAAATTCTTAAGTTATCGTGTTTTTTAACCTTTCATGTCTCTGTAAAAAATATTTTTAATAATCTTTTCTCAATAATACAATCTACAAAATTTTTTTGTTTTTCCAACTCCTACAAATCAAATAAAAGAAATCGTGGTAGCCTTCGTCATCATCATTTATTTTAAGATAATTACAAAAAATTACTATTTGTTGGTTTAAATGAGAATCTTATCATGTAAAAAAGAATTTAATTTTTTAATAAAAAATATGATTACATAATAAAGTGAACAATATTTAATTTTATATATTTATATACTTTTTATATCTTTAAAACTCATTTAGTATTAAAATTAGAAAACAAATTGCTTATAAGCAAACAACATAATATTTTATTGCAAAGCTCTATTTTTTAAGGATTTTAACAAAAATATCATCAAACACGATACATCTTCAATAGTTTACATAACAAAATATTATATTTAAAAAAAATTTAGAATTTTAAAAATTAGTTATTGTTATCAATTTTCATAAAAAAAATTGGTTAGTTTGTTCTCTCTTATAAAAAAATTAGGTAGAATACTCAAAATAGTCCCTGTACTTTTCTCTCTCTACCCTTTTAATCCCTCTACTGGAATTTGGCAGAATACAATCCCCCTACTTTTTAAAGAGGGTAAATTGAGTCCAAAATTGGACGGACATCAAATCCTCCGTTCACTTACGCTGATGTGGTTTTTTTTTGAAATAAAATATTATTAAAAAATAAAATTAACACATTTCTCCCATCTCACGTCCACGCCTCTCCTCTCCTCTCCTCTCCGTACCCACTCCTACCCCTCCGCCTCCCCCTCCCTCCTCCTGCCTCCCCGCCTCCCCTCTTCCTTTTCGCCTTTGTCTCATCTACTCCAAACTCACTGCTTGCTGAGCCCACTCTTGTGAGCGGTAGCACTCCAAATTGAACATTCAAAGCATTGCAAGTTGCGTGGCTTCCTCCAACCTCGTCTTCATCCTCTCCCTATATATCAGTGAACTCCTCAAACCTTCTATTTAGTTCATCAATGTCCAGAAGGTCCAACTCATCATCCATGACCTCCATTTCTTCAATCTCTTCATCTTCCTCCTCTTCTGTTTCTATTTCTGCTTTTGCTTCAACTTCAACAACAACCAACTCCATAGTTTGTTGCTCAACAGTCTTCTTTTTATATATATATATCTAGAGAAACTTGAGCCTCTGGCAAGGAAGGCAAGTAAGGTTGGTGGTGGATGTAGTTAAGCATGTGATGAGGGTTGTAGTGGTTCTATTCTCCGGTCACCACCATGTTCTCCACTGCTTGTCCTCTTTCCGGCCACCATTGTTAGGGTTAAGGTTAGGGTTTCGTGTCAGCTCCAGCAATAAGTCTCTCACCTCCTCAGCCTTCACTGCTTCATTGTTGTTCTCTTTCTTCTATACAAAAAAAAACTTTCTATATATATAAATACACACATACCTTAACTCTGAAAACATTTAAGACTAAGCTCTGGTAAGTGGCTACATTGACATTAGTGACCTCAAGGCCAAGAGAGATGACAGCCTCCATTAACCTTGTAAAACCTCCCAGTTTCTGCTCACAAAGCACCTTCACATAGGACTCATCCTCATCCAACTGCTTAACTTCGACTTGAGCTGCAAATAACACCATCAAATTTTCATTAGGTATAATACATATATCTACCAAGATATAGAGAGTGAAAATACCTCCATTTAATGTGCTAGATCATCATTTCCTATAAGTTCATGGTTGTTAACAGCCTTGGTGTTGGTGGCCATCATCCTTAATTTGTTGGGTGAGTCATCATGTTCCATTGCATTAGGGTTTGGTGGCATCTCCATGTTGCTACCATTTTGCTTTGCTCCTTCGTCCTCTGGGTTTGTTTCTTCAAGCTCATCTGGGAGATTCTTCACTTGTTTCTGCAACTCCAACACATACTCGATTGCATCTCCTAGAATTAATTGAAGCTCTATATATCCATATGTTTCATTTGTGGAGAAGAGGGAGGAGGGGAAGGGGAGGAGGTAGAGGTTGACAGAGGAGGGGAGCTGGCGGCGAAGGGAGGAGGTGGTAAGGATGGATGGTGGTGGGTGGAGAGAAAGAGACGGAGGCGAGGTCGAGGAGGCAGTGGCCATGAGGCGGAGGCGAAAGGAAGGGCAGGGGGGAGGAGGAGGGGTCAGAGTGAGTACGGAGAGGTGTGGACGTGAGAGGAGAGAGGAGAGGTGTTAATTTTATTTTTTTATAATTTTTTAATAATATTTTATTTCTAAAAAAACCACATCAGCATAATTAGCGTAAGTGAACGGAAGATTTAACGTCGGTTTAGTTTTGGACTCAATTTACCCTCTTTAAAAAGTAGAGGGATTATTTCTTGCCAAATTTGAGTAGAGGGGCCAAAAAGGTAGAGAGAGAAAAGTACAGGGACTATTTTGAGTATTCTACCAAAAAATTAAGAGTTTGAACTAAATCTATGGACCTATGGTGTGCTTCTGATGATTTATCTATAGTTATTAAAATAATAATAATTATTATTATTATTTATTTTGACCCCAAATTAAACAATTAAACAATATTCATTTTGGCCAATAACTCAAAAACTCTTGTCCTATGACCTATGAGCCCTTATTGTTTATAAGAGAAGATTTATTGACTTGACATCTAATATGACGTGATTTGAGATCTAATATGATATGATGTAGACCTTCATTGGTTTAGGGCCGTTTAGGTTTAGTGGTTTTAACCCGAAAAAAAAAGTTAAAAGAAAAAGGTTTTGAAAAAATAAAATTATCTCAATAATTTTATGCATCAATGTTAGTTGAAACTAATAGAAGGGGTTATTTGAAGTAAAAAAATATATATATATATATAATAAAAAAAATGTTTTTATCATGTATCAAGGCTTGAAATTGTATAAACGTACACCATAGTGCTCCATATCCAAAAAAATCCTTGTTTTCTATAATATTTATATTTAACATGAAAAATATTAATAGATAGATTGAAAAATACGGTATTTAAAAAAATAGTGTATTTTCATACAAATAATTCGTGACACTATAGTGCATTCATAGAATGAGTCAATGCTATATTGTGTACTTTGTTTAAAAAAAAAACCTCTAGTTCATGTGAGACATACTGTCACAAAGATCTAGGGGCGGCGAGACCCCTAATGATAGGAAGAAGAGATCAACCATACTGTTTTTTTTTTTTGAAATTAGGTGGATAAATCACGTTTTATTAATTAAGATAGATGGATAATTGGTTACATATTACTAATGGTTACATAAATAGATCCAGGTCAAAAACAAAATATTTCTATGTGAGCTCGGACTGGATGTGACCATCTCCCCTCTGCTATTCTCCCACGTGAGTGCAGCCCTCTACCCCCGAGCCCTCCTTGTCGCCACCGAGACCCTGTGGGGCTTCCTGCTCGAAATGAAGACTTCTTTTCACCAAGTTCTCGGCCTCTTGTAGCCTCGGATTCTTCGAAGGATGAGCTGCATCAAACCAGGATAATAGAAGAAAGTTAATTTCACGAATTAGTTGCCAGAAAACGCGACGTTTGTCTTGGAAACAGCGTGAGTTTCTTTCTTTCCACAGGGTCTAGTAGATTGCCATCATCGTGAGCTCCCACCCACTTCTAAGGGTCCTCGTGACCTCCTGTGTAGTGACTGTTAGATCCTTGGGTCCTTAGATAGGTCCTATTGTCGAACTTATCCTGAAGAGTCTCCTGTAGTAATCCCATATCTGACGGGCTAGTGGACACTCTAGGAGGAGATGAACGACCGATTCCGCCACAGTGTCACAAAGGTAGCAATAAAACCTTGATCCTCCCCACTGTTTGCGATGTAGATTATCGAGGGTAAGAATTCTGTTCTCCCTGGCAAGCCATACAAACAGCTTGATTTTGAGTGGGCATGGTCGCTTCCAGTAACTTAGACGAAGGTCGCTCCTCATTCCCGAGTCAATCCGGAAGCGGTAACATGACTTGACAGTGAATCTTGTGGTCGGGGTAAGCCTCCAGGTCCTTTGGTCATTTCCAATCCCCCTGGTGTTGCAAATGTGCTGATAGAGGATCTGATATTCAGCCGCTTCCCGCTCTGTCAAAGGTCCCGGTTTAAGAAGCGAGATCCCTCCTAGTAGTAGCTCTCGAGCCCTTGAGATGGGGGTGTTCATTTTTAGTATCAGGGGTTGCAGGGAGGGGAACAAGGTTTCAGGTGAGTGCCCATCAATCCATTTATCCCACCACATGTTAATGGAAGTCCCGTCACCTGGGTATGCTATGATGTTGTGCAGCTTACCTGCTTCTCCTTGCAAATCCCCTTTCAGAAGAAAGATACTCTTGGCTGAGCCCTTTTGTGCACATCGAGGAAGCCTCTGTTGAAATATGCTTTTAAGATTATTTTCCTGCATAAACTCGCCTCCCCCATCAGCAGTCTCCACAACCACTTACCCAAGAGAGCCCCATTGAAATGTCGCAGGTTTAGGATCCCCCAACCCCCCTGCTCTTTTGGTTGGCATAGCTTTTGCCAACTTACCAGGTGGTAGGTTTGCTTCTCCGAATCCGCACCTTTCCATAGGAAGTTTCTTCTTAATTTCTCAATTTGGTTGATCACCCACTCTGGTAACCTGTATATTTAACATATATGTATTGAATTATCTAAATTATCATAAATAAAATATTGTATATCTAACATTTAAAAAAAACACATGTTTGAATCAGTGTAGCTTGTCTATATTTATCAAAATTAAAAAAAAATTGAAAATTATCTACATAAATTTCCAAACAAATTTAAATAATATTATTTATATAAAATTTAAAATTTGATTATACATGAGTGACACTTTTTGAGGAAACGGACGAACTTCGTTGCTAAGCAAAACGTTTCCGCTGTGTTCCACGCTGGAGCACGGACCCGCGTAGCCATAGAGCGCTTGGGTGGTGGGTTCGATTTCTCTCTCTATATATTTTGGTGTTTGTTGGATCTTATTATCCACGATCACCAACCAATCAGAGCCCATTACGCTCAATTTTGCTAGGACTGTTTGCAGGAATTTTCGATCTGAGAGGTTTGCTTGATCGCCATGGCGATGCTTGATGCCTTCTTCAATAAGGGCGCTTTCAAGGGAGCTAAGTGGTTTGTGATTCTATGATCCCTATTATCACTTCTTATTTCTTTTTTTTTCGAAAGTTTTCATTATTGATTGAGAATTGTGTTTTAATTGTGCAAAAAATATATTTTTTTGTGTTCTTTGTTTGTTGATTTATTTTTTATTTTTTATTTAGGCTGTTTGAATTTCTTTTTCTGATCGGATTTTGTCAAACCTTGTGAGGGGAATTAGTAAATTAGTAGGTCAAGAAATCCCATGGTAGAGAGGGTGATTAATGGGGATGTTTAGACTTTTTTGGTTGAAGAAGTAGGGTTTTGATTCTTCTGTATCTTGTGTTGTTGTTTTAGCAAAACTCTTCTGAAGCTGACAATCCCAAGGATCAAGTTGTTGAGGAACCGGAGGGAAATTCAATTGAAGCAGATGAGGAGAGACATTGCTAAGCTACTTGAGAATGGACAGGAGGCCACTGCTCGGATTCGGGTACCTTGTTATCTATCTTCTTCTTGTGAACATGTTTCTTTCATGCATCTGTTGAATTTTTTGTTTTCCTTTAGAATTCGAAATGAATTTGAGAAAAACAAGGGTATACTTCGGTTTCAGACTGATAAGTGGTAGATGCTTGTTTTTAGGTGGAACACATTATTCGGGAAGAGAATATGATGGCGGCACAGGAGATTATTGAGCTTTTCTGTGAACTCATAGTTGTTCGTCTCCCCATTATTGAGACACAAAGGTCTGTTAGTCTGTTCTTTTGTTAATCTTTTTGCATATACTTCAAATAGGTGGATGTGTGCTTTCATGTTTCGTTTTGTATGTCATACGGGTGTGACATTCTGTGGAAATTTCATAGTTCAAGATGTGTTTTTTCATTCCTATTGATTCTTCTTGTGCTAATTCAGGAGTCCAGGCATCAGTCTATTGTTTGACATCCCTCGTACTTACTGTCACATGAGATTCTTTTGTTCATTAGGAATTGAGATTTAGTAAAATTTATTAGCTTGGCCCAATTGATTTAATTTTTAATTTGTTTGTGACAGAACATTATAAATACATATTGGCTTTACTTCTTCTGTACCAATATTCTGTTGTTCAGTTAGCATACGTAGTACTCATCCATGTCCTGTGCAAACACTAGGAGTCTAGGACAAATTTGCTATATATGTGAGTACATCAGTGTGTAGTTTCTTGTCATGTAGAAGGGTTTCTAAAAGATTATATTTGTTTATAATGAAAAAACAGATATGTTTGCAACTCAAAAATAACTTAAAATACAATTTCTTTAGATGATATGTATTACTTCTATTCTCGCCGCATACTTCATCACTGTGAGGTTAGATATTAATATATTATGAACTTGAAACTCAATTATTGACCCTTTGCACAAAAGCAGATGCATTTTGTTTTGATTCTGAAAATCTGGAATTGTTTACACAATTATAATTTGTGGATTGAAAGTTGTTCTATATAACTGCATGATGTTTAGAATTTCTTTGTATGCATGACCTGATCATGGTAACAGGGCTGAAGGTGTAACTAATGAGATTTTCTAATGATTGTCTTCTGGATGCATTTCCTCTATCCTTCTGAAGCTTAATACCAGTGAAGTTGTTGTGTATTTGGCTTTAATGGAACTGAATGAACAACTAACAGCAAATATTTTTTCATCAGGGAGTGCCCTCTTGACCTTAAAGAGGCAATTTCCAGCATTTGTTTTGCTGCACCAAGATGCTCCGACTTACCTGAACTGCAGCAGGTTCAGATGTTATTTGCAGCAAAATACGGAAAAGAATTTGTTGCAGCTGCCTCTGAACTTATGCCAGATTGTGGAGTTAATCGCCAGGTGAGACAAACAATCAAACATCAGTACATCTACTTGTTTAACCTCTTCCTAATGCTTCCAACCTCTTGAAATAATGCCGATCTTGCAGATAATTGAATTATTATCAGTACGTGCCCCATCTGTAGAAGCAAAATTGAAGTTGCTCAAGGAAATTGCTGATGAGCATGAATTAGACTGGGATCCAGCTGCTTCGGAAACTGAGTTTCTCAAGCCACATGAAGATTTATTGGTATATATATTATGCAAAGAAGCCAATGTATTCTGTGTTAAGGTTTTCAATTCCTAGAATGACTGAGCATATCCCTTTTGTATTTTTCTCTTATTTCAGAATGGTCCAAGCAACTTCGTCAGTGGTTCTACACTGCCTCTACCTAGAGAGAAGCATGATGAATCCTTATCTTCCACCCACACTGCAGAAGAGCAGGAACTTAATGATGATACCTTAGATCTTCCTGAAGTTCCAAAACTTTCAGTCCGAACGATGCCCGATACTCCATCAGCTCCTGAATATGTTCTTCCCTCAGAATCCTTTGTCACACATGACTTGAGCCATGATCTTACAAAACAATCTTCAGATGAGGATGAGGATTTGCCACATGTGGCAGAGCAACCAGTTGCTCCGCTTTATAACCCTTCTGCTACTGCTCCTTTGAAGGAAAATAATAGACAGTTCATCCCCTTTGTTTCTTCTCCAATGCTGTCTACTGCATCATTTTCTGAGAATGCAAGTGCTCCGACTTCCTTATCTTCCAAATCAGTTCCAACAAATCAAGATCAGCACAGGGCATCTCTTTCTCAGAACAAAACTGAGACCAGCACCGACTTCCAGGATGTCTTGGCAGCTGCTCAAGCTGCCGCTGAAACCGCGGAACGTGCCGCAGCAGCTGCACGTGCTGCAGCAAGTCTTGCTCAGGTTAGAATCACAGAGCTTGCTGCCAAACGGAACAACAGGATCTCCGAGAGCATTGAAAACAGAAATGAAGATGTTGGATCTGCTCAACTGGAATCATTTGAAAGACCATACCTTAATCAACAAAAATCATCAGGTCATATCGAGCATGCTACAAGTAACAGATCAGAATGGAGTTATGATACTAAAGAGCAAATCCCGGAAGTCCACCCGGTTCATCAATATCAGCGATCTGCATCATTAGAGGAGGATCCTTACTTCTCATACCCGAACTTGTTTACATCATCACAAGACTCAACCCTTGAATCAAGAATTCAACAGTCACCAGAGAAGCCACATTCTCCCCGGTGATTTTGTGAGAGGAGCTCTCCATGCTGGCCGATCAACAGAAGTATTCCAATCGCCTGCCTGTAGCATGTAACTGTTAAACTATATTGAAAAAAATACAGCTTTTTAAAATAAGGTGACTGTGTTTTGAAGTGTCCTATATTCGGGTGTGTTTGTTTGGCTTGATAGAACTGATTCTGAAAATTATGGTTTCTTTTGGAAATACACATCAGATCCTCTTGAATGTTGCAGTGTACTTCTATTTTATTCTACATCATCCACTTGGAACATAATTTCCATCTAATTGCTATGATAGTAGCTTTACAGAATGATAACTAATAAGCAGCTGCTTCTGAATTTAGATGCTTGAACTACTTTGTATGTAACAATGACCAACAACCTATTCAAGCATGAGAAGTTTCAACCAACGATGATGGCAATGAGTATATCAATGCCAAAAGGAATAACAGTGTGAGAAAAAAATCGAACAGGGAGCACTATAAACTCAAACTCCTCACGGATGCATCATGGGAAGAAGGCTCTGCAGTAGCTGGTATAGGTAATGCTATCTTGTTGTTCCTATCAGACAATCAATACGTTACAAGGCTATTGAAGCAACACACTGCAGACCCCAATGAGAGACGAGGAAGTTAAAGGAAGAGTGCCAGCAAAAGCTAGCAGAGACCACCAATTATGAGATCGAGTACATATGAAGGGAGGAGAATATGGCAGCCGACAAACTTGCCAAACATGGGCGAATACAAGGAATTGAAGAGATCTTTGTCAGCACCCAGGGCATACCCAACTGACTTGAGGAGGACCTCAAGATGTTAACAAGTGTTTTGTAACCAACTCGCAAACTAGTGCTCTTTCAAAAAAAAAATTTTTTTTTAAAAATAAGGTTAATGTCAATCTACAGAATTACATCAAATTAAATTACATCCTTCTGTATTCCAAAATAAGGTTAATGTCAATCAATCAATGGGCCAACCATTTTTACACTAGAAACACGGAATGGCTTTGATCACTCAGTTTACAAGACGAAAAACTGAAAAATATGAGAAAATAAATAAATAAAATGTACAAAAATTACAATTCTATGGAACAGAGATCTTCAAAAACAGTTTGGATGTTAGGCCTCTCATTTTACAGGAAGAATACACCTAAGAGACAGGGCTAGCAACTCTTCCATTGCTTTAGGAGCTTCCTCCAAGCCAGCAATCTCTGTGTCAAAGCATTCTGTTCCTCTTCCCTCTCTGTGACACATCCTCACCCAATCGGTAAGATCAACTGCGCCCAACTGGCCTGATATAATGTCGCCAGCGCTTTTTCTGGTTAGCAACTCCATCAGTATCACACCAAAAGCATACACATCACCCTTGAATGTTGGGATTGGCTTGGCTTCTGTCGCTAATTCCGGTGCTCTGTATCCAAGTGCTCCGAGATTTAACATCTGCTCTGCAGTACCACTTGCAGTCATAAAACGATGAAGGGCGTAGTCCGTCAACCGTGCAGTGAGATCGAGTCCTAGGATTATGTTTGTCGGCTTTAGATTACCATGAGGTAGGCCCTTCTCATCATGAAGGTAACACAAACACCGCACAACATCAATTGCGACTTTTAGCCGTTGGCTGACTGATAGTTTGGAGTATCTTCTCGGAGTTGATTCTGTGGATTTTATAGAGCACATACATTAAATTAAGACTAAGATCATAAATAAATGACATTTTGGTCAAGGATGACAATATCTAGAATCAAAACAGTCAAATAAAAAAACAAAAGTACAATTTCTTTTCTAGCTGAATTGAAGTAATGATTTACAACAAGCTGGTTTTTATGAGGGCATTTAACATATTAGTTACGATTCACGACTTGATCCATAATAACGGTAAATGTTCTATATGAAGTTTCACAAATAACTATAGAAATGACAAATTAAAATTTAAAATTTGGCACCAAATGAAAAGGTACAACATAATAAGACTTACCATAAAGATACAGTGCCAAACTATCGCCTTCCACGTAGTCTGAGACAATAAGCCTTTCTTGCTCTCTCAGCCCCCAGTAATAGCCCCTCAGAGAAGCAATGTTTGGATGCCTTATGCACCATATTCTTTTCGCTTCCTTGACAAAAGCTTTTTTATGCTTCACAAGGCCAACTCGGAGCCACTTTACAGTTAACACATGACCACTGTATAATGTAGCTTTATAAGAAGTCCCATGACTGCTTCTACCAAGGACTTCTGCTGGGGTAGCGAGACAACTCCTCTGCGGTGAACACTAAAGACCTGTCAAATGTAAGCAACTTCGCCAACAAACCGATCAGGTGAATAAACATCCAATACTACTGGCTGCTCTGATGAGTGAGTGTCAGTAAAAGAGGTGAAGAAGGCAAAGGTGACTTCGGAGAAGGCTCATGTCCAGTCTTTGGTGAGCAATGTTCTACTGCATCAAGTTTCCTCAACTCAGGAATGTTGTTTGGATCAGAGAGGCCATATTCCCCCATCTCATTTACCAAGTCCCTTTGAGGACACATTGACTGAGAAGTGGAAGTCAGAAGATGTGCATTCGAATTACTTGCCGAAATTTGTGCAGGATCATCTTTTGTGACATAACCATGTTAGTACGACCAAATCTTCCTAGCTTTACATCTCTGCCAGCAGCTTGGGTTCCAAATCCACTTCTGCCACAAAATTCTAGAGACCTTATTCTATAAAATGCCATGAATAAGAAAATCATCAACAGAACAGCCCGACACAACCAACAATAAATGCAACTTGAATACTAGAATTTAGACGTCTACGATGAACTTCTTCATTGTTGATTCCAGAGTTATTTGTTCTTGATGAAATGGAATCTGGGAAGAGTAGGAAAACATTTCCAGGATGGAATGAAGTTTCTGGGAACCTCTCTAATGTTTGAGGAACAACACCAGATAGGTCATTGTAGGAAATATTATATAGCACCAGACCAGGCTGAGGCATTTCAGGGACCATTACCCTTGAAATTATTGATAGATAGGTCAAGAGCTTCCAATCCACTGAGCATGCTCAATTCAATCGGCAGCTCACCAGCCAAGGTATTGTTCTGAAGTTTAAGCACTCTGAGATTTTGCATGTTCTTCACCTCCGGAGGCAGAGAACCAGAAAGCTGATTATCAGACAAATCAAGAATTTCTAAAGGTGTATGTGAAGTCAAGTCAGTTGACTCTGCTGATTCTAGGCTTTGAAGTGGAATAGATCCAGTGAAGTGATTTCCCGAGAGATTCAAACTTATCAAGGTTGATGATGTTAATAGGCTCGGTAGTATCGGTCCTGTTAGCTCATTCAGACTAAGATCAACTCTTGTTAACCTTGGGTAAGTGGCTAAAACAGAGGGAAGAACACCAACTAATGAGTTGTTCCCAATGTTGATAGAAATCAGGGACCCAAATTGAGACGTATTGTTTGGAAAGCTCCCTGAGATTGTATTTGAACTCAGATCAATGATTTCCAATGTATCTTTCCAATTCTGCACTGCAGATAAGTCGCTAGAGAGCATGTTTTTACTCAAATCAACAGTCGTGCAGCTGCCTAAGCTAGAGGGCAGTGAACCTGATAGCAAATTCGAAGAAAGATTTAACATCTTCAAAGTGGTAGAGTTGATAGAACCAACAGAACCTGCACAGAAAAGAAATTTTCATAATTAATGCTTTGAACAAGAACTGCCTTGTAAAAGAGGTTGCTGTCAAGATAAAATGCAGAAATACTTATATGGCATGACATGCAGATTCAGTAAAAATAGAACAAAGGAAAGTAAAATATCTATCAAAAGACTATCATCTAAAAGTCAGCAAGTAAGTAGTTCATGCTATGTAACATAACATGGAAACTGACAAAGAAAAGGGCCAAAAGGGAAGGTAATTTATCTCTCACAATGTTGTAATGTAATACTCAACTTGTAAGCTATGTAGTTCGAGTCTACAAGAGGAAAGTAATAAAAACCAGAGGTCTACAAGCAAGTAAAAAATTTAAATTCTTTTCCCAGAAGCAGTACAAGAGCAGATACAGATGTAAATACTCCCTGAAAAAGAAAGAAATGTTCCTCAAATATCAAAGCAGTAGTGTTCTCTGCTTCTGTACTAATTTAATATGATCCCTACTATAAACAGAAGTCTTTCAGAAAGAATCACAACTTCTCTCATACCGAAAGTCCTAGTACTACAACAACAACAACTAAGCCTTAATCCCATACTAGATGGGGTCGGCTATATGGGTTCTAAATGCCAGTCGCTACAGCGAGATCATTTCAATATCTAATATACATGGAGTCTTGACACTATCTCTCTCCACGTGATACCAGGCCTACCTCTACTCTTTTCTTATATTTTATTACTAAACTATCACAATTTCAAACCACGGCACACAGGGGTCTACGGCTGCGTGTCCGTTAATTCCCTGGTTCATTAGATGACACAAAACATGTATTGTAATTCACACATTCATTAGACAAGCTAGATTCAAGTGTTCAGAGTCCACATCGCTTGATCTTCCACCATCTATGATCACATCCAGAACCAAGAATTGAATTCCAAACCAAACTATAATCATGCTTATTGACTTTTCAATAACTTGTATCTACTTGGATCGTCCGACAAACAAGCGTCCATTTCTAATCCATGAATCTCGCGCAGAGATCAACGAATCAGAGCATCATCTAGAAAAACCAAGGCATTAGAAGAATCACGTTGTTCCAAATCGAAACAAACAAGAATAATATATGTAATTAATTCAGTGCCCCATACCAGAGAATCCATTGCCACTGAGATCAAGCTCCACTAATGGCATCCCATCCCCAAATAGCTCCTCTGGAACAGGACCAAAGAGCTGGTTGTTGCGAGTCCTGAAAGCTCTCAAATTTGTCAAAGAACCAAGCTTAGGAAGCTGCCCACCAATCAGATTCCCATTCACATCCAAAATCTCCAAATTCCTAAACATTGCAATGGAATCACTGGAGAAGAACTCCCCACTGATCTTATTACCACTCAGATTCATGTACCTCATTGTGTTGCCCAAGCTGGAGAAGTTCCCAGGATCCAAAGCAATCCCTCCATAGAAGCCATTACCACTCAAGTCTAAATGCTCCACATTCCTCATCTCAGAGAGGGACAGCCCCACATCTCCCCACAAGCTATTGGAGCTCAAATCCAAGGTCCTCAGCTGCTGGAGGTTCTGGAACCCCGCCGGGATCCCACCGGATAGCCGGTTGTGGGAAAGGTTCAAGAGGTTCAACCCCCCGAGCTCGGTGATCCGGGCGGGCACCGGGCCGTAGAAGCGGTTCGCGGAGAGGTCGAGGACCTGGAGGGTGTTCATGGAGCCGAGGGAGGGGACAAGGCGGCCGGAGAAGGAGTTGTTGGAGAGTGAGAGGTTGAGGAGAGACTTGAGGGAGGCGAGTGTAGCGAGCTTGAGGTCCCCGGCGAGGCCGAGGCCGGAGAGGGAGATGGCGACGACGGAGGAGCCGGCGAGGTCGCAGGAGACGCCATGGAAGGAGCTGGGGCAAGGGGGGTTTTCCGGCGGTGGGATCCAGGAAGAGAGCACAAGGCCGGAGGCGTCGGAGACGATGCCTTTCTTGAACTCGAGGAGAGATCTGAGGTCCGAGCAATGGAATGGAGATGGGACGAAGAGAAGGAGGGCGAAGAGGAGAAGGTGGAGATGAAGAAGATGACGGAATTTGAGATGCATTTCTTGATTCAGCCCCAAAGTTTCGATCTTTGCTCTCGTTTTCTCAATAATTGTGCTGCTGCATGGTCGGCAAACCAAAAAGGTGTCACCTTTGAGATGAGAACTCTGATTGAAGAACACCCTCCCTATCAAAGATGAGAGAGAGAGAGAGAGAGAGAGAGAGAGAGAGAGAGAGAGAGAGAGAGAGAGAGAGGAGAGAGAGAGAGAGAGAGAGTAATTCAACAACTCAAAGATGCACACCGACTGAAGAACACCCTCAAAGAGTAGAAGAGAGAGAATGGAAAAGGGATTCAAGAACTCAAAGATGACATTTTGAGTGAAGAAGAGCCTTTGACAGAGACACAGAGATAGAGACAGAGACAGAGAAAGAGAATGAGGAATTCTAGAACTCAGAAGAGCAGAAGAACACCCTCAAAGATTGAGAGAGAGAGAGAGAGAGATGGAAGATTGGAAGATGGTATACTGAAATGTGTATGAGAGAGAGAGAGATTGATGAAGGGTTGTATGTGGAAAGAGAAGAAGGAAAGTGTGAGAAAGATGGGAAGAGAAGAGAGAGAGAGAGAGAAGGAAAGCAATCAGGGAATATCAAAGGAAAGAAGAGGAGAGAAAAAAAAAAAGAAAGAAAGAAAACTTGAGAGAAAGTGAATGATTATGGGGTGGCTTGTTCAAGGAATACAAGGAAACATGTTGATAGATGGAGAGAGAGAGAAAAACTTAAATTTTGGAAATGAAAAACTAAAAAGAGGAGGAGGCAGTGATTGAAAAGAGATGTGAAAGTGTGGTTGGTAGAGAGAGAAAGTTAGTCTGTGTTTTGAGTCTAGAGAGAGAATCCAGAGATAGATAGATGGATAGTGAAGAAAACAAGGTACCAGCTACTGCATACAACTAAACAGACTGGAAAGGACAGAGAGGATAGGGGTTGGATACATGATTCCACACAACACACCAACTAAGGCAGCCATGATTGATTCCATTGGTCTCTCTTCCCTCTGGATCCAATCCCTTTCCATTTTCTCCCCCTGTTTTAATTAATTGTTCTTTTCATGCATTGCTCTAGATCTCATCTATGATTTGACCTTGTTTCTCACCAAAGTTTGTGATAAAAGATTAATGTTGCTTTTATAAATTAGATTTTTAGTTCTTTTTTTTTGTTTTGATAATTTATTGATGGTTGGGGGTGTTTGCTTGTCTAATTGCTTTGTAGTAGAGTACAATGGATTGGAGAAGAGAATATTAAGATTTGATGATTCTTTGGAGAATCATGGAAATCAAGACAACTTACATTGCAACTTGTTTCTTTAATTTTAACTATTCATTAAAATATCAGTTTTTTTTTTAATCTTTGTTTTGTTGGATCAATCATTAATTAATTATACATTAATCAACAACCTTTTTTTTTCCTTGTTTTTGTTTTTTTTAAATAACCCCCGCAGGGACTTCAAAGGACTAGTACAAGGGTGGCCGTTCAATCCCGCAGAGTTGTCCTCGAGAGAACAGCGCCACACCCGGGATTCAATCCCGAGCTCATCCACAGAAGAATCTCATCTCTTAACGTACCAATAGATCTTTGGGTTGCTGGTTTTTTCTCTTTGTTTTAATGTATGTAAATTTAAGAAGAAAAAAAAGTTCATTAATTGTTTGAGCCAACCAACTTTAATGACCTGATTTGCAACCTTTTTGCCTCTTATTTATGCAACCATCTCTTGTGGAGCAACTCTTGAATTCACTTCAGCAATTGAAGGCATGGGGTCTAGTGGTGCAATGCTATGTGTTGTGTTAACTTAAGGCCAGAGACTTAATAGAAGACATTATTAGTGTTTGATAATGGGTAGCATATGAATGAACATGTTAAGACTAGGTCCTTTTCAATGATCCATGGATATTTGAATGTCTTCTCAAGTCTATTAAAATGGATATCTGGTCCCACCTTGGATGAGGATGAATATATGCTTAAGCTGAATATTGAATTCTTCCAACATCTTATTAAAAATATTACATTTTGATTAATAAAACTCACTAATTCTTTTGTCACATAACTAAGTTAAAACAAATTTTTCTTTTTTGACAAAGATGACAAGTGCCCCCTCCCCGTGAGGTAAGTCAGAGGCGGGCAGCACGGCTCCCTGCACATATGCCCTCACCTTATGGTTGTGGAGGTTCGATTCTGGATTCATCCCAACCATTTATATCCTATACAAAAGACCTACTATCAATAGATCAAGAAGCCATTAGTTAAAAACAAACATTTTTAACCCTATATTTTAGCACACTTGAAAATACACGTTAGAATCTCTACTTTATTCGGTAGAGGCATATTTCAATCCCTTCATCTCCAACTTCTCTCAAGAAAGATGCTCTTTATAAGGAAAAAAGGAACTTTTGAAAGATTTACAAATTAATCTAACATTTATAAGGGTATATATAAACTTAGAAATAATAATAGTCATTATATATTTAAACAAATGTCAATATTGATGTATATACTTATTTATTTATATTGTATTGATTGTGATGTTGAAAGTACAGGGTGGCTCAAGTGAGATGCTCCTCTTTCTCTTGATGAAGGTTTTGAGCTTACCATGCATGTGATCTTGTGTTTCCCATGGGACTTGTGGAGCCAACCATTTACTTTAACTACTGCCTTCCTCTACTGTTCAACTTTGCTCATTCATAGCTCTTTCAACCTTGTGTTTGGATTCAAGAAGAAATCTTCTCTTTTCTTTTTGCTCATTTTCCTTTTAATCATTTTTTCCCCACAGTTTTCTTATAATAAATAATACACTTCCTATGATATCCAATTGATTTGAGAAATTAATAGTAATTCTGATTTCTAAAATTTCATCAAAAGCTTATTGGCCTAACGGTACAAATCCCTTACTTAAGACGAGTGGTCTCGAGTTTGAAAATAAAAATAAAAACTTCTGCAAGATGTGAAGTGATTTGAGACTTATTGTATCAGAGTAATTTATGTCAAATAATTTTATTGAATTAAATATTTAAATGGTGAGCATAGTTTAATTTTTTTTATGGGGTTTATATATATATATATATATATATATATATATATATATATATATATATATTCTTATATGTGTATTTTATGGGGTTTATTTTATTTTAAAAAAATAAAATAATCTCTTTTAAATTAAATAAAAAAGTAAAAGCTTTACATAGTTATTTTAAATTTATTGTAGTAGATTATCCCAAGAGTGATGTGTATGAATAATTTTGAATTTTCTAAAGTTTTCTTAAATTTTTTAAATTTTTACTAGGATTTATCTGAAAATAAACAGTTTTACAAAGGATATATACTTAATTTTTATTATTTACTACAAATGATTTGTTTTCTTCTCATATGTTTAAAAAACTAATGGTTAGTATAAAAATAAAATTATTATCACTTTTTCGTATTATTTTCTCTCTATCCACTTTTATCTAGGAGACACTGTTTTTGATTATATATTTCCCTCGATCTTATCCAGATGGAGACACCGCTCTTGATATTAATAAAGTTATGACCAATTTTCATTATTCATATATCTCCATCCACCTTATATAATGGAAACACTACTCTTTCCGTCAATAAATTTATCACCACTTTCTCATATCCAAATATCTCTCTCGACCTTATCTAAATAGAGACACCGCTCTTCATTTAGATAACCCATATATCTATCTCTAACTACCTTATCCAACTTTGTCCAGATGGAGACAAACTCTTGACGTCAATAAAGTCAGATGGAGACAAGGCTCTTTGACGTCAGTAAAGCTGTTACCACTTTTCTTTATTCACATATCTTCATCTACTTTAGAGACACTGCTTTTGACGTCAATAAAATTATGACCACTTTTTCATATCCAAATATCTCCTGGATGTTACCCAAATGGAGACCTTGTTCTCTTCATTTGGATAAAGTTATTACAATTTTTCTTTATCCATATATCTTCCCCATCTTATCTAATCTTGTCTAGGTGGAGACAACCCTCTTGTCAATAAAATTATCATCACTTTTTCTTATCCATATATCTCTATCCACCTCATTCAAATGGAGACACTGCTCTTAAAGAGATAAAATAATCATCATTTTTTGTTATCCATATATGTCCATCTGCTTCATAAATGAAGAAAAACATGAAATTAATATTTTGTAATAGGAAAAAATAAAAAAAAAATTAATCATTAAAGAGTTGACTTACATATAAATGACTTCTTGTAAATTGATTTGTATCTAGACCCCAAAACACAAATCAATATAAGCAACATAGTTATGTTAGATGTGAGAAAGACCTTTAACTTCAAAATTTACTATAGTGCAAGTTATTTTCTCATCTTAAAAAAATAATTTAGGGATCTATATATAAATGTTGAGAAATTTGCATCTAACCACTATAGAATGCATAATTACGTATGTATCCCATAATTTTCATACTTTCAAATGTATCCCTATAAACTTTATATTTACATATATATACATAAAACATTTATTTTTACAAATATATCCTAGTAGTCAAAAGTCAACTAAACTATTTAAAAATACCACTTTACCTCATATTTTCACTTTAATCTTAATGTCATATGGTTTTTAGGAGATACATATGGAAATATGAGATTTTGTAAGGGTATATATGTGCAACCGAAATAAGGTGAGATGTAACCTCACCCCTACTTAATTATAAATAAAATGTGAAACATTAGATTTTCAATTACAACATATGACTTACAAAATACCAAAAAAAAAGATAAATAGTAAAAATTTATTTATATTGTAGCAAACAAACCGTAAATAACACACTTCCTATGATATTCAATTGATTTGAGAAATTAATAGTTATTGGTAACACTAAGCATGTAATTCTGATTTCTAAAATTTCATCAAAGGTCTTTTAGCCTAGCTTGATACTTTGCTCCCTTACATAAGGCCTTGATTGTGCACACCCATCTTGCGCTTGTTGCCAATATCAAAAAAAAAAAACTTCTAAAAAATGTCAAGTGATTCGAGACTCATTGTATCAGAGTAATTTATGCCAAATAATTTTATTGAATTAAATATTTAAATGGTGAGCATAGTTTTTTTTTCTTATGGGGTTTATGTATTATTGATGATTTATTTAATGATTTGGGTGATGATAAAAATTTTATTGATTATATGTGTATATTTTTAAAATAAAATAATCTCTTTTAAATTTTATTTAGGTTGTAAAAGATGATTTCATAGAGATTTTAAAAGATAAATAAATAAGTAAACAAAATAAAAAGGCAAAAGCTTTACATAGTTATTTAAAATTTATTGTAGTAGATTACGTGAAGAGTGATGTGTATGGAAAATTTTGAATTTTCTAAAGTTTTCTTAAATTTTTTTAATTTTTACTAGGATTTATCCGAAAATACAGTTTTACAAAGGGATATATACTTAATTTTTATTATTTACTACAAGTGGTTTGTTTTCTTATCATATGCTTAAAAAACTAATGGTTAAACTAACTGTTAGTGTAAAAATAAAATTAATACCACTTTTCCATATTATTTTATCTCTATCCACTTTAGCCACATGGAGACACCATTCTTAATTATATATATGTCTACTTTGACCTTATCCAGATGGAGACACCGCTCTTGACATTAATAAAATTATGACCATTTTTCATTATCCATATATCTTCATCCACCTTATCTAGTAGAGACACCGCTTTTGACGTTAATAAAATTATCACTATTTTTTCATATCTAAATATCTCTTGACCTTATCCAAAAAAAAGACACCGCTTTCATTTGAATGGAGTTATCATCACTTTTCATTATCCATATGTCTACCTCCCTCTATCTTATCCAACTTTGTCCAAATGGAGACAAGCTCTTAACGTCAATAAAGTCAGTGGAGACACGCCTCTTGACATCAATAAAGCTAGTATCACTTTTCTTTATTCATATATCTCCACCCACTTTAGAGACATCACTTTTGACGGCAATAAAATCATCACCACTTTTTCATATCCGAATATCTCCCTGGACGTTATCTAAATGGAGACACCGTTCTTCATTGGATAAAGTTATCACCACTTTTATTTATCCATATATTTCTCTCCACCTTATCCAGCCTTGTCTACTCTTGTCAATAAAATTATCATCACTTTTTCTTATCCATTTATGATATATCTCTATTCACTTGATTCAAATGAAGACACCACTCTTGAAGGAGATAAAATTATCACCATTTTTCATTATCTATGGACCATATATCTCCATCTACTTTATAAACAAAGAAAAACATGAAATTAATATTTAAAATGTCTTCTTAGCAAATATATATATATATATATATATATATATATCATTAAAGAGTTGACTTACATATAAATGACTTCTTATAAATTGATTTGTATCTAAACCCCAAAACACAAATCAATATAACCAACATAGTTTTGTTACAAAGTAACAAAATCCATTAATTTCAGAATTTATTTTAGAGTTTTTTACTTGCCACCCCCTCAAAAATAGCTAAATCACTTACCACCCCCTCACTTTTCAATAATACCTCATAACCCCTTCCTTTATTTTTATTTTATTTGTCACCCCCTTGACTAAAGTTTAAACTTTAACCTTGGTTAAATATAAAACCTAAGGTTATAATATATGTAAATTGACAAGTTTACCCCTTTTTATATATAATATTATTTTTAATAAGTTTCTCATATTTTCTATTTTTAATAATTATGTATTTTGTTTGTGATAAAATGTATTTATTATTATTATTATTATTATTATTTTCCTTCTATAAAATATAATTTATAATATAAATATAATTATGTTGTTTTATTGTGAACATCTTACAAATAAATTTTTTAATGTATGTTAATTTAAAAAATATATTTGTTAATAATATTTTTTTATGAATTTAATATTATTTGTATTTCCCTTAATAAATTTATAATTTACTTATAACCATTTTTTCAGGAATTTTTAATTATTTATTAGTTATGGGTAAATAATAATTATAAAAAAAGGATATTTTTGTCTTTTATTTTGCTATTTGAATATTTTTAAAAACTATTCAAAACTTTTAATGCGAATAACTAACTCAAGGGGTGGCAAGTAAAATAAAATTAAAGGAGGGGGTTATGGGGTATTATTAAAAAGTGAGGGGGTGACAAGTGATTTGGCTATTTTTGAGGGGGTTGCAAGTAAAAAACTCTTTATTTTAGTGCAAATGAGTTTCTCATCTTCAAAAAAATAATTTAGGGATCTGTATATAAATTTTTAGAAATTTGCATCTAACCACAATAGAATGCATAGTTACGTATGTATCCCATAATTTTCATACTTTCATATATATCCCTATAAACTTTATATATATATATATATATATATATATATATATATATATATATATATATATATCCAGAAAACATTTATTTTTACAAATATATCCTACTAGTCAAAAGTTAACTAAAATATTTAAAAATATCATTTTACCTCATATTTTCACTTTAATCTTAATGTCATATGATTTTTAGTAGATAATATGGAAATACAAGATTTTGTAAGGGTACATATGTGCAACCCAAATAAGGTGAGACGTAACCTCACCCCTACTTAATTGTAAATAAAATGTGAAATATTAGATTTTCAATTACAACATATTACTTATAAGATACAAAAAAAAAAGATAAATAGTACAAATTTATTTGTATCATAGCAAACAAACCATAGTGCAAAGAAATATAATGTATTGATAATTAGAGATTTAAATAAATATATATATATATATATATAGAAGATAAAAACCTCTTTTCTCCACCTTTTATTAACCCACTTTTGTTGTGATTTACCTTAATAAGTATTTCTTGATTAGGGTTTTGATAATTAAAAGATTTTTCTTTCATAATCTTAGATGGTATTGACCAAGTTATTTAGAATACGTTTAGTATAAAGCAATTGAAATATAATGTAAGTTATTTGAATCCATTTGCATTTGCACTATGGTTTGTTTACTACGATACAAATATATTTGTACTATTTACTATTTTTTTGTTGGTATTTTTGTAAATAATATATTGTAATTGAAAATCTAGTGTTTCACATTTTATTAATAATTAAGTACAGGTGAGGTTACGGCTCACCTTGGATTGCACATATACACCCATATAATCTCATATTTACATATGTATCCACTAAAAATCATGACATTGAGATTAAAGTGAAAATATGACATAAAATGGTATTTTGTAAATATTTTAATTACTTTTTGACTACAAGAATATATTTGCAAAAATAAATGATTTATGGATTCTCAGGGGTTTTATACAAATCTACCAAAAAATATATTTTGTAATTATGCATTCTACAGGGGTTTTATACAAATTTACCAAAATTTATGTATAGCTCCCTAAGTTATTTTTTCGAAGATGAGAAAATTAATCGCACTAAAGTAAATTTTGAAGTTAAAGGACTTTCTTACATGTAACAAAACTATGCTGATTATATTGATTTGTGTTTTGGGGTCTAGACAAATCAATTTACAAGAAGCTCTTTATATGTAAGTCAACTCTTTAATGATTATTATTATTATTATTTTTGGTTAAGCACACGTTTCAAGATTTATGGACAAAGGAACTATTTCTTATAAATGTTGTTTATCCACGAAAAGATACATGGACAAAAAAAAAAGTGGTGATAACTTTATATGGTGTGTCTATCCTCAGAGTGGATGGAGATATATAGATAAAGAAAAGTGATAATAACTTTATTGACATCAAGAATGATGTATTTATATAGACAAGGTTGGATAAGGTGGTGGGAGATATATGGATAAAGAAAAATAGTGATAACTTTAAAGCGGTCTCTATCTCCATCTGGGTAGATGGAGATATGTGGATAAGAAAGTGGCAATAACTTTATTGACTTCAAGAGCGGTGTCTCCATTTGGATAAGGTTGAGAGAGATAAATGGATATGAAAAAGTGAGGATAACTTTATCGATGTCAAAAGCATAGAGCATTGTCGGTATCTAGATAAAGTGGACAAAGATAAAAGAATAAGGAAAAGTGGTGATAATTTTATTCTCATACTAACTATTATTTTTTTAATAGTTATTTAACTTTTAGTCCTTTAAATAGTGCCCAAATTACCTATAGGTCCTTTGGGAGGGTGTAGGAGTTTAGTGTAATATTCTTTTGAGTGTGTGTTTTGGGTGGAGAATAGTATCAAATAGTGTCAGAGACTAAAAGATATTTTGTGCTTTTTTTAACCCATGAAAAAAACAAACCACTTGTGATAAATAATAAAAAATGAATATATCCCTTTACAAAAAGTGTTTATTTTCAAATAAATCCTTGTAAAAATAAAAATAAAAAGTTAGGAAAACTTTTGGAAATTCAAAATTTTCCATACACATCCAATTGATTTGAGAAATTAACAGTTATTGGTAACACTAAGCTATACATGTAATTTGGATTTCTTAAAATTTGATTTGATTTTTTTGTTTTTTGAAAAATTCTGCAAGATGTCAAGTGATTTGAGACTGATGGTATAAGAGTAATTTATACCAAATAATTTTATTGAATTAGATATTTAAATGGTGAGCATAGTTTAATTTTTTTTTTTCTTATGGGGATTTATAGCATTATTGGATGATTTATTTAATGTATGGGTGATGATAAAAATTGTATTGATTAATCATTATATGTGTAATTTTAAAAAAAATAAAGTAATCTCTTTTAAATTTTATTTAGGAATTTGACCCAACTTGGATAAAGGTGGTATGAAGTAGGGTCGTAAAAGAGGAGGATTTACTAGATAAATAAATAAAATATAAAAACAAGAAGATAAAAACCACTTTTCTCCTTCATCTTTGATTGACCCAATTTTGTTGAGTATTTCTTGATTAGGTTTTTGATAGTTAGAGATTTTTTTTTATAATCTTAAATGGTATTGACCAAGTTATTTAGCATCTATAAAGCAATTGAAATATAATGTAAGTTATATATATATATTTTTTGATAAATATGGACAAGTCACTACAATCACCTCGTAGGCATGATTAGAACCTGTCACCCTCTTTGTGTGAGAAGAATGAATTACCAACTTTTTTTATAAAGCTTGATTAATGTAAATTATTTTAATGCATTTGCATTTGCACTATGGTTGTTTGCTACGATACAAATAAAATTTTACTATTTATCATTTTTTTTGTTGGTATTTTGTAAGTAATATGTTGTAATTGAAAATCTAATGTTCCACATTTTATTAATACTTAAGTAGGGGTGACATTACGGCTCACGTTATTTGGATTGCATATATATATATATATATATATATATATATATATATATATATACCCCTACAAAATCTCCTATTTATATATGTATCTCCTAAAAAATCATATGACATTGAGATTTAAGCGAAAATATGAGGTAAATGGTATTTTAAATATCTTAGTTAACTTTGTCTACAAGGATATATTTGTAAAAATAAATGTTTTATAGAAATATACGTAAATCTAAAGTTTATAGGGACACATATGAAAGTATGAATTTTATGGGATACATACATAATTATGCATTCTACAGAGGTTTTATACAAATTTACCAAAATTAATGTATTGATCCCAAAATTATTTTTCTGAAGATAAGAAAATCACTCACACTAAAGTAAAATTTGAACTTAAAGCACTTTCTCACATGTAACAAAGCCATGTTGGTTAGTCAACTCTTTAATGATTATTTTTATTTTTTTATTTTTTTTTCTAAGCAGACATTTCATATAATAATTTTATGTTTTTCTTCATTTATAAAGCATGTGTTTCAAACAACAGTTTCTTGGCCTTGTTTGGATCTGAGATAATGTGGATGTCAGATGGAGATATATGAATAAAAAAAAAGTGATATTAATTTTATTGACGTCAAGAGCAGCGTCTTCATGTAGACAAGGTTAGATGGGACATATATGGATAAAGAATGATTTTTAATAAATATAATTTATTTACTTTATAAAATAATATATGAATAAAAAATGGTGATAACTTTATCCACTTCAAAGCGGTGTGTCTATCTTCATCTTTTTATTGACGTCAAGAGTGGTGTCTCCATTTGATAAGGTTGAGGTAGATATATGGATATGAAAAAGTTGTGATAACTTTATTGATGACAAGAACTGTGTTTTTATTTGGATAAGGTCGAGAAAGATATATGAATATGAAAAAACAGTGATAACGTTATTGATGTCAAGAATGGTGTCTCATTTGGATAAGGTTGAGGAAGATATAAGGATATGAAAAAGCGGTGATAACTTTATTGATGACAAGAGCTGTGTTTTTTTTTGGATAAGGTCGAGGAAGATATATGAATATGAAAAAAAGGTGATAACTTTATTGATGTCAAGAGCGGTGCTTCATTTGGATAAGGTCGAGGAATATATATGAATATGAAAAAACAGTGATAACTTTATTGATGTCTAAGAGCGGTATCTCTATTAGATAAGGTGGATGGAGACATATGAATAAAGAAAAGTGCTCATAATTTTATTGACGAAAGAGCGGTGTCTCCATCTGAATAAGGTCAAGGGAGATATATGTATGAGGAAAAGTGGTGACAACTTTATCGATGTCTAAGAGCTATGGATGGAGATATATGAAATTATGAATAAAGAAGATTTGTTATAACTTTATTGATGCAGGAGTAGTATCTCCATCTAGATAAAATGGATGGGGATAAAAGAATAAGGAAAAGTGGTGATAACTTTATTCTCATACTGATCATTATTTTTTAAACACATGAAAAAAAATCAAATCACCTGTGATAAATAATTAAAATTAAGTATATATTCCTTTGCAAAAGTATTTATTTTCAAATAAATTCTAGTTAAAATTAAAAAAAAATTAAGAAAACTTTTAAAAATTCAAAATTTTCCATACACAACTCTTTTTTTTTTATAATCTTCCATAATAAATTTAAAATAACTTTGTAAGGCTTTTGCTTAGAATTCTTTGGTTTTGGAAAATCTGAAACAAAATCTAACCATAATATGTATATATAATTCATTAATCTTCCACGAAAATTTGCACAATACTTATATATATAAAAAATCTTAGCTGAAATCAAGCTACTATTCCAATTAACTATTTTTTTCTTTTTTTGGAGTAAGCATCCTAACTAATCAAAACACAAACAGTCCTGTTTCACATCAAGAACAAAGCACCTGAGTTTTCCCAGTTCCATAGTAAGCCATCTTGGTACCAGCCTCTCTTCAGGGATTGCTACCGTTTCCTTCTGTTCTCTTGCTCTCTGGGCCAGTTGGTCAGCACAGCTATTGAGTTTTATCGGAATTAGTTGTATGCCGCTGCCCTTCTTCATTTCATTTAGAAGTTGGGTGGTTGATAATCTCCTATGGAGTATTTTCCACAAGAAAAAAAAAAATTATTTTTGAAATCAATTTAAGTTTCCACAGGCATGTCCAACCAGCCCACTGAGCATTCCAATTTTTTGTTCTTTATTGCTCATACACAGCAGCTGTAAGGGATTTTCCATTTGTGTTATGTATCCATTTCCATTTTCTTTGGTTTTTTATGCCCACCCCTAGCAATCAGATTAAAATGACAAGAGTGGATTAATTTTGAGTTCACCACATAAGCTAACATAAACAATTTTAAAAGACTAAAGTCCATTTTTAGTGCCTCTAAAAAATGTTCATTTTCATACTTTAAAATTGTTCAATATTTTTCTTGTATATTGATTTTTTTTTTTTTTGGGGCCCATTTTCATCTTTACAATTATGTGATATATGATTCAAAATACAATAATTTTTTTTTATTACTTTTCAATATACACGTGACAATATCAGCGGATGTGGTTGATAATGTGACATGCTGAGTGGATCATGATATCATATAACTATATTATAATTTTTTAAAAAATATTTCTTTCTGCCAGATTTTCAATGTCGCATGCTTACATAGCACATTTTTTAAATTATGTGGAAAAATATACTATGAAAAAGTTATGTGAAAAAAATACTATGAAGACTTACGGGATCATTTTTTTAAATTGTTCAAAATGAAAACTTATATGTGTTTGCCTGTTTGGTGATATTGGAATAAAGTCACATGGTTTATCCACTTTATCAAATATATATATATATATATATATATATATATATATATATATATATATAAAGATATAATCAGGCCGGCTATAAGTGCGGTCGCTCTGATTGTATCACTTCTAAATCATATATATAATATATATTTTATATTTTATATATTATATATGTTATATATGATTTATAGGATATATATAATATATTATTTTTAATATTATCTATTATATAATATATAATATGATATATAGCGCATATTATCTCATATAATATATATGAGATATTATAATATATATTATATAATAGATAATATTAAAGATAATATATTACATATATCCGATAAATCATATATAACAATTATAAAATAAAAAAAATATATTTTATATTTATTATATATGATATATACATGATACAATTAATAATTTTAATAGTCGATTATTATTAAAGAAATTCATTTTAATGCCTGCTTTGATGATTTTTTTCTCATTTTTCGAAATTTAGGTGAAGCTAGTGTTTCACATATTGTTTCCTTCACCAAATTAATTTTTTTTAAAAAAACTTCAACCAAAATTAATTATATCCCAATTCGGAAAATAAATTCAAAATTAATGTAGGTTATGAATAAAACATTGATAATTCATTTTTAAAGCTTATTTATCATTTTCAATTTAGAATACATAAATGAAGAGTAGCTTCTCCTATTAAAGATTGATATCAAAATTTTTAAAGAAATTAAGAAAATAAAGTATAAAAATCAACAAAATTTATAATTATATTGATTCTGGTATCATGAAATTTCATTCTATACTACAAAATTTGTCACCTTAGATTTAAAAAGAATGATTAGATTAATAATAATCTTAATAAATATCTACTAGCTTTTTAAAATCTATTAAAAGAATCAAACACGATATCATAAAAATAATAATAACTAATCTTTCATATTTTTAAGATCTTCAAAAATAAATATTTAATTATTCAATAATATTTTCAATAAATTCATATTTAACCCTTTTATAAGGGTTCATTTGAAAAATTTTACATTTTTCTCGGGATATGTTTTTTAAAAACAAGTCATAATGGTTACCAAGAATTTAATAGGTAAGTTTAATTGCATTTTTTAAAATTTATATTTAAAAATGTTGAGTTTATTATTATTATTATTATTATTATTATTATTATTATTATTATTTACAAAGGCAACAAGCGCCCCGACGAGGGAAGTCATGGAAGTGCCTAGGCATGGAGCTACCTAAGCCCTAATTTTATGCGTGTGGGGGCTCGATCCTGGGATCACCTGGGAGAACACACTCCATCCGTCTTATACATGGGACCTGATACCAATAGGCCAAGACTTCACATGAGATTAGAGCATAGGAGAAAAAGTGAGGCAAAAGGATGTTTTGATTAGGCTCAATTCTGTTCGGGGACTTAATGATAATAAACAAAAATATTAGGGATCTTCTGTTAAATTTTTCTATTATTTTTCTTTGCGGAGATTAAGGTGCGTGTTGTAGTATCATGGGATTTTTCTCATAGTATGATAATGTTGAAGTATGGCTCATATTTGCTATGAGCAAAGTGGTAAACAGGCAGATGCCGGAGCGAGCGGAGCAAACGGAACGGAGTGAGTGGAGCGAGAGATGGCATCTGCTATGCGAGGGGACGCCGAATAAGGTTGGGGGTTCAGGGGCAACGCCTTCAAATGGCAGTGTCTGCATGCATTTAAAAAGGATAATTTTATAATTTTTGTATATTAGGGGTTAGTATAAATACCTGTCATGTAACCCTAATTATTATTAATAGTAAAATTTTGTCGTTTTCTCCCGTGGACGTAGGCACATTACCGAACCACGTAAATTCTTGTGTCTTCTCGCTTTTCTTCTTGTTTTCTTTGCTTTTTTGCAGCACAATTCACAACAAGTGGTACTAGAGCTTCAGGTTACGATGTCTGGGATTTCATCTGCCAAGTTTGATATTACCAAGTTTGACGAAAGTGGTAAATTCGGGCTATGGCAGAGAAGGGTGAAGGATTTGTTGGTACAACAGGGTATGGTGAAAGTGTTGAGTGAGAAGAAACCATAGACTATGGAGAAGTCAGAGTGGAAGTAACTGGAAGCAAAGGCTGTGGCGACAAACAGACTTTGCCTGACGGATGAGGTGATGTACTATGTCATGGACGAGGAGTCACCGGCAGCAGTTTGGCTGAAATTGGAGAGTCGCTACATATCGAAGTCATTGACGAACAAGCTATATCTGAAGTAGAAGTTGTTCGGTCTCAATATGAAGACTTGGATCTGGGGCTCGGATCTGGGGCAACACAACAACATATTCAACCAGATCATCAGCGATCTGAGACGGGTTGATGTTAAGTTCGAAGATGAAGACTTGGAGTTGATGTTACTGAATTCCCTACCATCTTCCCTGACGTACGAGAATCTGGTTATAACGCTGATGTGGGGGAAGGAAACTCTAGAATTGGAGGATGTCACAGGTGCCTTGTTAGGTTTTCATCAGAGGAAGAAAGACAGTAATGAGAGTTCACATGGAGAAAGGCTTGTGGTGAGAGGTAACCAGGAACGTGGAAGAAGCAAGTCTCGGTTCAGATCGGGTGACAACAAACACCGGTCTAAATCGAGAAACAATAAGGACATCATGTGTTACAAGTGCGGGAAAAAGGGGCACATCAAACGTGAATGCCCAGAGTGGAATAAAGGGAAGACGGAGAATAAAGAAGGTCCCTCAAAGTTTGCAAATATAGTGGAAGAAGGGACAAAGAGTAGTGATGGCTACATGCTTTCCGTTTCATCTGGTTCAGATCACCTAGTAGATTCGTGTGGATTTTGGATTCAGCATGCTCTTATCACATGACAGCCAACAGAGATTGGTTTGACACCTACAGGTCAATAAATTCGGGTTCTGTTCTGATGGGCAATGATGCATCTTGTAGGGTTATTGGAATAGGAAATATCAAGATTAAGATGTTTGATGGTATGATTAGAATGTTGTGTAAAGTCAGGTATGTACCAGATCTTTGGAAAAATCTAGTTTCATTAGGCACTTTAGATGGTATTGGTTGCAACTACAAATCTGAAGGTGGAGTGATAAAAGTAAGTAAATGTGTACTGACGGTGATGAAGGGACAAAAACTAGCAAGAAACATCTATAAACTGCTAGGTACCACCATTATAGGTGGAGTTGCTACTGTGGAATTTGAAGTAGACAGTACAGTCTTGTGGCATATGCGGCTGGGTCATATGTGTGAGCATGGGATGACAGAGCTTCATAAAAGGAATTTATTGAAGGGTGTCAAGACATGCAAACTAGACTTCTGCAAGTATTATGTTCTTGGAAAACAGAACATGGTGCAGTTCAGGACAACCACACACAAGACAGGACTTCTAGATTATGTTCATACAAATGTCTGGGGACCAGTCAATGTAACATCACCAGGAGGTCACAGATATTTTATAAGTTTTATTGATGATTTTTCAAGAAAATTCTAGGTATACTTCATGCAACACAAGTCAGATACTGTAACGCCCTGAAAATTTCCATGATTTAATAAATTATTTTACTGAGAAAATAATGGGATTAATTAACACGTAATTAGATTAATTATTATAACAAACTTAATTAAGGAAAATCAGGAAGATTATTTAACTAAGTCCGAAATGACAACCATTTGGGCCGAGAAGGCCGTATTTGGGCCAGGCCAAAATTGGACATGGAATAGTTGGAGATAGACTAGAGAGATTATTACGGCTGACTAATTAGAGGAATTAATAAGAGTTAATTAATCTCAATTAATTGGTTGGAAATACGGGACAAAAGTACGAGTCCCGATAAGTAGGATTGGCGGGTCAAAAGCCGGAAGACCGGGATCTCGGTCGGATGCTTAGTGCAACCCGTGAAAGTACAGTAGGGTCCGTGATTTCGGAAAAGACTTAAAGAATGAATAAATTACCAAATAATAAAATATTAAATAATAAATTAAGCGTTAGATCCGCAAAATGCGGATCTGGTCAGGGGAAAAGCTAACTCTCGTGCTTGTACAGTTTAAAGGGGATGTTAAATTAAAACATATTCATTTCTTTTTTTTAATTAATTAGGTTAATTATTGTTGCTTTATAAGAGAGGAAAGGGAGAGAGAGAGAGAGAGAGAAAGAACCCTCATTGCTCTCTCCCCCTCACGACCTCACCATTGCCTTCTTCAATCGGAGCGAGCAGCGTAGTGCCCTCAGTCGGCGACCAGCCGTGAGCTCCGGACAGGCGGTCACTCCTTTCCCCTCTTTTCTTCTCTCTTCTCGGCGTAGCCGAGCGAACATGTCGGCTTCCCTTGATCCGGCAGCGCCACACGAGCGCCGACGAGTAGCTCGCTCCACTCCGCCCCTGCGTGCCTTTGTTCCGAGGCACATTCGCGCCCGGCCGCCGGTATCCCTCTCCCATCCTCCTCCAGACGCTGCGCCTACACACGGACAACCCTGCAGTGGCTTCGCCCTGCTCCGGCGAGCCACCTGCAGCGTAACCCGCGGCCACCCCTTCCAACGAACTGAAGCCCAAGGTCGGCCCACTGTTGCCTTCGACCTGCAGCCCTATATCGGCAAATAGGCAAATTTTTCTCCAAGTAAATCCCTAAGAATGAATTCGGGAAATTATAAATTGATGCATGACTTAAGTATAATTAGGGGCTGCTGACAAGGGATTTAGAATGTTGAATGTAATGAAGTAAAGTTATGTGAAAGTGGCGAATGCATGTATAATTTCGGGGCCCTCCAAATAGAGGAGGTGCTGCCGAATTTTCGTAGAAAATCTTAGGTATTTTAGTTGATTAACCTTTTATGATCATGCATAACACTCGAGTTCTTTGAACATGATAGTAGCTATTCGATAGTTAACAATGATTGGAGTTAATTCTTTCAAATAAAGGCTAGTTCGTATTACCATTTTGTAGAAATACGAAATTTATGCTAAGAGAATCATGCTTTAGCTGAGTGATGGAATTATCGTGCTTAAATAGTATAGAATGAGAATGTCTTAAGAATACGGTCTCTGTATTTCTAAAGAAATCCGTATTTTTGATCTCTAGGACAAGATAGAGGCAAGGGTCAGGTCACCGCTGCCGAAGAGCCCGACCAATCCTAGGGATCTACTATACTGAGGTGAGAGAACACTACTGTAAAGTTTCGTATTTTATTTGTATTTTGGATTGTATTGAATTCTGAAGATTTCATGTTAGGAACTCGTATGATGATCATGAAATGTTTGTAGTTTTCAAGCATGCTTTATATCGACCTTTGAGACTTCATGTTATGAAGTAGTTATGTTGTTTGCGAAATGCCTTTCAGTTTTCAAGCATGATTTGCCGATTCATTCGGAGTTTGTAGTTATGTTTATGAAAAGCATGTGAAAACATTGTGTATTGTAGAAATGGCCATGATGAGCGTATTAGTGCATTGCATCATACTCGAATATATGCTTGTGCCAGACGTGGCTCTACGATAGGGCCAGAGAGTACGGTACTAGGTAGAGAAGGGGTGGTTTTATATGATCTCTATTTTTACTCATCCAACTATCTGTTTTCAACCCTTCTGATTTTAAGAAAACAAAAACCCCCTTCCCGCACTCTTCGAGTGCCTAGTATACGTATATCCTCTTATAGCTCACGGTCGTTGTGTTGACTCGACCGGAGACATATTGAGTTGGTTTATTCCACTCTGGTACCGCTATATAAGAGTAGAAGTGTAGATGACACTAATATGATATAAGATGAGGATTTAATTCCATAGTTTGTCACCTCCACGGTGCTACCGGGAGGCTACTGGCATGATACGGTCAGCCAGGACAAGTGTGGAATTTATTTCCCTCCCGCAGGATTGTTTCCATAGTTTGTCACCTTCACGGTGCTACCGGAAGGCTACTGGCATGATACGGTCAGCCAGGACATTTGTGGAAATTAATTCCCGTTCTGATTATAAAAGACTAAAGAACTAACCGAGAGCATGATATATGTTTCCATTGAACATGGCCATGATTTTTATTATGATCCATATGCTGTTATCCATGTTTTGAATTATGGTTCAGAGTTGTATTATTACCTTTGGTATTTTATTGATTGAAATTGAAGGTATACAGGTTTGTAAAGCAGCGGTGGTGTTAGTCCCTCACCGAGCTCCACGTAGCTCACCCTTGTTACTCTTTTTTGCAGCAAGTAAGTAGGGTATGACCACCGTAGAGGGAAGTTAGGTTTGTATTCCCCTTAGGCTGGCTCTGGCTACTTGGCTGCGTTGAGTATCATCTTGTCTTATGGTGTTTTATTTGAGAGAATGTTAACTCCCTTACGGAATTGTGTGAGATATTAAAACATTATGGTTTGTAATAATGTTGTGCTTGGATTTATGTTTCCCTTATAATAGTTTGATTATGAGTAATTAATGTTTTTATCTGACCTTAGGCGGGGTTCACTCCCAGACCTGGCTGGTGTGACACCTGGGTCCTGGAAAGGATTAGGGTGTTACAGATACGTTTGCCAAGTTTAAGTTGTGGAAAGCTGAAGTAAAGAACCAGACAGAGAGGAAGATTAAATGTCTCAAGTCAGATAATGGTACAGAGTACACAAATTCAAAGTTCCGGGGAGTTTTGTTAAGGCAAAGATGGAATTAAGAGACACTTCACACTTCACAGATCGCAGGACACCACAACAAAATGGTGTAGCGAGAAAGGATGAAATGTAACGATATTTGAAAGAGCTTCGGTGATCTCAAAGTTGAATGCGGGGCTTTGCAAAAGAATTTCTGGGGAGATGCAGTAAATATGGCATGTTTGTGATTAATAGATCACCCAGGGCAGCACTAGATGGGAAAGTAGCAGAGGAAGTATGGACATGCAATACAATAGACTACTCAGAGTTGAGAGTGTTTGGATGTCCAGCCTACATACATGTTTCTAGTGAGGACAGATCCAAGCTTGATGTAAAGTCCAAACAATGCATTTTTCTGGGCTATCAGAAAAGGGTGAAAGACTTCAAGTTGTGGGATCCATAGGCAAACAAGGTGGTGATCAGCAGAGATATGATTTTTGATGAAAAATCTATGTTGCGTAAAGGTACTTAAGAAAAGTAGAAACAAGTACCATAAAATTGCGGCAACAATGAGCATGTGGTATAGGTGGAGTTAGAGACCCATGAGAGCGATGTCAATACACATGGTTGAGGAGGGTTCTTGCTCGAGAGAGAGGGTTCTTGCTTTCGAGAATGAGGAACATCACACTACTGAGATACAAACAGGGCAGACGCATCTATTAGGCCACCCACAGTGCAGGTTTGAGGATTTGGTCTCTTATGCACTTATCACTAGTAGTAGAGATCCTATTACTTTTCAGGAGGCAACACTTAACCAGGAGAAAAGTAGATGGATGAATGCTATGGTAGAGAAGATGGAGTCTCTGTATAAGAATCAGACTTGGGATCTGATGGAGCCTTAAGAAGGGAAGAGAGCGATAAGCTCCAAATGGGTATATAGAAAGAAAGAAGCAGTATCAGAAAAGGAGGGTGAAAAGTTCAAGGCTCAGCTAGTAGCAAAATGTTACTCACAGGAGAAAAGGGTTGATTATGATGAGATTTTCTCCCCATTGGTCAAACACACTTCTATTAGGACTTTGTTGGCGTTGGTAGCACATTCAGACATGTATTTGGAGCAGATGGATGTAAAGACAACTTTTTTTTCATGGTGATTTGGTGGAGCAGATTTACATAGAATAACCAGAGGGGTTCAGCTATCCTGGCAGGAGCATTTAGTCTGTAAATTGAAAAGTCACTTTATGGGCTGAAGCAGTCTCCAAGGCAATGGTACAAGAGATTTGACTCCTACATGATCCGGATTAGCTACAAGAGATGTGAGTATGATTGTTATGGATGATATGATAATGGTTCATGGGATTTTTCTCATGGTATGATAACGTTGGGAGGTCCTAACCTTCTGTTTGTGCAACAATGCAAAATGGTGGCTGCACTGTAGCTTCGAACCCAAACACCGCATAATAGAACCTATAAAACAATACCCCAGAACCCACATAGTCTCATACCGTGTGAACAATGCCCACGTTATCATAGAATTCACCAGAGATTAAGGAATAAAATATTTAGTATGATATACAGATAGAATCGAGAGTATGTTGGTATAGGAGGGACTAAGATAAAGCATTATGGAAGAAGGAAAATATACAGTAGGAGAATACACAGATAAGAGAGAGAGAATACACGACTAGGGAAGGTGCATAAGAAAAAGAAAAGTCGGAGAAGGAGGATACATAAGTAGGAGAGAAGAAGAAAGAAAATATATAGGTAGGAGAAGGAGGATACACTATGGGGAAATAAGAAGTAGCATTAGAAGAAAAGAAGGATACACAAGTAGTAGCTCTAGAGAAGAAGAAGAAGAAGAAGAGGAAGAATACACGACCAGAGAAAGAGTATACATGGATTTAAGGAGAAAAGAAGGAAAAGACATGGGTAGATATATAGTAAAAGAAGGATGATACATTAGTAGGAAAGAGGAAGAAGGAGAGGTAGGTAGAGAAGAAAATTAAGGAGCATATGTGGGTAAAGTGTAGTAATCGCAATTAAACATGCCTACCCCTAACTACAAAAGCACATATTCAACTCAATTAAGAATCTAAACTAAGTATATCAATATTTATTTTATTTTATTTTATTTTTTTGATAAATGTGAACAAGTCACTCGAAGCACGCCGCGGGCGTGATTCGAACCCTCAACCTCTCATTGTGAGAGAAAATTGACTAGCCAACTTTTTTTGTGAAAGTTGATAAATATATAATTAATATTTTAATAAAGTAAAATATGTACAAAATAGTGAACATTTGTTAAATAGCACCAAAATCAACAATGATGGATTACAACAAGGCTGAATTCAATATTCATGCAAATTAACAAATTTTGACCGCACGAAACTTGTCTTCAATTATATAAATGGTTTCAAATAAAGATACAATTTGCCATAGCTTAAAAGAGATCTTATGGATTTTTTTGTTTGTTTTTATTTTTATTTTTAACTCCGATATAGTTCACAATTCATACTAATGCTTGAAAATATATAAGAGATACAAAAGACATCATGGCATTCAACTTTGCTAGCATTCATTCAAGGTGGATCATTGTAATATCCAGAAATTTTATGGAATAAATGATTTCAAAATTCTCTTTAATTAGTTAATGTTCAAAAATTGAATTTAATTGGAAAAAAAATTAAAATGGTCAATACCTCAACTAGGGTTGATTTGGGGCTGCCAAGTATTAATTTATAATTTCAGTAAAGTCTAGGGACTTGTCAAGAATTGTGCTCCTCTCACAGATGAGGGACCTCAGTGTAACCTAGAAACGATCAGGGGGGCTATCTGCAAAGTCACGCGGAAAACCATATGGTAAAAGGATATGATTAGATCAACAAATTGGGATTGAAGATCGAGGGTGTGTGGATTGCAAGGGATTATCCAATCGCCCATCTCAACTACTAATATGATTGTGCGCTTTGCCCTTACCATGCGGGAAAATCACTTCCACCCATCCGAAAGTATGTTTTAAGTTCTAGGTAGAGGATTAAATCTCAACCATCCTTGTAATTTCGATTACCCTGAGCTATCCGGATTGCTTCATCTCCTCGATGGAGGAGTAAGTTCGAGGCACTGGCGCTAGATCTAGCCATTCAACCATCCTTTAAATCAACCCATTCATCTGGAAAGAGTGTTTCGATCCGAGGCAGGATATGAAATGGTAGCCGTTGAGATTCATGTAAATGTCAACCACCGTCCGATAGGGAGTGCTAATCCTGCAGCATGAGCGAGTTCTTCTTCGCCGTGAACAATACTGGCCAGCTAGCGCCCTAGCCCCTCGCAAGAATCATGGTGTTGCGGGAAAGGACGGTGGCAATCCTGCTCCGCATAACTATTCATTAGAGAAAGAGAGAGACGTGTATTAGTTGGTTCGAGAGAGAAAGGAGGTTGTATATATATATATATATATATATATATATATATATATATATATATATATATATATATATATATATATTGGGTATAATAGATATAGACACCCACGTGCATGTTAAGATGATTGGCTGTATATATATATATATATATATATATATATATATATATATATATTTCTGGTTTGAATAGCTTTAATTAGCACCACTATATGGGTAGTGAGCACACTAAGTACATGATTAGGCAATTAGGCCCAATTAAGAGGATATACTCAATGTGCATATGTAGGGATACTGAGGTGGTATTTCATCCTGGCCGGATATCGGCGTAGAGCCAGCAGAGACACGTTAGGAGGGAGTCTTATGATTCCAAATCATCCTTGATAGAGGTAAGTACTCTTGCCTAGTTTCTACCCAATTATGGGTTTTATTGGCTTTGTTGTATACAATGTTCTAGCATGCCTTCTTGTTTATTTCGATGATCTCTTTGTTGATTGCATACACATACTAGACATCCGGCCTTGTTGTACTATTTCCTTGTTATATGTGTATGGTTGATATGTTTGAGATGGTGTTTATAGAACATGACCGCCTGTTGATCGACACGTGACCATGGAAACGGGTGAGCCTTTGCTCTAGTCCGGGATAGGATTGTGTTAGTTTCACTATCTGTTGTTGAGGGTACGCCCACCTATTGACCGACACTTGACTATGGCCACATGTGTACTTGTGTGCTGGCTGGGTAAGCGTGTGCTAGTTGAGTTTTGTTCTTCTGCCTGGGTCAGTTGAGTGTGGGGGCTCCGTTGCAGGACGTTCAGGGTCGAGGATACCTTGGTGTTCTGGCTTTCCATGCCAGAGGGTTCGTATTACTCTGGTTGTTTCTTGCCCATCAGTGGGGTTGATTCGTTGACCGTGTCGACACATACGAGAGGTGGTGCTACCGACTCACGATCGGAGGGTCGTTTTCAACCGAGGATGATGATGCTGTCTAGGGGATGCTTGTTGAGTTTTTTTTGGAATCCTCTTCCAAAGCCTGAGGCTGTCGTAGTGTTAGGAGTCCCTACTTTTGTTAAATTCCGTATGGTAGGTTCAAGACTCCTAGTGTTTGGATAGTGCGGGGCGCGATCCCCACTTGGCTTATCTTGATGATTGGTTGATATGCTCATTCTTGACTTATCTATTGTCATCTTGTGTTTATCATGATCCCTGCGGGGTTCTTAATGAGTTTTTCATTCGAAAGCTCTCCCACTTGTTTCCCTCTTCTTTTTGGGATCCCGGAGGAGTAGGTGACTCGGACTCTGGAGTTACGTGAGGGATTAGGATATCTTTGCAGAGGTTCAAGGACCTCATGTTTTCTTTGAGAGTGAGACTTATTTGTAGGACTCTTGTAGGGCCTTGACTTATATATGGTGACTGAACCCTTATATTATTTCTGCTATATTACTCTGGATTTTATTCATGTTATTTGGATTATTTGTTTATTATTTGTGATATGTTCTTATTTACCTAGGCCTTGTATCTGAGTGAGGTGCGTCTCTACTTGGTTACGACCGATATGTGCACATGCTCGAGGCCCGAGATCCGGGTCGAGGCGTGACAGGATGCTTGTCACCTTTGTACAAAAAAGAAAAAAGAAAGAAAATTTCCATAAAATAGTCATAAACATATATATAAGTCTTTTCACACAACTACATATAAATTAGAATTATTATTTGTGTAACTGTTGGTATTATGTTATTAGGTAGCATGAAATTGGAACCCCAAAAGACCTAGTATAACACTAATAGATAACATACGAATTAACATCATCAAATTCTTCTTTTTGAACTCCCCTTTATTAATCATTAATAAATCACTAGCATTAATGTTGAGAAATTTAAACAATTTTAATAGCCTTCATAGAGGAATTTAGCATGCAAATTTTTTATTTCCATAGGAGATGATGTCTTCAACGGGTGTTCTTTTGGGGGAAGGTGAGGGGTAGAAGTGGGGAGTGGGCCACTTCTGCCACTGCATATGTTCTTTTGGGCAGAAGTGCCACTTCGACCCACTTCGGGAAGTGATGACTTCTGTCTAAATTGCACTAAACACACTTCGGATCATTTCGGACCGAAGCGTGGTAAAGTGGGCTTAATATATAAACTCACTTTAGCCCCACTTCGGTTCATCCCGAACTCCTATCGCGATTTGGTGAACTCCTCTCGTGATTTCCTCATCCCGTGAGAACTCGTACTCGCTACCGAGCGCCGTCCGGCCAGCTCCACACTCCACCTCCGGTGAGCCGATCCTCCTCTCCCTCAACCCTTTTTCCTTTTGTTTTTTTTATGTTTTCTCATCTTCACAATTTCCTTGGTTTTTGAAGGTTGACCCGTGAGCCGATCCTCACTGTTCCGCCGCTCCTTCATGCATGTTGTAAAATCCAAGAATTTTATGGATAAATTGGTTTTAAATTTTTTGTTAATTATTTTGTTAATTGAAGGGAGTCCCCAAGATTGGGCTTTGTTGGAAATGAGGAATTAAGTTGATTGGAACCCCCAGTTATGTTAATTGGGGCTATCAAGGACTAAGTGGTAATTTAATAAAACTTGAGGACCTAATATAAATTTTGGATTCTCTCTCAAGGTTTAAACAAAAGGGGACTTGCTTGTGAAGGTATGAAAATTGAGGGGCTTAATGCAAAGCTGACGAGAGACACCATGCACTTGTAGGGCTTCATTTTGAATGGACGGTTTGGATGAATGCTAAAGTAGAAAAGGATCCGATGGTCTATACTTCGACATGTAGCTACGTGTTGGGTCTAACTGTGTGAAGACGAACTCCTCTCATTGCTCGCGGGGAGAAACGCGCTCCTTCTCTGTCGTTTCCTCAGTGCATGAGTGATAATCCACCGTTCATCCATGGTTGTGAACCAATCTCGAGGAAATCACGTCCCTCTTCTCTTCAGCGATCGAGCGCCGCCGCGGGGATCCCGTCTCCGCTTGTTCGGTACCGGCTAGTTGTGATTGGTTTTGAAATCACGCGATAAACCTCGTTTGAAAGATATGAACCTTATCCCATAATTTGTTTTAGATTGTGCTGTGCTCCACCATGAGTTCTATAAAAACCCAACACCTTGTCATAATTGGTGGGGGGGGGGGGGCGCATGAGTTCTATAAAAACCCAACACCTTGTCATAATTGGGGGGCATGAGTTCTATAAAAAGGGGATGTCGGAGCCCGCATGAGATTGTCATGCCAAGCCGTCAGTCCGTTCATGTGATTGGATAAAATTTAGAAAGATTGTGAATTGTAAGAATCTAAAAAAATTGTGATAAATTACAACATGGCAAATATGTGATAAATTATCTAAGTATTATAGCAATATATAATTATAGAAGTAATTAAAGTAATCTTAAATATAATTATTTGAAGAATAATAGCAACATTTACAATAATATTTTATATAATATTAATTACATATCCAACATTATACTAGTTAAAAAAAAACTATTAAACCTCTCCATGCTTAGTCATTTTTTCAACATATAACCAACTCATACATCCTACTTCCCACTTTTTGACTTACTCCTAAAAGAACGCATTGGGGAACTCCTTTTCGGAAGTGGAACGACTTTCTTGAAAAAGAACAAATGAAGTGGAGAAATGGCCACTTCAGGGGCCTTTTACTTACGGTGAAAAGAACACAACTCCTTAATCACCACGTCCGACCACCTATTTATTCAATGTCCGGTACTTTCGGCGGCAACTGCAGGAGCACTTTGGGCAACTCCTTAATCAGCCAGCGCGCCCCACTAGGATACAAGATCTGTGGTGGGGCGACACCGCGATCTCCAAACTAGTGGAGAAGGAGATTCGCTAGGGATGGGAGTTGATGACAATGGCAATTACTTGGAGTATCTGGTTGGAAAGGAACATGAGATGTTTCGATGACAAACACCGTGTTTTCAACGAACTGATCCGCTAAGCAAACTTCCTTTTCCTATCTTGGTTCGATGCGGCGTATGCCACCAGGAAGATACCTCTACAAGGAATGCATACTATTGTCAAACAGAGCCTCAACCTCACCAGAATGGAACGAGTGCTGAGGTCCCATGAAGCAGACTTCGAGGACGAATTCAAACCCCCTCTCATCCCTGATGTAATGCAAGGCCTGAAAATGGCATTGCACGCCCCAAGCACAAATGCTACTTTTGTAACGCCGACCTAATTTATAACATTTAATAAACTTGGTTTATCCATCTTTTTCCATAAAAAAAAAGAACACAATGGGTATAATTTTTCCATCACTTCGGCACACTTTGGGAAGTGCCACTTCTGTCTCACTTCGGGGAAGTATCACCTTCGGGAAAAAGAACGCCCCCTAAAATTTCTACTCACATCCAGGGCTTCATTCTATACGTCAACTAATCCTTAACGTGAGAGAGAATGTCAACTATTAATTGAAGGTATTGCTTCTAATATTGTTACACAATTGATCAGACAATATAGCAAACCGACGATATTCTTTGGATAACAACATTCATGTATACTAAAGGACCATTGGTTTAGCGGTATCTCGGGTCCTGTGTGTTGGGTAATTCACTTGATTAAGCATACTCTCAAGTTTGAGTCCCCACCCCCATAAATGGGGGGAGCAGTTTGGGTAATTCACTTTTAATGAGCACAAAGCTCTCGAGTTTGAGTGCTCACATCTGTACGCGCACGGTGAGGGGTCAAGGGTGCTAGTCACCTAAGGTCACATCCCTTAACGTCTCTTTGTGGAGGGGTTTATCTCCCATGTAAAAAAAAACCACAACATTTATGTATAGATTCAAACTAATTGATTTTAAAATATTCTTTTTGTAAGCTTGTGATTTGATCCCTCTTAGCCCTTGCTCATCTCTTCAAGGAGCTAAAAAGGATGAGAGAAGAGGAGAGAAGAGAGGGGAAGAGAAAACTATTTTCAAAGGTGATTACATTAGTCAAATTATGTATAATTTAGCCACTGGCCACTTAAAATAGTGTAAAATCAGCAATTGAAAGGTCTATTCATAAATAAAAATTTAAAAAATTTACCCATTTATTTTTTAAATTGGCTTAATTATATTCTTATTATTATTATTTATTTTTATGAATTTTTAGATTGAATATAGGCCACCACATGTGTAGCCCACATGACTGGCCAAGACTAGGGGTTAATTACATAAATCGTCCCCCAACTTTCGACTTATTTCACTTTCGTCCCTCAACTTCAATTCGTAACAAAATCGTCCCCCATCTTTTAAAAAATAACAAACCGTCCCTCTCCAAATAGGTTCTTGGGTCTTCCACAGCCGACGCGTGGCTCACCGGTGACTGACTCACCAAGAGTCGATCACGTGGCAAAGACAAATAGAAGACTTTTCATCTGCGTTGCAAAGTTTTTTCTACCTACCGGTGGTCCTCCAACTTTTATCACGTTTCATTGATGGTCCCCAACTTTAGAAAATTGCAAGTTTTTCACCTACCGACTCACCATGCCCACTCTCTCAAATATCTTTCTTTGAGTCGGCGTCTTTTCCCCAAAAGCCCTCATCGAACGCAGCGAAGCCGCCCTGCTCGAGGTGAAAAGCCACCTCGCCGTGGCCGCCTCGGCGGACACATCGCCTCCGTGAATGCGCTTCCGAGTCGAGCTTCGCTTTGGTCGCGTCTTCGGTTCACTACCGCCGCGTCTTTAAACTTCTTGCTTCTCGCGTCATTCGGGCCCAATTTGGTGTAGGGTTTTTCGACGACAATGGGGAAGAAGAAGGAGCAACCCCAATTCGCCAAAGAAAGAAGGGAAAATGCCAAAAGGTATGTTGTTTTGGGCCCTAGGCCCGCTATTTTGGTCCCTCGATTTGGGGTTATTTTCAAAGTCAAGGGACTTGAGGTGTAATCTACCCACCAATTTCTGATGTTTAGATGGTTAGGGTTCTATTACGTAGGTTTAATTAATTAATTTTTGTGTACTTTTACAGAATTGGATTTTGCTACCGTTTAGGGTTTAAATATATAACACTTCCCTAATTTTTCAATTTCTACTATAACAGAGTATCAGAACGAACCCAAGAATTCATTTACACTGAATTTGCACTACAATGGAGATATGGGGGAGTGGGGTTATTTTAATGGACAAGTGGAGGTTATGGAGGAGGTTCATTATGACCGAATGTCAATGGTAGTTCTAGATATGAAACTGCAAGATCTTGAAGTTGAGGGATTTCTTCAGTATAAGTGGAAGGTAGCTTCTGAAGAATTTTACAATGGACTTAAGCCATTAGACAGTGATGACAGAGTGCTAGATATGTGTGTTTATGGGTCCTACCATGGTGAGGTAGATGTATATGTTCAGCAGTTGACACTTCCTGAGCTTGAAAAAGAATTCCCATTTGTAAAATCAAAACTGCCAAAGTCTTCTGTTGTAATAGAAGAAATTGAAGAAGAAAATGAGGCTGGGTGCAGTGAGGCTAGGAGAAAGTGTAAACCCAAGAGTACCAATGAGAAAGGTGAAGTATACATGGCTTCAGATGATCAGTCAGTGTTTGCTGAGCAGGGGGAAGATATGGTTGAGCCAATTGTTCATGAGCAGGGGGAGCAGGGGAGTAATTTGCCTAATTTGGATATTTTAATGATCAGTGCATTGTTCCTGAGCAAGGGGAGCAGGGGGCAATTTAGATGATATGGCTGGTATAGCTGCTATTATTGTTAATATGGCTGAGATCACTAATCGAGAGAATGTCTGATCGTGGGGAATATATTCTTTGAGCAACGGTTATTCTGAAAGCAAGGGGAAGCGAGGGATCTGCAGGGAGGCGGGGGAGCGAGAGGGATCTGAGGGAGCAAGGGGATCAAGGGGAGCAGAGAGGGTCAGTAGGGAGCAGGGGAAAATATAGAATTCCATGATTTCCATGACTCGAAAATGAATTAGTTGATGGGGATGAAGATCTGCAGAGAGGAATATTGAGCAATGTCGTGCAGATGTTGAAAGGCCTGCAGCCAAGTAACAGACATTCTCAACCCATGCCTTCTTATGTTCCGGATAATAACCTCGAGAGGTGAATCTAGCGATGATGATTCGTGATTTAGCTCCTTCCGATGAGTTACACAAATGAGTGACTCTGGAAGTGATGTTGACAGACCTAGAAGGAGAAGGTATTCAGAGTTTGACAGTGAGAGGGATATGGCTGATCCTTTGCTGAAGGTTGGGATGTTATTCAGAAATAGAGAGGACTTCAAGAATGTTGTTAAGAGTCATAGTATAAAACACAGATTTGAAGTAAGGTTTGTGAAGAATGACAATAGAAGAGTAGTTGTTGAATGCTACTTCAAATGTGGATTTAGGATACATGCCTCTCCACAATTTATGAAGGAGAAAAACAACCCAACATGGATGATCAAGTCATGTAATCTGCTCCACACTTGTGGCAGGGTGCATCAGAACTATCACTTGACTTATAAGAGATTGGCCACTATGTATTTAGAAAAGTTTAGAAGTTGTCCAATTTGGAGCATTGAGGGACTAATTCATTTTGTCAAGGAGGACTTGGGCTATACAATTTCAAAGATGAAAGCATGGAGAGCCAAAGATTTGGCATTGAAAACTATTTATGGTGATGCTACTGAACAATACAAAAATTTATCTGAGGTATAGAAATTTGAATTGTTGAAGATAAACCTGTGGAGAACCGTAAACTTTAAATGGGAAGGGCGGATGGAGGGGAATATATATATGTTTAAAACCATTGAAAGATGCTTTTCTATGTGGGTGTAGGCCCATAATTTGTTTGGATGGTGCTTGGTGAAAGGTGCACATGGTGGTGTCTTTGTTATACTAGCTGTGGGCATAGATCCCAATGATTGCATTTTCCCATTGCTTGGGCTATTGTGGAGAAAGAAATCGACACATGGAGATGGTTTTGCTGAATTTACTCCTGATTTGGACCTATTTGATAGCTCACAATGGACATTTATGAGTAGCATGCATAAAAAGGTAATTAAATTCAATATTTGTAACCACTTGCTAGCTCACTCTTTTATTGAACATGTGTTCTGTTTTCTTACAGGGTTTAATGAACACTGTCAGAGATCTATTCCCAAACTCAGAGCATAGAATGTGTGTTAGACACATGTATCAAAACTTCCGAGAGAAATTCAAGGGAAAAGAGCTCAAGGACTTCTATGGAACATTGCCAAGGCCAGCTATCCTGAGAGAATGCAGTATTACTTGGATGAGATGGAGAAGAAGTCAAAATAAGCAAGGCAGTGGATAAGAGAAAGGCCTTGTGAGAATTGGTGCAAATCTACATTCAGAACCACAACCAAGTGTGACATTTTGTTGAATAACTTGTGTGAATGTTTCAACAAATATGTACTTGATGCTAGAACAAAGCCTATCATTACAATGCTGGAAATGATAAGAACAAAGTTGATGACAAGGCTATGGAAGAAGAAAGAAGAAATGCAGAGAAAGGGAGGCTTGTTGTGCCCTAAAATTCAAAAGAAGTTGAATAAATCAAAGGAGCATGCCATGTTATGGGAACCTCGTGGTTCTCGGGGAGGCCCCAAGGTACAAGTGAGAGGTACATGGATCACAATTTGTGGTTGATATGGCGAGAAAGGACCTGCGGTGCAGAAGATGGGACCTCATTTTGGTATCCCATGTATGCATCTGATTGCATGTATATATGGGAACAATGAAGTGCACGAAAATTTTGTTAATGAATGTTACTATGTGATGACATATGCCAAAGTGTATGGGCATATTATTCAACCAACTAATGGGGTAGACATGTGGCCTCATCCACAAGAACCACCCCTATAATCCCCACGATCAATTGGAGAAGAAAAAGGAAGGAAGACCTTGGCTAGGAGGAAAGAAAGAGAGGAGCTTTGAGATTGCTGCACCGCAGCAGGGAAGGGCTACTAAGCGTGGAAGAGTCCAAATGACATGTTCTCTGTGTGGACAAATAGAGGCACAACAAAAGGAGTTGTCAAAGAAAGAGGGCAAGGGTTGGCGAATCATCAATCGCCCTACTACAGAGCAACCCATGAATCTTTGCCAAGATTTGATTTATAATTTAATGTTAGAAAAATCATGTTGTAACTTGTAATATCGACTCTGTTTTTTTCAATTTTACGGGACTCTAGTGGAGGAGGGTTAATTCCAAATTTACTTCTTCATAAGGATGGCCCAACATTTGTGTAATGTAGATCCGTGTGAATTGCAACCACTTCATAACTTTGAAAGGATAAGGTTTTAGTATGTTTTACTAACTTGGGAAAAGTTTGTTTTGTAGGGCAGATTCACTGATTTTTGGAAACAAAGCTTGTGTGCAGATATGGTGGTTGCAAGGAAGTAATCTTGAAGATGTTTAATTTATTTTGTTTGCATGAGAGGACATTATGCAAAACAGAGCAATGTTAATTTTTGTAATGTGAATTTTTGTAAGTTGTGGACATATTTTATTTGCAATGTAGCTGTTTACAGGACAGAATATAGTTGGAATGTGAATTTTTGTAAGTTATGAACATATTTCTTTGCAATACAATATATGTGTAATGTTTGCAAGGCAGAATCTATTTTGTGCAATGTACAATGTGTCTTCTTGTAAGTTGGCAGGATCACATTACTTTTGTTCCCATGTAATTTGTTTGCAAGGTGAATTTGAAGTCCTTTTCGTAAGGTATGCAGGCGGGATTATATTTCATTTTGTTGTCAATGTACAATGTAATGTGTTACGAATTTGTAAACGTGCTTTGATTGCAGAATGCATACAATGTAATGTAATGTGTTAAGCAGACTGCACTTTTTGAATTTACAAAAGATTAGGGACCTTTTATACAATTTTCTAAAGTTGGGGACCATCTATGAAAGCGTATAAAAAAGTTGGAGGACGGTAGGTAGAAAAAACTTCTGTCCTTGAGATGAAAAGTCTTATTTCTTTGCCGCGTCAGTGATCTAACTAGGCGGGGTGAGTCATTTGGTGACTTACGTCCGACTATGGAAGGCCGTATTAGCCATTTGGAGACGGTTTTGTTATTTTGAAGATGGGGGCGATTTTTATTCTTAATTGAAGTTGAGGGACGAAAGTGAAATAAGTCGAAAGTTGGGGGACGATTTATGTAATTAGCCCCCAAGACTAGTGGGCACAGTGTTGCAGTACAGTCATAGCTTTTCCTGTTATCTTCTGAACAGCCTACATACTCCTCAACCAATCAAATCCATCCAGGTCAAATGATAATGAATCTCCTAAATAACAAACAGCTGTCTGTCATGTTTTTAATTCCAAAACGCTGTTCAAAGAAAAACAGCCGATCTCCAACAAGAAACACGCGAACATCTCTTCGCGCAAGTAGCCAATGAGCGAGCCGCGTATACAGCCTCTGATCCCTCTGTGCTGCCACGTGGCATCACGAAAACCACCACCCTCTCCGGCTTTTTAGTTGAAAGCGTTTGGCGTCGCTCGAGAGAACAAGAGCTCCAAGAAACCTCAGCAATGGCGGCCTCCCTCGCCGCCGCTTCTCCCTTCACACATGACCTTCTATCCCTACGTCCATACGCCCGCCGGATCCCCCTCCTCCGCCACCACCAGCGGTACCGATCTCTCCGTGGAATCGCAGCCCGATCGACTAGAGAAGATCGCGTTGCTGTCGCGGAGGTCGTGAAAGAAGAGGATTCGGTGAGGGTGGCGAGGGATGAGTATGATTGGAATGGAAATGGGAATGCGAACGGGAGGAGTTTTGGGTATATGAAGTGGAGAGAGGCAGTGGGGTTTTGGAATTGGATGTGTACGTGAATGGAAATGGAGCAACGAATGGGAGTTTGGTGAAGTATGAGGGTAAGGAGGAAGTCATAGCGGATGAGAAGAAGAAGAGGAAGAATAGAGTGGAGGAGATTGGACAGGAAGATGCGTGGTTCAAGAAGAGTGGTGGTGAGGCGCCACAGGTATATTTCTTTTGACACCATTGCTCTTCTCTAGTTTTCCAAACTTTGATGTGTATCACTTACAATTCTTTATCTTCATCTTCTGAATGCTTATTATAATTGTGGAAGTGGAGTGTTGCTAGTGCTAATTGGGTTTATCGCGCAACAGTGCCCTAAATTCTTAGTAGCTTCAATGTTGGAGAAGTAAAAATTTTCAGCTTAATGATGTGATTGATTGTTAGGTTGAATGTTTAATTATTTTCAGTGGAGATTATTTCAGTCCCTGATGAGGACCAGGTTATGTGATATACTGGTCAATGCAACATTTTATACCAGAATGGCTTCAAACTGAAGTTATAAAATTACAGTTTTTTGTACTAAATTTCTGTCAAAGTAGAATGTAACAGTCTAGCTAAACTATAGCTCTTTTCTTTACCCCAAAAAAATGCTATATTTTATACCTAATCAATTTGTTAAACATTCATATTAAGTGGGTGGATAGTGATTTTTTCGATGGAAGCGCAGTTGTTTATGCCTTGATATGGAGGCAATTTTCATTGCCTGCAGTGCTTTTGTTATGTCTTTCTTCAGGACATGACAATATTTCATTGAATTAGTTTAGGAGTCAACAGATTTCATCTGCTTTTCTGTAATTTGCTTTTGTGTGTGTTGTATCATTTGGGATATTTTAAGGAAGGCTGTTCACCAATTTTGGTCTGTGCCAAACAACATGCAAAATTAACATCTTTCATCTATTGCCACTTGCAGGTTTCAGTTGCTCCTGGTGGACGTTGGAATCGATTTAAAACATATTCAACTATTCAAAGAACTCTGGAAATATGGGGGTTTGTTTTTACTTTCATATTTAAAGCTTGGCTCAACAACCAGAAGTTTTCTTATCGAGGTATGCCAGCTTTTTCATGAATAATATTCATTATTTTGTCTATATAAATGCCATTTTATTCACATTGACAAATCTTTACATTGGCCCTACGCTGAAGGTTTATTTGTTAGACATCAGATTAGACATCAGATTAGACCCCCCCCTCTCTCTGGAAATTCTTTTATGAACCATGGTGCAGGAATTTAAGAAAAAAAGTATTAAAAATTACTTGCCACTTGTTGTATCTTCATTGGCCTGACATAATACACCATATCCAGGCAAGAATTAATCCTCTCTCTCTCTCCGTGTGGTTGGTAAAATTCTTTTTGTTGTTATCAAAAAAATGAAAAAGGAGTCAGCAGGCACTCTATGTATGACAATGCTTGGCATACATTTTTTCTGCTTACAAATTTGGTGTACACTACCAATATACTCTGTGATTGATGTTTAAGGTATGGCGGTATATCTCTTTTACTTATTTTTACCTATTAATTGGGATATGTGCAGGAGGAATGACTGAGGAGAAAAAAGTTTTAAGACGGAAGGACCTGGCTAAGTGGTTAAAGGAAACTATTTTGAGATTGGGCCCTACTTTTATCAAAATAGGACAACAATTCTCTACAAGAGTGGACATTCTTGCACAAGAATATGTTGACCAGCTATCTGAGCTTCAGGTTATTTTTCCTTCCAAATGATTCCTGTGCTTGATTGTTCTTGCTATACCTCTGCAATTTCCTGCTGTAATTCTGTATATATTGATTGATTGCAGCATTTCAATCGAGCAATCAAAGTTCTCCATATATATTAGCTCGTGGTTTATGTTTACTAACTATGTCTAGTATGTCTATTCAGGATCAAGTCCCCCCATTCCCCTCTGAAACTGCCATATCAATTGTTGAAGAAGAACTTGGAGCCCCTGTGAACGATATTTTTGACCAGTTTGATTATGAACCAATAGCTGCTGCTAGTTTGGGTAATATTATGTTGCTAAAATGTGCATATAGAATTTGGATAATAACAGAACTTAAGATAATCACTTGTTAAATTTCTACTCTTCCCGTTGTTACTAATTAAACAGATATGATATAACTATTTGGCAGGCCAGGTACATCGTGCAAGCTTGAAGGGACAAGAAGTTGTGATTAAAGTACAGAGACCTGGTCTGAAAGAGCTTTTTGACATTGATTTGAAGAACCTAAGGGTCTGTAGCAGTAGAAGGCTTATAAGCTTATTGACTTATCATAAAGCATGTAGCATTAATTTATTCCATGAAGCATTGTCAAAAGCTATTCTTTCAAAAGAAAGCAGGTTGCTAAGTCATTACTACCTAGGAGCTCTGCCTCTAGACCAATCTGGTATCACTACCTTACATGGACAATTTATACAAGTTACAGTAACTGATGATTATTCTTTGTCCAAAAGATTGTTTAAAACTTCAAAGTTAATATTTCCTTGTTCTTTGTTTAAAATTTTTTGTCCGAATGATTGAAAGAGAGCCTTGGTGCAACAGTAAAGTTGTAGTCATGTGACCTGGAGGTCATGGAGGTCATGGGTTTGAGTTGTGGAAAAAGGATCTTGCAAAAAAAAAAAGTAGGGTAAAAATGCGTACAATAGATCCAAGTGGTCCAACCCTTCCTAGGTCGCGGGGCTGCCCTTTGCCCTTTTTGTTTAAAATCAACTTTTGGAGTTTCAACCATAATTTTATCATATTTTAGAAGACTCCAAGTTCCTAAGGTGTTGTCACAAGTTCTGATCAGAATGTTCCTTATCCTTTAATTAGTCCATATAAAGAACTGTAACCTGAACAAGACTACATGTTAGCTATTAGATTTATCTCACACTATTGAGTATCCTAGTTGCACATTAGGACTGACTTGATCAAAGGTCAACACTTGGAAATTTTCAGGCTGTCAATTCTTTGACATGCAATAAGAGTTTGGTTTCTTCTATAATTTTCATTTCTTGCTGCCTTTTCTAAGGACTAGATTAACTGGCAAAAAGATATAAAGCCAGAAGCTTCAACTCCACCTAGACAAGCCTATATGAACATGTACATTTTTCTATGCTACAAAATATCTGCAAATTATCCGTGTTGTTGGTCACTCAATATTTCCTTAAAACTTGTTTTCATCATATCTCTGTTATATCAGCTGGCCATCATAGCATATAAAGGACACCTATATGTTGATCTAAGTATCTGCTTTTCACATGGATGAGAAAGATAGCTATTCTTATATGAGACTTCTGTTTCTTTCAGGTAATAGCTGAGTACCTCCAGAAAGTAGATCCTAAATCAGATGGTGCCAAGAGAGATTGGAGTGCTAATTTATGATGAGTGTGCCAGTGTCCTATATCAGGTTATCTGTCTCATAGATTTCATTGTTGAATTTATTTCATTTATGCAAATAATTCACTCCAATAGTAGAACTTTTCAGTTTAAGCAGACAGGCCAAAATGATTATCTATACTAATTTTTGCCCATTTGCATCAAGTTTGCCAAGGTAAATAGGCTTTTCAAACATTTTTGTTTAAGCATATACCTGAGTGCTTGAGCTGACCACGCTCTTTTCCCTTGTGATTTATAAGTTGAATATATTTGTTTGTTAAAAATGAAAAGGCAACACATTTCTCCGAGTTTTCTACTCTTAGATTCAAAAGTCATTATTATGTGATTTCAACCATAGTCGGTTCAATTTCCTTTTTAGTCTTCCTTCTCATCAGTCCACTTGCATTTTAAAGGTCAAAGAAGGTATTCAAAGCTATAGTTTTTCTGTACTTATAATAGTGTAAAATTTTCCATTTAACAATAGAATTGTTTCTATGTCTTATACACACGAGCTTACCAAGGTAACATTGGTGTAAAATATTTTTTAGCTGTTACCTGGGAGTAGGGCAGGGAATGTAGCTAGGCATGTAGGAAGTCATGCATCATAACCTTATCCTGCTTTTTGTCATGATATTTACTTTCTGCTTTAAGACGGCAAGTTTTCCTTATTTGTTACTTTTCTTTGAGTTCCTCTTTGCCATAACTTCTTGTCTGCTTTCACATCTGACAATGTGAATCCTTTCTTCAGGAGATAGACTACACCAAAGAAGCAGCTAATGCAGAACTATTTGCAAAGAACTTCAAAGATATGGATTATGTAAAGGTCCCAAGTATCTTCTGGGAATATACCACTCCTCAGGTTCATATTATCCATCATTTATTTTTTTAGGCTTGGTGTCGATGAAATATTCGTTCTTCAATAGATATTTTGTCCTTTGTTATGACAGCTTGTAGCTTGAGTGCAGGTATTGACAATGGAATATGTTCCGGGAATAAAAATAAACAGGATAAAACAATTAGACCAGTTGGGTGTCGATCGTCAGAGGTAGTGGGAACATGATGCCGCACATGTAGATATATGATATTGCATGTAACCCTTTTGATTTTGTCACCATTATGATTGCTTGATTATTTTCCCATTTGTTGTTGTTTCTATCTGATGCGTTCTTAACATCGTCTTTGAACAGATTGGGTCGATATGCTGTGGAGTCCTACCTGGAGCAGATTTTATCTCATGGCTTTTTCCATGCTGACCCGGTGAGCTGTCATATATACACCTTTCCAATAGTACAACACTTTTACAATAACATATAATTATATATACTAAAATAATGTGAATATTGAATTTTTGTTGAGTCTATTGCCTATGATTCATATATATATATATATATATATTGCGTTGCAGAATCATAGTGCAGATTTGCACTTGCATATAGTGCTTCTGTTTCAGAGGTTTTTAGCTTTGGCCTATGTATTGTAGCACATGGTTTTGTCACTCCAAACATAGTCCAATCTCAAGTACATATATGTTTCAACCAGAAAGATAGAATAGAGGGATGCCATTTAATGCAACCAGGTGATTGAAGTTCAAGAAAGCCTTTCCTTTATGCAGTTCTGGATGCGGTATAATAAAAAGAATGATCGGCCTTTTCGTAATATTTTTATCATTATTAATTGGTGAAACTTTTTAAAGATATTTATCGGTTATGGGAAGGCATTGATATTTTACAAGTAGGTCCTGTATTGTATAATTTCTTGGGATATGCTTCTTTCCAAACAATATACAATATTTGGTAGATAATTAGACTGAATTCATATCATTTCAGCATCCTGGAAATATAGCAGTAGATGATGTCAATGGTGGGAGACTGATATTCTATGACTTTGGAATGATGGGACGGTAGGTTCTGATATCCCTGCAATAAATAGTTAACTGATTTTTATTTTTTTTTGATAAATTAGTTAACTGATGTTTTTAATCTCTATATATGGTGCTATATCAATTCTCCCAGCACCACATAATTTTGATTTTGTTGAAAACTTTTGCAGTATCAGTCCCAATATCAGGGAAGGATTACTAGAAACATTCTATGGTGTTTATGAGAAAAGTCCAGACAGGGTTTGCTTTTCTACCTCTTCAACTTAATATAATGATTCTATGTGCATTCTGACTTTCAACCATGTTTGATATGTTTTGAATGAAATATTCCTTGGGACCAATGCTATAGCTTCCACTCTGACTTATTGGTCTAAAGAAAGCCACCCCAGTGTTAACATAATTTTGAATGGGTGTTTATTGCAAACATAATCTCAGTTGTTGGTGAATATTTCACTTTTGTACAAGTAAAATCCATACTGGGGTTGAAAATCCAGCAATTTCTCATTTTTATTCTGATGCATCATTAGAAATCCATTTTGTTACAAATAAATACTTGTCATTTGCTGATTACTAAAACATGATTATGTGAGGTAGTAAATCATGACGCATGATAATGGATTTAGATTTTGAAGATGTCGTCTTTCTCAGAGACAAGTTGTCCGTGCAGGTCATTCAAGCAATGATCCAGATGGGTGTCCTTGTTCCTACTGGTGATATGACTTCTATTCGAAGGACAGCTCTGTTCTTTCTAAATAGGTGATTTGCCAAGAATTGGAAATTGATTTATACATTCTTAACCAAGTTCAGGCTCAACGTAGCTAGTGATATTCTTGAATGTGATCATTCCTGCAGCTTTGAAGAGCGCCTCGTAGCACAAAGAAGAGAGAGAGAGGTGGCAGCTGCTGAACTCGGATTCAAAAAGCAATTGAGCAAGGAAGAGAGATTTGAAAAGAAGAAGCAAAGGCTAGCTGCAATAGGTAAAGGCATTTACTTCCCATTTGCTTTGTGCTTATTTGAATCTAGACGATTTTGGACATATACAAGTATGGAATTGTATTAAAAAGACTTTTAGTGGAACATACTGTGTTTAAGTTTTTTGCCCGTTGTATGATCTAATGTCACAGGGGAGGATCTTTTGGCAATTGCTGCTGATCAACCCTTCCGTTTTCCAGCCACATTCACGTTTGTAGTTAGGGCATTTTCAGGTTTAGAATCTGAATTATCAAATCAACAATTAACTGCATTCTCAACTGTAAATGTCTTCCTGTAATGGTGAATTTTCAATATGGGCAGTTTTGGATGGGATTGGGAAGGGCCTTGACCCAAGATTTGACATCACTGAAATAGCCAAACCGTGAGTCTTGTTTGTTTGGATCTCTCTCTCTCCACACACGCCCACGCACACACACACACAGAAACATGCTAGGGTTGATTAATTGACACGCTTGTATCGCAGATATGCCTTGGAGTTGCTTAGATTTCGGGAAGCTGGTTTTGAAGTGTTTGTGAAGGCAAGCTTCTTGCTCGAGCTGTATTTTGGTATCATCTTCTTCAATAGAATGACCTTTCTCTTATCTGCCAATTATAATCTTGTGATATAGGACCTCAGAAAAAGATGGGAACGGCAATCTCGTGCATTCTACAATCTCTTCAGGCAGGCTGATAGGGTTGAAAAGCTGGCAGAAACAATTCAGCGATTGGTAACCTTTAGAGATTTTCATCATCCATTGCTTTGAGATCCAGTACTTGTCTCATGCTTCATTTTTTGGTTTTCTGACTGCATTTACTCCCTCTTACAGGAACAAGGTGATCTCAAGCTACGGGTGCGAACTTTGGAGTCTGAGAGGGCATTCCAAAGAGTTGCAGCTGTGCAAAGAACAATCGGAAGTGTAAGTGAATTAAAACCCTTTGACTTCATTCGAGGAGTTGTGAGATAAAAGTCTAATATACATATAACAATACTGTTGCATGCTTTTCTGAAATTTATTTTACTGACATACCTTCAAGTGAACAATCAATCTAAAAAGACCTCTGTATGTTAACAGGCGGTTGTTGCAGGAAGCTTAGTAAATCTTGCAACGCTGTTGTACTTAAATTCTATTCGAGTAAGTCTTATCTCTAACACCCCTCGCTTGAGAGATTTGTTAGAATATTTCTTTCTTGTTCTGATTTACTTCTTGCTCACTTGGTTGTCAGGTCCCAGCGGTCACTGCATACATATTGTGTGCTGTTTTTGGTCTCCAAGTTCTCTTTGGCCTTCTCAAGGTGAAGAAATTAGATCAGCAAGAAAGATTGATAACTGGTACCGCCTGAGCCTTTTGCTGTGTTCAAGTTTTTCCCTTCAATTTCCTTTTTTTCCCCCTTTTAATTACTTTACATGGTGAATAGTTTTCCGTTCATTTCCCCCTTTTTTTTGTCTTTTTTTTTTTCGTTCGCATACAAGTTGTACAAAAGCATTTCATTTGTATTGGAACAAAGGGGAGGATTGTAAGTATCATGTTGTACAAGTCCAGTCTTGTGTTGTCTGATACTTGTGCCAATATATAGAGCATGAGCATATATTTTCCTTTTTCATGTTGAAAAATAATAGCATATCATACTTTCATATGCTTGTATTATTATTATCAAAATTCCTTGGTATATTATTTATAATTGGCAGGAAACTGTCATCAACAACTACCAAAATAGAGCATGAGCATATATTTTCATTTTTCATGTACAATCATTCACTTCATTATGTTTTTTAGGACTATTTGGTAGTTATTGATGATGATTTCCTGTCAATTATAAATATAATATTACATTCTCTTCCCATTTTATTGATAATATATATATATATATATATATATATATATATATATATATATATATACCCAAAAATCACAAAAAGTGTACCTTTGCTCATCATATATTGGAATTCAATCTTGTAGTAACAATCTAAAAGTGCCAAATTTGAAAAGAAGATGAGTCAAACGTCCCAGATTTACAATGCGAATCCAACAGTTCTCAAATCAAGATGATACAAATATATCTTTATAAACAAAAAGGGAAACATAGATAGATAATAATAATACTCCAACTAAAATCAAGATCATATGGGCCTTTCCAGGTGTGTACAACTTGTTTTGCGTATGGAATCATCAGCAGCACCATCTTTCTCCTCACATACATCCGCAAATTGCCGATGTTAACATGCTTTTCCTATGCTTGCGTGTGGATGTGGACGTGGAATTCATTTAGATACATACAGGGTAGGTGGTGGAGTGAGGGAGTTGTGAGAAGAAAAACTTTGGCATGTCATCTTGGGCCTGATGATTCAACTGCGTGAAGATTCTGTGGAGTCCATCTCCCCCCCTTCATGTTGTACTTGTACTTTCTGCCATTCCCCCCAAATCGGCAAGTCCATCTCCTTCCAGCATCCTCACCACTTGTGACATTTTGGGTCGTTCCTTGGGATAGTACTGTGTGCAGAGTAGAGCCACTTGGATGAGTGACTCAACATCGGCTTCTATGTAGTTGTTTTGTAGGTCAGGGTCCACCAACACCTCCACCCTTCTATCTTTCAATAGTACTTTCACCTGAAAGTAAGTACTAAGTAGAAGTAGCACTGATTATATTCCATAAAGAAAGAAACACAGTTGCTGAGGAATAATATTCTATAGGATGACTTTCACATCTGCAAAACCCACTATCCCAAGAAATTTGAATGTGGATTATCAGATTGGAAGTTTGGAACGGGATAAAAGGATAAAGTAATCCCTACTTTAGTATTGAATTATAGTTGGACTTATTGATTGTTGGATAAATTTCTCATAGGATAAATCAATTTAATCCCATGTCTGTTCTCAGTAATAAGGAAGAGTTTAGGTGGTGGTTAGGTTTTACAGTGAAAGTGTTGCAACTTGCGACTTGCAAGATGGTAAAGGAAGCTTACCCAATTAACTTCATCATCATCATCATCATCATCATCATTTGCTAGCTGAGCAAGATCGAATGCCCTTTGTCCAGTAATAAGCTCCAGAAGCATGATTCCATAGCCATAGACATCGATTTTTTCAGAAATTTTTCCTGTGGACATATACTCGGGAGCAATGTGCCCAATTGTCCCACGAACAGCAGTTGTCACATGGGTATCCTTGTAGTCCATAAACTTGGCCAGGTCAAAGTCCCCAACAACTGCCTCAAATTCTTCATCCAATAAAATATTGGCAGCTTTGACATCCCGATGGATAATCTTTGGATCACAATGATCATGCAAGTAAGACAGTCCCCTAGCAGACCCCAATGCAATTCGCCTCCGAGTTGGCCAGTCAAGAGGTGGTTCAGATGGTGGGCGCTCTACAAACAAATAGAAGAGTAATTGAGGAATTACCATGAGCATGTAAATATGTTTTACTTTTTGTTTTGAAGAGAAAATATTGATCACTAGAAAAAGCAGTAATCGAAACATGATTCAATAGATTACGCTTTAGGTGCCCTTTGTAGAAACAGAACAAATCCACATGCTTAATGTACAAGAAATGACAGGGAAAAATAGAAGTACTTCTTAAGCATGACGCAACACTTCCATTAGCCATAAATGGGTAAACAAGCAGCCGTTCTGTGGGTGTCATGCAAAACCCACGAGGACGAAGCAAGTTCCGATGCACAGCCATGCTAATCATCTCCACTTGTTTCTGAAATTGAAGCCCACCACCTGGTATGCGCTCTTCACTCAGACATTTTACTGCCACTAACGAACCATCAGCAAGCTGGCCTTTGTATACCTTTCCAAATGCACCACAGCCCAACATGTTCTTATTGCTAAAAGTATCTGTAGCAACTTGCAATTCCCGAAGAGAAAACCTTTTCAGCTGGCCAAGATGAACTTCTGGATCCTCCTCAGCTGCATAAGAAATGTAACTTATACTATGTCATCCACACCACAAGCAAAATTTATTTATGAGCCCAACAGATACTAACCAGGCACATCAACAAAATATTCTTGCCGTTTAGGACGGCGGCGCCACCATGCAAACATAGCAGGTGCAGTAAAAAGCAGAGCAGCTCAGAACCAGCAAATGAAGACAAGTTAAGATCCTTTCTTCTGGTAACCAGCAAATGAAGACAAGTGTACAATAGGAACACAAACCAAGAATCAGTCAAAGGTCCAGAGTTGATGGAGAGATCACCACCACACACACAATGAAATTTCAAGAAAATGTCAACAAACGGAACAATGTTTGGCACAATCCACAAGGAAATTAAATCCTGGCATCCCAAACACCATTTAATCAAATACCAATTAATAAAAACACAAACCAAATCGAATCTGACCACCTCAACCAATACCAAATCTCCTTCACAAATAAAAAAATCAAACAACGCCTCCAAGCGCATAAATCCTCCAAACGCCAAACCCCAGGTTGGAGAAAAAGTTATATGGCTAGCTATGATTCAAAGAAATGCTTACTACCCCTTGCAGCTTAAGTAGGTCACCAAGGATATGCACTGGATTCTGGCATGGTTCTGTGCCCCGTCTGTCTCTTGGATAAGGTGTGTTGATCACGTGAGTTTGTGATGCTGGTGTTTTTCCCAGGTTTAAAGGAAGGCATCAGCCGGATCTCTCCGGAGATTAATGGATGGAGAGGCAAATGAGTAGGCCCTCTGAGGCGGCGGCTCCTCTCCTGTATATGATGAATCTCAAGTAAAACCCCAAAACTATACATGGCATATATACCACTATATTAACGGATCCGGATGAAACATAACCCAACCCGTTAAGGTTTACAACTCTCCCCCTCAAGTTGGGTCAGGATCATGGGACACTATTTTGATACACCATTTGACATTCTTCTTCATTCATTTGTTTGCACAGTGTTTTAACCAAATCCAACCGTATGGATGGAAAGAACATCGAAAAATAAGCAAGCATGTCAATTTTCATACAATTTAGGAACTTGTAGGGTCTTTATATTAAATGGTGAAATTCCAACGCATATATATCACATATGCCCAACTTGGATACAAATTTTGAGAACATATGTCCCGCTACTGCCTTAGTGAGTATGTCCGCTAACTGATCCTCTGTTCTGATTGGGGGTACTGTAATTAACTTCTCATCAATCTTTTCTTTGATGAAGAATCGATCAAATTCGATATGCTTCGTCCGGTCATGTTGAACATGATTATGTGCAATATTACGAGCAGCTTGATTGCCACAGAATAACTTCATCGGTTTGCTAGTGTTCTCGAAGCTTAGATCCTTCAATAAATTTTTGATCCACAACACTTCACATATGCCGAGCGACACCATTTTGTTGGGGGGGTATATAGGAAAGTTGTTTGATGAGTAATCCCATGGTGATCGAGAAACCGACGGAGATCGGAATTCACATACTCACGCCCATTATCACTACAGAGAACTTGGATCAACGTTTTATATTGAACAACAATCATTTTGTGAAATTTCTGAAAGGCAGAATTCACTTCATTTTTCGATTTCAGAAGAGACACCCATGTTATACCAGTACAATCATCAATAAAAGTCACAAACCAATGTGCACCACCTAGGGTAGCAATTTTAGATGGACCCCACACATCTGAATGCACCACCATAAAAGGAACAGAACTTTTACTGAAACTTGGAGAAAATGTACTACGGTGACTGTGGGCCAGTTCACAGATATCACACTTTAATTGAGAAACATTACACTTTGAAAATAAACTAGGAAAGAGTTTATGCAAGTATCCAAACGAGGCATGCCATAGTCGACGATGCCATAACCAAATATCTGAAACGGAACAGTCTTAGGCTTCTCCCCATGCGGACTTCCAACTGAAAGAGCTTGCATCAACAGTTGATTACTGTCTTCTTGCAAGTACAAGCAATAAAGCTCATCTTGTTTAGTGCCATAACCAATCGTCTTCCGAGTGTGGATATCCTTAAACACACAGGAAGAATGCCAGAAAATGACAACACAATTGAGAGCAGTAGTTATTTTGGAAATAGATAACAGGTTATAGTCAAGGGAAAGAACAACAAGAACAGTATAAAAAATTGAGGTTGTGTAACACCCTTATCCTTTTCAGGACCCAGGTGTCACACCAGCCAGGTTTAGGGAATGAACCCTAAACCTAAAGAACATCATGATGATGCTTGTGAAATTAACAACATCACGGAAACTAATAAGCAAGCCAATACATTAAAACTCCAAACTCAACTGCGGTTTTAATACAACACCAAATAAATATTGTCATAAACTTAGAGTCTCCGTGACGCTGGAGTCGAGCCGACTACAAGGACATCTCCACTAACTTCATGATCGAGCGACCCTCTATATGGTCTCATCGCCTATCGCAATCACAATGTCAAAAGAAGAAATTTGAACTCACTTTGGAGCTCAGTGAGTTGGGAACATATCATGGGTGTATAGCGTACGTATAATAAGTAAAAGCTGTAAATCGGCGTATAAAAACATGAATAGAAAATAACTAAATTAAAATCTTGAAATCAGGCTGAATCTTGAAGAGCAAGTAAATCTTGATCAATGTATTCTCTTTTATATGCATATCGATTTTACATTTCTCACGTCTTGTGAATTATTTATGGAACCGACATTCCCCCTGGGTAATCTGTACCTGTGCCTTCTCTCTCTCTGAGATGAACTCTATCTCTATAAGGCGAGGAATGCGGCATCATCTGATAAACACAAGACTAATTCTCTGACTATACATCTACTTCAATACTGTATGACCAGCAACCAACGAGCATATCTGATACATGAGGTCGACTATATATACGTACACTAAGCATCCGAAAGGATGGGAAGGAGTGTTTTTATTTTTATAAAATGGAAGTGTTTTAAAAACAGATAGTTTGGACTTAAACTCAGAATTTAAATCATCCCTCTCCTATCCTAGTGCCGTACTCTCTGGCTCTACACGAGCCACCACTGGCCCATACAAGTATATCAATAAAGTGTAATCTAACTGTTTCTATATCTGTTTCTCTTTTCTGTTACTGAATACTAAACATGAAATGGTTTTATAAACTCTGGAAATTTTCATAAAAGTCCTAGTTCATGCTTTTCGAAACTAGAATCTATACTGTATATAAAAAATACGATAAATCAAACGAAACTGTACAGCTAGTTCCCCTCACCTTAGTTTGGTTCGAGCTTAAATCTGGCTCGATCCTTCTGTGGTGGCGGACTTGCCTTTGCCCTTACCTGATAGTTGAAATAAGAAATCTATAAATACGGAGTCTGTATTCTTGACTCGTACTCTACTTAAAACTAAATAGAATACGATAGAAATACGAGATTTTCTCTTCTAACTATCAATACTTATCTTCATCATTATCATATATTTAATGCATGATAAATCTAGGTATATCGGCAGAAATTTCGGCAGCACCTCCTCTAATTGTTTTTTTTTTTTGAACAAGGGGATAAACCCCATTATATTCAAGATAGGACACGCGCACGGATTAGACTATCACGGGTTTCACTCCAGGGCATGACTTGATCGTCGGAGATCTGGTGAGTCTTGAACCGCTTGCGAAGAGTCAGACCGCCCCTTTTTTTACCGCCCGTGACTACCAATCCCACACAGAGTTATCCGTGTGTGTGTGGGCCACACCCACTGGGCAACCCACACAATGCGCACTCACTCCGTCTCAGAGGAGATTCGAACCTTGGTTCGTTTCTCGTGAGCGGATGACCTTGCCGCTCGACCAAGAGGCCTTTGGCACCTCCTCTAATTGTTGGGCTCCGAAATTTCTACAATCATTCACACATATCAACTTAATTAACAATCTATAACACATGGCATCATCTAAACAATCTTCAGCCCTTATTCATGAACATCATCTACCAAACCTTAAACCATTATCCAATTAGGGTTTTCCCCACATTTCTCTTCCAATTAGCAATTAAAAGTGAAGTTTTCTCCATGAATGCTCACAATAAGGAATCGGGGCTGACGGGTTCAGCTCACTGTTGAGTTGAAGGGGAGCTGCGAGGGACGGCTGACTAGAAGCCTGCGACGCTTGAGGAGAAGAAGCCGGCCGAGCTGGCCGTGGCCGTTGCTAAATGGGGCCGCGGGAAAAGAAGCCGCCTCGAAATCTTGGCCGTGGCGTTGCTAGCCGGGCCGCAAGGAGAGAGGGCGGACGGCGACCTGACCGGAGGCGCTGTGGCCGCTGAGCCGGGACTGAGGGTCGTGGTGAAAGCCTTGGCAAGTGGGAGGGGCCGAGGGATGAGAGGGTCACGGGCGCTGGTGCGCTCACGCGCGTCTAACTCTCTCTGAGTTCGAGAGAACGAGAGAAAGAGGGAGAGAGTAAAGTCTTCTCTCTCTCTTCTCTCATCTGATATATATAGAGTAGGTTAAAGATTTAATTTAATTAATTATTTTATTGATTAAAACATTAGAATATCTTATCCTTTAAAAAGTATTTGATTAATTTAATTTATCTTTTATAATATCTTCTACTACAAGCCGAACAAATTTTAGTGGATCTTATCTTGTTACTGTGCAGTTACGAGGGCGACTAATGATATTCTCTGGCTTGTCTCTATCTCAGACCAGATCCGAAAATCCTGTCGGGCGACCCGATGAATGTAGCATTTGTAGCATCACGGGTCGTCCCTTCTCCCGACCCAGATCCACGTTTCTTGGCTTTTGACTCGGCCAAATCTACTTTATCGGGACTCTAACTTTTGTCCGATATTCTTACTTAATTAATCTAGATTAATTAATACTTAATTAATTTCTGGTTTAATTAATCTAACTCGGCCGAGTATCCATCTCCAACTATTCTATGTAATTCTGGCATGGCCCAATAAGGCCTTCTCTCGGCCCTATAGTTGCGAGGATGGATTTCGGTCCATTAAATTCTGATTTTCTTTAACTTTGAGGTTAATACTAATTAATCTGATTTAAGTTAGTTAACCTCATTTAAAATTTCAAAAATTTACTGAATTATACTTAGAAAATTTTGGGATGTTACAGGTTGTTAGTAAGAGAAATAGTGCCTTCCCCAATAATGGGAACGAAGTTGCCATCTACAGTAGTCACAATAGTTTGAGTGGAAGGATTTAAGGATTTAACCAAGTTAGAATCAAACGTCATATGTGTTGTAGTACCCGAATCAATTATCCATGTATTATTTATAGCAGAATTAGAAACCTTTAAAGCCTTACCCATTTTACCTGCAGTGGAAACTATTGCATACGCTCTCTAAGCTCCAAGTTCTGGATCATCCCGGGCGCCTGCTATAGAAGCTCGGTTCTTGTTGGAATGCGAGTTACGACCCTTGACCCAGCCTTCAGGGTACCTAATAAGTTCAAAGCACCTTTGTTTGGGATGTCCAGTCTTCCCACAATGCTCACATTTGCCCAAATAGCGTGAGGAATGATCGATACCAGACGAACCAGGACGAGTAGATGAGCCAGTTCGACCCTGTGGAGTGCAGTTGTGAGCCACCATTGCTTCAATCTTGTCTCCCTCAGTCTTCATGGCTTCCTTCCGATCAGACTCCCGACGAACATAGGCATAGGAGGCTTGTAAGCCAAGTGGAGGATCCTTGCGAAGAACTTCACCACGGACTTGTTCATACTCATCATCTAGCCCCCCCAAGAATAGATAGACTCTCTGTCTTTCCTTGGACTCCAAGTAGAGCTTGAGATCTTTGTCACATACCATGGCAACCTTGTTGCAGTAATCTAACTCAGAAAATTTCAGTCAACTCTCCAAAGTAGATGGATACAGGGCTGCCATTCTATCTAAGGCGATAGGTCCTCTGGTTCAGGGTATACACCCTTACTTCATCATTCTCATTAGAGAAGGCGGTCTTCAAGGCATCCCAAATCTCCTTTGCCATCGGCAAACGGAGGTAGCGCTTTATGATTTCAGGCTTCCTGAATGAGAGAAGCCAACTCTTGACTTTCTGATCCTCAGAATACCAATCATCATAACTGGGATCCTCTTCCGGTGGGGCTTTAATCATACCTTGAAGATATCCTATCTTCTTCCTTCCAGCAATATGCATCCCTATGAGTGGAGCCCACAAATCATAGTTTCTCTCGTCTAATACTATCCCAACGTTAAAGATGGAATTCTCTGATTGGATGACAACTTGGGATGTATCACCCATGATAATCAAATGAAGAGAATAACACCAACCAGTCAGATATAAGATAAACAAATGCTCAGCTATAACAATCACGGAATCCTAATAGAACCAGAGTGCACACAAGTACAGAAAAAAACTGGCAACTTTCCACTATCGGTCCCACAGATATTTAATAGCAAGAAACCGATGTTATGGTTTTCCTTCCAATGTGGGTCCCACTGGTTTTAATGGCAAGAAACCAAGTTATGGTTTTACTAGCCAAAAACAAGATAGTTCCCAATGGCTTTAGTACCCAGAAACCCTGTGAAGCTCGCAAGTTGACTTCCGATCGTCGCCTCGGTGAAACCTCCAAACAGAGCCGCCCCGGTGAACTTCCAAATCAGCAGGTGTGCAGTGACAAAACAACAACTCCAAATCAGAGCCGCTGTGGATCTTTGAGCACGTCGCCACCTCCTGGAGCAGCACCTGGCGGAGCACCCTAATCCCTCCGCGAGGCAACATAGAGCTCATTGACTAGCCCTCTCGTCAGAGAAGAGGAGCAGTGGAGCCCTAATCTCACTGTGAGATTTGCCTCTCCGGTCACGGCCGGAGAAGGAGCGCACTCGTCGGATCTTGTCAGCTGGTCTTGAGGTGCGCAACAGCGGAGCAACACCAAACGTCGGATCTGTCCTGGAACATGGTGGAACTTATCGTAGGAAGCACACCCTGTCGCGGAGAAGAACGAGCAGGAGAAGCCACACAGCAAGGTCGTCGTCGGCTCCCGGAGCTTGTCGTTCACCAGCAAAGGCTGGCCTAGCGGCAAGGTCCCCAAGATCACCGGCGTCTCCCGGAGCGCTAGCTTTGATACCTAGTTTAAAGGAAGGCACAGCCGAAGGTGGCCGGATCTGTCTGGAGATGAATGGATGGAGATGCAAATGAGCAGGCCCTCTAAGGTGGCGGCTCCTCTCCTATATATTATGAAGCTCAAGTAAAACCCTAAAACTATACATGGGTATATATACCACTATCTTAACGGATCCGGGTGAAACATTACCCGACCCGTTAAGGTTTACAACAATATGCATTGGATTCCGGCATGGTTTTGTGCTCCGTCTATCTCTTGGATAAGGTGTGTTGATCTCGTGAGTTTGTGATGCTGGTGCTTTTCCCGAGTTGTACAGGTGTGTGGCTGATCATCACGGGCCTTATGGAGTTTAAGGGATGGCAGTAGCTGTAGGGCTAGCCCTGATTATTTAGACCCTACTAGTATTCATCCACTTGAGCAACCTTAGCCTTGATTGAGGTTAAGAAGGCTGAATAATAAATCTCACACCATAAGTGAAGATGTTATTCCATATGATGTTGCACGTACAAAACTTTAAAATGTCTTCTAATGCAACCTTGGCTCCTCTCATTATCACATGTGCATTGGGTTATTTTCACATAATTAGCCCCTCCATCAAGAGTTTATTACATGCAAATTCTGCTAATTCTTTTACACTTAAGTCCTCCGTTTAAGGAGAGCTTTCTGATGAACACCCTTCACTATAATCTTATAATCCACACCAAGTTGGCCAGACAAATGACATACATGCTAGCATTAAAATTTAAATAATTATCTAGTTTACAAGGGTGGTATTTATATTAATAATAGAGGCTTGTCTCTATTAGGAATGGAAAACCAATAAAAAATTAAATAAATAATAAAATAAAATAAAATAAACATTTGTAATTCGATATATCGCATGGTGTCTCTTCACAGACATGATACGAGGTGAGTATTTTGGATCCCACAAAGCTAAATATTCAGAATTAAACAATAACATCCTTCCTTAATTCTAATTCGGTGCAAAGCCATTCCCATCATGAGTCTTAGCTTGATGAAGGCTTCATATTTCAACAACTTTGTGAGGATGTCTGTGACTTGGTCTTCAGACTTGCAATACACCAACTCAACCATTCCTTTTTGAATTTGAATATCTCTTAAATGTGAAAATGTTTGTTGATGTCTTTGCTTCTTCCATGTGTGACTGGGTTCTTGGCCAAATTTATTACAAAAATATTGTGAACAAAATTCTTCATAGGTCCTTGAAGTGGAACACAAATTTGACTCGCTAAATTGTGCAACCGAATTGTTTGATACGTGCTTGACGCGATAACTACATATTCAGCTTCACAAGTTGAAAGTGCAACAATAGTTTGCTTCTTTGATAACCACGAACAAGCAATGGTTCCAAAGTTAAACAATATCTATAGGTGCTTCTACGTTCGTCGAGATCTCCAACCCAATCACTATCAGAATAGCCTAAAAGTACACAATTGTTAGATGAAAAATAAAGTAGGCCATAGTCATAAGTGCCTTTTATGCATCACATGATTGTCTGAGATTGAAGAGGAGACCCGAAAAACATGCTCATTAAACCAACTCCATATCTGATGTTAGGCCTTGTGCATGTAAGATATCCCAAAGTCCAAACAATTTGTTTGAGATAAATAGAATCAACATGTGCATCATCTCCTTCTTTGGACAATTTTGTTCCAACTTCCACATGATTTTTTACGAGATTGCACTCATGCATATGAAATTTCTTCAATGTTTTGTACAATATCTCTTTTGATAGATAAAAATTCCATCTTCTCCTTGAACTACTTCCATACCAAGAAAATATGACATTAGGCCAAGATCTGTTATTTCAAACTCATGCATCATAGACTTCTAAAATTCCTTAATCTCCTTGCTATTATTTCCAGTAAAGATCAAATCATCAACATAAAGACATAGCAATAATAAATCACTCGAATCATTAGCCTATAAATACACTGCATGTTCGAAGGGATGCCTTTGGAAACCGGTATTATGGAAGAAGGAATCAATACATTCATTCCATGCTCGAGGTGCTTGTTTTAGGCTGTATAATGCTTTCTTCAATCCGTACACTTTATCTTAATTACCCTTCTTAATAAAATTTAGTGTATGCTTGACAAAAATTTCTTCTTTAAGTGAACCATTAAGTAAGGCCGATTTAACATCCATTTGATGGATTTTCCAATGATTTTGTGTAGCCAAAGCAATTATGAGTCTAATAGTTTCAATTTGAGCAATCAGAGATAATACCTCTTGATAAACATAACAAGGTGATTTTTCAAAGCCTTTTGCCACCACTCTTTCTTTGTGCCTCTCCACCTCGCTATTTGAATTCATTTTTGTCTTGAATCCCACTTGACATCAATAGTCTTGTAGCCTGGTGGAATGGTAGTAAGTTCCCATTTGTTGTTCCTTTCGATTGCTCTTAATTTTTCATTCATAGCATTCACCCATATGGGATCTTGAATTGCCGCTTCAAATGTGACATGTTGACAATCTACAAACATATCAAGATGTACCAAATTTCCATCATCATTAATAGCATTGTCGAGAATTACCTCAAAATCTCATAAGGTGACAGATTGTTGATGACGTCTCCTTGGTCTTCCGTTTCTAAAGAAACTTGTTGGACTTCTTGAGCATTATCTATACCACAACTTTATGCATCAATATTATTGAAGTTTTCCTATCATGGTATCAAGAGCCTAGATCCAGAACCCCTAATTTTTTTTTCTCCCACGCCTTCAATCGCACGCTGGCCATCTAACACCATCCGCACACCGACCACCAACATCTTGATCCATGCCGACCACCTGGCGCCAACCACCATCATCCCAATGTGACGCCCACCGGCCACCCGCACCCGACTCACTTCGGCCACCCGGCACCAGTCGCCCGCCTGCTACTAGCCGGCCGCTGCCCTAATCACCGCCTGCCATGTCTGACCAGCCATGGCCGGCCATCCAGCCTTTGCCTCCTCCTTCTCCATCCTCTCCTCTCGTCCAGTTCTCTCCACCACCTTTGATCCATCCACCAACCTCATTGCTATCAATGTGGCCGCGCAAGTCCCTCTCAAATTAACTTCTTCCAATTACTGTGCATGGCGCGCACAGTTTGATTCACTATTGATTGGTTATGATCTCTACAGTTATGTTGATGGCTCTCTTCCTTGCCCACCCGGTACTGTCCCTGCAAATGATTTTGATGTTGCGACCCCCAAGCTGACCTATTCTTTCTGGGTTCGCCAAGATAAGTTGTTACTCAATGTTATTCTTGGATCTCTGACTGCCAGTCTTATTCTTTTTATTGCCTCCATGAAGACATCTATGGAGACCTGGAAGATTCTTGGGAAGACCTATGCTTCCCTTTCCCGTGGCCGAATAATGGAATTGTGTCGCAAGCTCGCCACTCTTGTCAAAGGGTCTTGCACCATCACGGAATATATGCAAGATATATAGTTGTCTATTGATTCTTTTGCGTTCATAAACAAGCTTGTTGATTTTGATGAGTTATCCATTTTGATTCTGAATGGACTGGATGAATCCTTCAAACATTTATCCAGAGCCATTTGAGCAAGGGTGACACCGATCACTTTTGAGGAATTGTTTGAGAAACTACTTCATGAGGAAGCTCAACAGCAACTCACTACTGCATCGCCACTGGCACATCCAGCCACTGCTTTTGCCGTCCAATCCCGCGCTTCTCGGCAAAGTCCTTCTGGTGGCAGCCCCCACTAACATCGTTGGCCCTCTAACTCAAACCGACCCTCCCAGCAACTGTTTTCTTCCTCTCCTTCCGTGCTATCTTGGGCTCCACGTCCGCCATCTCCATTGCTCACCCTTGGTCGGGACTATCAGGGAAAGTGCCAGATCTGTGGCACTATCGGTCACTCTGCTCGTCAGTGCTGTCTTATCCCACTCATACATGGGATTATATTCTGGCACCACCTCATGGCCCTCCTTGTGTGAACACCGCCACACACTACCCTGCTATAGGTGCCCCTTCTAATTGGGTTGTTGACTCTGGTTCTTCTCATCATGCCACCACTGACCTGTCCAACCTGTCACTTTATCAACCATACACTGAGTCTGAGACTGTCTTCATTGGTGATGGTACCTGTCTTCCCATTAAGCATACATGATCTATATTTCTTTCGACGTTACATGGATCTCTTTCTCTCATGGATGTGTTGCAGTTCCATCTATGTCCTTGAATTTGATATCCGTTTCGGCTCTGTGTGCTACTAATGCGGTCACGGTTCTGCTTTTTGCTGATTCTTTTCAGGTGTGGGATCGTCACACGGGGGCAATTCTAGTCACGGGTTGGCGTAAGTATGGTGTCTACCTTTGGCCGACAGCTCCACCACCTCTACCGGCTACTCTTTCTCGCTTCCCCGCCCTCAGATCACTTCGTTCCTCTTCGTCTTTGCTTTCTTTGTGGTACAGTCGTTTTGGTCATTCTTCTGTTAAAGTTGTTAGGAACTAGTTGTTATCCTTCGGTATTTCCTTTTTGCATACCAAATTACTTAGTTTTCTTGTAATTCATGTCATATTAATAAAAGTCATAAGCTTCCTTTCTCACAATCCTCAGTCTCTTCCTCTTCACCTCTTCAAATAATCTATTTTGATGTTTGGACGTCACCTGTATATTCTCTTGATGGTTACAAATATTATGTCATTTTTGTGGATCACTATACCAAATATATTTGGTTTTATTATCTTGTTCGGAAGTCTGATGTCCATGCGACCTTTGTTGCCTTCAAAAACTTGGTTGTGAAGTATTTCCAATAGCCCATCCGCACATTGTATTCTGACAATGGTGGGGACTACATTGCTCTCCGCGACTTTCTAACTGCCAATGGTATTACTCATCTCACCACCCCCTGCATACTCCGTAACACAATGGTTATTCTGAACGTCGGCATCTGCACATTGTAGAGACCGGCTTGTCCTTGCTTCATCATGCTTCTCTTCCATCTCAGTTCTGGTTCTTCTCCTTTGCTACTGCGGTTTATCTCATAAATCGCATATACCCAAAGCAAACTTACAGTCTCGTTCTTCCTTTGAGTGTCTCTTCCACAAACAACCCAACCCTACCTCTCTTCATGTCTTCGGCTGCCTTTGTTTTCCTTGGCTTCGTCCCTACACTACTCACAAGCTTGACCCTCGGTTCAGTACTTATGTCATTTTAGGATATTCCTTGTCTTAGAGTGTATTTATTTGCTATGATCTCTCCACTTATAAGCTTGTTATCTCCAGTCTTGTTTGCTTTGTTGAAGAGGATTTTCCTTTCTCTTAGTCCTCGTCAGCCTTTGTCACCCCTTTTGATCCGATATTCACGGTGTCCTCCTGGCTCTCGCGACCATCGTTGCCCCCCGGTGACCTCCCGACACCTCTGATACCTCTTGTGTTGCCTTGTTCCATGCAGACCGTGCCGTCGTCTGCCATCGTTGCTATACCCGTCCCGCCCGGGCCCCGACCACCTCCTGTGCTCCGGCCGCGGCCCAACATCCTGGCTCACAGGCTGCCTAGTTTGTTCTGGTTTGAAACCCTAGTGGATTGACACTACATTGCATTGTTCTTGGCCTCCTTTGATTCCGGGCGCTCAAATCTTGAGGCTTTAGGGTTTGGAAATTGGAATGATAGTATAGCCTCACTAGGTTTTACTGATTTTTATGTTTTGTATTGACGATGTTGTCTAACTTGATGATTGAAAATTTGAAACCTAGTTTATCTCAGTAGGTTTTAATTCTGTTTTGATGTTTTGTATTAAATCTGTTGATGTTGTCTAACTTGATGATTGATTCCGTTTTTTGAAACCTAGTTTATCTCAGTAGGTTTTAATTCTGTTTTGAAGCAATTATGTTCAATTATTTGTAGAGTATAATGTAAAATGTCTGCATTTTAAGATGATTGAATGTGTTATTCTTTGATTCATTTGTTGTGTCTGTTTTGGGGGAATATGGAAGATTTGAAACCTAGTTTATCTCAGTAGGTTTTAATTCTATTTTGATGTTTTGTGTTGAATCTGTTAATGTTGCCTAACTTGATGATTGATTTTGAAACGTAGGTTATCTCAGTACGTACAATATAATACAAATTTGCTTGTTTTTCCTGCTTGTAGTTCCTGCTTGTTGGATTCTTTTTTTCTCTTGCAAAAGGTGTAGATTTGATAAAAACATTCAATCATAATTAAGCAAACACTTGTAAATTGGAAAGCTTGTTTCTTTGAGGAGCTATTAGCAGAAATTTCAAGGGAATTATTGCTAGATATAGGTTGGAAAGCGTTTTGGGCAAGTTACAAAGTTCCTAACCCTGTGATGGTGAAGCTGAAATGTATTAAACCTATAAAAAATCTAGTCGGGAGAAGACAAAAAGAACTTGAAAATTGATATAGTAATCCTTGGATGAATATTCAAAAGAAAGTCAACTATAACACAAAACGACTAGATCCATAGATCAAGCATTGAACAAAGATAGTGGAAAGTCAACTATGGCCCTTTCGGCAACATTCTTTGTTAACTTACATGTTCTGCTATTGAGGGCAACACTTACAATATCTACTTTTACAGCATTTGTTTCTCATCTTGCTTTTTTTTGTTGATTTTGCTTTTAATCCTTGAAATCCCCATGATATGTATGAATATTTTGATCTTCATCTAATAAATGTATATTGTCATGATAACAAAAGGATTGGATGTTTGTTATTATTTTCCATTTGCTCAGCATCTAGTGGATATTATTTTTCATCTAATTTCCACTATTATTTTGTTTGTTATTTTTTATAGTCCGTAATTAAAAATTGTTTTATTTATTTATTTGTAGAACATGGATAAATTTTTTATTAAATGACCACAAAGTGGAGAGTCGTCCAATGCTTCTAAAGTACCATTGAATCAAGCGATAAAAACATCAGTACATATTTTAATTTGGATGACATTGTTAGTGACGCCAGACTACGAAACCAATTGAAGATTTTGATGTTGGGATTAGAGATTAAGTTAGAAGAAAATATTTGACTAGAGGCCCTTGTCAACCAATTGGCCACTATTTTCCGCGGAAAGAGTATGACAAACAAAAGAGGAGTTTTCAGGATGTTTGGTTTAAACAACATCCGTGGTTGGAGTATAGCATGATGAAAGATGCGGCGTTTTGTTTTTGGCGTTATATTTTCTAGCCAAGTAGAGGAAGCCGACTAGGAGAAGATGCGTTCACCAAAACTGGGTTCAATAATTGGAAAAAAGCGTTGGAAAAATTCGCAGAACATGTTGGTGTCATGAATAGTGCACATAATGATGCTAGAGTACAATTTCAAAGCTTCCAAAATCAGAGGCAAAGCGTGTCACACCAATTGGTCGCACATTCGTATGAGATGGAGGTCGCATACTGTGCTCCTTGGACGACAATTTTGGGTATGACTCGTTTTCTATTGAAGTAAGGTTTACCTTTCCATGGAAATGATGAGTCCTCAAACTCATTGAACAAGGGCAATTTTCTTGAGTTGCTTGAGTGGTATAGTCTACAAAATGAAGAGGTTTGGAAGACAATCAATCAAAGTGCCGCTGGAAACAATCAAATGACTTCCCCAAAGGTTCAAAAGGAGTCGACAAATTCTTGTGCAACAGAGATTACATGTGTTATTATTGATGATATTGGGGATAATTATTTTTTTCCTTATGAGTGATGAAACTCGGGATGCCTATGTGAAGCAAAAAATGGGAGTTGTTTTGCGAATATGAATAAGAATGGACATGTGATAGAGCGGTTCCTTGCTATGGTTCATGTGCCTGATACCTTTGCCATTTTTTTTGCTATTTCATTAAAGAATACCATTGATTGTGTATTTGCTAAGCACAGGTTGTCTCTGTCGAGGCTAAGAGGGCAAGGATATGATGAGGCCTCAAATATGTGAGGTGAATTCAATGGTTTGAAGGCGTTTATCTTAAGAGAAAATCCATATGCAAGATATGTCCATTGTTTTGCTCACCAACTCCAATTAGTGATTGTTGTTGTGCTAAAGACAATTGGATTGTGAATGATTTTTTCCAATATGTTAATATGATTGTTAATGCCATCGGAGCATCGTGTAAAAGGAGAGACCAACTTCAACAACATCACCATGATAGATTGGTTGAGTAATTGGAGAAAGTAGAGATAGTTAGTGGCAGAGGGAAAAATAAAAAATCTAGCTTAGCAAGACTAGGGGATACTCATTGGGAATCACATTACACTACCATTCTCCGGCTAATCTCTATTTGGAATTCAACTTTAAATGTATTATAAAATGTTCATGATGATGATGCTTCTAAGAATAATTAAGGTATAGTGGCAAGTTTGATTGACAAAATAGAGAATTATCAGTTTGTATTTGTCATGTACTTGATAAGACATTTATTGGAGATGACAAATGAGTTGTCACTTGCCTTACAACAAAAAGATCAGAATATTGTTCAAAGCTATGCATTTGATTAAAGTTGTGAAAGCTCGGCTTCACCATTTTAGGGAGATAGGATGGGAGAAAGTTTTGGCGGAGGTTAGCTCTTTTTGCGATGGAAAGTCAATCTCAGTGCCTAATATGGAGGATAATATGAGAATTCGTGATCGTTCTAGGCGGAAGGGGCAATTCATTACTTATTTTCACCATTATCGTGTAGAAATTTTCTGTGATGTAATTATTTTCTATATTTATTATGTTTGTATAAATCTCATTAATTTATTTTTTTATTAATATTTGTTATTGATTTTATCATTATTGCAGTGTTAGGTTATTGATTTGATTACTCAAGAAATGCAAACCAGGTTTCCAAAAGCTACCACAGAGTTACTTTTTCTTGTGTCATGCTTTGATCCAAGGGATTCGTTCTCCAAATTCGACATCCACAAGCTACTCTGTCTTGTTAAGATGTTTCCTGAAGACTTCTCGGTGATTGAACGTATGATGCTTGAGGATCAACTTACCACTTTTATTTATGATATGTGGCATAGTGATGATTTTGCAAATGTTGTGGACTTGAGAGGTTTTGCTAGAAAGATGGTTGAGACAGGAAAATATGCTATTTTCCACTCGTTTATCGCTTTATTGAATTGGCATTGGTTTTGCCAGTTGCTACAGTTAATGTTGAGAGGGTATTTTCGATAATGAATGTTGTGAAAATTGACTTGCGCAACAAAATGGGAAACGAGTGGATGAACGATAGCATGGATGTTTATATCGAGAGGGGGGATTTTGCAACTATTGACAATAAGACGATTCTGCAGCGTTTTCCGAAAATATAAACTCGTCGTATACAGTTATCTACTCTTAGTCAGCATGCATCACACGTCCGTCATCCTCATTGACAGTAGTTCTAGTTGGAGTGTGCATAGATAAATGTTTTATGTTTTTTTTTATATGTATATTAAAATTATGGCTGTTTTCATACAAAATTATATTATCACACTATTTTATATTAGAAACAATTGTTATGTTGCATGAAATTTTTATTTTACGTTTCACCCTCAATCCCCCCTATCAATGAGTCCTGCTTCCATCCTTGTCTTTGCTCATCATATCTTGGAATTCAATCATGTATTAACGATCTAAAAATGCCAAAGTTTAAAAGAAAGAGTCAAACATCCCAGATTTACAATGCAAATATATCATTATAAACAAATATATCATTATAAACAAAAAGGGTAACATAGATAGATAATAATACACCAACTAAAATCAAGATTATATGGGTCTTTCCAGGTGTGAACTACTTGTTAGTGTTATGGAAACATCTGCAGCACCCACGGTTGTCAAATTTTTCTGATGCCAGGACCATCTTCGTCTCACATACATCATAAAAAGAATAACAATGATAGCTCCATTATACATCTGCAAATTGCCGCTGTTAACATGCCATTCCTATGCTCGGATGTGGATGTGGATGTGGATGTGGATATGCAGATTATTTGGATACATACTTCGGTATGTACTCATCAGTGTCATCTTGGGCCTGATAATTCAACTGCATGAAGATTGTCTGTGGAGTCGATCATCCATTCAAAGTTGAGTTGTGGGACCATCTCCCCTTCATGCCATACTTCTATTTTCTCCCATTCCTCCCATCGCTCAGTGAGTCCATCTCCTTCTAGCATCCTCACCACTTCTGACATTTTCGGTCGGTCCATGGGAGAGGCCTGTGTGCAAAGTAGAGCCACTTGGATGAGTGACTCAACTTCGGCTTCTATGTAGTTGTTTTGTAGGTCAGGGTCCAATAACATCTCCACCCTTCTATCTTTCAAAAGTCCTTTCACCTGAAAGTAAGTGCAGTAGCACATAACAAAACGGGAGAGATTATATTCCATAAAGAAAGAAACACAGTTGCTGAGGAATAATATTCTATAGGATGACTTTCACATATGCAAAACCCACTGTTCCAAGAAATTTGAATGTGGATTATTAGATTGGAACAGGATAAAAGGATAAAGTAATCCCTACTTTAGTATTGGATTATAGTTGGACTTATTGATTGTTGGATAAATTTGTCAGGATAAATCAATTTAATCCCATGTCTACTCCAAATCTGTGTTCTCAGTAATAAGGAACGCACAATGGTCCAAAACCCAGGAAAGAGATAAAGAGTTTAGGTAGTTGTTAGGTTTTACAGTGAAGTGTTGCAACTTGCAAGATGGTGAGGAAGCTTACCCAATCAAGTAACATGACATCATCATCATTTGCTAGCCGAGCAAGATCAAATGCCCTTTGTCCAGTAATAAGCTCCAGAAGCATGATTCCATAGCCAAAGACATCGGTTTTTTCAGAAGATTTTCCTGTGGACAGGTACTCGGGAGCAATGTGCCCAATTGTCCCACGAACAGCAGTTGTCACATGGGTATCCTTGTAGTCCATAAGCTTTGCCAGGCCAAAGTCCCCAACAACTGCCTCAAATTCTTCATCCAATAAAATATTGGCAGCTTTGACATCCCGATGGATAATCTTTGGATCACAATGATCATGCAAGTAAGACAATCCCCTAGCAGACCCCAATGCAATTCGCCTCCGAGTTGGCCAGTCAAGAGGTGGTTCAGATGGTGGGCGCTCTACAAACAAATAGAAGAGTAATTGAGAAGTTACCATGAGCATGTAAAGATTCTATTTAATTTTTTATTTTTTTAGAAAATATTGATCACTAGAAAAAGCACTAATCGAATGCGAATAGTCAGATTTCAAACATGATTCAACATATGGCACTTTAGGTGCCATTGTAGAAATAGAATAAATCCACATGCTTACTGTACAAGAAATAACAGGAAAAATAGAAGTACCTCTTAAGCATGACGCAACACTTCCATTAGCCATAAATGGGTAAACAAGCAGCCGTTCTGTGGGTGTCATGCAAAACCCACGAAGACGAAGCAAGTTCCGATGCACAGCCATGCTAATCATCTCCACTTCCGTCTGAAATTGAAGCTCACCACCTGGTGTACGCTCTTCTTTTAGCCTTTTTACTGCCACTAACGAACCATCAGCAAGCCGGCCTTTGTATACCTTTCCAAATCCACCTCTGCCCAATATGTTCTTGTTGCTAAAAGTATCTGTAGCAACTTGTAATTCCCGAAGAGAAAACCTTTTCAGCTGGCCAAGATGAACTTCTGGATCCTCCTCAGCTGCAGAAGAAATGTAACTTATATTATATGTCATCCACAAGCAAAATTTATTTATGAGCCCAACAGATACTAACCAGGCACATCAACAAAATATTCTTGTGGTTTACGACGGCGCCACCATGCAAACCCAATAGCAGGTGCAGTAAAAAGCAGAGCAGCTCCTGCAGCAACTCCCCCAGCAATTGCTCCAGTACTAGAGGCACTGCCACCTGTAGTAATAGTACTCACAGGTGTAAGTCAAATGGTAATTTACATTCCACCTAACTTGTGCTTATCGTAAATGAAGTCTGTAATACAAGCATAATGCAGGATAATCTGGTAATGTACAAAAATTTAAGTCAAAGATACCCAAATTTCCTGCTGAGCATGGTAACAACCATCATAAATGGAAGTAAAAAAAGTTCTAACTTTCAATTGAGTTTAATTACTTCTTGCAAGCAAACCAAAAGCCAACCAGACAGACAGGACAAATAATTTATATACATAATACTCGGATAAATGCTGGGATACCAAAGAGCACATGGATTATCACCTTGAGATGATTGTGGTGTAGGTTGAACAAATGGAGGTGGTGGGGAAAATGGAGGAGCACCAGGACAAGGCTTTATTGTTCCAGGACCACATAAAAGAGGGTTGTTGGCAAAACTGCAAAGTTAGTATATAAATAGTCAGTAGAAACAACTGGACCAAATTTGAGACTTTATTCAAGTTCTCCAACCACCCTAACAAAATACCTGATGGGAGTAAATAAAGAAAATGAGCCTGACGATGGAACTTCTCCAGACAGTTGGTTATTTGACAGATCCCTGTATGTTTATTTTTCAAATTTCACAGAACAACAGAAAATTTCAATAAAGTGTAAAACAAAATAAGTAACAACATAGATTGTTTTACAGCAAACACAGAGCATCTTACAGGACTTGGAGGGTATTGATATTCGTTAGTGAGTTAGGAATTTCACCCCTCAAGGTATTATTGTTAAGCCGGCTGTCAAGTAAATCAAATATGAGAACACTAGAAGCAATGCAGAAGGCGAGACACAATTCTGGGATGAACAAATAAAACACAGCATTCCACAACAGACATAAACTTCTCCAAAGAGTGAAGAAATTTGCTGCATACAATAGTGCTAAAATACCCATATCTCTTGATGATTCTCCAGGTTCCATGTATTTTTGTTTACTTAAATTTGTGAGCAAGCAATGCCCTATTAAACTAAAAGACTATATTTTATCAAGCCAACAACAATTTCTGGCTAATCAAGATGCCTTTCCAAGCATTTCAAATTAACTGTAAACATTGCAGATCAAGAACATGTATAAGTAATCCACAAGTATGAGATAAGTGTACTTACAGGAAGCGCAGTTTAGATAGATTCCCAAGTGTGTCAGGTATTGCACTGGTTAAATTGTTCAGATACAGATCCAAGCTCACCAGATTTGTCAGATTCCCAAGCTCACGAGGAATAATCCCACTGATGTTGTTACTATATAGTTCTCTGTTGAGATTGATAAAAGTGAGCTCATTAGGAAAAAAGAATCTCAAGCAGTAGACATTATTTAAATTACTATGTTCATCTTGTCTGAAAAACAAGCATTTACACTTGTCGGAGGGGAAGTTCATGGAAGTATTTTAGGCAATGGTACCATTAGGTTAAAATAAGAGTTTAAATATTTGAAAATGATGCAAGCGACAGAGATAAACATGGATTCACTAACAATTATTTTTAGGGGATGATGAATAACTAAACTATATCCCTTGCCACAATGACTTTTTTTTTTTTGACATAGGCGACAAGCGCCTCCCGAAAGTCAGGGGTGGACAAAGCGGCACTTGTGCACGCGTAACCCCTAGGGATTGTCCCAACCAACGAAACCCTACACAAAAGACCCGGTACCAATGGGCCAAGAGGCCGTTGGTTGCCACAATGACTTATAAGTGCAAAATATGTCCAGTTTATGAAGAAAAATAACCTCTGCATAGACATAAGTCAAGTGTCAATGGGAATTATAATTAATCTTAAGATATGATTATTGATGAAGGAGCATCATATAACTCAGCTTAAGTGGTCAACTAATTATTTTATTCAGTTTACATGCATGCATTACGCTTAGTTTCTGTTTCATAAAGCTTCAGCTCCAATCTATCTTTTCCCTAGCCTTTGATTTGCTGTGATTGCTGAATATTTTCCTCTATTCAACTATTGAGTTGAAAATATGATTTTTCAGGTAGATTATTGTTTGACTCTTCAAATGGGTTGGAAACAAAAATTTCTTTGAGAACTCATTAAAACATGACCCATCATATGCCAGCCTTTATGGTTGATTTCATCTCTTGTTTTATACCTTTCGATTTCATCCAGAAATCAAAGCATTTATTCATGATAGCTGGCTGATTCCGAGGATAATGTTGTTAGTTCACATGTTACCACTGGCAAATAATAATAATAGTATAATCTTCATGTGAACAATTCAGCAGATGTTTTACTGGTATAAAAGACCTTTTAGAAAAACTATCTCAAGCCTATGCACCAGCAGATTTCACAGGATCATGAGTTCTAATAACTTTCCGAGAAGATTTTAATATACAAAATTTAGTAGAACCTTGTGTGAAATTTTAGCTAAGATAAGATTAATGAGAAAATCATTATTACTGTCAACATGGTCACTTACAAATATTGTAGATTTTTCAGCTGACCAAGTTGTGGGACCAATGAGCCAGACAAGCCAGCATTTCCAAGATCACTGAAAGATGAAGAAAGAAAACATTCCAGATGCAATGAAGCAATGATACTGTTCCCGCCGTATAAATGGTGTTGAAAAAAGCAGATGGGTACTCGCTTACACTCTAATCACACTTTCGCCACTGTTACATGTAACATGGAACCATGTGCATGGACTAACCAGAGATGCATCCCAACTCTGGAGAGTATTATTGGGATCAATTAAGTTGCTCTTTAATTGGTTTAAAGCATCACCTGTAAGCAGAGGAATAAAAATGATGTAAAATGTTAATTAACCAAGCCCCTAATTTTTATTTTACAAAAAAGGCCAGTGACAGATAGCAAACTTCCAAACACATTGTTTGTTAAAATCAAATACCTTATTATGGAAAAAAAAAATTGATACAATACAGAAAGACCTTAGACATGAAGTCAGGCTAAAGACAGAAAAGAAAGAAAACACAAATCAAAACCAAAACTTTGTAAATAGTTCAGAAGGTAACCAAATCACAGCAAAAGACCAAACATGAGGGTGCCAAAATTTAGCAAACTAATAGCTTGAATAGTATTTTTAAGATGAATAATCATCCTCATGAACTTCAGAATTGTGTGCAATGCCCAGTTGAAAAATGATACATGCAGCATGCAGCTATATATAAAAACAAGAAACATGAAAAATTTGAGTTGAGATGATGGTTCTACAATAAATAATGGAATATATAAATCCGAAATCTCCTTCCATGACCAAGAAGAGGCAAACTTTATTGAAACCAAGATCACAAACTTCTTTAGAATCACACAAACCATTGAAATTGCAGGCAAGGTTTATGACCGATAGCTCTTGCAGTGGATATGCAGCAAAACCACTAGTAGCCAAGAAATCCATTCCTAAAACAAACGAAAAACAAGCTAACCGGATCTCTGGCTTCCAAAAGTCATCATTATCTCAACAAAATTCACTATAAAAGATCACAAAAACCAGAACAATACCAGAACGAAAAGATCGATCCAAAGAGTAGAACGGTACCTTCAATGTTGGCCAAGACCCTAACAAGAGGATGAAACACCAAGATCAGCCACAAGAACCACGGAGCCAACACCTCCCGCTCCATCACCACCACTCCCAAACTCAAAACACTAGATACACCCTCAGATCCATTCAAACCCTCATCTCGGAACTCCTACCATTCTCATCCCCAAGAAAGGCCCAACCATTTCCGGCGAGAAGACCACCGATCGAATCGCAATCAAGCTATTTTTTCCGAAAATCTGTATAGATTCAGCATCCAAAGGAAATTCGCAGCGAAATCACGGCGATTTCTTCTCTTGTTTCTTGATTAAATTTTTTTTTAAAAGGAATTTAAAGGGGAGAAAATTTTCTGGATATCTTTTTGTTGTCTTTCTGGTCCGCTTTCGGGAGTGAGGGATTTGTAAGAGAAGAAGGCGTAGTGCGTTCTAAAAAGTCAAAAACCAAGCAGTGGGCCTTATTAAGCGCTTTCTTTATCACCGTTGATAACGCATCAAGATTCGGATCAGATTGATTATTTAACGGTTCAATGTGCACGCATATAATGGGGATGTTCAGAGGGTGAGAATATCAAGACTGCCCTGATGTTGGATAAGTCCCCGTGCTGACGTGGATATATCGGATCAAATTAAAATTATTATTCATAATTCAGTCAGCTTCATTTATTATATATATCCTTCAATTTATTAAAATGTAAATAAATATGGATTTTCAAAATAAAAAATATTATTAAAGTAATAAAAGGTGTCACGATAGGAGAACATTCCACAACGAAATGAAAAGTCCAAAGCCGAAAGGAGTCGTGCTTTTCATAAGAAAACACTCTTCACGCGTGCACGCACACCATCTTTCTTGATTTTGGTACCACGTGGCGTCACATCCACCCTTCGTTTTCTGATCTTCTTCTATTCTCCTCACGTGCAGCTGTTTAACTAAATAAGGATCATTAGTGCTACTAATCATCAGAGTGATATCTGGTCCCGTATTGGCTCATAGTTATGGAAGATAAATAATAACTAAGAAGTTAACTTTATAACTAAATTTGAAGGCCAAGTCACATCTTTTCTAAGATTTTTCCTCAACTTTGGACCGTTCAAGGTCAAATCTAACATCTTCAATTTGTAAAAAAACATGGTTGTAACAAAATAAAAAATAAAAAAAAATTCATGATTGCTGGTTAACAAATATTGACATGACATTAAAGGGTTGACTCACTCCCCTCATAAATCTCTACCCATTTTTTTAAATAAATTGCATATCAGGTCCCTAAACTTTGTGGTGACGAGTCAATAATGAGTTGCGACCATAGAAAAATTACAAAAATTACAACTCCTCATGGATTCTAAAAGAATGAAATAAAGAATGAGAACAAAACCTTAAACTAGAAGAGAAATACTTCTTCTTACCTAAGTAATCAATGAATTGGCGGTAAGCCGATGATGAGCGGCGAGGTGGCGAGCCAACAATGAGTGGTGACGAGGCGACACGACAATGAGTGACGAGGTGGTGATGCCAACGGGTACGCAATGAGCCACTTCAAATAGGTTCATTGCTCGAGATTGCTTGCCAGCTCTTTCGTCAAATCGTCCTTCTCGCTTGCCACCTTGTTCTACCTCCTTCCTCTCAGTTTGGAGGTGTGAGAGTGGGGAAAGATTTTAAGAGAGAGAGGGGGGAGTGAGTCAGCTAAGGAGAGAATGAATCAACCCTGCCATACCAGCATTTTTGAATCGAAAACTGGTTATAGAGACTTTTCTGTTACAATATGTAAGTTTGATAGCTCTTTTTTTTTGTTACAAATTGAAGATGAGGTAGTGGAATGGGATGTCACTAAAAGTTAAGGGAGCTTCTTTGCAATTCACCCAAGATTTCTCCCATTCAAAGTATTGTATATATTACAAAATTTATTGACATCAAGCCCAATAAAAAAAACCAAGGATAGATTATTTAAACTATCAATAAACATTGATTAATGAAGGAAGTATTAATTCAAGTCAATTTTAATAAACATGTCTTAATAAATATAATTAAGGTTGCCATCAATTAAGAGTTCAAACCCACTCCCTTTGAATCACATAGATTATTATAAATATAAATATATAGGAATAATGTATATACACACAAACACATGATCAAAGGGATATTCTTTAAACAAGTGGACCTATTTTAATTTTTTTTTTTAAGCAGATTGTCCTTTTTCTTCGGTGAATTCTAAGATACCTTGGGGGTTGAACTCAGGTAAGATACCAATTGTGTGTGTTAATACAAATTGTGTGCAGTAGTAGAAATTGTGTGCGTTGAATTGTAAACGGGTACGCATGGTATGAATTATGAATTGTGTGCACTAATAAGAATTGTGCGAGTGTGTGTAGAATTGTGTGCAGATACTACGCTTACACCTACATGAGGTATCTTAGAACGCACCCTTTTTCTTCCTTAAAGAAACCTTGCATTTTATATAAAGGATGTAAAAAAAAATTAAAAAAAAATTAAAAAAAATAAAAATGATTAAAAAAATTTAAAAAAAAAGGAAAAAAGAACCTTGAAAATAACTTTGATACAACAAACACATCGGGTTGTTAGCATGCTACAATTCAACTTACAAATTAGCTTAAATATAGCCTAACAAACACAACCTAATTGGAGTTCAATTTTAAACATAAAGATGAAAAAAAAATTGTATATTAATGACACGTATAATAGAGTTATAATTATAAAATAAATTTATAAAAAATTCAAGTGTGTCCATTGGGAAATAAAAAAAAAACAAGCATATAATATTCGGAAGGTGATAAAACTCAATAAATTTTTGAATGTTATCTTCATGGATGCAATATAACTTAATGACAAGAATACTAACTCCTATTCTTTAGTCATTTTCATGCCTCTATTTTTAACCTCTATTTTTATTTAGGGTTAATTTTTTTTTACCCATCTGAACAATGTTGCTTTTTCAATCTGGCTCCTCAACATTTTTACTCTATAAAACAGCCACAATTTTTTCTAAGTTTCAAAATGACACCTCCATCGTTATTCATGAGACGGCCGTGAGATTAATGCAGCACGTGACAGTCACGTGATATCTTTTTATGAATAACTGAGGTTTAAAAGTGGGTCCCCCTTTTCTTTTTCTTTTTAATATCAAGTCAACAAAACTTTGGTCAAGATCTTCATCTCCAACCCATATATTCGTCTTCTTCCTTATCTCTGGTGGCAGAGCCATCCTCCTCTTCGATACCGCAGCCGCGCTTCTCATGGGTGCACCTCTCCGTGCCCGTGTCGAGCAGCCCGTCGCCACCGAGGAACAATTCTAGTCTCTATCGCAATCCCTATCCGACGACTCGGCGCTCTCTCAGTTCCTCGAGTCCAACTCCGATGTCGTCGACTCCCTGCGATCACTTCTATACCAAAAGCTCGACGATGGTGAGGACTTCGAAGCGTTGACGATCCTCAACCGCCTCATCTCCGTCCAACCTGATGAGACCGAGTAGAAGTTCGTCGCCACGGCTTTACTCTCTCTCTCTTACTCTCTCTAAGACTCTTGCACCCTTCTATACCTTCTCACTCTTTCTCATTCACAACGTTTAAAAGAAAGAGAAAAGGAAAAGATGGTCTTTGGGCTTCCTCTGCTCTCTTCTCCAGCATCTTTATCTTCCACCTTCCCAGCTTCTTCTTCCAAGCCTAACAAGCTTTCCAAATTCCACATGCATGGCCCTCAGCCTTCCATCAAACCCAAAGTACACACATCACTTTCTTAGCAATCCCTATACATGTATTCTTCTTTTTGACATATATATATATATAACCACATTTCATTAGAGTAAAAGAAGAATCTGACGTTAAACTTACAAGTAGGAAAATGAAGCTGAAGATGAGCAAAGGTGATATAAGTTACTCTATGACAGAAGAGAAGCTGAAAATGTTCAGGTTCTTGGAGGGTTGTGCCGAGGAAAACATACTAACATTATTAAATAGAGTGGAGGATTCATGGCAGCCTCAAGACTTCCTCCCTTACGCCTCATCAAAAAGCTTCACAGACGAAGTAAAGGATATAAAAGCTCAGGCTGAGGGAATCCCAGACGAGTTCTATGTCTGCCTCGTGGGCAACATGATCACCGAGGAGGCCCTCCTCACATACTTCTGGCATATATACCCTCTTTCCCTCCACCTTGCACCCTTCACACTGCCCTTTGTCTACTGTTCTACACTATTTGTCTCTAAATATACATATAACTTAGAGAGAGTAAAAGAGAGAGAGAGATGTGGAACTGCTTTATTTATTAGAAGATCAGAGATAATAATCATGAGAAAGGATGGGAAGATCATGAACCTTCAAGTACTCTCAGAATTCCCTGGATGTGCAATCTCCAGTGCACACCCTGCCATCTGTTGGTTCTCTTTCTCTTTTCTTTCTCATTACTTAATGAGAAAAGGCAAAGAGAAACAATGATATGTTGCAATGAAAACCTTATCTTGATATGGTTTCTCTTCATCCTAACAATGATATACAGCTTGGATCAAAACAAGGAGGCAAGAGAGAAGTTTGCCAAGTACCATGAGTTCTCTCTAGTTGGCTGCTTATTTTGAGGCCACGTAAGAGCATTAAGAAGATGTTAGATGCATGGTTATTGGTTAGGGTTTGCATTGCCAAGTAGCATGAGTTCTCAAGAGTGACGTGGCGGGATGGATCTTTGGTTGGTGCGCATAAAGGGCTTGAACGTGCCAAAGCGACGAACGGGTTCTTCGAGCTCCACACTAAAGAAGGCTTAACCCTTGTTAACAGGACCTCGATCGGAGCCGGCCTCGCCGCCTTCGATGCTAACATTCTCATCCTCCTCACCGTCGTCCTCTCCGCAACTTCTCTTTGGACCTCCAGCTCTCTCTCTCTCTCTCTCTCTCTCTCTCTCTCTCTCTCTCTCTCTCTCGTGAGGTTGGTGATAGCTTCTAAAATAATTGATATATAAAGAGATGGATCATCGAAGATGGTGACAGCCGCCAGGAGGGAGAGAAAGGTTGGGGTTGTTGCTGGAGGAGAAGAGAGTGTTAGTTAGCTTTAAATTATTAGATGAATAAATTAAGTTAATGTAGCAAAAAGTCACATGCAAATTTGTTGAACCATTGCAATGATTTCTTATGAAACATTGCATTGTTTAAATGAAACATTGCATTGTCTAAATTGAACCATTGCATTTCGTCATTTGGAAATCTATAAATATGATAGATTGGAGAGAATTGAGAGAGTGTGAATGATCATTCTTTTCTTTTCTCTTCACTATTGTTCTTTGCTACAAACATTACTTTCTTCTCTCTTTTTTGGGAATTTCTGTATTGTTGTTGGCATAAGAATTGTTACTTGGCTTTGTTAATCCTAGAGGATTTTGTCACAACTCGGCAACAACTAAGTGGGGACAAATAATCCTTAAGGATAACATTATTCAAGTGTGCAAAGCCATTCCTCTTGTTTTGATATTCTCCTTCACATTTTTCTAACAGAGAGGAGGAAGGGAGTCACCGGAGGTGGGGAGGAAGAGGGAGTGGAGCATGCCATTGCAGTCGCCGAAGGAGAGGAAAGGAGGACGGGAGTCACCGGAGGTGGGGAGGAAGAGGGAGTCGTCGTCGATGACGTGGTGAGGGCCACCAGGAGGGAGAGAAGGGTTGGGGTTGTTCAGGGTTATAATATCATAATAACATTATTAAAATAAGATTATAATAACGTTATAATAGAGTTAATGAACAAATTAGCAACTTAACCTCACGAACGTCTCCCAGATATTAACAGAGGTGCCTTTTTGAAACTTATAAAAAGTTGCTGTTGTTTTATAGAGTTAAAAAAGTTGAGGTGCCGGATCGAAAAGTAACATTGTTCAGGTGGGTAAAAAAATTAACCCTTTTATTTATTATTTTAATAGATTAATTAATTAACAAAATAAATGTATATCATCTACTTTAGTTGCAGTTGCATTATGGCCGGCCATAACTGTTTCCTGTTGGGAGAAGATATAATATATCTAACGGCCCCGTTTGGTTGGCAGATAAGGAATGGGTTTGACTCCTTACATGGGTCATTCCCATGTTTGGACGTGCAGGAGTGGGAATGAGGGGGGATTGGCGGAGGAGTGAGACTCCCAATAGGGAAGGTGTGGGATTCCCTCAAATCGGGCGGAATCACTCATTCCTTAGTTAGTAAATGTCCATTCTACCCCTCCAATGTTAGGTTTGTGCGTGCATGCTGGCTCTCAAGCTTCTCTTTCTTCTCATTCCCCCAAACCCTAGCAACCGCCTCCCTTCTCGAACGATCTCCGTTAAGCAGCCGATGAGCCCTCAAAAGCTGCCTTGCCGCTGCTCCGCCACCTAATCATTCTCCTCCGTCGCGCCGAGATCACCTCCGTCAACTCTCGTAGCAAGGGTAAAGATCTTCCTCATTTTTTGTGTGGAATCTGTTAGATTAGTAGTGATCTTGTCTTTGTTTTTCAATGGGACCTTGGATTTCTTATGTTTTTGTTTTCACTTTTTTTGTGTTGATGACTGGCAGTCTGATGTAAAGTGGGGAAATTTTTCAATAAATTAGGTAAAAAGACTTGCTAGTTCACACAACCCAGGACTCTAGCTTTGTTGCACAACCGTAGACTTGCTAGATCTTCAAAATTATAGTGTAAAACTTGAAACAATAATCTTCTATTTTAATAATTAATGTGTTAAATCTTAATATGAAGATAGTTCTGAATAAAATTACATGAGGAATAAGAAAATATTTCTAGTTATTGAGAAAGATTTCAATCATATCTCCTTGCAACTAATTACATATGTTTAAATTCAGGATGAGGACAGAGATTAATTATGTTGTTTTTTTTAAAAATAAATTCATAATTGTTAAGATTTTCAAAATTAATAGGATCTTGGATTTATGATGTACGTGTGTGGTTCTATTTTTATTTGCTTTTTATTTTACTTTGGCTACCTTTGTTTACATATATATATATATATATATATATATATATATATATATATATATATATATATATATATATATATAGTTTTTGTGCAAAAGTTAGGGAACTGATTTGAATGGCTAATAATCTCTCATTCTTGATCAGTGATGGAATTTTAATAGTCTTACTCATTTTTGGTTTTTGAGTGGTGAGTGAAGAACCATTCATCCAAGACTAGATTAGATTATAATTTTGTTTTTTTATTAAGTGGTTGGTTTTTTTTTTCTGAATTTTATTTTGATTCAATATGTTTTTTTGTATAGGTTTGGATGAATGATTTTGTTTCTTCTTTCCAGTGCTAATACTGTTTGTAATCATAGTACTCTTCTTTTAGATTGATAGAATCTTATTAATAACATAATAACTACTCATGAACATGTGAAGAATAACAATGGAAACATTCAAGTAAAACTTCACATTCAAAGAGTAAATTTTATAGATGATTAACCACCATCTATGTTTTTCATAAAAAAACTAGCAGAAATCTTCCTTGGTATATAATGCTTAGTTCACTTTGTTCCATTTGAATCTATTGTTGAAACTGAAATATTAATGAAGTTCATTGACAAATTAACAATAACATAAAAAAAAAAAAATCAAAGTATGAACAAGTAGATCCTTAGAATTATTTATAAGAGAAGATTTGTCAAACATCTTTGTTTGGGCAGATAAATGGCACAAAATCAGTAGCTTGTGTTGTTTTTTTGTTTTGCAATTTCTGTTTGTGTTATATTACATGTTGATTATTTGTGTGTTTCGTCCTTAAAAGATCATTCATCTTAGAATTTACATATGTGTTTTTGTTTATAGATTTTGATAATATGTCCAAGATTAAGGAAGTTCGGACATATTTCGTAATGATCATTTGCTACGTTTACGTGCTAAGCGTCATGCTCACCATATGCATAACAAAGCAACGCAATGTTAGAAAAAGAATGATTCAACATGAGATTATGTCCACATCTACTAGACGCCGCAAACAACATGAGTACCTCCACCACATTGTTTATGAAAGTGATACAAAATGCATTGACAAGCTACGGATGGATCGGCGTTGTTTTCATAATTTGTATCAATTGTTAACTACAACCGGTGGGCTAAGAGGCACGATAAATACCGGTGTCGAGGAGATGACCGCAATGTTTTTAAACATTATAGCACACCATGTCAAGAACAGAGTAATTAAATTTGACTTTATCTGTTCGGGTGAGACAGTTAGTCGACATTTCCATGCCGTGTTAAAGTCAATTATCCTTTGCCACTCTGTTCTTTTGAAGAAACCAGAACCTGTACCTGAAAATTCAAATGATCATAGGTGGAAGTGGTTTAAGGTAATACCCCAAGTCCAAACGCTATTTTAGTTAGTCATAGATAATATAACTAACAATTCATTGTTTATTCAATGTAGAATTGTCTTGGAGCATTAGATGTGACACATATTCGTGTGAATGTATCCAAAGTTGATCGACCAAGATATAGATCAAGAAAATCTGATATAACTACTAATGTTCTCGCTGTCTGCAGTCAAGACATGCAATTATATATGTTTTATCTGGCTGGGAAGGTTCAGCTCATGACGGCCGAGTCCTTAGGGATGCCATAACAAAGGCTAATGGATTAAAGGTTCCAGAAGGTAAAAAAATGTGTTTTTATTGCTTTTTAGGTCTTATCAATAAATGACCTCCAAACCACTAACTAATAAGAAATGTTTGACATTCTATCAGGTTTCTATTACTTAGTTGATGTTGGGTATACAAATTGTCACAGTTTTCTTGCACCTTTTCGAGGACAACGCTATCACCTAAGTTCTTGGGCCGATGGGCATCAACCACTTACACCTCAAGAATTTTTCAACATGAAACATGCTAGTGCAAGAAACGTGATAAAAAGGACATTCGGTCTTCTAAAAGTTCGTTGGAAAATTTTAGCTAGCCCAAGTTTTTACAACATAAACACCCAACGCCGAATCATTAATGCATGTTGTCTACTTTATAACTTCATTAGAAGAGAGATGACAGAAGACCCTGCAGAAGATGAAGTTGATGATCTAACCCTAGAGGAAAACATGAAAGATGATACTGAAAACATTACAACTGTTGATCCAACGAACGAGTGGACACAATTTAGGATGGACATGGCCGAAAACATGTTTAACACTTAGCGGCCAAGTTGATTTTGTTATTGAAAAGTGGCTAGGAGACATTTGTACTTGATATATGAATTTTTTTGGGGGCTTGGTTTGTTTTGAAACCTTATCATTTCAATGTTGAACTATGTATCTGTTTTGATAGCAAAGATCAGGAATCAATACGAATACACACCGATATATAGAAAAGTATGTATTATGAAGCAAAAAGCAATTGAAGCAGCATTCAGCAATTGGGAGGAGTCATATAATGAGTTACCAAAATGACTATCAGCATTACAACAGTTTCTTCCCGGGACAATAATTGATCTCCAGACTCAACCGCATATGATGGAAATCACCTGGTACATGATACTCATGTTTTTAATAGGCTTTTTTGGAGTTTCCCCTCATGCTTGAAGGCTTTCAAATATTGCAAACCAGTAGTGCAGATAGACGACACCCACCTTTATGGAAAATATAAAGGGACTTTGTTGATGGCAATTGCACAAGATAGTAATAAGAATATCTTTCCGATTGCGTTTGCTATTGTAGAAAGTGAGACGTTAGATGCATGGCGTTTCTTTCTAAAGCATTTACGGGCGAACGTTACACCACAGGAAGGAATATGTTTTATATCTGAGCATCATGAGTCTATCAAAGGAGCATTCAGAGCAATTGGCCGCCGGATGAATCCTCCTCATGCCTACCATATTTATTGCATTAGGCATATCTCTACAAACTTCCTGTGTCGGTTCAAAAAAAAGAAATACAACGGATAGTTGTTAACATTGGTAAGTTACAAATTTAAATTTTAGTAATTTAAGTGCATATTGTTATTATGTTTTAAAGTTGTTTCACCTTTCTTATGGTTATTAATGTAGGTTATTCGAAAAATACTTCTAATTTTAACTACTGGTACGGCTTACTTCGAGAGTATAATAAAGAGGCAACAAGGTGGTTAGATAATATACCACTGGAGAAGTGAGCTCAAGCCTTTGACAACGAAGGTCGTAGGTATGGTCATATAACTACCAACCTCGTCGAATGTGTTAATTCAGTGCTAAAGGGGACAAGGAACCTTCCTATAACAACTTTGGTTAAGTCAACTTACTTTCGACTAGCTGAGTTGTTTGTAAGGAAAGGTGTATAGGCGCAATCTCAGATCGCATCAGATCAAATATTCTCTGAAGCACTAATGCAGATAATTCAAGAAAACCAACAAGCAGCATGCAACATTCATATCAATCAATTTGATCGTGATGAAAATTCTTTCATGGTAGATGAAATATCACCATCGCAATGTGGTGGCTTAGTTGGTACTTACCGCATAGATTTGAGAGCACGATGGTGTAATTGCGGCGGGTTTCAAACACTTTATTTTCCTTGCCGCCATGTTCTTGCAGCATGCGTATACATTTATCTACATTGGCAGGAATACGTGGACAATGTTTATAGGATTGGGACAATTTTTAATGTATATCATAAAGAATTTAAGCCAATATCAAACGAGAACTACTGGAACCCCTATAATGGTCCACGTCTATGTCCTGATCTTACAATGAGAAGACCATCCACAGGGCGCTCAAAATCTACGAGGATTCGTAATGAAATGGACATAAGGGAAGGTGGCCAATCAAAGCGTTGTGGTTTATGTCGAAATGAAGGTCATAATCATCGAAATTGTCATAATATTGCTGGTCCAAGTAGTCGGTCATAATGTAGTCTAAACTTTATAATTGTTGCAAACTTTTTATAATATATGTAATTGCTTCCTTATTTTGATAATTTATGATAATTATAAATATTATAATATCACATTTTGATAAATTATAAATGGTCGGAGACTTGCTCAACAAAATCTTAAAACTCAGACAAATACTGGGAGTTAAAGAGTACGGACAAAACGAAGATAGGTGTCTCTTGTTGGCTAATTTAAAAAATATATAATTAATTAATTAATTTTTATAATATTTAAAAGTGGGTCATTAATTAATATTATAAAAACAAAATCCAATTCTGCCTAATTTTTTTATTTTTTATAACATTAAAAGGTGGGATCCGGTGAATAAAAAACAAATTGCAAATGTGAGAACCGTTTATTATTTTTTATTATTTTTTATAATATTAAAATAAAGTGGGGCCCACAAACTGAAAAAGAAAACACAGACATGCGCAGGTACGGAATGCGTAATTGGGTAAATAAATCCTTCAATGCTTATTTTGACAAATAATTTTTTTATAATATTCTAAAAATAAAGCCGAGAAATGGAAGAAGAACATGTTTCTTCTTCACGTTTATAGTGATGGGATAATGGGTTACAAAACAAAAGTAAAACAAAAGTAACAAACATGGCATCAATAGCTACAAGATAACTAATCAAATCCTATTTTTATGCCATGATCTAAAGACTAGGAGAAGTGACATGAAGAAGGCAAAACTAACCAACCACAAAGTAGACTCATCTAACTTGATTCATACAAAGCTAAATATTCGGAATTAAATAGCAACATCCTCCCTTAATTTTGATTCGGTGGCATAGTCATTCCCATCATGCGTCTTAGCTTGATGAAGGCTTTATATTTCAACAGCTTTGTGAGAATGTCGGCAACTTGGTCTTTGGACTTGCAATACACCAACTCAATTACTCTTTTTTGAACTTTGATCTCTTAGAAAGTGAAAACGTTGTTGTGCAAAAACCCTCAACTTTCCTCAAAGATTTGGTTCAACAAGCGAGGATTGTGGAAAAGCAGGATGAACAATGAGAAACAATTATATGAAAATATGCAATTAACCAATCTCTAATCTACCAATCACTATTATATAATAGAGTAATCAAAGTAAAACTAACTTGATCACAAAAAAAGGGGGAGAAACATATTTACGTGGTTCACTTCAATTTGTTTCAAAGCGATCCACTCAACTTCATTTTATATTGGTAGGCGGTTATCCAAGGGATTAGATGCCCATTTGTTGGCGATGGGCCTTGAAGAAGCCACTTCATTTACTCCACGTCAGCATCTTCTTCCTTATAACGCCCTTTCAACCTCGATTTGTTCCAAAAAAACCCATTGGAGTAGTCGGAGACCGGTGGGATGACACGACTTCTTTCCCACGGTGTCCTTGATAGCTCTAAACCCGGATACTCCTAGGCTTAAATTGTTTGTATTGATGTAAGTCTGACTCTGTTTAAAGAAAGCTTAAAGCTTTGGCTATGACTGCCTCCTTGTTTAGAGTCCATTGTATTTGTTTGTTTTTTCTAACTTCATTCCAAAGTTCTTGATTCTTTCTTCAAGAGAGTGTTGGCTCACACTGCACACTTTCCGTGTTACATTGATTAGTTATTGGTTCTATGAATCTCAATTCCTTGTAAATTTTAGTAAAATTGAAGAGCTGATTTCAATTAGTGAGAAAATTCACTTAATTTGTTTATCTTCCTCTTGTTAATTGGACATATTCAGTTGACATAACATTGGGAAGAAGACAACGCAAGGGAGCTAGGGTTTCGGTTTTCTTTCAGATAGGGCAAGAAAGGGTGTATTTTAGGAAGAGGAGGGTCGCGTGGATCGGTTACGTGGCTTCTCCGACGTCCATGTCAGCAAATGGGAGTCGGAATCCCTTGGGTGACTACCCGCTGAACACAAATTGAAGTTGAGTGATGTTTTTGAAATAAATTGAAGTTCGGTAACTAAAATGAAATCCGCACATACTTTAGTGACCCAACCACCAAAAAAAAATAATAATAAATTTACCCATCAATCCACTATAATCAATGTCGGTACAAGATTTTCTCCCTCGGATCTCTCCTTCTCACCACCACAAGGAGAACTCACGCTTTAGAGTCTTATTTATAGTCATCCAGAGATAACTTCTATTTTGATATGAATGGGACTTTAACATCTATCTCTAAATCAATCTTGTCTCTAATCATTCTTGTTTGGGCTACTGGATTTATGTTCTTAATTTCCTGGCGTGGATATTGCTAGGAATTGATATAGAGTAGGACTCAAGCTGATAAAACCCCTGACATGAATTTGGAGACAACTTTCAACAAATGTGTGTCGATGTGTTTGCTTCTTCCATGTGTGACTGGGTTCTTCGCCTAATTGATTGCAGAAATATTGTCAACAAAAATCTTCATAGGCCCTTGAAGTGGAACAGAAATTTGATTCATCAAATTGTGCAACCAAATTGTTTGCCACACGCTTAACTCCACATCTATATATTTAGCTTCACAAGTTGAAAGTGCAACAATAGTTTGGTTTTTTGATGACCACAAACAAGCAGTGGGTCCAAAGTTAAAACAATATCCAAATGTGCTTCTAAGACCGTTGAGATCTCCACCCCAATCATTATCGTAATAGCCTATAAGTACATAATTGTTATATGAAAAATAAAGTAGGCCATAGTCATAGGTGCCCTTTTTGTATCACATGATTCGCTTAGCTTCTTGCATGTGAGATTGACAAGGAGACTCCAAAAACTTGCTCAATAAACCAGCTCCATATGTGATGTCAGGCCTTATGCATATAAAATATCTCAAAGTCCCAATAATTTGCTTGAAAAAAATAGATTTAACATGTGTATCATCACCTTCTTTGGACAATTTCATTCCAACTTCCACAGGAGTTATGAAATTTCTTCAAAAGTTCTGTAGCATACCTCTTTTGACATATAAAAATTCCATATATCTTCTCCTTGAACTACTTCCATACCAAGAAAATATGACATTAAGCCAAGATCTGTCATTTCAAACTCATGCATCAAAAACTTCTTAAATTCCTCAATCACCTTGCTATTATTTCCCGAAAAAATTAAATCATTAACATTAAGACATAGCAATAATAAATTACATGAATCATTAGCCTTTACATACACTGTATGTTCAAAGGGACACCTTTTGAAACCGGTATTATATATGGAAGAAGGAATCAATGCATTCATTCAATGCTCGAGGTGCTTGTTTTAGGCAGTATAATGCTTTCTTCAATCCATGAACCTTATCTTCATTCCCCTTCTTCATAAAATATGGTGACCGCTTGACAAAAACTTATTCTTTAAGTGAACCATTAAAAAAGGTCTATTTAACATCCATTTGATGGATTTTCCAATGATTCTGCGCAGCCAAAGCAATTATGAGTCTAATAGTTTCAATTCGAACAACCGGAGAGAATACCTTTTGATAATCATAACCAGGTTATTGTGCAAAGCCTTTTGCCACCAATCTTGCTTTGTGACTCTCCACCTCACCATTTGACTTCATTTTCGTCTTGAAAACCCACTTGACATCAATAGCCTTGCGGCCTTGTGGAATGGTAGTAATTAAGTTCCCATGTGTTGTTCCTTTCGATTGCTCTTAATTCTTCATTCATAGAATTCACCCATATGGGATCTTGAATTGCCTCTTCAAATGTGACATGTTCACAATCAACAAACATAGCAAGATGTACCAAATCTCCATCATCATCATTAATAGCATTGTTGGGAATTACCTCAAAATCTCATAAGGTGACAAATTGTTGATGACGTGTCCTTGGTCTTCCAGTTTCTAAAGAAACTTGTTGGCCTTCTTGAGCATTACTTGGTTGGACTTCTTCATCTAAAATGGGAACTTGAGAAGCTTCTTCTTCTTCTTCAGGAATAGAGATAGAATGTGTTAGAGATACTTTGCTTGTCGACATCCCATTTCCAAGCTTCGTCTTCAGAAAAAGTTACATCTCTACTCACAATCATCTTCTTTGTCACTGGATTGAACAACTTATAATACCCACTATGCGTATAGCCAAGAAAAACAGTCTTCTCTCCTCAATCATCTAGTTTTTTCTTGTTTGCATAGGAATATGAGCATACAAGATGGAGCAAGATACCTTGAGATGCTTCATGCTTCTTCTGGGGTGATATTCTCGACACTCTTTGTTGGAGATCTATTCAACAAATAAACAGAACATGAGACTGTTTCACCCTAAAAAGAGTTCAGCATGGCCTTTAGAATGCTTCTCGTCATATCCATTATGGATCTATTCTTCCGTTCGGCAACCCCGTTGTGTTGTCAGGTGTACGGAAAAAGTGAATTCATGCTTTATTCCATGTTCTTCGCAATATTCATTGAGTTCAATAAAAGTATATTCACCACCACCATCGTCCTGCAGGATTTTAATAGAATAACCACTTTGTTTTTCAACATGAACCTTGAATTTCTTAAAGCAACCAAAAACTTCAGATTTATTTTGTAGAAAGTAGACCCAAAACTTTCTAGTAAGATCATCAATAAAGGTAAGGAAATACTTATTGTTGTCATTAGACATGACATGCACTCATTGGGCTACATACATTGGAATGGATGAGTTTGAGTGGTTGTGTTGCACATTGATTCCTCACTGCTAAAAAAGACAATTTGCACGCTTTGTTTTCCAAGAGTGCCTGTCTCACAGTTGTTCACGATGGTGTATACTCAGCAAACCTTTCACTAAATTTTTTTGAGCAAGCAACTTTAAACTGTGAAAGTTTAAATGTCCAAAATGAAGGTGTCACAACCAAAACTTGTCTTTTATAACTGCATTAACATAAGTATAAACATCGATCATTGGCAATGTCAACTCAAAACATACAATTCTTTGAGAAAGGGGCCTTAAGAGTGAGTATATATACCCCCTTTATCAAAAAATAAAGAGTTGGTTATCACATAAATGCATATCATACACCTTTTCTAGCAGTTGGCCCATCCTGAGTAAGTCGCTCTTCATGTCTGGCACATATAGAACACATCTGAGATGTATTTGTGATTTCCATTCTTCAACTTGATGAGAATTCTTCCCTTTCCCTTCAATGGTATGGGGCTAGCCTCAGCAAAACCTTGAAAGAGAGCAGCTCCTTCTTGCCACACATATAACTGGTACATCCAGTGTCGAGGAACGACGTGTGGTAGTTTGGTGTCTCGCTTGCCACAGTAACCATCAAGAGAGCGTGGTTGTGATCATCATCACCTTCTTGCACACAATTAGCCATCTGATTGCTCTCTTCGTTTTTGAACTCACTCGCATAATGGCTATATTTGTGACATGAATAACACTTAATGTTAGATTTATCATTCATTCCATTACCACGTCCATGACCCGACCTCTACAATTTGAGTTTTGTTGATGACTTGAATATGATCTTTCTTGGTTATTATTTTGATTACCACTTCCACCATGATTGTTGTTGTGACCACCACGGCCTCTGTTGTTGTAGTGGTAACCACCACGTCCTCGTCCTCTGCCATGAGAACCACCACTCCTTTGGTTTGTTGTGCCACCTTGTTCGCTTTTGGTGGAGACTTAGCTTTGAAATGTTTGCTCTATTGGCTTCTCGATATGCTTCTCATTCATGCAATGTTCATGGCAATGCTCTAATACCAGTGTTTGCTATCAGGAGAAGATATAATTTATCTAAGAGAGAGGAGGAAGTACAAGTTTCTTCTTCACGTTAATAGCTATGAGATAATGTACATGTTACAAAACAAAATATTTGGAATTAAACAACAACAATAACTATATACCATGCCAAAAGTCTTAACTTATATTGGCCTAAGACTAAATCCTTTCAACTAAGAAACCTCATTTTCTGATTAATCAACATATATGACAACAAAGAATGGTATCAAGTGGCACTTGGTAGTGGTCCTAGCATCTCATGATTCTCATGTCTTCTTTTTCAACTACAAATATTCTCTCTTATGTGATGTGCGTTTTTTTTTTCTTTCCCTTTTTTCCATCGGCATGAGTTATTTGTATTGGAATGATATCAAAGTTAATGCATTATAATTTTTTTAAAAAATTAGGTTAAGTTCCACATGAATTTTAAAAATACAAAAAAAAAATACTGAATAGTTTCAGTAGGTAATATTATTTAATTAAGGTAAATATTAATATTACTGTGCTCATGGAACCTAACTAGTTCAACAAACAGAACCAAACCAAATATTTTTTTTAGAATCATGTTTTCTAATCAAATAGGTTTGGTTTGGGTTGAGTTCTAAAAATGCTAAACCAATTGCATTTGAATATTTTAAAGAACATAAATATTATATAATTTTTTTCAATTTAGATAAATAATAAATATATTATAAATTTAAAAAGATGTTTTGAATTTGTGAGAAAACTGATTATAGCTATAAATTAATTTGATAGACAGATTTTTAGAAAATATTAATATTAAATTCAATTTCTTCTTCAGCTTAATTTGAAAAAAAATAATTGGTTTTCAAACTCTACTATAATCTGATATTGAATATATTTTTTTTAAAAAAAATGTGATTTATTTGGTTTTATATATATCTAAGTCTCTCATAGTATTCTATGAACCCAATTATCTGGTCATCTAATGATGGAGGATGACCTCTTAAGGGCACCAATATTTGGCAGATCAGGCCCACGAAAGTATAAAAGGAGGTCACTAGCCCACTAAGGGGATTTGAAATCGGGCATCTCTCTCTGAAATCTCATTCAACCTGGGAGCTCTCTCTCTCTCTCTCTCTCTCTCTCTCTCTGAGTCCTAACTTGATCGTCGGAGGCTTCCCTCGAGCACGAGAGCTTGGATCTCTTCTCTCCCACGGTTCTCTTCTTTTTCAGAGTAGGGTTTGATTCCTTAAGACCATTCCCTATATAAGTATTTATCTCGTGGAGTGGAGAAAGAAGAAGAAGGATCACTGATCACGAGCGACCTCTCCATTGAAATCTCTTGAAGAATTCTCACTTTTTCTTGTTCAATCTTCTTGTTGATCAAGATTTGCTCTGGTCCCAAGAAAGAGCTAATCCTTACATCAATAGTTTGGCACAATCTGTGGGAAACGATCATCTACTTAATCAAGAAGCTGTGAAGCTTTCAACAATTGCTAGAGGCAAGCGGAGTTAGCTCCCTAATTTGATCGACAAAAATACCATAGGACGCAACAACGCCTAAGAAGCTAAAGAAACTCACCAGAATCAACCCACAATTCTGGGAGGAGAAGTTCAAGACTCGAGGTATCAAGCTCTAGAAGAGAAGATCTAAGCGCTCACCATAGCTCTTCGAATCATGGAGCAACAAACATCCCAACTCCAACCACCACCAAGAAACACTATAGCCAATTCATTTGAGGTGGGGCAACGCTCGACTATGTGAGTCCCAGAACCTAAAAGCAAGGCCATGAAAAAAAAGGGAGGCGGAGATCACACCTTCATCGAGTAGTACCGGGTCACCTCAGCTATGACTTGAGAACTCTCCAAGAGCCAGGTTCAACGTCGACTCCCAAGAAACTAGGGAACGACTGAGATATGTTACATGTACATTCTCAACCTTTATTCCTGAGATTCTTGATGCCCCGCTCCTAGCGGGATTCTGGATGTCATTAATTGAGACATACAATGGTACCTTGGATCCGACCGATCACCTGGAGTCTTTCAAGACAATGCTGATGCTCCATTGAGATCTAGATGACATCATGTGTAGGGATTTCCCGGCCATCCTGCTGAGCACGACCAGATATGGTTCACTAGCCTTCCCTTAGCGTCTATCTCCTCCTTTGAAGAGCTGAGCGAGCTCTTCGTCAATCACTTCATTAGTAGCAAGAAACAGAAAAAGACACCAGCTATATTGATGAGGGTGAAGCAGCATGAAAGGGAAAGCCTTCGGAGCTACATATGTAGTTTCAATTTGGAAGCACTCGAGATCCTCAACCTCAACCAGACCTTTGACGTAGCTATGTTAATGGAAGGGCTACGTCGATCTCCCTTTCAATTCTCTCTCTTTAAGGAACAACTAAAAGACTTGGCTGAACTCCTGGCCAAAGCTGAAAAGTACATGAATGCAGAGGAGATTCAAGCAGCTAGATGGGAAGAGGTCAAGGAAGAGAAGCCCAAGAGGAGCGGAACTAAAGCCAAGAACCTTTAAACAATTCCAAAAAGCCGAGGTTCCTATCTCAAGAAGACAACCGGAAAAGGACGTTGCTCGGTTCCGCTACTTTGCCCCATTGAATGCTAATCGGGGAGAGATCCTTATACAAATTCAAAATGAGAGGATCGTTAAATGGCCAACCAAAATAATAAACCAACGAACGAAAAGATGTAAAGAAGTACTTCAAGTTCCACCAAGATCAGGGCTACGATATTGAGGATTGCATACAACTAAAGGACGAGGACACCTCTCTCAGTACCTTCGAAGAGTGATGGGGCACGCTATGTAAAACCTATATGGCCTATGTCCGTGATCAACTTGAGATCAATAAAGCTTACTTTATAGCCTTTAAGCAACTAACAATAATTAAAATCAGTTCTGAGAAATTGAAGAATTATGTGATAGTAAAGTTATTTTCCAAGCTAGCATGGGCATATGAAATATTTAGAGGATCGGGGGAAAGCATAGAAGTTTTCCAAGCTAGGTTTTCGCTCTAGTTCAATGGTAATTTAGAAGTAAGTTCAAAATTTTCAGTAAACATAAACTCACAAGATGATACTTGTAATGTAGATTGGATGGAACGGTGGCAGGGTATCACGGATGCGTGGCGTTGTGGATGTGTGTCAGTGTAGAAACTTCAAGCCTGATTTAGAACTTGCTTAAACTAGTACCTCTCAAAAAAAAAAAAAAAAACAAAAAAATAATAATTAAAGTTGGATAGCTTTCACTTGGAGTTCCATAGCATCTTTAATCATCTCAATCGGGGCTCGGATAAGAAAGTTATGCTCAGATTAAAAAGTGATATTGAAGCTATATATCTAAAAACGCACAATTAGCTTCGTTTCGCACTTGGTTGCAGAGGAGGTGAGCACAAATCTTCACGGAGGTGAGGAAAGCTTTAAGGAAAGGAAGAAGATGAAAATATGGTTGGTAGCTCGGATTGAAAAAGCACAAGAACAAAGAGAAACCCCCTTCTCTCACGGTAATCAAAATGTTGGCTTCTTAAAGCACCTTTTTTCATTTATCAATCACCAAAATCCAAACCTAATGAGAGTGCATATATAGAAAACTTGGATGACTAGGATTCAATCCACCTCGATATCCTTATTAATCTAACCTAAAACATGACTAAACCAACTTGCCACACAAGGTTCGACTCGAAATCAAAGATTTGAGTTATGTAGGACTCGACTTACTCAAATAAGACATAAATAAATTTCAAAATAAAGATATAAATATCCCTAGGTAGTAAAATGATATAAATGCCCATAAGTAGCAAAATGACAAAAATACTCAAAGGTAGCAAAATGACAAAAATACCCATAGGTAGCAAAATAAATGTTTGGAGTACATTGATATTATCATCATGGCTAGGAATGATGCCTAGAAGGTGCTCGGTGTCTCTAGGCTTCTTTGGTGTGTCACGGTGGCATGTCGATATCTATTCATGATCTCATCATAGAGACCTACTAAAAGAGGGTCCGTCTTCCCAAAAGAAGGCAGACCTCATGCTGGGGGCATCACTATATCGCTGGAGGCCCTTCAAATGTAAGTGATAACAACCTGACCAAAAAGAGTTATGCTCGGATGCTTACCTGAGGAGCACTTAAGAAAGACACTGCGAGTAAGAAGCCAATCAACTTCTCTGATGACGATCTCGAGGGGATCCATCACCCCCATGATGATGCCTTGGTGGTTATTGTGGTGATAAAAAACTTCGAGGTCAGATGATCCTCACTGATACCGGGCGCTCGATCGATGTAATCTTTTGGGAAGCATACGAGAAGATGGGTCTCGGACAAGAGAAGTTGAAGCTAGTAAAGTCATCCTTGGTTAGCTTTAACGGAAGAACAATGCAATAAGAGGGAATGTTTACCCTCTCTTTCACAGCAGGAAGTTTTTCCATGTCAATCCAAAGTCATGGTAAACTTTCTAATAATCAAGTGCCCCTCTAGTTACAGCGTCAATCTTGGCCGGCTGAAGCTCAATGCCCTAAGGGAGACAATCTTGACCTATCACCTGCTAATGAAGTTCCCAACTGAGTACGGGTATGATGAATTGAAAGGAGATCAACAAACTACACGACAATATGATGTCGCCATGATCCTTGACAAGATACAAGAGTCCCTATCAATTAAGACATAGGAAGAAACCAAGGACAAGCCGTCCCAAAGAGCAATACTTGTGGAGGATCTAGTTATAGTACTACCGATTAAAGATCGACTAGATCATACTATTTAAATTGAGGCAGAGATGCAAGGCTAGCAAAGGGAAGCTATACTAACGTTCATGCGTACCAATGTAGATGTCTTCGCCTAGTCACCTAAAGACTTGTCGGGGGTGGATAGGAGGAGGATCATGGAGTACCATTTGAACGTCGATTCCTCCTTCAAACTTGTTATTCAAAAGTGATGCCACTTTGCCCTAGAACGACAACAAGCAATTAAAGAAGAGATTAACAAGCTGCTTAGAGCGGGATTCATTCACGAGGTCTATTACTTGGAATGACTCACCAATGTAGTTTTGGTCAAGAAGGTGAATAGCAAGTGAAGGATGTTGATCGACTTCACCAACCTCAATGAGGAGTGTCCGAAGAATAGTTTCCCACCCCCTATGATCGGTAAGTTGGTTGCCTCTACTGCCGAGCATCAGCTCTTGAGTTTCCTAGATGCCTTCTCTAGATACAACCAGATTAGAATGACGAGGTCGGATAAAAAGAAAATCTCCTTCATCACTAATAAGAGACTTTATTGCTATAGAGGCATACCCTTCAAACTAAAGACCGCTGGCTCAACCTTCCAAAGACTAGTAAACAAAGTCTTTCTGTGGGATCGAAAATACCCGCCTGGCATAGTATCTGTGAAGAGACACTAGGCGACACATAGAATCACAAATATCATATTTGTTTCTTTTTGTGGGTTCTCCATTCCTAATAGAGACAAGCCCCTATTATTAATTACCCCATACAGAATTTTAGGAACCTCCGATTAAGGGAAGAGAAATCAATATAATTTGACGATTACAGAGTCTTAGGAACCTCTGGCCCATAGTAACACTACTCTCTCTCTCTCTCTCTCTCTCTCTCTCTCTCTCTCTCTCTCTATATATATATATATATATATATATATATATATATATATATAACGCCGCCATGAGATTTTACACCAATTTATAATTTTAATGAATGCCTCGAAGTGAGTGTTTCATCGCCGCTTCGAGATATGCGTCGCCTTGAAATTTGTATTTATTAGCTTCCTCAAGATGCGTGCTCATTGCTGTTTCAAGGTTTGTGCCGCCTCAAGGTTTAAGTTTCATCGGCTACCTCAAAGTGATTACCTTTTTGAAATTTATATTTCATCACAAATGGGCCTAGCTCTCTTTCTCCTTTCTATGTTTTTATCATCAGCCCTTCCTTCCAAATGGTATGACTTCTCCCTTCAAATAGGCCAATCTTGTTTTGCAACCTTAGCCATGTTAATGAATACTTCTAGAGTAGGCCAGCAACATTATTCCATAACTTAGTGCTTAGTATAATTCTAGATCACTTCTTAAAATAAATTCCATTCCATGATAAATCTCAATATTTACGAGTGCAGTCAGAGAAGCTTCTAGGCATATGAGTATCAAACTTTTCCACAAAGTTATGTATCAACTTTGAAGTTATCCTTTTGGACATTTCTTATGAAGATATTTCACATATTATCAATGATATAGCTTTATCAACTCTCACATGACCCAAATATTAACCAGAATTTGGAATACAATTCACCAATACTTTATTTAAGCATAATATCAAACACCACATAGGCGTTCCACACAATTGGATATTTAGCATAATTTTATAATTCATTTCACTAAAATTTACAATCATGCATTTCCAAACAAGAATGTTGACTTTGTCAACCAATTCTATTATTTCCTTCCATAAATTTGAGATAGAGGAATGGGTGCCATATACATTGAATTGCAGTTAACTTTGGGTTTTGAACAATAGGCTGTAGCAGCTTCTTTTTTTGCAAAGAGATTCCACTATCTTTATAATAGCAAGGTAATTGCTAAGCCACAATAGCAGCTGAATTCTTTAGCATTCTTTCTCGTTTTGCATATAACATTGCTTTCTCCCCTTTTGATTTCAACCCCTTTGCTTCAATTAATAACATCTTGATGCAGGAGAGCCCGAGTCAGACGATGCTGAGTTGTCTGATTGTACCATAAGAGCTTTGGCATACCACGACTTGGTGGACCGATGTAAAGGCGGAAGATGACCGAGCCAAGTCTTGAATTGGAGAGCACTTTGGACACGTTTCGGTATTTTGGCCATAACTTTGGCTACCGATATCGGATTCGCGCGCTCAACCCCAATTTGGAAAGCTTGTCTCGACGCGCACGTAGGATCCATCAGATTTTCTAGATGGACCCTTCCTTCATCCTCAAATTTTACTATTTTCCCCGTCGTTTCTTTATTTTTTGGTGTTTTTTTTTTTATTTTTGGCAATACTTCGTATGCCAATTTAGGATAGGATATGAATCCGATTTGAACTCATATTTTTAGAAGATATCTGTTTTGTTTAGTTATTTTAGAATTAGATAAGTTTTTCTATTGGACCAAAATTTGCCGATTTGGGCAAATTTGGATAAGAAGATAGAATTTCTAGGTTATCTAGGTTAGTCTTTTTTAGCTATTTAAACCCGGCTTGTGGGTTGAATTTTATTCATTGATTATTGAGTTATATTTTCCTTTTAAAGTTTCAGAGAAATTTCTTCTCTGTTTGTCTTCCCTTTTTCTTGCTCTTTTATCAATCCCCCATGTTTACCACCGCTCGCAGGTTAATCACTACCCTGCCAGGCGTCAGTTGGTATCAGAGATCATCTTCTTCCTATGGCCTCGGCATTAATGGCTGGAGGTCATGGTGGCCGTGGTGGTCGTCATGGTGGACATGTTCCGGCAGAGGAAGGTCCGTCTCGAGACCTAATCGCCTTGAAAGCTATGAATGAGGATTTGCAGAGACAAGTAGCGGAGTTGACCCAATGGTTGGCGGCGCGAGATTTGGGGGATCGTGAGGTTTCAGACAACAACTCCGAGTCTACCTTCATCAACCCCTATTCCCGGCGTGGGCAGTTCAGAGAGCACCGTGCACGAGAGGAGCGTCACGGAGATCTCGGCTTTCGAGTGGAGTTACCCCAATTTACTGGAACCCTACATGCTGAAGTCTTCATCGACTGGTTGAACCAGGTTGAGAGGATATTTGAGTACAAGGAGGTCCCTGATCGTCTGAAGGTGAAGCTAGTTGCCATCAAGTTGAAGGGCCGAGCATCCGCGTGGTGGGAGCAGCTGCGGCGTTCACGGGATTGGCAAGGCAAACCAAAGATTGTAGGTTGGGACAAGATGAAGAAGAAGAAGAAGGGGCACTTCCTCCCCTTCGGCTACACCCAAACCTTGTTTCAATGACTTCATACGTTGAGACAGGGCGCAAGATCGGTAGATGAGTACACAGAGGACTTCTCCAATTGATCGCACGGAATGACTTATCCGAGACGGAGGAGCAACTGGTGGCTCGATATCTGGGAGGTCTGCGCCGACCACTGTAAGATGTTCTCAGTCTACACTCATTATGGATCGCCCGGAGGCATACCAAATAGCACCCTCTCACCGTTGAAAAGCAAATGTAATACAAGACCACCAATCAGGAGCGATCAGAGTAGCCGGACAGCTCACCCTCAGGCACCCCGCCCAGTCCAGCAAGCACCGTCAGGTAGTTCTAACTCTGGAGTTCATTGTTATAGATGTGGTGAGCAGGGGCATAAATCACCCGAGTGTCAGAAACCTGCTAGTCAGAAGGGCAAGAACCTGATGATTGAAGAGATCGAGGCTGAGGAGGCTGAGGAACCAGTTTATGATGATTATGGCGATGATGATGAGGCTGGTGACGTGCTAATTGGGGATGGCCATGAGACCCTTATTGTTCGCAAGAGTCTGCTGGCACCCAAGGATGAATCAAGGGACGACTGGCTGAGAAACAACATCTTCCACACCACCTGCACAGTGGCCGACAAGGTTTGCAAGGTGATCATTGATAGCGGTAGTTGTGAGAACGTGGTGTCTGAAGACGCTGTCCTGAAGTTACAGCTGAAGACGGAGCGACATCCGAAGCCCTACAATCTTTCATAGCTGAGCAAAGGCACCGAGGTAAAAGTAGATTGGTGATGTCTCGTGTCTTTCTCCATTGGGCAGAGGTACTTTGACAATGCATGGTGCGAAGTCGTTTCAATGGATACCTTTCACCTACTACTGGGGCGACCATGGCAATACGATCGGAGCATAGTTCACGATGGATGGAAGAATATTTATTCCCTCAGCATCAAGGGAAAAAGGATCGTATTGGCATGTCGCCGAGAAGAAAAGCCTCCTACTCCAGTAACCAATACTAACCTACTTTCTATGTCCAGATTTTTAAGCGGGATTAAGCAGGGTGATGTAGTCTATGCATTGCTACCTTACATGCATAGTATCACAGACATGGATCGGATCCGCCAATAGAAGTCACGACAATTGCTCACGGAATTCAGGACTTGATGCTAGAGGAACTTCCCCCGGGACTCCCATCTATAAGGGACATCCAACACCAGATAGATCTTATCCCAGGATCAAGCTTGCCGAACCGACCGGCATATATATCGCCGCAGTCCTAAGGAGGCCGAGGAATTGTAGCGGCAAGTGGAGGAGTTATTAAAAAACGGCTACATTCAAGAGAGCATGACTCTCTGCGCAGTTCCAGCCCTGTTGGTGCCAAAGAAGGATGGCTCGTGGCGCATTTGTATAGACAGCCTAGCAATCAACAAAATCACCATCAAGTACCGCTACCCCATCCCCCGCCTGGATGACATGTTGGATCAACTATCCGGCTCGAAGGTCTTCTATAAGATCGATCTCAAGAGCGGATACCACTAGATCAGAATACGGCCTGGAGATGAATGGAAGACGACATTCAAGATACAGCATGGACTGTACGAGTGGATGGTGATGCCTTTTGGGTTTTCCAACGCCCCTAGCACATTTATGCGATTCATGCACCAGGTTTTTCGACCGTTTATGGGCAAGTTTGTGGTGGTCTATTTCGATGACATCCTCATCTATAGTCCGAGTTGGTCCTCACACTTTGACCACCTTCGCGCTGTCTTTGAGTTGTTGAGAACGGAGCGCCTGTTCGTCAACCGAAAGAAGTGTTCCTTCTTCACCACTTCTGTGACCTTCCTTGGTTTTGTTGTTTCTACTGACGGTGTTCATGCAGATCAATCAAAGATCGATGCAATCTTGGAGTGGCCAAGACCAAGGACCTTGCATGATGTTCGAAGCTTCCATGGGCTGGCCTCGTTCTACAGAAGATTCATCCGAAACTTTAGCACGCTGATTGCCCCCATCACAGAGAGTCTCAAGGGGGGTGATTTCAAGTGGATGGATGAGGCCGAAACTAGCTTCCACCTGGTCAAATAGAAGATGACTGAAGCACCAGTTCTCGCACTTTTCGACTTCGACAAAGTGTTCGAGGTCTACCACGATCATGGCTGTTGAACGCCATGTCTCACAGGCTACTGTACCACCCCCACCACCACTTCAAGATATCCCAGCCCGTCAAAGGCGCTCTTCCAGGGAACGGAGGAGCCCTGCATCATCTTCAGAGAGTTCTGATCCCCCCCGTCGAAGAAGACTAGATCGGCGGCATCACTCCTCTGGAGGGTATGAGAGGAGAAGCCGACCTCCTTCGAGATCACCGCCTCGTCCTCACTCACAGAGACCTCGGTCGCCGGTTCAGTATGGAGTGCGATCTTATTCTCCGAGGTACTCTCCCCCTAGGCGCTACACGCCTCCTCGTCTCCGTTCCAGGAGTCGTTCACCTCGCGACATATCTCCCCAGAGACATGGGTCGAGACATCATTCCCCTGTACACCCCCAGGAGCATGAAAGAGGACGTCGGGGATATCTCTCTGACAGAGAGCGCGTCTTGAGAAACGTACCACGTTTCCGCTCTCCGTTTATCAGGGCCATTTGGGAAGCCCCCTTCCCAGAGAAATACATTCCACCAAACATCAGATATTATGATGGTACCTCAGATCCATATGAGCACGTAGAGAGATACTGCTCCGAGATGACGGTGAATGGCACTTCCAAGGTGGTCTTATGTCGCGGTTTCTCGAAGACTTTATCTGGAACCGCGTATGACTGGTTTCGAAGCCTACCTGAAGGCAGTATTGCCTACTTCGACCAACTCATTGATCGTTTTCTTCGCCGTTTTGCCAATTGCAGACGGCATAAGAGGAATCCAGTTATGTTGCTGAGATGCAAGCAAAGAGAGGGAGAATCTCTCAGGAACTACCTTGACAGATTCAATGAAGAAACTCATGGGATGTCTGATCTGGATTCTATCATGGTAGTTGGAAGCGATTACTAGATGGGTCAGCGGAATGCCCATTCCTTGATTCAGCGACTCGAGATGTTCAGGGGACTGTCAGGTGATGAGCAGAGCTCAGAAGTACATAGCCTCTGATGAATTCAAGGCAGGAAGGAAAGAACAGGCCCTCCAGCGAGCAGAGGAATTCCACAAAGAGGAGAGTCGAAGAAGCGAACGGGTACCACGGAGGGATATGGAGCAAACCCGTTACCGACCTCCTCGTGCTGATGATAGAGGCGTTCGAGACCAAAACAGACCCCGTATTCGCCCCAGGTATGACAATTACACCCCCTTGAATACTTCCAGAGAGCAGATAATGATGCAGATCCAAGATAAGAAGATCCTCAGCTACGGAGTCTGGCCAAGGAGACCTCCTCGGCAAAGAGGAGCGGCAAATTCTGTGTCTACCACAAAGTCCGAGGTCATACTACAGAAAATTGCATCCACCTCAAAGATGCGATAGAGGATCTCGTCAGAGAGGGGAAGCTGAGCGAATTCCTCAAACAAGAAACCAGTAAGAAGGAGGAACAGCACACCCAGTCAGAACATCCACGGAAGAAGATAGACCTCAGCTATGCATGGCCGTGGACGGGATGCGGCCGGAGAAACTTCATCCTCCGGAAGGAGTTATGCCTCGCATGGTGGAGTACGATCACGCAGGAACTTGCACCACGAAGAAGAGCCAACTACTCTCCCAATTGAATTTTCAAGAAGATTTGAAGGGAATCATCAACCACAAGATGGCGCTCTTGTCGTGGTCCTTCATATTGGGATCTACAGGGATGCATTGTGGTGCTAGTTGACACCGGGAGCTGGTGACATAATTTTCTGGGATGTGTTTGACAGAATGAAAATTGGAGCTGAGAATCTTAAACCATGCAAGACTCCTTTAGCTGGATTTACTGGAGATCCTATTTACCCAGAAGGTATCATTACTCTTCCTGTTACTCTTGGTACTCCTCCACGAACTGTTACAGCTCCAATCAACTTTCTCGTGGTACGCCATCCCTCAAGTTACAATGCAATTATGGGAAGACCTTCTCTCAACAAGCTCGGAGCTGTACCTTCGACCTATCATCTGAAGCTGAAATTTCAGACTGATCACGGCTGCGGAGAAGTGAAGGGAGATCAACCCTCTTCCAGGCAGTGTTACCTTGCTACTCTGAAGAGATAACTTGGCGATACAAGCAAAACTTCTGAGTCTCTTGCTATAGAAGATTTCCAATGAGGAAGATGAGAAGAGAGAAGCCCACGGCCTACCCGGTCGAGGAACTTCGCGGCCTTACCCTCGGCGAGGCCTTACCGGAGTGAAGCGTGCGGCTTGGAGTTGGGCTCAGTCTTGTCAGTGAAACAACTCCTCGAATTGATCAAGACCAACTCGGATGTTTTGCGTGGGCCAGTACCGAGGACATGCCGAGAGTACCAAGGAGGTGATGGAGCACCATTTAAATGCTGATCCGGTATCCAAGCCGATGTCTGAGAAGAGAAGAAATTATGTCACCGACAGTGGAAGGCTTGAAGAGGAGGTCGGCAAGCTGCTTAAGGCAGAGTTCATTCGGGAGGTCCAATACCCCGAATGGCTCTCCAATGTAGTCCTTGTAAAGAAAGCCAACGGAAAATGGCGTATGTGTGTTGATTTCACCGATCTCAATAAAGCTTGCCCCAAGGATTGCTACCCCCTGCCTATGATAGATAATCTGGTAGATTCCACTTCAGGATATGAGATGCTCAGTTTCCTCGACGCATACTCTGGTTATAACCAAGTTAAAATGGCTAGGAAAGATGAAGAAAAGATGTACCTTCCTTACTTCCCGAGGGACTTATTGCTACAAGGTGATGCCGTTTGGCTTGAAAAATGCGGGAGCAACCTTCCAAAGACTAGTGAATAAGGTCTTTAGGAAACAAATGGGGAGGAATGTCGAGGCATATGTTGATGACATCCTCGTCAAGAGCACCTCTGCAGAGCATCATGCTGCCGACCTCCAAGAGACATTTGAAACACTGAGAGCTCATGGAATGAGTCTCAACCCAACCAAATGTGCATTTGGTGTCCTCTCAGGAAAGTTCTTGGGTTTTATGCTCACAGAGAGGGGGATTGAGGCCAACCCAGAACAAATCCGAGCTATTTTGGAGATGAGGTCCCCTAGGACCATTAAGGAAATACAAAGTCTGAATGGGAAGTTAGCAGCAATTGGGAGATTCATTTCACGGTCAGGGGAAAAGAATCTTCCGTTCTTCAGAGCACTCCGGAAAGCCCCAAAGGTAGAATGGACAGAAGAGTGTGAAAAGGCCCTCACACAGTTGAAGGAGTACTTGCAGTCACCTACCTTACTTTCCAAACCAAAGCCAGGAGAGGAACTCAGTATTTACTTGGCAGTTTCTGATATGGTGGTGAGCTCGGTTCTCACTAAGGAGGAAGACAGAATCCAAAAACCGGTCTATTATACTAGCAAGGTTCTCAATGATGCAGAATCCAAGTATCATCCTCTCGAGAAGTTGGCCTATGCACTAGTCACAGCTTTCGGAAACTTCGTCCCTTACTTCGATCCACATAAAATTAAAGGTCTTGGCGGACCAGCCCTTAAAGCAAATCCTCCATCGCCCAGATGCCTCTGGACGATTGACGAAGTGGGTTATTGAACTTGGTGAGTATGACATCACTTACGAGCCTCGCACAGCCATCAAAGGTCAGGTCCTGGCTGACTTCATCGTTGAGCTCACAATCACTGATTCTGGAGAAGCTATTCTTATGGATTCCTCTGAACCGAGTTCCTCTTCTATGGCGCAATGGGTGTTACATACCGATGGCTCAGCGAATGCCGAGAATTCCGGAGCTGGCATTGTGCTGCAATCCCCTTCAGGATGGAGCACCTCAGCGATCTTAAAGTTTGGGTTCAAGGCGACCAACAACGAAGCTGAGTATGAGGCCATGATTGCAGGCTTGCAGTTGGCAAGAGGCCTTGGAGTCCAGAATTTGTTGGCAAACACGGACTCCCAACTAGTTGTTGGTCACATGAGCGAGGAATTCGGGGCGAAAGAAGAAAACATGGTGAGATACAAAGCCTTGGTGCAAAAATTAGCTGCTAGCTTCCAGAAACTATCCATTGCAAAGATTCCGAGGACAGAAAATCAAGAGGCCGACCTCCTCTCAAAACTTGCTTCCTCCAAAGTTGAAGTAACATCCCCCGTCAATGTTCAGTACTTGCCGGCGAAGACGATTGATTGCCGACCTGAAGATGAATTATTTGAGGTGACGAATGAACCATGCTGGATTGATCCAATCTTAAATTACCTCCAAGATGGGTCTCTACCTTCAGATCCGAAGCTAGCACGCCAGATCAAGGTTAGGGCCAACCGCTTCACTATTCTGGATGGACGCCTTTATAAAAGATCATTTACTCTCCCATTGTTGAGATGTTTGCGTCCAAGTGAAGCAAGTTATATCCTGCAAGAGATCCATGAAGGTATTGCAGGAGATCACACAGGGGGAAAAGCACTTTGTCATAAAATTCTAAGACAAGGTTATTACTGGCCCACTTTGCTGAAGGACGCAAAAGCATTTGTCCAGAGATGCGATGCGTGTCAGCGCTATTCAAATATCCAGCGACGTCCAGCTTCCCAACTCACCCCCATAGTGAGTACCAGGCCATTTGCACTTTGGGGGGTAGATCTCCTTGGCCCTTTTCCGAAAGCAGCTCGGCAAATGAAGTTCTTGATTGTTGCCATAGATTATTTCACCAAATGGGTAGAAGCAGAGCCCCTCTCCACCATCACTGAAAAGGTGTGTCGGAAATTTCTGTGGAAGTCAGTGATTTGTCGATTTGGGCTCCCAGTAGCATTCATCACTGACAATGGGAGACAGTTTGCGAACACTACATTCAGAAATTTCTGTGAGGAGCTTGGAATTGAACACAGGCTTACTTCAGTCACTCACCCTCAAGCAAATGGGCAGGTGGAAGTAACGAATAGAACCTTGCTTCACACCCTCAAGACTAGAGTGCTCCGGAATCAATCTAATTGGGTGGATGAGGTGCCAGGGACACTTTGGGCCCTCTGAGAACTACTTGCCTGGACTCCTCTTTGGAGAGACTCCGTTTGCGCTTGCATTTGGAGTAGAAGCAGTCCTCCCTGCCGAAATTGAGGTCCCAACTCCACGAATCCAGGCCTTTGATCCGACAAGCAATGAAGAATTACTTCGAGCCGAGCTCGATTTGCTGGAAGAGAGAAGGGAAGAAGCTGCCCTCCGAGCTGCTGCATATCGCCAGAAGGTCAAACGTCACTACGACGTCAAGGCGAAAGAGGTAACATTCCAAGTAGGAGATTTGGTCTTGAGGGAGAACATTTTTGAAGGCAACAAAAGTAGAACAGGGAAGCTTAATCCTAATTGGGAAGGCCCTTATGTTGTAACCAAGATTGTAAGGCCTGGCACCTATTGGCTCTCCAAGATTTACGAAAAAAGACTCAAACGCCCTTACAATTCCGAACATCTTAGGAGGTATTATCAATAAAGCTTCCTGTTCTACAATGTGACTAAGCATAACACAAAGGACTTCTTGCTAACTCACACAGCAGCGGGTCAAGGCTCGAGCTGTGATGAAAATAGCAAACAACCTAGAAAATCCCCACAAAGTACTTAGTTGCTACACAACAGCGGGTCTAGGCTCGAGCTGTGACACAATAGTAACTAGCCAGTGAGAACAGTTCCATTAACGAGCCAATTTATCAAAGATCCCCTCGGCAATTAGTCCAACAAATCCGAACTTCTTCTGGTGGACCTCGGAAACCGAAGTCAAAGAATTCTTCTGCGATTCTCCAAATAAGATGATAGCGGGTCTAGGCTCGAATCATCTTAAGTGAGGACGCACACTAAGGAAATCAAATGACAAACACATTTCTCCAAACAAGGTAATAGCGGGTCTAGGCTCGAATCACCTTGAGTGAGAACACACAACAAAGAACTCGATCGTTGGCAACTAAGGAACGGAAGAATAAGAAGCGCGGAATACAAGCATGACAGAGAATTCAAAATGCTTTCCCTCCATAGGTAAAAGTGAATTTCATTTATCAAAATAATACTAACATTTGTAACAGGAAAAGACAAACAAAGCTACACGTTTTCAACAAGGGGCAAGTATAAAGCGAACGAAACACATCAAAAATTGAGCTACTCGCTCCCTTTCAGAAAAGCTGTGGTGACACCATCACTGTTACCGAGCTCCTCCTCCATGTTGGCATCACGTGCCCCACCAGCAAGAGCTTCAAGTGCCTCAATATAAGTAAGATTGGCGAAATCTGCGTTCGGAAATTTCAGAACAAACTCTTTCAAAACAGGAAAACTTTCCTCCCTCCCTTCGTCGCGTGCCTCCTCAAGAGCTGATTCAGTCACTTGACGAGCTTCAGAGCAAACCATTTCCAACTCCTCCACTTTCTGCTTACTTTCAGACAAAGATTTCCGACAAGCTTCGACCTCCTCGGAAATGCTTTCATGATCTTTCCTTAAAGCATCCCTTTCTGAAGTGATAGCTACCAAGGTGGAGTTATTGTCTTTTAATTGCCTGAGAAGCTCGCCATTCTCTTTCTCCAGAAACTCCGCGACGCCTCGCAAGGAAGTTATTTCCAAGGATACAGCTTTAACTTCCTCCTTGGCCTCTGAAAGTTTTTTCTCTGCAAAGGAACGCTCCGATTCGGCAGACTTCGAATTCTTAAGAAGCTCGGAATTATTTGCATTCAGAACAGCAATCTCTTTCTCCAAAGATAAAATCTTCTCTTTGGCCTTAAGCTCTTTCTCCAAATGTCTCTGGGCCTTCTCATTGGATTGTTTCAATATCGCATCTAACTTACTCTTCCCAACCAGAGCCAAGTTCTTCTCCTCGGAAGCCTTCTTCAACGCTGTGTTCAAGCGACCGACCTCCGTCTCCAAGTCCCTATTCTTCCGGATGTATTCTGTAAGCAGGGAAATCCGAGTCTCCTCCTCTTCCTCTAAGATACTTGCAGCTCGGTGACTGAGGAACAAGTTCTGCAAACAAACCATAACAAGTTCGTAATTGACTCAAATCAAAGGTAAAATCCAAAGAAAGAGGTACTTAGAAAGCCCTTGGAGGCAGGGGAGCTTCGAAGCAAGATCAAGTCGCGTGATAAGCGTCAGAGCCTAGATTCAATCTCTTGAGACAAAGCAGGACTTGATCATAGAAGCAAAGAACTTTGGGATCGTTGACCAAGATCCCTTCTCTTGGATCCACATGAGGTGATCCCTTAGAACCTTCAGAAAAACTGGGGCCACAAGCTCGGAAACTAGAAGAAGGACGGGTTGGTCGAGTGACTCGAATCCGGACTGGGTCATAATTGATAGTGGGATCAGTATTCCCCTTTTCAAAAACCCCAATAATCTCAACCTCGTCCTCCGTAAAATCTCTGAGAATTTCTGGAAGATCTGGAATGTGCCCAAAAATGTCTTCTTCAGTGGGAACAAAAGGGAAAGGATCACCCGAATTCCTCTGTCCATGTGAATCTCCTCCTTCACTACCGCGATGAGATTCAGTATTAACGTCGCTCGCGGAAGTGTCCTTTTCAGTAGGAACACGCGCGGATAAGGGAGAGATGGCCAACGCCCTCTCGGTGTTAAGTGGATGAGATGGCTCAGGCTGTCTCTTCTTTCCTTTGGAGACCACCTTTTTCTTCCTGCTAGCCATCTTCCGAAATTTGGTTCATCTTGACAACCTCTTCGTAATCCGGGCTCTCTTTCTTGAAACAGTTTCAGAATGTGTAGGCGGTTCAACCTCAACCTCTTGTGGGGGATGAAGTTCGTCGTCTCCTTGTGGTGTGGATGATTCTTCAACAGCCGCGGGTTCATTAGTACTCTCAGTTCCGGGCTCCTCTGCAGCCACTTTCTTCCGGAGCTCAGCCTTCTTTTGCTTCTCTAGGCGTGCAGTGTTGAGCTTCTCGGCACGAGCTCGAGCTTTGTTCAGCAGAGACCTAGCGCATTGAGAAGGATCCATACCTTCACCTGGGATACCAAAAGAAGAGCTCGATCAGCAATGACAGAAAGTAACTCGGAAAAGAATGACAAAAATATAACAATTCCTACCCTTCACTAGGAACAGTCCACTTCTCCGTAAAATTTTGTTAGTCAAGAAGAGGTCAGGAGGAATCTGGGAGCAACTTCGCAATTTCTCGAGATAATTTGCTTCTTTTTTGGAGAGCTTCTCCCTACTTAACACTTGAGTCCGAGGTGCACCCCATTCGGTTCGGACTCCAAATCCCCCTTCTTTAGAAATGAAGAAATATCTCTCCTTCCATCTCTTAATGGAGGTCGGCACAGAACCTAAAAAGCGTCTATCAGGCCTGGCTCCAAAAAAATACCAATCTGTGTTGGATTCTCTATTGAGGCAAAATAATGCCTCGAACAGGGACAGTGTAGGAGTAACTCGGTGATCTAGACATACAACTACGAATCCACAAAGACACCTCCAAGAATTGGGGGTTAATTGAGATGGGCAAACATTGAAAGACTGGAATATTTCGAGGAAAAGAGGAGGAAAAGGAAGTCGAAGTCCTCCCAACAAAGCATCCACATACACCGCGATTTCGTCATCTCTACCAGAACATGCTCTATCAGATGATTCAGGCAATCTAATTTCAGCCGGAAATCCCTATATTTGATTCTATAGTACTTAACTACAAAGATCTACTTCTTCTTGACGAAGGATCTTGGTGTAGAAATCGAACAAGGAAATTATCGTTTACTACGCTTGGTCCCTATATTGCTAGTAGAAGGAGCGTGAGAAGGAGGTCCCATACCTTAAGACTTTTCTCGAGAAAGCAGAGGATGTGCGAGGAAGAAAAGTGCGACTTGAGGCGCGTCGAGCTTGAAGATGAAGAAGAAGATGAGCAGTCGTTGGAAAATCCAACGCAATATTTGATAATACTTGGAGGGCACGCAAGAATCCAGCGGCCAAAGAAGATCCATTCAAAATCGATTACAATATCCAAGGGACACTGTCCCATCTCATCTAACTGGACAGAGATCGCTACTTGCGAAGCCACCGTGGATGGACTCCACGTGAGACCGTGAAGAACGAGCCCATCATTACGCATTGTTGCACACCATACCGCTACTAGAGAAAAGGTTATTGAAAACCATGCGGTGGCTAACCATAAATGCGATTCTTTGTTCGCCGAAGATAACACTTATTACCGCTTCACTTGGAGCACCTCGGAAAACATCGTGAGAAAAGAATAGATCCTCCAAAGAATCCGGTATGCTTAGCTAACTTCCTCGAAGATTACGCAAAGCTATTCGCTCATCTTAGAGCTCATCGCAAGCATACTTGAGGGGACCGATGATAGGGAGGTTATAAACAAGGACCGCGTGGCGCCGGTATCCAGCATGTACATGTCCGCGTGGCTGATCCTTGTAAGGCGAGACTCACTTCCTCTCTATGGTCGAGCTCCTCCACCTCGGAAATTATGATGAATCTCGAGGTCCTCATGGAGGAGTTCGAAATTCGCATGAAGGCGTGCCACCTTCGACTCCTCTTCCGGCGGTTCTCGGTCTTGGCGGTGATTGAGACCTTCCGGAGGCCGGTCGATTCTGAGAGGCAGGTTGGGCCGGTTGGGAAAGCGGTTAAGCGGTTGAAGAGCCATCACGGATTCTAGAAACTTCTAGAAACATGCTTGAGTTGGATTCACCGAAATGGCATGCTTTGAGTTGGCACCCACGCGTGCTTTAATTAGAAAGCTTACTCTCCAAGCAACACCTCGACTTCCCGACCCTATAAATACCCCCTTCCTCCAATTCAACAAAGAAGAAATTGAGATCAGTGAAGCCTGCCTCTCTGGCGTGAAGCTCCTCTCTCTCCCTCCAATCTCTCCATCTCCATTTCTCTCATTCTAGAGTTCAATCTTGGAGCTTTGGTACGTAATTAGGAAGAAGTTTAGTGGATTCATCCTCAGAGAAGAGGATCGTGGTTTTTTCCCCTTCATTTGGGGTTTTCCACGTATATTCTTGTGTGCTCTACTTTGATCCTGGTTTTCTTTTTTGATCTTCTGATTCTTGTTCTTCCCACTCAAAAACAAATTTAAAGTGTTTGCTCGAAATTGGGGCTTGATCCAATTTTGGAGCTAACATAATCTATTGCATATATACCTTTCTTCTCTGTCTCACTTTCTTTCCTCTCTTACTCTATTTCTTTTTCTCTCCAATCACCCCTTTCCACAGAAGCTTTCCTTTCCCTTTTATTAGTTCTTTCTCATTTGTGATAGGATCAAATCAAAACCCCTCGTTGAATCATAACCTCTCATTGAATCAGAACCTCCCCAGCCTTGTGATGGGATCAAAATTTGAATTTTATTTTATTTTTGCCTTGGGATATGTATTCTTCAACTATCTCGAGATTTGCATTCTTTGAATCGCCTCGAGATCTGTTCTCAGGTGAGATTTCCTCAAGATTTGTTCTTAGACAATCTTGGAGTTTTGGGATTACCTCAGGATATGTGTTTCTGGGCTATCTCAAGGTTTAAAATCTCCTCAAGATTTGTCTTGGGATATGAATCCTTATCTAGAGATAGGATTAAATGATATCCTATTTGTTTATTTATTTATATTTTTGAAACAAAATCCTGACTCAATTAGGATTAAAATATCAAATGTATTAAAATTAGGATTTCTATTTTTATTAGGAATGGGACATGGAATATTTTTTTTTTCATATATAAACACTTTCAAAAATTGATCAAAAGGAACATTAAGGCATATGCTGACGACATACTCATGAAGAGTGAGAAGGCTGAGTAGCATACTGGTGACTTGAAGGAGACATTTCAAGTGCTCCGAGAGTATGAGATGCACCTTAACTTGAGTAAGTGCGCTTTTGGAGTCCGATCAAGGAAATTCCATGGTTTTATGGTAACCCAAATAGGGATCAAGGCAAATCTCGAGAAAATCAAGGTTATATTGGAAATGAGCTCTCATAAGTCCATCAAAGATATCCAGCGGCAGAATGGAAGGTTGGTAATCATAGGTCAATTTATTTTGAGGTCGGGAGATAATAGTCTTCCCTTCTTCCAAGCTCTTCGGAAAGTTCCAAAAGTTGAGTGGATCGATGAATATGAGAGAGCCTTTCAATATTTGAAAGAATACTTGAGCTCTCCTCCTCTGCTGACCAAACCCAAGTTTTTCGATGAGATATATATGTATGAGGCCTCCATAACACATGCCTTCAGCTTTGTTCTACTGAAAGAAGAAGAAGGGGTTCAAAAGTCAGTGTACTACACTGACAAGGTCCTTAACGATCCTGAATCCAAATATCTCTTGATGGAGAAGCTGGAATATGCCTTAGTCACCTCGGTTTGTCGACTAAGGCCCTACTTTCAGGCTAATCAGATCATAGTTCTTACTGACTAGCTTATGAAATAAGTTTTGCAACTATGTGAAACATCTAGAATGTTAACCAAATTGGCGATCGAGCTTCAACGAGTTTGATATAGACTATAAGCCTTGAACTAATATCAAAGCTCAGGCCCTGGCAGACTTCATTGTGGAGCTCACTCTCTCTGATAACGACTATCCTCGTAGCTCTGAGGAGGGAGGAAGCCATATTACCTCACCTACTCTTTGGATTTTATATGTGGATGGATCGGCTACAGGAAAAGGGTGTGGAGTCGACCTAGTTTTGAAGTCTCCTAACCGATGGAAGAAATCAACTGCTCTCAAATTTGATTTCAAGGTGACAAATAATAAGGCTGAGTATGACGCACTAATTACTGGAGTATAATTGGTACTCGCATTGGAGTTTAAACCCTGCGTCCCTACACTGACTCCAACCTAGTGACCAGGCAGATGAAGGAGGAGTATGAAGCCCGAGATGGAAACATGGCCAAATATAAGCTTATATTGAAGAAACTCACTTCGAAGTTCATGCAGTTTCAGATCCCAAAGATTTCTCGATCTGACAATGAGGAAGCCAACATCATTTCGAAGCTCACCTCCTCTCAATGTGCTAACATGAGTCAGCTCATTAATCTTCAGTATCTATCTTGCTGAAGTATTGACTGTCAACCAAAGGAACATGTCTAGGAGATCTAGGAAGAGCCAAGCTAGCAAGTCCCATTTTGAGAATACTTAACAAGAGGCACTCTACCAACGGACCATAAAGAAGCTTGGAGGATTATGAGCAGGTTGGCCCACTTTATTATCATTGACTACCAGGTATACTAGAGGTCTTACACCATGTTGTACCTGAGATGTCTATGCCCTTCTGAGGTAGACTATATCCTTTGGGATGTTCATGAAAGGATCTGTGACAATTATCTCAGTGGAAGCTCACTGGCTTACAAGGTCCTCAGGTAGGGATAGAAATAAGATTTCGCAGAACAACGAAGGAAGAGGAAGACGGAGGCTGACCCGAATGACTCTACATACAAAGCTAGTTCCCAAAACCTAGGGGAACTGGTCTGTTCCCTATGATTTGGATGCCTAATCCTAAAAGGAGATAGGAGCGCAAAGTCGTCACCTACTTGGATGACTTTAGGGATGTTCAAGGTGGAGGCTACTGACTTGACATTGGTGGGTAGCTCCCTAGTTGCAAAGGGAATGGCTTTAATTACCTCGATTTCAGAAGACGGAGACTAATTGCTTGGTAAAAGGTTAAAAGATTTTCTAAGCGACGACACAGATAAAAACAAAGATGATGAAAGTAAAATCCTAGCCCTATGTAGGCCTATTTATAAGCGATATCAGTAAACATGCTTCCCCAGGGATAATTATTTGGAATCCTATGACTTGAATAACTAGCCGAACGAATGCACCAATAGATAAGTGACACGTAGGCCAGTATATCTAGCATGCTTCGAGATTTTTCTATAGGGAGCCGCACCCATTATTTCCTCCGTTGAATTTTACAATTACTTTTCAGCTGAAGATGCTTCGGAAGTTGAAATGCTTTGTCCATCGAGAGTTGTGACTTGTCAATTGATGTCACTATGAAGCGTATGCCCATCAGTTTGGTTTTACCCTAGGTAGTTAGAACCGGATTTGGACCCGGTAGGATTCGATCACGGTTGAGCGGGACGGGAGCCTAGCGAGGTCTGTTCGCGAAAAAGCAGCCAAGCTAAAAACCATATCTAAATAGTGTAAATCGGGCCCGATACACATGGTTCAAACCACTTAAAAATCTATCCTTTTTTTGTTTAATTTTTTTAATTCAAGCCTTGGAAAAAAGTCAAAAACTATAAAAACCATCAATTGAGATGGTCTTCTCCCCATTTCTCTTTTTCTCACGCAGTTGCGAGTCACGAGTTGCCTGCCCTAGCTTCATGATTTCATTGGCATAAACCACCTCTCCATACGGACCCCCCTGCCCTTACCCTTGCCCTAGCTTCTCGATCTGGTGGTTGTCAACCATCCCCCCTGCTCTCTCTTCCTCGCTGGCCCTAGATTGGTGATATATATTAAGATCCTCAAGGTTTGATTTTGAATCTTCTTTGCCTCTCTTGTTTGCTCCTTTCTCTTTCTCTTACTAGTTTGATTTTGAATCTTTGATGTATTATTTGTTGCTTTTTATGATATATTTTGGAAAGCTTTTTTGAGTGTGAGATCTTTGATTTTGAATCTATGATTTATTATTTGTTTGTTCTAATGTTCAATTGGTTGTTTAGTGAATTTGTGAGCATGTTGGGCTTCAATTTGGTATGTGGGGCTGTGATTCATATTTTTTGGATGAATTCTTGGAGGTAGAGATTCAAAACGCGAGATTAAATTTTAGAAAATAGGGTTTTGAAAAAATTTATGTCAGAAAAACTTTATGAGATTCATTTTATTTAGTATTCCATATGGATTTAGTTTAAATGTTGTTAAACTATGTATTTTAAATATGGAATGAGACTTGTTTTGTTTAATATATTTGTGTATATCATTAAAAAATTAGCTTATTATTTAATATACTATATTCTATATCTTTATTTATTAAATCCGGTTCGACCCGGTTCATCCCTGGTTGTACCTCTCGACCCTTGAACTCTGGCCTTCCCCAATTCAAAGGTCTACTCCGGTTCTAACTACCTAGGTTTTACCCAAAAAAAAACACCTCATGGTCGGACAATTAAAGGCAGCCTTCTCTGTTTATCATACGTACCCTAACCGACAACCGAACTCCACGAGCCGTATCGAGCTAAAAATAGGCTTGTTTGGAGTGTTGGGGGCAAGTGTTATAGGGTAAAAATAGCCGTGGAACATGTGGGAGGATCTACACAGCTCAGATAGAAGCCCAATTGCTTGGTCATCCAAGGTGGAGGATAACCTCCCATGGGCGCCAAGATCTGGCAAATTAGGCCCACGAGAGTATAAAAGCAGGTCGTCAACCCACTAAGGGGATATGAAATAGGGTATCTCTCTTTGAAATCCCATTTAACTTGAGTTCTCTTTCTCTAGATCTGAGTCCTGGATTGATCATCGGAGGCTTCCCCCAAGCACGAGCATGCATTCGGATCTCTTCTCTCCCACAGTACTTTTCTCTTTCAAAGATATGTTTGATTGGTAAAGATCGTTCCCTAGATGAGTCTTTGATCCCATGGAGCGATGAAAGAAGAAGAAGAAGGATCACTGATCATAACCAACCTCTACATCGAAATCTCCTAAAGAATTTTCATTTTTTTATCAATATTCTCCCTTGTTGATCAAAGCATTTCCGATCCCCATAAATAGCAAATCCCGACATCAACAATTATCACATGCAAATACTCTCTCTACCCTTCTAGCCTTAATGCCATTTCTTAGTTTACATCTGAGTAACTTGATCCCATTGGACCCGGTCCCATGGTGGAACCGAGATGTGGCAAACATCACAGCGGTGGTCCTGCTTCAGGATATGTTTTCTGGTTTAAGTTCAAGGCAAGACCACTATTGTGATGTTGCCACGTCTCGATTCCACCATAGGACCAGTCCCATGGGATCATTACTCTTACATATAAACATGTCCCATGAGACATGATCATCCAAAATACTTGTCAACCATTCAATGAACTCTAACCCTCCTTCTATGGACATCAACATCAAAGTATTAATATAGTCTAAGGATCAAGCAAAGTTGATTAAATACAAAACTTTGTCTTAGTGAAGAACATATTATATATTTAAGTAGAAAGATAAGAGTTGAGAAACACTCATCTCATCTCATCTCTTGTACACAAAATATAGACATTTGGCAAAAGCTTGTTAAGGGATCCCATGGCTTCCCTTTTTTGGCACATTAAGTTTGGAATGATAAATAGGAATCTATGGGAGAGGGTTGTTAATGGGCTTGCATCCACTGACATACATTTATTCTTCTCTATTATTTTGTGATGTGATTGGCAAGAATCTTGGTGAGACATGGCAAGCAAAAGTTGGGCTTACAAGCATCTCCCTTACAGTACCCTTTTATATAATGTTCATGATACCTTGTTGGAGTTTTTCATCTTTCCATAATATTCATTTCATCACCATCAAATAAAAACTCTAACTATAAAACTCTTCCTAAGTTCCTTTCTAACATGAAAAATCAAAATCATAATATGTTTTTTATAATTTGACAAAGAAATAGATGGAAGTTGAATAAGAAAAAGAAGAAGAAAAAACAAAGAGGCTAAGATTCACCAAAGGTGGTCACACCCAATAACACTGTTTCAAGAATTTTGTTTGCTTTTTTAAAGTCTGCATCCAAACCGCCTTTCCACTAAACCACCTTCTTCTTCTTCTTCTCTTTCACCGTCTTTATAACACCCTCTTCTCTTTCACCATTCCTGAACCCTCTCTCTCTCTCTCTCTCTCTCTCTCTCTCTCTCTCTCTCTCTCTCTCTCTCTTTCTCTCTTTCTCTCCTCTTTATCATCTCCTCCATAAATTCATATATACTTTCTCTCTATTTTCTCTTGAACTTCTCTTGTAATATATATACTTGAATTTGTATCTAGCTCTTTGAACATTGTTCGATGAAGGGAAGAAGGATTCATCAGCTGAGTCCAGTAGGAAGTCCACCATCAGACACAGAGTCCGGTGCGGCGGCCGGGAACTCCTCCGATGCGTCTTCGAAGGAGCAAGACAGGTTCCTCCCAATAGCCAATGTCAGCAGGATCATGAAGAAGTCTCTTCCAGGGAATGCGAAGATCTCCAAGGAAGCCAAGGAGATTGTTCAAGAGTGTGTCTCAGAGTTCATCAGCTTCATCACCGGTGAGGCCTCTGACAAGTGCCAGAGAGAAAAGAGGAAGACCATCAACGGTGATGACCTTCTCTGGGCCATGACCACCTTAGGGTTTGAAAACTACGTGAGCCCTCTCAAGGTATACCTCAACAAGTATAGAGAGACTGAGGGGGAGAAGAACTTGATGCCTCGGCAAGGCGATCATTCGCCGACACATGAGCTCCCTGGACATAATGGCCAGAAGCTAAGCAGCCAAGGTGGAGGAAGTTCAGCAAATGCAAACCCTAGCTCCATGGCCATGAGGGCAGCTGCTAACCTTTCAGGGTTCAATGGAGGGATTAGTAGTTATCCAAAGGGATTCATGGGGTATGGAGGAGGGCAGACAAAGATGGATGGAGTTCATGGAGGTGGAGATGGTGATGGGGGGGATTTGCCTGGTCATGTTCATAGGGTTCAGTGGTGAAGAGAACAATATTGCACTACAGCTAGTGCATGGTACTGTTGCTTATTCTTCTTATAATTAGCTTTTGATCTTCTCTCTCTCTCTCTTTCTCTCTGAATTATTCCTCTTTCTTACGCTTTGAAGGGTTTATATATAAATGGTATTTGGGGATTCCTTTCTATTAGGAGTAGCTAGCTTTTCTTATGGCAATAAAGTGGGAAATGCTTTGGATTTAAGCCTTGCAATTGCTTGCACTGTTGTGCAATACCATTCAAATGCGAGTGTGACATGATCTTGTACAAAGTGATTAAAAGAAAACAGCTAAGTGACATTAGAAACAGTGACCACATTCAAAGTTGGCTAGAATACATCTGCACGAGCATACAAATTAAAAGCTATGTACAAAGAGACAATTTCTTTTTATGTGTGGCCAAGAGAGATACGACTGCCACATAAAATGAAAGAGCTGTTGGTGGATGGTGATAGATTTGATTTAATGGAGAGAGTTCTATAATTTCTTAAAGGAAATGTTTTCATGGAGAAAGCACATGAGGATCATCTACCCTTCATTGTTTTTAATAATAATTAAAAAAAACAGTTTATTTTTAACTCATGTTTTCAATTAAATTATTTTTAGATTATTTTTTTGTAAAGAAGTTTGAAGTCTTCCCATTATTTTTAGTTTATTTTCTGATGAAAAGGTCTCAAACCTTACAAGTATATATTAAAAAATATATATATTAAAACTATTTTTTGTTCATGTATTATTGCCCAATGTTTTTTTTTATATATATAAAAGTGGATAAACCACATTCTTTTATTTAGAGAGTAACTCGGTTACATAAGTGATCCTTTGTGGATCCGATACATCATAGATAAAGAAGGAGCCCCATCCCTATGAAGGTTTTAGATTGCCCAAATCCCGCCGATGTTGATCCCCCTTGTCAGACCGGAGTGTCTTCGAAGTCCTGCCCTGGTGAGAGTTACGGGGCGTCCTCCCTTGTGAACGCCAAGCTCTCTTGACGATGTTCTCCATTGCCACCGATTTCGGCCTTTTTGACGCATGAGATGCATCAAACCAAGACAGTGTTAGGAAATCTATATCGCAAAAAGTTTTCGTGTAAATGCGTCGTTTGTCCTGAAAACGTCTACGGTTACACTTTTGAGAGTTAGGATCTTGCATGGTTTGATGGAAGTTAATTGGATCATCTTCCACCAATCCATCATTTTCCTCATGTTCTTGGAGAAAAACTATATAACCATCCAAAATAGCATTTCTCCTTTCTCTTGTGGATCTCCTTAATGGCATTTGTTCTTCAAGTTGTTGAGTTTATTCTTCTGGAACAATTACCTCAACTTGTGTCAGGAGTTGTTCCACGTTTTCTTGTTGAGTTTCCAGATTTGCTTCTTGATAAATGATAGGAATAGAAATATGCACATTGTCAAAAGTAGTAGTAGAAGTCGTAACCAATTCCTCCTCAAAGACAATATCTCTAACCTTATTTCTCCCCCCAAACTCAACATCCTCAAAAAAAGTTTGCAATTCCCATTTTAAAATTCAACCATTTTGTGGGATCATATATAGAACTTGCAGCCCTTTGATCCCTCAAAGTATCCAATGAATTAGTTGCTCAATGTTATGGAGTCCAGTTTCTTTTCATTTTGCCTATAATGCATTGGCTTAAGTGGACATCCTAAATATATATGAAAATGCTTTAGACTAGGGTTTTTTCTTGTCTAATACTCATAAGGTGTTTTTGCAGCTATTTTAGTTGATACTCTATTAAGGATACAAGCTGCTATCTTTAATGCTTCTCCCCAGAGTGATTCGGATAAGGTACAACGACTAAACATACTATTTACCATATCCTTAAGAGTTTTGTTTTGTCTTTTAGCTACACCATTAATTCAGGCTAGGTGATTATGGCATGGTGCGCTTTTGGATGATTCCACATTCCTCTAGGAATTTAGCAAATGTCCCTTGAGCCGTCACATTTGCCCTAGTACTCACAATTATAATCGATCTTTACGCTCTTAATTCTTTTGTTGAGTTAATCCTCAACTTGACTTTGAAAGCCTTGAACATGTCCAATGATTGAGATTTCTCATGAATGAGATATAGGTACCCATAGTGTGAGTAATCGTCTATGAATGATATACAATATTGTTGACCATTCCAAGAAGCTGTAGAGAATGGTCCACAAATATTTGTGTGGATCCATTCGAAGACGTTTGAAGTTCTGTTGGCACCTAATCTCTCTTTTATTTGGTCTATTTTCCCTTGATGCATTCAACACTGTTATGGCCTAAGCCCTTGTGCCATAGTTTTGCTAAATTTTTAGTATCTAGCTTACATTAAGTACTACGTGAATCCACATGCAAGGTTTCTTTATATGATACAATGGTATCAAGTAAAATATAGGTTATCATATGCGCTTAATGCATCAATACCAACTATATTGGAATTTAATGAAAGACATATATAATTGATTATTTCCAAAAAAAAAAAAACTGCAACCAAACTTGTCTAATAAGGAAATAGAAACCAGATTCTGTCTAAATGGCGATACTACAAAAATATTTTTCAAATCCAAATAGAAACCAATTCCTAATAATAACCTAAAGTGCCATGTTGCTTCCACTTCTACCTATTTTTGATCAGCCACTAAGATGTTTCTCTCAGCATCATTTGGCTTTCGGTAGCTCAAGCAACCCTACATAGAAACACTTATATGAGTAATAGCACCAAAATTTAACCACCAAGTGTTCATAGGTACTAAAGATAAATTAACCTCTAAACATACCAAAGCAAAGGAACATACATTTATTTGCCAAAAAAAAAAAAAAAACAATCCACATAGTTTATTTGTTTCTTTAGTTCCGGACCTTTAGTAATTTCATTATCTTTCTTCCTCGTTTACCATTATCCTTAGAGGTGCTTGCCAAGTAAGCACTTTCAGTTCTTTCTTGCTTCAATCTTTGTTCTTCTTTCACATAATATGAAATAAGCTCATTTAGAGTCCATTTCTCCATTTCACAATTATAACTTACTTTAAAGTGATTGTATTGTATGATAAGTGATATAAATACTAAATGTACAAGTATTCAAACAACTTCGAGCTTAGTATCTTAAGATTTGAAGCAATGTGAGATATGTCAATTTGCTCCTATAAGAAATAGGATTATTTGTACTCCCTAATATCCCTTGCCCTAATACTTCATTCAAATCAAGCAAGCAAAAGAGTGCTTATTTCAATCTTATCGTGTTTAGCAAAACATTTCTTAATTTGACAAGGAACTCCTTTGGTATTAGTAATCCTTTTGCATACTCCGCCCTAATGGCTTCGAATACCGTGCTTAATAATCATAAGACTCATGCAATTAGAAGCGTTCCCACTTCTCAAAGTTTTCCTATAATCAAGAGTACTTTTCAGTCATAAGAAGAAGCGAGTTGCTCAATTATTCATGCAAGGTCTAGATCCATGCGACCAAGAACATTTAATATGTTCAATTTCCAATCCTTGAAGTTAGTCCCATTAAGTATGGGAATATTGTTTTGCATTAGCGGATATAGTAGTAGTAGACATAATAGTTGTATAAAGCACAAATAAGCAAGCATGTTCACATCATAAGCCAAATAAACAATCTCTAAATTTAAATAATTTCATTAAATCTCAAGATAACTACCACAACATTAATATCAAGTCTTTGGACATTAATATTAATTTGTAAGTGGTACTCTCAATGTAGTGATCAAATAGTGACAATAACTCATGTCAAACAACAAGTCTATCTTTGGAACGACTTATTATTTACATGGAAACCTTATAATTATCACATATTTATTGATGAGTGCATAATTATGCATATTTTTATACTATATTTGCATGCACATTGCTTGCCTTTTCACATGGATTCCTCTATTTTTGTGTATTATTGGGTATTTTGTTGTGATTTAATAATTAAATAGGTACCCGGGACAAAAGAAGCGAATACCGAAACAATTTGGAGCAAAAAGAGCTTAACAGTCACTTTGTAGAGAGTGGCACGGCCCTGAACACAGGCATGTCTAGATGTACAAGGGCGTGTTCAGCTTGTGTCCAGGTCATGCACATCTTGGGATTAGTCGAAACCCAGTCGATTCCATTCCTAAAGATTCTAGAGTTATACAAGGGATCAACACGGCCTTGTGTCGTAAAATTGAAGCCTATAAAAGGCCAACAAATGCAAATTACAGGGGACTTTTGGCTATTCCTCTAATGACGACTAGTGTTTCGGAGGAAGATTGAAGGTGGAGGAGACATCAATCTAAGGAGTTTATTATCTTTATTTATATCTTCCTCTTTAGCTTTCGTGATGAATTCTTATAGTATGAGAGGCTAAACCTTCTGTGGTGCCTCAGGTCCTGGAACCCTAAGATGAACTTGTAACTCTTTTCCTTTCTCTTTAATACTAGGCTTTTCTTTTTTATTATTCTTGTGAATTGTCTATGTGTGCTTAATGCTTGTTATTTGATAGTGTGAAAGTGTCGATCACATATCTATAGTTTTTTTATGCATGAAGAGAAATCTCAGTCACGCTAGATCTAGGCATAGAAGATAGGGGGTGAGTACACGCTGAGAGATCGGGTGTATGGTGTCAGCTTCACACAACACACTCTTCGGATTTTGGTAAAATTTAATAGTAGGAACCACAGAGCCTAATAATAATTATAATGCAGTCGTACAATGAAGTTGCGGTATGGGACTAGGGTTTGGTTTCATGAGAGATCTTGGTCAAACTAATTTAGGGTTCCTCACGGTCCAAGAATATATCAACTAGATAGCAAGTATTAGGAAATTAGTCGAGCAAGGGATTCTTAGGGGGTTAGAGATCCGGGGTGCCATGTTCTCTTGATTCATAACCCTAGATTTGCCAAATGTTCACCATAGTTATCTATTTATATCTTTTAGTTAGGATTAGACTGTCACATATATTTCTTGGCTAGATAGTAAAAGTCGAATAAGTTCTTGCTTTGCCTGTCCTTGTGGATTCAACTACCCTACCTTCAGGATATTTTACTACTTGAGCGACCTCGTTCACTTGCAGGCGAGCAAACATCATTTATCACCACAAGTGTGTATGCTATTCGGCCAAATATTAACCTTCTTTGAGTCGACTAATATCTGCATGAATAAATACACACACAAACGCCTAAATATCCTCAATAAGCTAATCTTACACAAGAGAGGACACTTTGGTGACATCTTGTTTCAATCAACTCAATTAAATGTTAGGCACTACTTAATAAAACATAAAAAAAATGTAACATATCCAACATAACTACAAGTTGCATATTAATTTTACAAAACAAGATCAAATCCCCAAATTCTATAATCACTAGAACCTAATTTCACAATTTTTCTCGATTCTTCAAAGTCAAAATTTCTCAAAAATCAACTATCACGGTAGCCTCTAGTACCATTTGTTGGATTTGAATAAACCATATTATAACATACTTAATCATATAAACAACCAAAAATTCAATCACATAGATCATTCCTCCTCAATTAAAACTGTAGAACACAAAACTTGATCAAACCCTAGAACACAAAACTATACTCCATGTTGAATTCAATGAGAAAAAAAAATAGAAGAGGATTAGCAAAGCGTACCTTGATCTATATCGGGATTAATTGGGTGAGTTAGAGAAGATTTTATCTTTCACTTGAATGCAGTCTCTCTGAGGGTGTCTCTGTTCTCTCTAGAAGGGATATCAAGAGAACGCTCTCAAGACCATTCAAATGGGGAATTTGTAATCCCTAAAAATCATAAGCTGTTTTTTTGTTACAAATTTTCATAATTTCTAATTTGTCTTCGCATCAAATTAGAGATTATCATATGGTCTCTACACATTAATTCCATAACACTTTAATACACATAGCCCAATTATTAAGCTTTATTAGATCACATTTAAATGAACTATACTTAAAGATAGCATTGCACATTTAATTCACATGAGTGTGCCCACATATTGGATTTTTCTAATAAGAGCTAGCCTTGTGATCTCATCGACGTTGTTGCGAAGCAAGTGATGTGCATGTGACTAGTAGAGTAAGAGAAGCACTTCAATGTTTCAACATATGGCCTTCTCACTACTCCAAAGAAGGCACCACTGTCTTTGCCAACTTTACTCCCATTCCCACTCTCCAGCAACTCCAAGTACATTTATTTTCACTTTTCCCTCTTCAGTATTCTTTGTGTAGTTCGAGCGACTAAAGCAAGAGTAGTTGATATGCAACATATCTGATCAATTGCATAGGGGAACAAAATAGAGCTTGTTGCGTAGCCAATAGTAGCAACGTGGATGGTAGAGCACTAGGATTGCCACTTTCAGCCTAGTCATCCCTTCAGCAACCTTGAGCCAACAAAACATATCAATATGGAGGAGAGTTTTTCCAAAAAAAAAAAAAAAAAAAAAAAATTTAATACTAACGTTCAGACCATACTATCATGTTAACAAGAAATGTGACATTAGCATACTAGAGAATTTTTCCAAAAAAAAAAAAAAAACAAAAAATACTAACAGGACATATGAGTCCATGTCAGTATCTTTACTTCATCTATCACATTGACAAATACTACCACACATGCAATGAAAACCAATAGAAATTGCATGTATTTCATACCATATACCACATAGCAACCAAGTCAACTACAGAGATGAAAACAAACAAACAAAAAAAAAATCAATGTAAAGAAATTAAATTAAATATTTTGATTGTATGGTGATGAAAATGAACATTTGGACTAATTACAAGGACAAAAAAAGAACTTTAATACTTTAAAAAAATGTAAAGCTTTTACTGTGAAGCTAAGTGATGATGTGATTCAATCTTAGAGGTTGAATCATGGAGATGAGTCCACTTTAAGGGTTTGTTTAGTATAGAGCAAGTGAAAGTACAACGCAACTGCATTTACATATAGTTCATTTAAATTTATTTAAATTTATTTACACTTATCATATAGTTTTTTTTTGTATGATGTAAATGAATTAATAATATTTTAAAAAAAATTGGTATGACATAAGTAGTATATGGCAAATAAAAATCGAATGTTAGTATAAGTGCAATAATTATCAAAATGCAAACAGATGTGAGATTAGCCTATTTCATTTGGTATTTCAAAACTCAACAAACTATTAATTTTAATTATTTCAAAAATTTGTAAAAATATCTTTGATATATATATATATATATATATATATACACACACATTTATACCTATTTCATTTGGTATTTCAAAACTCAACAAACTATTAATTTTAATTATTTAAAAAATTTGTAAAAATATTATATATATATATATATATATATATATATATATATATATATATATATATTCATGATAAGGTAAGGTCAGCCGAAAACACTATTTATTTATGGTCGCCTCCCATTTGGCCACCTGGGGAGTGTTTTGAGGAAATCCAACCGTATGGATGGAAAGAACATCGAAAAATAAGCTAGCATGTCAATTTTCATACAATTTGGGAACTTGTAGGGTCTTCATCTTAACGGGTGAAAATTTATAGAAATCTTACCGGTTCAAAATTTCACCCGTTAAGATGAAGACCCCACAAGTTCTCAAATTGTATGAAAATTGACATGCTAGCTTATTTTTTGATGTGCTTTCCATCCATACCGTTGGATTTCCTCAAAATATTGTGCAAGTGGGCCAAAAAGAGGCGATCCCACTTGCACAGTGATAAATCCGACCACATAATATCATGACCCTATATATATATATATATATATATATATATATATATATATAGTGTTCTATGAATTACAAACCCCATTATAGTAACACTACTCATATATATTATATATATATATATATATATATATATATATATATAGACACACACAAACACACACACACACACAAATATACATGCATGTTAGTATCCAACCGCCCGCACTTGCCGCTGACCCATACTAACACCCAAAACCCAACCCTATTTATATACACCAATAAAACCCACCCCATGTACAGATTGATAGTATGGGCCAGCCCTAACTTAAAATTGGTGGCCAGGATACTATCAAAATTCTATATATATATATATATATATATATATATATATATATATATATATATATAAATGGATGAATCACACTCTTTTATTTAATGATAGAAGTGGTTACATAGGTGGACCCATAGTAGTCCGATATAAAAGTATATATTTGTGCGTTCATATCTAATGGTCTATTTGACCTTCAAAATATTTCAATTATTTTTTTTTCTTGAGTAAGAACGACATCAAGAACGAACGTGTACAGGTTCCGCAGTACGAGAGCATAGAGGCTCGGTAGAGATCCATTTACTAACCCTCACCTTGCAAGGGAGAGGATTCGAACACAAGTTTACTACCCATTACTTGAGAAGGAACCCTAGTGCTAGTAGGCCTTTGTGTTCGTTGGTAATGTTTCAATTATCTTTACCCCACTAAAACTTGAAAATAAAAGTAATTTACCTCAACCATCAACTTAATTGACTATTTTAATATAATAAAAAAATAATCAAATTTACTAACAACAACAAAACAACTAAGCCTTAATCCCATACTAGATAGGGTCCGCTATATGGATTCTTTGTCTCCATGTTGCTTCCAAATTTGAAAAAATAAATAAATAAATAAATAAATAAATAAATAAATAAATAAATAATTGATAATTCAATGAGAGATTGGAATGTTAAAAGCATAAAAGTATCTCACAAACAAAGCTAATAAAAGAGATATTCGTAGGTGACTTATCCGTAATATCATATTCGATGTGGTCAGCTATATGGATTCTTTGTCTCTTTGTCTCTCTGTCAAAAGCAAGATCCGGCTCAATATCTAACATACATAGGTCCTTAGCCACTACCTCTCTCCACGTAATCCTAGGCCTACCTCTCTACCCCTTTTCTTACCTTCTATAGCTAAACTATCACATTTTTGGACTGGAGCAACTGGTGGTCTTCCGCATATGTCTCCAAACCATCTTAAACGTCCTTCTCTTATTTTATCTTCGATTACTACAACATGCACCTTCTATCTGATGCGTTCATTTCTAATCTTGTCCAATCTTGTATGACCGCTCATCCACCTTAACATCCTCATTCTTTGCTTGGCATTAAATCCATCTTATGAATATGTTGAACTTTAGTTCACAGAACACTCATTTCCATATAGCATGGCGGTCTAGCTGTCGTCCTATAGAATTTCCCCTTCACTTTGTTAGGTATCTTCTTATCACATAATACTCCCATGGCACTTCTCCATTTCAACCATTCAGAATTTTTGATTCTATGGGTTACATTTTCATCTATCATTCCGTCATCCTAAAAAATGGAACCTAAATACTTAAAATGGTTAACCTTAGGCACTACCACACAACCTAGTTTCACTTCCCCTTCATCTCTCCTGCTTAGACTAAAATTATAGTATATATATTCTTTCTTACTTCTACTTAACCTAAAGCCTCTACTTTCTAAAGTGTTTCTCCAAAATTCTAGTTTTTGATTTACTACATCTCTAGTTGCATCCACTAGTACAATATCATTTACGAACAACATATACCATGGGATGTCATCTTGGATATAACTAGTTAACTCATCCATAATTAAAGTAAACAAGTATGAGCTTAAAGCCGATCTCTAATGTAAACCCACTATTATAGGGAACTCCTCCGTATTGCCTTCCACTGTTCTCATACTTGTAACCGCTCCTTCATACATATCCTTAATAATATTTATATATTTTACATGAATGCCTTTCTTCTCCGATACCGACCAAATGACTTATCTCGATACCCTATCATATGCCTTCTCTAGGTCAATAAAAACCATATGGAGATCCTTCTTAATCTCTCTATAGATCTCCATCAAGTTCTTTAACAGAAAAATGGCTTATGTTATGGATCTACCTCGCATAAAGCCAAATTGGTTCTCTGACACCTTTGTGATATCCCCCGAGTCGATGCTTTATTACCTTATCCTAAAGTTTCATCGTATGGCTCATTAGCTTAAAACCACGGTAATTGGTGAAATTTTGAATGTCTCCATTATTCTTATAAATAGGGACCAAAATAATTTTCTCCGGATAGAGTTGAAGAGTTTGGTTAACTACTCTACCCCCACTTCTCCCAGGCACTTTCAAACTTCAATTGGGATACAATCTGGGCCACAAGCTTTTCCAGCCTTTATCTTTTTCAGTGCTGCCTTGACTTCCTGAGGCCTTATTCTAAGTGTGTAACTAAAGTTCCTTTTTATCGTTGATGCATAAAAATCTGTAAAGTTATCCTCATGACTTGCATTGAACAAGTGTTCAAGGTAACTTCTCCATCTCTCTTTGATTTTCTTATCTCCTGTCAAGACACGTCGAGACTCATCCTTAATGCACTTAATTTGGTTCAAGCCTTTTTCTTTTTTATCTCTTAGTTGTGCTATCTTGTATATTTCTTTTTCCTCTTCTTGTGTCCCTAACTTTTGATACAAATCGGCTAGAGATTTGTCTCGGGCCTCACTAATCGCTTTCTTGGCCTCTTTTTTTTTTCCCTTTGGTACTTTTCAAAGGCTTCCTCCTCCTCAGCTGTGGGTAATTTTTTATACCAATATCATTTCTCTTTAATAGCCTTTTAAACCTCTTCATTCCACCACTATGATTCCTGCAGTTGAGGTCCTAGTCCCTTAGAGACTCCTAGGAGTTCACTACCTATCTTGTCAATACTATTCGCTATCTCCTTCAATAAGGTGCTTGCATCAACTTTCATGTTTGTGCCTCCCTCTTCCCATATTTTATTCTTAAATGCTAATTGGTTAGTTTCTTTTAAAGCCCACCATCAAATCCTACATTTCTTAACCCTCCTTTCTATTTTTACTATACATTTTTTTTACTTTACATTCAACACCACCAACCTATGTTGAGTGGTTAATGCTTCTCCAGGTATAACCTTACAATCCTTACAAATAGATTTATCCCTTCTTCTTGTACCAAGAAAGTCAATTTGGCTATGATTATTGTCATTCTTAAAGGTAATCAAGTGTGATTTCCTTTTCTTAAAGCAAGTGTTGGTTAATACCAAATCATGAGCCAAAGCAAAATCTAATATAGATTTTCCTTCCTCATTCCAGTTGCCATATCCACAACCTCCATGTACTCACTTGTAGCCATCACTACATCTATCTACATGCCCATTAAGATCTCCCCCAATAAAAAGCTCTTGTTCACTTGGAATCCCTAGAAGTACCCCATCCAAATCTTCCAATAACTTAACCTTATCTTCTTCTCCTAAGCCTACTTGAGAGGTATATGCACTCACTATGTTGATAGTTTCTTTTCCCAACACTACCTTCAAATGTATAATCTTGTCTCCTACCCTTTTCCCTTGAACCACTTTGTCCTTTATTTTTGGTTCCACGATAAATACCCACACCATTTCTATATTTATCTCCTCCACAGTACCATAATTTATAACCTGTGTTAACAATCTCTCTAGCCTTGTTTTCTATCCACCTAGTCTCTTGCAAACATACATATTATATCTATCCTTCTCCTTTTTAGAGTGTCTACTAACTCCATAGATTTTCATGTCAAAGATCCTATATTCCAACTACCGATCCTAATCCTACTCTCATGGACTAACTTCTTTACTCACACCCGTTCATAAGATGTGACAACCCTTGGTCATTTATCACCACATCCAAGCGCCAATGTGGCGAGACTAACTTCTTTACCCACACCCGTCCATGATGTGGGAACCCTTGCCTATGCTCCATCACACACAAGCGGTGATGTGATGAAACATGTTGCTATTAGATTTACAAAAAATAACTAAAAATATACCTCATAGATTTAGGGTATTTTTTTTAGCTTGATTAAACTTCTACTTATAGCTCGGTTAGAAAATATTGTAAGCTCCGTTGGACAACTCCAACTCTAACTACTATATATCTATTACCAACAACCCTTGGGTCATATTGGTACTCTGTAACGGATTTCTAGTCGTTACAGTGACAAACCGTAAGGAAACTCAAGTTAGAAGGAAGACCATGGCCTGCACACTATTCCCATTACGCAGTAATAACCAAAGAGATGCGAAACAATATAGAAGTCACTTTGCATAAGCAACAAACAACAAGAAACCTAATCATAGAGCCACCAGTGAAGTTGATGAAGCTCTTTACAACTCAATAACTCTGTAAAAAGATAACTAAAGGGATGAGCCCCCACCGCCGAAAACCGCTCTGGCAGTAAGTCCTCGCGCTCCCTTCCGACGCCTCCTTCACCTCGACGAGAGGCTCAGGCCTTCAACTTCTCAAATCTTCCCCCTGCTCTACTTCTTCTACTTTAATAGCCTCCTCGCAGCCCTCCATCACGTTCCCGAGAAAGTGGATTCCTTTTTCCTTTCTTTGAATGTGACATTGGCGACACGGTTAGCCCCCCTCCCCTCCCTCCTCCCTCCCTCCCTCCCTCGAGGAACGTGATTTCTTTTGTTCTCCGTTAGCGCTGCGCGCGCGGCGCATGTAACGTCCCTTTCCACAATTTCCTCGCAAGTGCTTTTTACATGCACCCTCGCCGCTTTGTCTTCTTTTGGTTCTTCCTTGATATTTGCAAAATCCTTCCTAGAATGACCACTGCATGGGAATATAGGCGGGATACGTAACATACTCAGGTCCCCATGAAGGGCTTCGCCTTGTTGAGGTCGCCAGTTCAAACCGTGGGTAAGGGCACTTTTTTGAGTGTATGAACAGTGGTTGTGAGTGGACATTTCTTGCTCACTGTGCACATACCCCACCCTCCATTATCTCACATGATGAGGATTGTGCACACCCTTGACTTTGACTTAGTAGTTAGCCACTTGGCTAGCCGCTCTTTTTGTCCAAAAAAAAAATTTGCTATATATTTATTTTTGAGAAAATTAAACTTCAGGGCGTTTTGTTAGGGCATTTTTCGCATTTTCGCCATTTTCTGCGTTTTTCATTTTCCACGAAAACACGTTTGGTTGTAATGTTTTTTGGAAAAGACGGAAAAGGAAAACTGTTGGAAAATGGAAAAATGAAAAATGAAAAAAAAACGTTTTATAGGTTTGGAAAACGATTGGAAAAGGCGGTGACATTGTTGTAAATAAATCAAACTCCAAAATTAATTATAAAAATATATAAAATATCATGTTTATCATTTTTTTTAATATTTTAAAATATATTTTATTTAACTTTTGTTATTGTAAAAATATATAAATATGTTATTTTTTTATATTTTGAACTTTATAAAAATATCATGTTTGCCATTTTTTTATTTTTAAAAATATTTTAAACTTTTGTTATTATATACATATATAAAAATATAATGTTTATCATTTTTTTATTTTTTAAAATATATTTTCTTAAACTTTATTTATTATATATAAAATATATAAAAATATTATGTTTGTTATTTTTTATATTTTGAACTTTATAAAAATATCATGTTTGCAGTATTTTATATTTTGAACTTTATAAAAATATTGTGTTTGTCGTTTGTTTATTTTTTATATTTTGAACTTTTGTTATTATAATTATTATGTTGATTTATAGTTTTATTTTACATTTATTATATTGTTTTACCATAGTTAAAATAAAAAAAAACTGTTTATACATATTTAATAAAATGACCCGAAAACATACTACACACTTTTCTATTAAACCAAACAGCTTTTCTATTTTCTGTTTCTGAAAACATTTTCCAACCAAAAAGTTTTTCCATTTTCCAGTTTCTGTGTTTTTTATTTTCCACGTTTTCTATTTTTGCGTTTTCCACCTGTTCAGAAAATGGAAAATGGAAACCAAACGCCCCCTTTAAGTTTTTGAACCACACATCAAGTAGCTTCTAAACCAAACAAACCACGTCTCATTAGCAATATACAAGACTATTAGTATATATAATATATAGAACTAATATTAGGATAGAGCACAAATGCATAGAACTCCATAGCTATGCAATCAAATTAAATGGAACAGAGAAGCAAAGATATCCATTTGAGATGGGGGGAGAGCAATGGAGACCTGAACAGAACCTTCCTCCTTCCCTTCCACTAAAGCAACATGCCCATCTAAGGTCAAAGAAACCCGGTTCCACCACTGCACGGCCTCCCCACCCAAAATCCATATCATAAACCCGGTAACCTCGGTGGCCAGCAGACACGAGCACCACCCTCCCTCCTCGTGACCCAGAGAACACATCACCCATCTCTCCAACTCCTCCAAAGGATTCTCACCAACCTTTCTTATCTCCTCTTGCAAGGCCATGCATGCAAGCTCAAGCCATGGCCACCACCTTTGATCAATTCCCGACATGGCTTCCACGTCACGGATCTTGGCCAGGATTCTTAGAAGAAGTTGGGACCCAAGGGAGGTTGGAGGCGATCTCTGATCGGCATGGAAGATAAGGATGGTGGTATCTTCATGGTTGAGTTTCTTTGCTTGAATGGTGGTGATCCAAATATGGGGAGACAATGGCCACAAATGTTGATCTTGTTGTTCTTTGTTGATGTTGCTCTCTTTTAAGTGATTTTTATGTTGCTTGGGATGTCAGCACAAACGTTCTCCGGGATAGTTTGGCAGCGGCTTCAATAATTGAGGTATGCCTCGGCAACTGTCAATTAATTTCTTTTTATGGTTTTTATATTTTTAAATAAATAAATAAGGATAATTTATAAAATAATAAAATAAAACTGAACAAGTGCTTTATAAGTTTGAAATGAAAAATAAAAGTTTTTAAAAATATATATTGTTGTAGTATTTTTGTTTTGATTAACCCAAAATAAATCTTCATGTTATATATAAATATAATTTTAAATAAATATTGGTTTTACCTTATGTTATGTCTTCTTTTTTTTTAACATAGGTCACAAAAACCTCCCCAGAAGATGTGTTAAAATGTAGCGTAAGTAATTTAACACCCTTTATTCTTCATTGTGCATGTACAGATATTGGGACTCAAATCTGAGAGCTTTGTACTCACCAAGTAAATTACTTAAACTGCTTATCTTATTTACAGGTGCAGGGACTTAAATTTGAAAGTATGCTCAATCAAACTAATTATCCAATACATGGAATCTGAGATACCGCTAAATTAATGATTATTTGGGCCTTATGTCATGTCATTAGTTAGTTTTTTAGTTATTTGGCCCTTATGTCATGTCATTCGTTAGTTTTTTAGTTATTTATGATAAGGTTGCCTAACCAAATAGCATTCCGGGTTCAGACTTGAGATAGCTGGGGTCAGCTGAGTTTAGATGATAAGACCCGCTATTCTTATCTTAATCATTTTCTATATTTGAATTTTAAATTTTGTTTCCTTTTGACTTTAGATTATTTTAAAGCAAATTTAAAATAAAAAATAAACTTGGGGTTAATCTTTAGAAGTTTCGGATCAGCATGATTTAGAGAAAACAGTTATTTGAAACGAGTAAGTTAAGCAAATAGAAGTTTATAATACAATCATATTTAATTAATCAAACATTATGATCTCTAATATATATTTTTTACTTTTGACAGAATACGGTATTTATTCGTAATATTACTGAATAATATTCGTAAATTAATAAAATAAAAAACTGAAAACAAATAAAAGGTTTTTTTTTATAGAAATATCATAATATTAATTAAGTGGAGATTATATTAAAGAAGAAAAGAAAAACATGTAGGAAAAAGAAAAGGATAGTAGTAGCGTACCAAGGGATAAGATGGGGCGAGGCGGTTGATGAAGTGCCTCGAGATCGAGTCACCAGACGGACAAACGATCAAAGATCGATCGAATTCAATGGTGGCTCCTGCCATCTCAGGCGTCATCATCACCCCACCGGCCCTACAAATCTCGGCCCAAGTCTCCATGAAGCTCCAGATCGATCGCCCATCCGCTGCCAAGTGGCTGAATACGAATCCCAAAGCCAGGCCCCCGCCGGCGAACCCAGTGACCTGCACGGCCAGAAGCTCCCCCGCCTCCAGATCCGGAACCAGCGATCTAAACACCTCCCAATCATGGACATCATCGTTGGCTATCTGCCCGATGTCGCCCTCCGCCTCCGCCTCTAATAAGGCGATTCCGTTGCCGGAGAAGGCGATCTCGACTTCGTCGGAGGCAGCGAGACGGCCGGAGAGGGGAAGGAAACGGGAGAGAGCGAGGGAAAGAGAGGAGATAAGGGAGTGGGAAGCGGTGCGAAGTGGAGGCGCGGAGGGGTATAACAAGAGCCGTGTGACGGGAGGTATCCCGAGCCATAGAACGTCGAAGAAGGAGAGCTTGAGGTTTGGCTGGGGCGTTGTTGAGGTGATCTCAGGACAGACCCGAGTCACGTTGGTCACTCGGATTCGGCCCAACGCGGGGTTTTCCCCAGATGCCGCCATTGTTCATCTCTCGAGTCTTCTCTGCCCGCCCTGCCCTCATTTTATTTCAGAGCTTTTTAGTTGTGACCCGTATCAGTTATCACCTCATCATTATATTTTAATAACATTTCATAACATCATCTGTTATTTTATTTTACTTGCTATTTTTTAAATCAAACTTTTAATCTAAGTTATACTTTGTTGACGTGGAAACTGGTTTTCCTCGGGATCCGACTTGGTTTCTCTATCAATGATTGAATTTGTTTGAGTTAGGATCGTGACAACCACTGGAGAAGGCGATCGCAACCTACACTAGAATAAAAAGAGTGAGCTTAGAGGGCGTACCGCATGCGTCAGGAAGTGCTTCCGCTTTCCGAAGTTAGTGGTGGTGAGGGTATTTGGAGGGGAAGAAAGTAGTACCTTGTTCTCTCGTTTTGCCCTCTTTTATTTCTATCCTCTATTCCATGATCTACGTCTTTTCGTTAGGCCTTGATCTTCATCATGATCTTCTTTCCCGTTATCGGCCGGGCAGACTATCATTTTTTTTATCAAAACTCGTGACTTGGGATTGGCATTATATGGATATGCGCTCTGGATTTGCCCACATGTATGCCTGAATCAAGGTCACGTGTTCATTCAGATCCCTCCCCATCATACGCAAAACCTCATGTTGTAAACTTGTAATATATGTAGAATAATTATTTTGATCTTTTTATATAGGTTAATTCATGTTTTGATTTTTTGATTTTTTTTATTACATATTATTAAAAATTAATTCCATATTTTATTTATTTATAAATTAAATATAAATTTATTTGTAGTTCTTTTAATAAAATCATAATTTAGTTATAAATTCTTTCAAAATATTTTTAATTTATTATTAATTATAAATAAATATGTACCTAAAAAAAGATATTTTTGTCTTTTATTTGATTTCTGAAATATTTTTAAGAAAAATATTTAGGGTTTTTGTTTAAAAAAGAAATTTAAATAAAACAAGAAGTTATTTCAAGATCCCTCAAAGTTCCACAAATCCACAAAAAGTCCTCCCAAGTTTGCAGTATCCCAAAACATCCCTCCTTTTTACACAACTTCATTTAAGGTCCTTCCATCCACTAACACCATCTGTTTTATATTTACATGACGAAAATGACCTTTGACATATCGTTACTTGGCCCTCCCCCTAATGCATGAAAACATCATAGGGAAATTGACTAAAATGCCCCAATTCAAAAAGCAAGCACTGGGCGGTTGGAATCCCGAGACGACGCACGTCACGTACCACCATCTATACCTTCAACCTCTCACGAAAACCTTTGTTCATAAAACAAGACTGATGGAACACTCAAATCAGAGGTTTTTCGAAACCGCACCTTGTCACCATGAAGCCTTACTCTGCAGGAGTCATCCCGTTGATTCTTTGGCCGCTTCCGGAGATCAAAGTTTAGGCGGACTTAAAGCTGTTACTCTAAGGTACGGGGTATGCTTGGGAACCTTAGATCGAGGTTTAGGGTGTTCATGATTTTTAGCTTCTTTTCGCTTGTTTTTCCTGTTTTGTATGCATTTGCAATGGAAGATTGAACGTATTGGTGAGCGATTTTGGGTTGTTGCTCACGTCGCTAGAACTTCGCAACAACAAATTTAGGGTTTAGGGCATTTTTCTTTTTTTTTATGATTTCGGGTATATCCAAAAGGGGATCGGTTTGTCATACATTCTTTACGAATGATGTCTACAAGTGTTACCAATGTTACAATGTAAAATACATTGTTTCAATTTATTCTTCATAGTTTCCATTTAAGCGTTCTACAACCCTTCATAATAAATCTCTCTTGGTGTAGGCTACGGAAAATATGTCGACTAATCTAGTAAACGGTAGGTGCTACTTGGTGCCGGTCCACCAAACACTTGCCGAGTTGAAACCCTGCATTACTGAGAGGCACTGGGAACTCTTCAGGAGGACACAGTTTGCCCCATTATTGGATATCGAACCTGTTATGCATGGGAGAGGACTGTTGGATGCTCTATTACAGAGGTATAATGAGCGCACCAACAGATTTAGGATTGGAAAGAGCCTGCTGGCCTTCAGACCCCAGGACGTTGCATCTTTGGTCTTTGCTGCCATGGGGAAGGGGTGGTTTCAAGAAGGAGAAAAAGCAATCAGTTTTTGATGAGAAATACATGGGTAAGGTAAACGACAGGCACAGAGATGCCTTAAAAAAAAAAAACTTCTCCAGCTCGTTCAGAAGAAAAGAGAGGAAGAAGAAAACTTTGTCAAGTTAACTGGTGGTGTACATCCTTGGAGTGATGCTCTTCCCAAGCACCTCATTAGTGGTTCCCAACTAGATTGCAAACTACGCTGGCAAGCTAGCTGCACTGAACAGCTATGCGTGGGCACAGGCCACTCACAAGTAGTTTATGGTTGACATCCCAAAGACAGCAGCACACGTAGTCCAAGGAATCCGATGAGACTGTACAGACTGGATACTTGAGAGGGTGCCCTGTCGCCCTCAACTTATGGTTCTATAATATCACTGGGACCAGGAAGAAGGTGCACTATGGAAGGACACCAAGGATCCTCAGCTATGGGGAGAACAACTTCAGAAAGCAACCCTCCCTTAGTCCTCTGCTAAAATCGCTCGATGGAAAGGAGGTACTCAAGTTTTTTCTTTAAAGTTCAAATTATTTCCTTTAAGATTTGAAAGTTCTCATGTACGATAATATGTTTCCATTTAATATAAACACTTCTCGTTTGATATAAGTTATTTTCGCTTAACTTATGGAGTTTGTGTTTAACATAGTATGTTTTCGTTTAATATAATGAATTCCCATTTAGTATTCGTGGATTGTGTTTAATATCTAGAGTTCCCGTTTAACATATGACATTATTTGATTCTTCATAGTTTTTCGAGCTTGTCCCCGTTACATCGGAGGAAGAATCCAATATACAAGCCGTGACCGGACCGGAAAGAAATGAAAAGGCTACCACTGCGCCCCCATCCCGTGGCAAGGATGGTAAGGGAGCAATGGACAGTGCACGAAAAGGGTTGCACGAACACTCAAAGACCAGCAGCCCCCCGCGTACTACCTGACGACGTCCTTCCTTGATCACTCCCACAAGGAAGCCAAAGGATGAGGACACTGCAACACGCCTTTAGAAGGAACTTAAGATTCTTTCAAGAGATGTTGCAAGCATCAAGTCCCAACTTGACGAAATGGAGGGTCAGAGGCGGGTCGTTAAACCACCAGCTCCGAAGCCAGATGTATCAGAGACGGCGGCGGCGCCGGTATTGGAGACGGCGGCAGCACCAGTATTGGAGATGGCGACGCCCCAGGTATCATCCCCAACTGTAGGGATGTGTGCAAAGAAAATCGCGGTCAGGGCCCGTCGATCGCAGAAGCCGGTTACCCGGTCTCAGACTTCACTAGCGGGTATCATCCTCAAAGAGAAGATGCAGAAGTGGAAATCGGACAAGGTCAAAAAAGCTACAAATGTTAACCAAAGTCCATCTGTGTCAGCCAATGTTGAAGATGACGATGACGACTACATGGTCACATTTTGTTGCTTAATTAAATCACTAACACAAATGAAAAACTTGACGCCCACCGCCACAAACCTTGAACCCACCGCAGTGACCGATGACCAGTGACCGCCGACCCTCGTCGTTGAACTACCAACTTCTGAATCAGCCACTATCATTACTGAACTAATGCCCGACCATACAGATCTGACGGCCACCTCAGACCATATAAACACCGATATTACGTTGGCACCAACGAGCGCCGACCAACGACTGCCGACCCCGCCGTTGAATTACCAATCTTTGAACCACCCACTGCCATTAATAAACCATCCAAGTCTTTGAGGCGCCAACGACTGCCCACCAGTGACTGCAGACCCCCAAAGCTGAACCACTAACCTCTGACCGAAAGGCTACCGTCAATGAACCATCTTTTGGACACACAGATGTGCTAACCGCTGTCACTAAACCATCGGCATCGGCTACCGATCCGGAGAGAGAAGGCATGATCATTGCGGAGGATTTAATGGCAAACGAGAACACATTAATTCTGGTTAAGACAAACTTTATACCAAAGATTAAACATCCAGCCGGTTTCATGCAGCATAAAAATATGGAGAAAGCAGCACTTGGGATGTATCTCAACTGCAGAATCGACAAGTAAGTTTTTCATTTATTGAAATAAGTTTTCCGTTCGTTTGTAAGGTTTCACTTTAATATACAACGGTTTCGCTTATCTTAGTAAGTTTTCGTTTAATATTAAGCATTTCTATTTAGTAATATTAGTTGTCGTTTAACACTTTGTGTATTTTCTGTTTAATATACTAAGTTTTATTTTAATTTACACTTAATATTAAGCTTTTCACCATTCATGACCATGATTTGGAAGAACGAGTGGGTGTTCACCACCCCGGACAGTAAGGCGATAGTTCCCGACGATGTCATGGACGTGTATGTGATGATTGTCCTTGAATCTATGGCCAAAACTCCCTATCCCTACAAGAAATAGGCCACAATCACGAGGTTGCTGGCGCTTTTGATGTCGAAGCAATTGGACTCCGAGCCCCTTGTCCTTACAATGATGAAGGACACCGTACACATGTTCAACGAAGTGGAGTTGGTCATTTTGCCCATAATCCTAAATAAGCATTTCCATCTCGTCATCCTGGACATGATAAAGAAGCAGTATGTTCACTACTACTCATTGAGAAGCCCTATATATGATGCAAATGCCCGAGAAATGGTAATACAAGTTACTTTATTTTTTATTTTTAATTTCTTTGGATTTTTCTAAATGGTCCTTATTCTTATATCGGCGGGAACTCTTCGACAACTGCCTCGCAATCGAATTGGGAGATTGCGGAACGCAGGCATACCCATTGACCAGTGACCATAACTGCCCGTAACAGAAGGCGGGGACCGTTGACTGCCAGATCTATGTCATGCGATTCATAGAGCAGATCCTCAATAGCGAGAAACTCCGCCTCCCCAACACAGACGTACCGCTATTACGTTTGCGCTACGTCTCATGCATATTGATGGATGGCATCAGGTAGAGCAGTGGAGAATTTAAAGCAGGCAATATATTCTGCATGTAAACCAACCATTCGTTTAACAGACATTAACGCTTCCAATGTATATATTTTGCATGTTAGAAAGTAGAACGGGACTAATGGGTCATTTGGGCCACTGGCATGAGCAGATCTTGTGTCTGCAGGTAGTTTAGATACCGTGCCGGGGCTCGTCATGAAATAATTTGCGTGTCAGACCGCTTCCAACCGCAATTTGCGAGGCGTACCGCGAGAACTTCTGACTTGGTCCCGGTCATGCCATACCGGCTGAGCCAAGACGGAGCCAAACCGCGGCTCATATATAATTTTTTTAAATAAAAAACTAAAAATTCAAAAAAAAAATATTTATTTTTTTTAAAAAAATTCTGAAAAGCTCCAATAAAACCTAAATTTAATCACAACTCATTATTTTTTTAAAAAAAAAAGCTGTCATGCGTCATTTAGGCATGGAAGAGTCAATAGATGGGCTGAAAGACAAAGCTACCAAGCTAAACCAAAAGGAAAACACACTGATATCACTAGAAACAACTAAAAAATCAAATGGACAGAGGAGAATGTTTCTCTAATCGGACTACTAAACTGGAAAACTACATGCCGGGAAAGAGGAATGGAAAAAATGAAAAATCAATGGACCCTTGGTCTTCATCACTTGGATGTATGAAATTTGTATAAAAGCAAACAAACAACTCAATATGAAGCCCCAACAATCCCAACTAGCAAGCTTGGTAAACTCGAATTAAACTGCTTGGCGGTTTAGATTTCACACCTACAGAAGAAACTCAGAAGCAACGATTGAAGCGTCAATAGATGGGTAAAAAGTTGGTCTTGAGCTTCATGGATGAAGCTCAAAAGTGGTTGTAAGTCAAACATCAAAAGCGAAGTCAGATGAAGTGACAATAGAGAGGAAAAAAAGGAAGGGGCTTCGGAGAGTGGTTGCACGATTTTTTATTTCAAAAAAAAAATTGTCACGTGGCCCACTTTAATGCTCTTATATGTATATATATATTATATATTTTTCAAAAAAAATTAAAACCTGCTACGTGGCAAAATATTGTGCTGCCACGTAGTCGTTTTCAGGCTAGCCCGTGTGGAATTACGTCTTGAAATGCGGCCACTATGAGCTAAAAAGCCTGAATCGAGACACGAAATATTTCATGCCAGTGCCATGCTAGGCCGTGGGTAGTGGCGGTTCGGTAGGTACGCAGGTATGAACTAGGCGTGCCGGTATGACCGAATCTTATTTGAGAACATGTAGGGCGGACCAACATGGCCCAGAATCCAGCTCTATTAGAAAGTATTAATGTTTAACACTCGTATGCTAAAGACCAACTTGACATATTAAACGGAAGCCTTAGATATTAAACAAAAATAGACTATATTAAAGATGAAATTGACACTCGTAAAATTAAATAGGAGCTTGACATATTAAATGTAAAATTTGTATATTGAATGGAAATGTTATATATTAATTGGGAACTTGACATATTAAACATAAAATTAGTATATTACAGGCGTTATATATTTCAGCGGTAACCAATTATGTTAAACGGAAACTTGACACTCGTAGTCGTTTCAACACAATCCACAAATAGAGGACTAGAAGAAAACAATGACATTAATAAACGTTCAAACAACACAAAACACAAATGAATATAAATAAAAGTGTAGAACACCAACATAAAAAAGAATAAAAAAAGAATAAAAATTTCAACAACACGACAAGCAAATAAATAAAAAACAAAAGGAAGGGGGTCCAAGACAAGCAGCAGCAGCAGCGTTTCTCTTCAATCAGTATCTTCACCTGATGTACTAGGGGGAAGATACTGAAGGGCATTTGTGAAATCCATTTCAGTCAAGTTTGGCTTGGGATGACGACGAGAGATATCTTGGAAGATTTTGAAACCTTCCTCGACACCTTTCAACCCTCCTCGCAGATGAGACGTTGGAATTTGTCGGATTCCTTGAACTCAGAGATTGCACGGGCGGCGATCTCGAGCTCGGGGGCCATGTTCTCATTCGAAAGCTGGTAGTTCTCCACAGCGCGATGAATATCCACGCAGAAGAGTAACAAGCATTTGTACGCCGCTACGGTGTCCTCCCGGATCCTTTTCAAGACATGTCGTTCGGTAGGTGGCTCCTCCTCCTTGGCCCGAGGGGACGGCTGCGCTCTTCGAGGCTTATGAGCTTTCCGAGGCGATAGAGGTCTTGTGGTAGAGATCCACAGCAATTTTGAGAGCAATCAGGAGTATCCATTCCTGTAGATGAAAGAGTGAGGATAGTTAAAGGGCGAATGGGCGCCGCGAGAGGATTAAGGTGACGCATGAGGATTAAGGTGACATGAGAGGATTGAGGCGACGCTTTGGATAAGGTATCCCAGGTAGTGTGGTTATAATTTCGTCCGCCTACATGCAACGAAAGGAAGCGCTAGAGCATCGTAAACGGAAAAGGCATTCAGGAGAATTAAATGGCTGTGACCCGGAGGGGGCAAAAGTGTCGAAAAATGGAAAAGGGCTTTAGGGGAATAAGATGGAAACCTCTCTTCCCAACTAGTGAGTTTGTAATATAACAAGTGGAAAGTCAGGATGTTAATCGGAAAGAACGGATATTAAGCAGAAACCAGTATATCTAAATGGAAATAGATATATTTAAAAGGAAACATGAAACGCACGAAATAAAAGAAGTACCAAAATAATTACATATTGTTCGTGCATGTTAGAAAATAATAACGTTTAACACTACTACGCTTCCTTCCTTTTCCCACAAAATTAATCCTCCGTTAGTCAGTAATCGATGCATTGCAAGATCTCTGGTTGTGGCCAGCCTCATGGCAGCGACTACAGCGTAACTCACACACGACATATTCCTGTGATTCTATCCTCTTCAATCTTGGATGACCCGGTGGCCTCTTTGTATATGGCGGTCGCAGAAGTAGTTCGCGGTTTAGATCAATAGGCTTGTTATCATCTGGGACGGGAAGAATAGCTTCGGCTTATGCCAGCCGGTAAGCTTCAACTGTGAAGTAGTCGTCAACATACCGATGTACACTTGTGTCTGTAAGCATTATTGCAACGCATGCGTGTTTGCATGGGAGGTCATACACCTGCCACCTTCGGCATGAGCATGTCCTTGAGAGCAGGTTGACAGAGTTGTTGTTCTCGTCGATAACCTCGAAATGATCCGTCTAAACGACCAACTTGTAGGATGCGGCTTTCTTCAACAATTTCCTCTAGCTTATTGTATATGTCAGGGCATAGGTAGGTATCCTATTTTCGATAATTCTCACGGTGGTTACACAGCATGACCATGAGCTTGAACCTTTATTGGGTAAGAAAATAGTGACAAAGCAAAAAAGAAAAGATATTAAGTAGAAACTTGTTATATTATACAGAAACAGTTGAAAATAAGTAGGAACACATCCTATTTAAAGGAAACATGAAATACTACATGAAAACAAGTTATTTTAAAGAAAACATGATATAGTAAATGGTAAATCAATATATTAAATGGAAACCAAATATATTGAATGATAAAGTGATATATTTAACGGGCCTATTTTACCTTATCGAATAGACCATGTTCGTCACTGGGAGGTGGCGTGCCTCAATCCAGGCATTGAATGACTCTCCTATGTTGGAATAAATCTCTCGCCAACTTTCGCCTTTGAACATATAGTTCGACAATTGAGAAACATCGGATTCACGGCGACCAATGATGTCGTCTACCAATGTCGCCAAGTAGGTGATTATTTATTTGCGTGTCATTATTCCTTTATCGTACATGTAGAAGCAATCCTGACAAATATGGACCAACACTCCTCCTTCAGAGATTTCCCAAGCCTAACATTCCCTTTCATGAAGTTCGCTTCCAAGTGTCGCAAGTAATATGCACGTGAGGCAGAAGGGGAAACATTTGCGATGGCGTTGATAAGGCCCTTCGACCTGTCTGAGACGAAGGCAATAATCTTATCATAGTTGTCATCCCTGTAAATGGCATCACCGTGTTTTGACAGGAACCACATCCAGTTGCCATCGGTTTTATTATCAACGATAGCGAACGTAACATGAAAGAAGCCATCGTTCCCATCTTTACCCGTCGCTCCCAACAAAGTGCCCCCATATTTCTCAAACAAATGAGTTCCATCAACGAAAAGCAATGGCCTGCAACCTCTCTTGAAACCATCAATACAGGCACGGAAGGAGAAAAATGCCCGTCTAAACCGCACACCGTCCTCGTCAACAAAGGTAATACTACTAAGGTTCATTTCCATCACCTTGTTTGCGTACCATACTAACAAATAATAGCTGGCCACCTCACTCTCATGAAGAATACCCTTGGTCACCTCTTTCCCCAACCAAGCATGCTTATATAGCAAATTGATACTATGATCTCACAACATATCCCGTTGAATGTTAATAGGCCTGTACAGAGGGTGGTCCTTCAGCTTCTGCACCATACGAGCACTGATCCATTTCTTCGATGCTTTTGGATGCTACGTCGTATCGATATCGCCGCCACATGTATGTGTGGGATGCGTCGTTTTGATTGTAAATGTTATATGATTACATTCTGTTGATGCGTACATAGGCCACTGGCAGCCCACTGCGGCGCATTGGACAGTCACCCTCTGTTTATCGTTCTTTATGAAGTTGATATCAAAATTCTATTTGATAGCGAAATTGCGAAGTGCGTCCTTGAAGTGGTCGTTGTCCCTAAACCGGTCACCGACTCTCAACGACACAATTTCAGCATTATCCGTTAGAGTACAAATGGCTAACGTCCCCGCAGACCCTTGTTGGGAAAGAATTGTGCCTCGGTTAAATGATATGCTCTCTGAGTACGAATCCATCATGTTGGTGCATATATCACAAATAATATTGGGATATATTATTCGGAAAGTCAAAATGTTAAAAAAAATAGCGTATATTACACAACAATAAGTGGAAACCCGTATATTTTAAGTGTAAAGTCAAAATATTAAACGGAAACTGACTATATTAAGCATAAACTCATAAGTTTGAGCAGAAACATGAAATGCACGAAATACATGAAATATCACATGGACACACTGAAGGGTTAGTTGGTTCAACCAAAGAAAAGACATAATATTTACGATGGTAATAAGGAGCTTGAGGGCACATCCACCGCCTCTTCAACGGTATTGACAATAAGATAGACAACAGCGTTGTTGAACATGTGGTATATGTGGCACATACGCTGAAAGCCCACCTCCGTTTCAATAGGGCAAACAGTTCGATGTGCATCCGGTGTGACAAACCGAACCTTTACATGGGAAACTTCAAGACCCCATCGCTCACATATCTCGTTTAGTATTGATGCTCACGAAGTCAACACGGTAAACTGCAAAAATCGTCCCTCGTCCTTATATCTGGCCACTGCACAAAAGGTCTCTATTGCTAACCTGCAGCAAGAGTGCCTTACACACTGGCATTGTTTTAAACTAATACAGAAAACTTTTTTCAGAAAAAAAAGAACTCACGGCAAAAGTGAATGTTTCTTTGACTAACCTTAGGAGGTGACTCGCCGAGGAAGAGAAGGTAATAGAACACGCCAATTCAGGGAGGAATGGATGATAGAAGAGACAAGTTTCTCTCTGCCAAATGGAAACAAAATGGAACAAAAGGGAACAAAAGATAACAAAAGGGATTGAGGAAGAAGAAGAACTGGAAAGGGAAAAATATTTTTAGGATAGAAGAGACAAGTTTCTCTCTGCCAAATGGAAACAAAATGGAACAAAAGGGAACATAGAGAACAAAAGGGATTTAGGAAGAAGAAGAACTAAAAAGCTAGGCACGAAGTACAAAAAGTCAGTAAAAATATAGTAAAAAGGTGAAGAAGTGATGGGTAAAAGTTAGGTTTGAAATTTTTTCTTTTGATTTGGCGGAAACAAAACAACAAAGTTGGGGGCAAAATGGGTATTACTTGACACTTGATGGTAGCTGGAGTTATGCATAAGGACTAAAAAGTAACTAAACAAAAATGGAGGGATTGTCTGTGAAAGTTTTATGTCAGAGGGACTGTCTGGGAAGTTTGGAAACTTCCACTGACGTAAAAATTATTTTCCCTATGGAGTATTATTGAAAAATGAGGAGGTATTTGATTTTACTATTTTTAACAAATGATAAGTAAAAATCTATTTATTTTATATACACAAACATTTTTTCTCTTTAGGAACAAATATAAAAGTTTATTAAAGATTTTTAAAAATTAATTATAAAATCGTTAGAGAATGTATAAAAAAAAGCATCTTAACAATAATCTTCCGATCTCAACGTTTACAAAAGTTAATTTTAAATTAGTATTTAAGATATTAATTTTAGTAAAGAAAATTACCAAGATATAATTGAAAGTTTCGCTTTTTATTGGGAGCTCTTTACGATTTTTCAACTTACTTGGAAGTCCTTCAGGTGAATTACTATAAAGTATTAAATGAGAGATGATTATACCCCTCTAATTGTAACTCTAATTGAGGTGGATGCTAGCGGAGCCGGCAACTCAGCCCCTACCAAAACTGGTGCGAGGTGGCTAAACAAGTATTTGCCCTTACTATTTGACACTAGACAGTTGAGAAAAATAATAAATAGTAGATATAAATTTATATGATTATCATCATTATAATTGATTTTACCATGATGTCTACCAATGAAGATGAATACAAAGAACCCTAAAAAACTTGAAACCAGAATAAAGACCTAAAGAACCCTAAAAAACCTGAAATACCTAATGAAGACCTAACTAACCCTAAAAACATCCAATGAACAGTCTTGATAGAGAAAGAGAGAGATGGAGGTACATTTAAGCTAAATTTGGGGTGGCTGTCACACCAGGCACATATTCAGGGCCTCGAGCATGTGCAGATTGATTCGTAACCAAGTGGAAGTAGCGCACCCAACTTCGAATTTACAAGGCCTATGTGACCATAGCAGATAACAAATAACAACCAAATAACTTAAATAACATAAACATATAGTCAGAGTCACAACAGAAATAAATCAGGGTCCATGTTCTCTGCAATAATCTAGGCTCTACATGGGTCCTTTAAATAGTATCTCACACATAATAGAAATAAAAGAAGTCCTCAAACCTCAGGAAGCTGCCCCGTCCCTTGCACGACTCCTGAGCTCGAGACACCTACTCCTTAGGATCTGAAAGTGAAAGGAAAAACAAGTGCGTGAGCTTTCGAATGGAAAGCTCAGTAAGTACCCCGCGGGAATCATAAAACCACCATAAATAACAATAATGTGATCAACAATCATGAATCAAGTAGTAGGGACACGCCCCGCAACTCTAGAACCTAGAAGTCCACTACAAACATCACAATAGTAACGACTCCTATCCACAATAGCCCTCAAGCTCTAAAGAGAGTTCCAAAGGAAGCTCCACAAACGTCTCCCCCAGCCAGCAACATAAGCCTGTGCTGGAATCAACCGTCTGGTCGTATGGCCCTCAGGTCGTATGTCGGTAGTACCACCTCTCGTATGTGTCGACACGGTTAGCGAATCACCCCCACTTACAGGCAGGATAACCAGAGTATAATCCCTCTAGCATGGCAAGCCAGAATGCCAGGGTGTCCCGTCCTTGAACATTCCCTAATGGAGCCCCCACACTCCACTGATCCGGGCGGAAGACTAACAATCAACCAGGGATACCAACATCCCGAAAACAATCATATATTCTCAACAGGAATCCAATCAACCAAGAAGACATGCATATATGGAATCAATAGATCAAGCCAAAGGAAATATCATCAAACATGATAATAATAATACCAAAGAATACTCCGGAGAGTAGGCACTAGGCAAGTGTACTTACAAGCATAAAATCAAGAAAGCAACCAGCCAATAAATAAGGGCACTAGGCAAGAGTACTTACCTTTACTAGCGGTATCTTGAATTACTCGGGAATTCCTCATGTCGCGTCTCTACACCAAAATCTGATAATGGAAACTATATCAGTACGACGATAGTTCATAAGCCTTGTTGTACTTGCATGATGCACTAATTGGGCCCAAGTCAAATTGTATGGGCCTTCCCTTGTACTCCATGTCATTTTCCTTTTAAAAGCCTAAACCCCACACCTTTAACCAAAAAGCTATATATTTTCTAGTGGTTAAGAAGCCCCATTATAACCATGGAATCCTTACTCTCTCTTTTATTTCTTTCCTTTTCTCTAACTTTGTTAAACTTAGTCTTGTTTGTCCTTATTTGATTAATACCCCTTATTCAATCAAATGTGTTATAATGCCCTAGTGGTTAAGGCCCATTACATTGGTTGGGGAGAACTTGGTTCAAGTCCACTCTCCTACCTTTTCTTTTTTCTTTAATTTTTGTAATTCATTAGCCAAATCCAAAGTTGATTAGATCAAACTCCGAATTGATTGGACCCAATTCCCTATATGACATAACCCAAATCCCTTTAGTTGACTTGATCTCATCTATTAAGTTGGGTGGGCCCAACTCTTTAATTTGGCTGTGCCGGATAAGTTAAATAGGTTGGACCTAACCCCAAATCAATTCAACTTGATCAAAACTATTAGCCTACTTGATTAAACCAAGCCCACAAACCTAATTTATTTACTTGGTCCACTTATTTACTCTATACTTGATTCCACCAAACCATCTATTATCATTGAGTCCAAATTCTTAACTGACTAACCTAACCAGTTTACTCTATGTTAAACACAATATAATTTACAAAACCTAGCCAATTAGCTTACATTAAGCCATTATAACCAACTAGACCCAACCAATTAACTTCAATTTGGCTCAAGCCTGATTCAACTCACTCTAAATGGGTTTAGTCTAGCTTAACTGATTTGTTTAACCTCAACTAATTTCATTTGACTTGGTCTTAACCCAATCTATGGAGTTGGTTGAACCTAGCCGAGTTGCATTTCTTAACTTGACTCAATCCAGTTGTTAATTGGTTTGGTCTACCAACTTATTAATTTCAGACAAAACCCAACCCGTTAGCTCTTTTTAAACCCTGTCCCGTGCTTATCTTCTCAGGATTGAGTCTCGCTGGTGAGGGGGTAGTGCTTCGGCCTCACGCGGTGGTCGCCAGTAGTGACTGGGTGGCCGGTGTCGTCTCAACCTCGAGGTCCTCACCGGCCGGAGGTGATCTGCACGTCGAGAGTGTCTCTTGGACGGTGGGTTATCAGGTCCCCATGCCTCACTCACCGGAGCACACCGATCGACCTTCAGCCAGATTCTACTTTCGACGGCATTGATGGGATTTTTCCGCAAGTATACGGGTCGTGATCAAGTAATAAAGCGGACTATGAAAGTCGGATGTCGAACCCACAAGGACCAAGAGACACTAGTACAAACTATCAATCTATTATCTAGTCTAAATAAAGATAGTTGGTGGTTTGAATCTAATTCCTAACAATAAGGATAAGAAAACCTAATAATAGGGTATCGCTAATGACGGGATTAAATCTTGGGGTGGACCAATCATAGAAAGAGGGTACTCGGGTAGTGAATCCCCCACAGATTGTATTCTAAAGATATATGAAAATCCCTATGTTGATGATTAGTGATGTTTGTGCCAATAATCCCTAAATTATATCCAATCCCTCTTCCAAGGTGGTTGGATAACTAGTCTCCTAGGACTTGATATGAAGCTCAAGGAAATTTATGTGTATTGGAAGAATCATGGGGGTGAATTCGTATGAAAGAGTCGTTCGCCCTTCTAGTACCTGATTCCTCGGTATACTCATGAAACTCTCTAATGAAGCAGGTTCCTAATACAAGGAGAGCTTAGCTCTAGCCCTTGTATTGCACACAAGTAATTTCTAGTAATAAAATTACAATCAATACATAACATTTATTAGACAATCAAACATACATCCAATCAATCAAACATAGAAATCAACATGACATTAATGCATAATCTAAAGGTTCATCACACCCAGAGTACTTAACAAGTTAGTTCCTCATGGAAGAGGAACAAAATCCAACAATGACAAAGTGGAGACATGAAAATAAACAATGAAAACTCCCCTCTAGTCTCCACAATGCTCAGATGGTGAATCTCCAAGCGGATCTCCCCTCTTCGAATGATTGATGTCCCTCCAAGATGTTCCTCCTTCAAGCCCCTAGTTGCCGAGGGTCTCCCAAAGATCTTCAATGTTGCTCAAGACCAAACCCTAGATCTCCAAGTCGGCCAAGAAGGTGGCCAAAGGCCCGAGATACCTCATTAACCCTCAAACATTGGTATTTATAGGGGTTTTCAACATTAGGGTTTGTGTGGGGCTAAATCATGTATAAAAATGGGATCTTGAGGTCGGGCCCGAGGAAATAGAGGTACATGCGGGCCCGTGAGCGGCTGTTCATCAGCCCGTTCGTAACACTGAGTTACTCTGAGCGGGCAGGTCAAGCTGGCGGTTCATCGGTCAGTTCGGCTCACGAGTTGCTCACAGATCGGCGGTTGAGCGGCAGTTCATCATCCCGTTTAGGTTTTACGCATCAGCGCGGTCTTCATCAAGCGCTCGATCGGATGACCAATTCTTGTCGGATTGACCTGAAATTTTAACCGAGCGTTCCTAACTTGTTTATCTTTAATTTGAACAGTGGAGATTCGATTTAGAGTCCTATAATTCTTGTAATAAATTTCTGATCTTTCTTTTGCTCTTCCGGAATGCTGCGGTTTTCTCTATTTTCTCCCCTTTTCGCCTCAAATAATGTAGAATTTCTTCCTTTTTATTCTTGAGGCTCTCCGATGCCCTGTTTACAAAATATGAAGCATTTTAAGTACCTACAGGCTATAAATCAATGCATTTGATATGAGAACATGTGCATAATTGATAAGTAAATATGCTCATTTGAACACTTATCAGGCATACAGAACCTTGATAGTATCCAGACGAGGGTTCTCAGAGTTCCTCATGGCATCTACTACTCTATCGTGGATGCATGACGATTAACAAGGATAAACAAGGAGAACTCACTGGAGAATAACTTCCCGTCGAGCTCCTAATGGTGTAGCTCCGCTATGATCCCCGTACTGCTCCAAATATTGTCAAAGCTCTCTCGAAGGCCTGGCACCTGCGCATCTCCTTTTTTAGGGAGTGAAAATTAAAGTTTGGGGTTTTGAAACTCCAATGAGGCTCAACGCCGTTCCACCGGATTCCTTATGCTTTTACAAAGACAGAGACTTACCAAGCATATGCTCCACCACTCTTGGACCTCCTCGGTCTCCCTCCTCCTCTGAGGAACCGTTGTCAATGGCCTTGGGAAGCCTCTCTCTCTCTCTCTCTCTCTCTCTCTCTCTCTCTCTCCTGGTTTCTCTCATGAGGATGAAAGCGGTTGTGCTAGGGTTCAGGGTTGATGTTCTCTTTATAGGAGGCTCACGGGGTGGTTTTAGATGAGATTACGGTCTCGTTGATCGTGGAGACAAACCATATTAAGCCCTTCCATAATTGGTCGGAGTTGATCACGGAGAGGTTAGGGTTGAGGTCGCGGCGGCACGGCTCGCTAACGAAGAAGGAGCTCTGCGTTCGTTCGTCCTCCAAGATCAGCATACTCCATCGGTCGGTGAGTTTCCATTGCATGGGATCGAACGATGGGTTGTGTTGTTTATGCCTCGGATCGAGCACTCCTCATTGATGAACGGGTGGACCAAAAAATAGATGGACGACTGGATATAACTCCGGCACCTTGAACTTAAACGACCGCTTGCGATGAATAGCGTGGATCATTCCTAACACAAAGAACGGATGAGAAGTCAAGATCTTTCTCTGTGTCTCGAACTTAAACTAATCATCTGGATGAGCGGCTAGAAATCTCCCACACGGTGGGAGCACCCACACCTTTGGATCACGGCCGAAATACACCGTTGAGTTGATGCCTCACGATCAGTGCACGTTTAGATCCTGAAATCTTGGCCGTTTATTCATTTCTAATAAAACCTTTGCATGAGTTTTTCGTAACTTTTGCAAATAACCCCTTGCTTTTCTATTCTTTCACATGCAGGTCCCTCGCCTTTGAGAAAGCAAATTTATTTTAAGTCTTCATCATCTCTGAAATTACAGAGAGGTCCTTAACAGCCCAATTATCGCCAATCAAGGAATTGAACCAATTTATTCCCTCTTGTTCGAGAAAATCCAACTTTGGGGAATTCCTTTTAATTAACAAAATAATTAAGGAACAATCAGAAGCCATTTTTTAATCACTAATTACTTAAAGATCAAATAGGACTTTCCAAATTCCAAAAGTTCAACAAATACAACTTTGGGGACTTTCCCTTATTAACCATACAATTTAAAGAAAAATTTACTCCCTAAAATCCTCGGATTTTACATGGCATCTTGATTAGGAGGCTCGTCGCGGTCGGAGATACATTGAGAGATCTTGAGCCTTATGCCGAGGTTGAAAATCGGTAGGAGAAAATAGTGAGGAGATCGAGAGGAGGCTCATCATGGGTTCACAGTAGTCAAGATGAAGTCCCACTTCGAGAGTGTTTATGAAAGTTGCCTAAAATGGTTGAAATGACCTTTTATATTAAGGTTACTTCGGTAAAAAATCAGCCGAAGTACCCCTAGTTTATTTTTGAGGGAAATGGACACTTCCGAAAAATGCCTTGAATTTGAAGTATTATATTTGAAGAAAACAATATCCAAAATTGTGGAAGTGGGCCACTTTCCCACTTCGGTGGGACACTTCCCAAAAATAAACTCCCGTAACATGCTATGTGTCATCATGCGTTTGATACTTAAAAGTTGAGAATAATAATAAATAGTAGTTATAGAATTATTCAATTGGCCATACTAGTAAGAAGTAAAATAAGCTTGATATAAGTGCATCTCACAAATATTAAACTATTTGCATAACTAATAAACAATTGGGAAATTGGTTATATACCCCTCAAAAGTTTCATAATTGCATATTTAACCCCGAAAAAATCATAATTGCTTGTATACCCCTGAAAAACAGGTTGAATTGCAAATATACCCCTAGTGTTAGGATCCGTTGACAGAAGTTAACCAAGTAATCTTAACCATGGTTACAACTTAGGTTAAGGGTTAGAAAATATCCAAAATACCCCTCTTTATATAGTTTTTAACTACTTTAAAATTTAGATTTTTAAAGGGGTATTTTTAAATTTATAGTCAAACAAATTTTTTAGAGGTATATATGTAAAGGGTATGATGGTCATTTTGCATGTCTACAGTTTGTTAACTTGACAGTTTTTCATTTGATTTTAAACCCAGGGGTATATACGCAATTATACCTATTATTCAGGGGTATGTATGCAATTATGTTTTATTCAGGGGTAAATAAATAATTTTAAAATTATTCAGGGGTACACCGCAAAAAGACCATAAACAATTAAGTAGAGCTGTAGAGGTATGTGTAACTAGTTCAGCCAACCAATATTAATGTAAGTACATGTCAATAATGTGAGATAAACAGACGAAATGAATAATGGACTTTGCACAAATAATAAATAGTTGGGTAAAGACACACGCAACCAGCTGAGCAAGTCAACATAAAAGTAAGCACAACTCTATAACCTAGCAGGAATAATGGATAATACAAATAATAAACAGTTAGGTAGAGATAGGTGCAAGTAAGTAGCTACGTCATTAGAAGCAAAGTCAAGGGCTATAACTTGATATACTATAGAGGAAAAGTCATTTTTAATCCCTATACTATAGTATATTATTTATTTTGGTCCTATATAATGAAAATGTTAAATACAATACACGTACTTTGGGGGTTTTAATAATTACGATCCCTAGTAATAACATAGTAGCCAGCTAGAATAAGGATTAAATAGAACCATTTTTTTTGTAACGTGACAGCTTACGTAGCATGTTGACGTGACATGATAACTGGACTTTCAACATATATATATATATATATATATATATATATATCTGACTTGATATCTTTGCTTGTGTAGGAAATTTGTAATTCCAGGCCGCCTATTCATTCTAGGTCACTGTAGGATGTTTGAACAATTTCTAACGTCATTACGGATGGAAAGATCATCGAAAAATAAGTTAGCTGTCAATTTTCATACAATTTGGAAACTTGTAGGGTCTTCATCTTAAGGGATCAAAACTTATATATAGGAATCACGAGCGGTCCGAATTTCCAACCATTAAGTGGGAGGACCAAGCGGTTACCAAATTATATGAAAATTGACATGCTAGCTTATTTTGAGCAGATCTTTCCATCCATGCTTTCAAAAATCCTCCGAGGGGTCCAAATGGGCGTAGGCCAGGAAATGAGCAGTATTCCTACTTAGGTAGATGCAATTATCACTACTCTATATATATATATATATATATATATATATATATATATATATATATTAATGATGATGTGGCATGCCACATTAGTATGCCACATCACCATGCTGACATGGTATGCTGACAAGGGGGTTATGCCATATGGCAAAAAAATTTTAAGCACTTAGCATTCTTTTTACACAAGATTTTGTACCTTAATCCTAACAATCAACTTGGAAAATTACTAAAAAATGTGATTTTTTAGATGAACATGGATTTTTATATCACAATATTATTGATTTTGAAAGAAGGTCACATGACATTATTTTTTTAATAAAAATATAAATCTTGTCACATTATTAACTGCACCATGTGGTTAAGGTACAAAGTCTAGTAGAAAAAGGTAATACCAAGGTCCAATATCTTTTTTTTCATATTTTTTCATTTTATTTTAAATTTTTTAGCCACGTCAGCATGCATGTAATCATTAAAAAATAAATATATTGAAAGTTCAGTTATCATGCCACGTCAGCATGCCACGTACGCAAGTTGCAACATCATCATAAAAATGGCCAGAGTATTCAATTAGGTATGCGGTTAGGTACGCTACATTAGCCCTAGGGACCGTAAATATCAAACCCCAAAGTACAGGGACCCTATTAAACATTTTTATTATCTAGGAACCAAAAAGAACAATATACCATAATACAAGGACCAAAAATTACTTTTTCCCTATAATTTATAACATGAATAATAAAGAGTCTTTTACTCATCAGCCTATAAAAAAATAATGAAATCACCCGTCATTCTTTTGATTTTTGTTAATATTTTATAAATTATAATTATATATGTTTTTATTTTTTATTTTTTGATTAAAATTTTATGTTTTAATTTATGTTAGATATAAAACCTCTTGTTTTAATATATATAAATTTATCATTTCGACTTTTTTATATATGTTATATATTTTTCAATTATTTCTTTCTTATATTCTCTAGTGAAATATAACAATTCAAAGGGTATATTATGTACTGTTATGGGGAAAATATCTGATGATACATGGCATGATCACAAGCACCAAGATAAAAGATCAATTGTCATCATAGCCATTTGGACATCTGATGGCGGAGGATGGATTTCAAAACGTACTGAAAGTTTGCAGCTAAATTTCTCCAGGCTGATAACTAACGGTCTTGGGGCTATATAAGGAGCTTCTTAGCTCACGAAGAAGATAACTTGGATTCCACTAAGATAGAGTGATAGATTGAGCATCACACTCTCTCTCCTCTAAACCTTTTTACTCACTCCCTCTCTCACTCCCTCTTTTCTCTCCTTTTCGAAGGCTAGTCTTTGAAGAAGGTATTGATCTTGCAAGGACGAATGAGTAACTAGAGAAGTCATCGATCATCACCAATCCCTCCCTCAAAAATCAATTGAAGCATTACAACCTTCACCGACTTCTCTCACCTACTAATCAAGATCTGCTATAATCCCCAGGAGGAGCAGATCTCTACATCAACAGTTGGCGCTGTCTGTGGGAAAGATCGATCTTTTTGTTCAAGAAGTTGTGAAGCGCTATAAAAATGGCAAGAAGCAAACGGAGTCAAATCTCTGACAAACTAGAAGTTGAAGGTCCTCGTCAGGAATAACCTAATATCCTGGGAGGAGATGTTCAAGACTCGAGATATCGGGTTCTGGAAGAGAAGATCGAGGAGCTCACCTGAGCCCTCTGATGGTGGAATAATAGATATCTCAGCTCTTATCGCTGCCAAGAAATACCGTGGAAGTCTCATCTAACGCGGAGCAATACTCCATTATACGTGCCCTGTAGCTTGAAGGCAAGACACAAGCCAAAAGAAAAGAAGAGGTTGCTCCGTCATCGAGTAACACGGGATTGCCATAGCCTTAGCCTCAACCCGAGGACTCCTCAAGACCTCGGTTCAAGGTTGTGTCCCAGGAAATTAGGGAACGACTAAGGTACGTCTCCAGGATGATTTCTTCTTTCATTCTTGAGCTCCTTAAGTCCCACTCCAGGCCAGATTCATAATGCCATCTATCGAGACTTATAACAAGACCTCGGATCCGGTCGGCCACCTAGAGTCTTTCAAGGCTATGGTGTTGCTCCATGGAGCTCCGCACGACATTATTTATCAGGTGTTCCAGGCCACGCTTTGAGCTCTTCGTTTGCATAAACTATAGCAAGCACCAATTAATAATATGATATAAATAGAAGAAATGAATAATGGATTGTTAGCACAAATAATAAATAGTTGGGCCGAACCGCAATTGTCAACTTCTTGCTTAGGGAAACCCGCATGGGATGGAACTTGTTATCAATGGCCATTATATGGACAGTGTGGATGGAACGCAATAGAAGATGCTTTCATGATAAACATCGCATTTTTATGAAAACAATCCGTGATATTGACTTCCTAATATTGTCATGGTTTGATGCAGCTCACACATCCAAGAGACTGAAGTGGGTCGCCATACAGCTCACAAGGGAGGAGGACCAATAGATCTCACCAAGGAGGGGCTTCGAGGACACCCAGGCTGACTGAGGAGCGCTTTGAGGGATAGGGGACCAGGTGTCAAAACTGGGAGCAGGGGACAAAACTGAAGGGTAATAAACCCTATGTATCGAACTCGATAGGGTTCATCTATGTAGTCGCTACTTATATTAAATAAAAGAATGTGATTTGTCCACATTTATCAAAAAAAATAATTGGATAAAGACACATGCAATCAGCTGAGCAAGTCAACTTAAAAGTAAGCACAACTCTATAACTTGAGAGGAATAATAGATAATACAAATAATAAACGGTTAGATAGAGATGTGTCTAAATAGCTACACTATTTAAAAGCAAAGTAAGCCAAGGAATAAAATTTGATATAATAAATAACATAAATAATAAAGAATTTTTATTCATCATCCTTAAAAAAAATAATGAAATTACTTTTCACCCTTTTAATTTTTAATAATATTATATAATTATTTTTTTAAAAAAATTTTACTTGTAACCCCTAACTAAACTTTAATTTTTTTAACCTAAATGAAATATAAAACCTCTTGTTTTAATATATATAAATATGTTATTGTGATTTTTTTATATATATTATATCTTTTTCAATCAATTTATTCTCATATTCTCAAGTGAAGTTTAGTAATTCAAAGGGCATATTATGTACTCAGTTATCAGAGAAAATATTTGATTACATGTAGTTGGATCACAAGCGCCAAGATCAGAGATCAATTGTGATCATAACCGTTTGGACATTCGATGGAGGAAAACACTGAAAGTTGGTAGTTAATTTTCTTCAAGCTGTCACCTAACGATCTCTGTGCTATATAATGAGGTCCTCAGCTCATGAAGAAGATAATTTGGATTCCACTGAGATAGAGCAATAGCTTGAGCATTACACCCTCGCTCTCTCCCAAAAACCTCTCTTCTTACTTCCTCTCTCACTCTCTCTCTCTCCTCTCCTTTTTGAGTAAAACTTGAGCATCAGAGGCTCCCCTTCTCCGAGTATGAGCGCTCAGATCTTCTCTCTCTGCAGTTTTTTCTCCCGATGATGTTTAAGTAGTGTAATATGATCCTTTGAGGAAGGGTTGATCCTGTGAAGATGAAAGAGCAAACCAGAGAGGTTGTTGATCGCAACCGATCTTTCCCTCAAAAAAACTGAAGCAATACAACCTTCACCGACCTCTCTCACCTGTTGATCATGATCTACTCTGATCCACGGGAGGAGCAGATTCTACATTAATAGTACTTAGCATTGTTTGTCGGAAAGATAGATCTTCTTGATCAAGAAGTTGTGGAGCTCTCAACCATGGAAAGAGGTTCGATCCTTGACCAGCTAGAAGTTGAAGGTGCTCATCAAGACCAGCCTGCAGTCTTGGGAGGAGATGTTCAAGATTTGTGATATCGAGTTCTTTAAGAGAAGATCAAGACGCTAACTCGAGCCTTCTGATTGGTGGAGTAGCAGATATCTAAACTCCTATTATCCCCAAGAAACACCATGGTAGATTCATATTATGTGGAGCAACGGTCCACTACACACACCCTGAAGCCTAAAGGCAAAGCATGAGCTAGAAGAAAATAAGAGGTTGCTTCATCATCGAGCAACATGGGATCACCACAACCTCAGCCTCAACTCGAGGACTCCCCGAGACCTCCTTTTAAGGTCATGTCCCAAGAAATTAGGGAATGATCTCTCCTCTCATTCCAGAGATCCTTGAGGTCTCGCTCCTGGCCGGGTTAAGGAAGTCATCCATTGAGACTTACAATGCCACTTCAGATCCAGTCAATACTCTGGAGTCTTACAAGGCCATGATGTTGCTTCACGTAAATTCCAATGACATTATGTACCGTGCGTTCCCGACCACTTTGGGAGGAGTAGCTTAAATGTGGTTAACCAACCTCCCCTAGAGTCCGTCTTTTCATTTGAATAGCTGAGCGAGCCCTTCGTCGCCCACTTCGCCAGTAGCATGAAACAGAGGAAGACCTCGACGATGTTGATGGCGATAAAACAACATGAAGGAGAGAGCCTTTGTAGCTACATTCACCATTTCAACATGGAAATATTGGAGGTACCTTACCTTAACTCGGCTTTTTCTATGGCCACATTGATGGAAGGGCTAAACCAATCTCCCTTAATGCAAGGTCTAGATCCATGCAACCAAGAACAATTAATATATTCTCTTTCCAATCCGTAAAGTTAGTCCCCTTAAGTATGAGAATATTTAAGTATGGGAATATTGTTTCCATTGCAGATATCGTAGTCACATACATAAGGGTTGTATAATAAAGAAATCAAATAAGCAAGTATGTTCACATCATATGTCAAATAAGAAATATCTAAATTTAAATAATTTCATTATATCTCAAGATACATAACACAACATTAATAATAAGTCTTTGGATAGTAATATTAATTGTAAGTGCTACTCTTGGTGTAGTGATCAAATAGTGCCAATAGCTCCTGTCAAAGAATAAGTCTAGCTTTGAATTGACTTATTATTCACATGAAAACCTAATAACTATTACATATTTATCACCACAAGTGTGTATGCAATTCGGCCAGATATTAACCTTATTTTTAGTCGACTAATATTTCCATGAAATAACTACACACACAAGCACCTAGACATCCTCAACAAGTTAGTCTTATACAAAAGAGGTCACTTTTGTTTCAATTTGCTCAATTGAATGTTGTATATTACTTGATAAAAAAAATAAAAGATGCAACATATCCAACATAAGTACAAATTGCATATTAATTTTATGAAACAAGATCAAAACCCCAAATTCCACAATCTCTAGAACCATAATTTCATAATTACAAGTCCAAATTTATCAATGAATCAATTATGGAGTGGCTCTGGTACTACTTGTAGGATTTGAATAAACTATATTATAACATGTTTAATCATATAAACAACAAGAAATTCAATCACATAAATCATTACTTCTCAATGAAAACAGTAAAATACAAAACTTGATCAAACCCTAGAACAAAAAAACTATACTCAAAGTAGAATTCAATGAGAAAAGAAGAGAAAAGGATTAACAGAAGCGTACGTTGATCCATGTCCAAATTAATTGGGTGAGTTAGAGAGGGATTGATCTTCCATTTGAATGTAGTCTCTCTTAGGGCATCACTGTTCTTTCTAGAAGGGATATCAAAAAACGGTCTTGAGATCGTTGAAATGGGGACCATAATCTTTTTAAATTCATAACTGTTTTTTGTTACATATTTCCACAATTTCTATTTTGGCCCCATATCAAATTAGAGATTATCATATGGTCTTTACACATTAATTCAATAATACTTTAAAACCCAATAGTCCAATTATTAAAATTTATTAGATCACATTTAAATGGACAGTTGATGGGTGAAATCGCAAGTATATGAGTCGTAGTCAAGTAATAGAGTGGACTATGGGGAGTCGGATGTCGAACCACAGGGAATAGAAAATACTAAATTCAAACCAAGATTTACTAACCTAGTCTAGTACGCAAATTGGGGGGGTTTTTGGAGTTATGAAGCCGAGAAATCAGAAAGATTACAATTAAGAAACAAAAAAAATCAAGAATTGGTTAAGATTAATCGATAGCAAGAGAGGATACTTGGGTATACATCCCTTTTGGATTTCAATTCTGAAGGTGAGCAAAGATGTTTATGAATCAAAGTTGATACTTCTTGTGCCAAGAATCCCTAAATTATATCCAACCCCTCTTCCAAGGTGATTGGATAACTAGTCTCCTAGGACTTGATATGAAGCTCAAGGGAATTTATATATTGGGAGGAACATGGGGGTGAATTAGGTATGAAAGAGTAGTTAAGCCCTTCTCGCATTACCGATTCCTCGGTGTACTCATGAAACTCTCTAATGAAGCAAGTTCCTAATACAAGGAGGCGCTAGCTCTACCCTTGTATTACACACAAGTAATTTCTAGTAATGAGATTACAATCAATACATAACATTCATTAGATGCTTGCACGCCAGAGCCGGATTAAGGACCTGCAGACGCGTCAGCAGATCGGCAGTATCCAAGTGGAGAGCGGGCCCCACCTCGAATACAAGGCCTAAGTTATCAAAGCGGAATAATAACATAATAATCAAATGTCTCAAATAACTTGAAATAATAATATCCTCGGGATGAATTCTGGTAGAAATAAAATAAATCCTAAAGGGGCCACAGGCCCTACACAAGTCCAGGCCCTACAAGGGTCCTAATAATCAAATAAAAGTGTCCTCACACAACAAAACGAAATCCTAGAGAGAGATCCTCCGACCTCGACAAGTATCCCCCCCTAAATCTCGCATGTCCCTGAGCTCGAGTCAACCTACTCCCAAGGACCTGAAATGAGAGAAAGAAAAATGTCGTGAGCTTTCGAAAGAAAAGCCCAGTAAGTACCCTGCAAGGATCTCAAAGCAGTAAGATGAAACAAGATATCAACAATCAACGAATCATCAAGCAAAGGGGCTACACCCCACACAATCAGATCCTAGAATCCAACTACGGCCCTCAGAGCCCTGGATAGGAAGTCAAACAATGGCTCAGCAAGGTTTTTACGGGCGGCCGACCTCGAGGCGATAAATCATAAAGCGCGACCTCGGGCGCAACAACAATAAATTCTCGAGCGTGGCGGAGCGATTTAACCTCATACAGCCGGCGTAGGTGTCACCTCTCACATGTCGACACGGCCAACGAATCAACCCCACTGACGGGGAAACGGAGCCTCAGACTCTACTGCAACCGGGCGGAAGATCAGAACTCAGTTGGCACATACCTCCCGGCCAGCACACCTGACCATGGCCTATGATCAAGTGTCAGCCCACGGGTGGGTGTAACTAGACATGGGCACGGGCCGGTTAACCGGGCCCGGCGGGCCCGACCCGCCGGTTCCGGGCCGGCCAAATCTGGACCAGGCCGGGCCCGCGAGGGGCAACCCGTGGCGGGTTGACCCAGCCGGACCCGGGTCCGCGGGTCACCCTCGGGTGACCCGTGCTTAAAACAGAACCCGCTGATAGAAACCGGCCGGGCGGCCCAACCCGCACGGTTACTACCCAGCGGTTTTATTTTTTTTAATTTTTAAAATTTATTTAAAATATACAAAATATATACATTAAAAATTAAAAAAAAAATAGCAAAAAAGGTAAAAAAATTGTTTTAAAAGAACTATGATATTTTGATATAAAAATATAATGAGAAAAAAATGTAAAACATTGAAAACTATAAAATTCATAATAAAATCTAAATTGTATAATTAAATATATATTTAAAAATATGAAAAAATGAAAAAAAAAAACAAAGCTATGCTTTTATGTATAGAAATTCGAAAACTATAAAATTCATAATAACATCTAAGATTCTAAATTGTATATTGTATAATATATATTTAAAAATGTGAAAAAATGAAAAAAAAAAACAAACCTATGCTTTTATGTATAGAAATTAGAAATAGAATAAGAAAATGTAAATTTTTTTTGAAAACTATGATATATGATAATCATAGATTCATACTATATATCATAGACTCATGGTATCATAGATTCATAGTTGTTCATAATATTATGGTTTTCAATTTTTTTGAAAAAATAAAATGTAATTTGAAAATTATCAAAAAAATGTAATTTAATGATATTATGATATATAGAAATAGAATGCAAAAATGGGAAAAAAAAAATGTAAAAAAAAATATGACATTATAATTATGGCTTGCACTTAATTCGTTTACCTATCGAATTAAGTTGCCTGCGTATCCTCTTGGGTGTAAAAGGAATCAAAGCCAACGTAGTTCTCTTACCTTAAACTGAATTTGGAGTTGTCACCCACTTACCTATTCATCGGTTGTCGAGGTTACGGCTCTTGCTTTCGATATCGGGGGGCGTTGTTGTGCTCATCATGTTATTGCTCGGTGAAGAAGAAGTCAAACCACGGACTTCCCACCGCTTCTTGTTGTCGTCGTTGTGCACGCTTCCAATCATCTGTAAAACTTGAATTTCAATGTTTGGTGGTGACAACCGTGAGCGTGTTGAATCCGGCGATGTTTCCACTTGCACTGAAAGTCTGCCGCGACGCCTTTTGTAGACATAGAGCACGCATAAAATATCCTTTACAAGTAATGAAAGAATAGGATACGGATTTCCATTACCTTGCCACCAATGAAGAACATCAAAAGTCATGTCTACATTCACGTCCTCAGAGAACCGGAAGGTGGTATTCAAATCACAGTGTCGACCTACGTGTATTGAGAACCCCTAGGCTTCTTCTTCGCTTGCCTTTTGTAAAATGAATCTCCCCGCTCTTTGCTATTTGTCCCTCCTGCATACCGGTTACAACACTGTGGAACTATATGACTATAACGAAGCGGTGGCTCTCATACTGATTCAACGAGTTGTAACTTAACTTCACTAACAATTACACTAACATCCGTAAAAACATGAGGAAAGCTAGGTCCATACCATTGAGAGTCTAACTCACTCATGACCCATTGTTGACTATCTTGACCTCCATTAAACCCTAAGAACTTGTAATAAGCTTCTAAATATGCATTTAAACCTTCTAATTTTTGCCTAGGATCTAAAGCAAATGCAACTAAAGCAATAGGAGGTATATCTCTATAATAAGCTTAACCACTTTGCCTTCATCTCTAGAAGGCCCGTAACTAATTGAGCATCTAATCTAAAGTTCCACATTTGTTCAAGAATATCAAGCGACACCATACAAGAATAAATGTGCGGTGGGAAAATAAACTTGCGAAAATAAATTTGTACATGTATTAAACACAGAAAGCAATTCCATAACTCTAGTAGCAATATTCCATTGGTATTCAAATAAACTAAAATTAGGAAAAGCTTCATTAACAAAAGCAGTCAACAATGTCTTATAAGGAAATGTCGCATTAAGAAGCCTATAGGTAGAGTTCCATCTAGTTTCATGTTATTTGCTTTACAATAACGACCCCATTGTTTCATCAATGTCATGTTCCTTCCTATATATGATACTATATCCCTAATTGGTCCTACAAATTGTTTTAGTGACTCTAATCCGGTTTGTACACATAAGTTCAATACATGACAAGCACATCTAATATGGAAATATTTGCCCCCGCATGAAGGCCTCAAATATTCTTCCAAAGGTCTAATCGAGGGCCGTATTAGCGAGAGCATTATCAAATGAAATTGAAAAATCCTAAAACTCAAACCATATTCTTCGATGATCCCACGAATCATCCTATAAATATTATCGGTGATTATGAGACTTCGTTGAATACTCCTAAAAGCAATGACTTCGCTTTTGGATATTCCACGAGTCATCAATCCAATGTGCCGTAATACCCATAAAAGAATTTTCATGGAATACATCGGTCCATATATCGTAACATAAAGAAACAGAGGAGGTACAAGAGCGAAAATACTCACAAAGATTTTCTTTCCATGTTTGTATTGTTTGAAGATCGCTCTTTGAATCGTCCTCCTTGATACCTTTTTGCATGCGGTTGCAGCGTCTCATTGATGCACTCTTTGCGCCAGCAGCTCACTTAACGCCCGCAGTTGAATGGCAAGTGCTCCACGAGAAATCGTCTCCGCGATTTTATCCCTATATCTCGGTTGAGAAAATGTAAATAAAGAAGAGTGGGAACCTCGCACCTTCGCTTCTACTGCTAATCGAATTTGAGATTGATTTCGAGGATTTCCTACTTTGTCCGGATGCTTCTTCTCCATATGTCTAGCAAATGTGCCATACCCTCCTCCTTTGCGATGCTTAAATTCGGGAGTACAATACTTACACTTAGCATGTGTTACGTTGCCATCATTGTCATACACTTTTGTAAAATGTACTTTAAAAATATCGGATTTTGTAGTTGTTTCCGAAGTGGGATTTGTTCCTCCTCCGGTTCGAGGGCATGATGGGCGGTGTCGGTGCATCGGCTACACCTTCGTACTCTTCTTGCCATTCATTGCTCTCTTGAGTAGGCAAGGAGGCCGAACCGACAATGCCTTTTCCCCTCGAGCTTCCACCACCACGTGATGCCATTTCTCTTGCGTAAGCCGAAGTGCCGAACCCCGATCCAATGAGGGGAATTGTTGAGAGCCTTGTTGAGAGCCTTGAGACTTGAGAGAAATATAAAAATTAAGAGAGAATAGAGTTTGATGTGAGAATATGAGATTGAAGAGTGAAATTGAAGAAAGAGAGGAAGAGGAGTATACTATAACTATATATAGAATTTAATATAATTAAAAGAATTAAAAATAAAAAAAAAAACCAACCAGCGGTACATTGGCCGTTGGATTTGGTGTCAATGAACAGAGAGCAGAGCTCTCTGTCTCTCTGCATCTCTACATTGTAGCCGTTGGTCGGTGGCGATAGCGGCTACAATTTGTTTTTTTTTTTTTATTTTAATAAAAGACAATGACCTCACGGTTCAACCCTACCGACCCGGCGGGTTGAACCGGCGGGTCCAAACCGTATGGCCCGGCGGGTTGACCCGCCGGGCCGCGGGTCCAAACAAATGGACCGAGAATCGGCCCGGCATCATGTAGCGGGCGATTCTGAATTCTGCTCTGACCCGCCCGGGTGATTGACCCGGCGAGTTTTCGGGCCGGTTCGGGCGTTCCGGCCGGACCGGTGTGCCCTCTAGGTGTAACACCCCCTTTTTACTAAGGTAGGGTGTCACACCCGGTGGCAGGAGTGCCCCCGACCCATAAGCTGTTATTCATAAACCAGAAATAATGAATTCCAACAATGAATATCGTACAAAAACCGAACCAGTGCGCACTGGTAGTAACATACCATTAGAGTCATAAAAAAAAAATAATACAGCGGAATCCAAAGTAATACTCAGCCTAGTACTAAGCAATCTAACAACATCAAGATCCGGTACGCCAGAGCCATCTAATCTTCGCTCCCTGCTCGCGTCACGAGCCCTTTGCTTTCGAGTCCCCTGTCTATACCCTGAAATGACAACATAAACCGAGGGACTGAGCTACACAAGCTCTGTGAGTGCTAACAACTCCGCCTGGTATTATACATACCTGTCTCTCACAAACCTGGTACTAAATATTCGTACAAATTGAAAACTAACAGAAAACATGGAATCATCATGATCATCTTCAATCAAGATATTAATGCCAATACAATCGGAAAACACAAAAAAAGCCGTATGCAGTTCATACATCAATATCAGTTCTAACAAACACCCCATCTTCAAGTACATCCATGTGTACAGGAGATGTACCTACCTCAATCACATCCTGTGCGAAGGAGGCGGTGCTACCTACCCGCATCTCAATTACATCCTGTGTAAAGGAGATGCATCCACCTCAGTTGCATCCTGTGCCGGCATCCTGTGCCAAGAGGGGACCTATGCCGTGTCATGGACGTCCCCGACCCTAATTCAACAGACCAGAAGAGCCAGCGATAGTCTTGCTCGTATCCGACCGGGGCACCCTCACGAGTCGGGGAGGGGGGTTTGATGAAAAATCATTTCGCAAAACATTTTATTTTATTTTTTTGAAACATACGGATCAAAACAAATCCCCTCCCTCACCCGGAATCATCAACGCCCGACTCTGGCTCCATCACGGAACCCCGCTGGTCCAACATCTATATCTATATAGGGTTCCGTCCACGGCATGATCATGCATACATTTTTCCACCATTACAGGTTTCACTTTATATCTAATTCTACCATTACCATTTCATAATATTCCACAAGCATAAAAACTATTATGCATGCATAGCGGTAAAATCTTCGGCATCCACAAACCGATATAAAACCCACGCAAATACGAGAATACGAAACATGATAAATACAAGATCTAAAACCAATATACGGAGAAGTCTCCTCGCCTGGAGTCCTTCGAAATATCTTAGATCCGGCTCGACCCTGCTTCGTCTCCCGCGGAACCCTTGCCTCTTCCTAGAATTTATAATAGGAATTAGATAAATACGGAACCGTATTTTCATACTCCTGGTTCTATAGTCTAGAGATACAGTAGCTATTCTACATGCCCATGTTATCTCTAATCATGCTCGTAGCGTTCTAACTTGCCCTTCAAACATGATTACTAGTCCCGTTCCCTTAACCTAAGGCACAGAAGTAGAAAACATGCTAACAAGAAGATTAACCTGGCATTTATCCTTCTAGTCCTATTATCTTTAGAATATAAGATCTAAGAATACGGAAATCGTATTCTTTACTTGAGCTCTTGGAATTTTCTTACTTTTTCCTAATAATCAAGAAAGGGAATTCATGAATACGAAAACCGTATTCTTACCTTGTATTCCAATTTTTACTCGACAGAATACAGTAAAACCATTAGACACTCTAAACATGGTTCTTACTTCAAAATCTAATACATGCTTCTAAATTTTTAGTTACTATGATTACATTTCATAGCTTTAGTTCTATCACTAAGAATACGATAAAAATACGATAAGGGACAAATATGAAAAACTATCTCATGCTTGTATTTCTCCATACTTCTAACTATTCTTTCCATACACTCTAATTGAACTCGATAGAGTACTATAGGGGCATGAAGCTCAATAAGACATGATTTACTACTAAACATGTTTTCATGTCCTCAAGGCTCATAACTAATACGAAATCATCAATTTAATTAACATAAAGCTCTCACACGTTAGGGAATAGAATCTACTTCATCTTAAACATATATCGGAGCTTCTAACATGCTCTTTAAAGATAACCACTTGCTAGTCATAAGCATGGAACATTAATCAAGTTTAAATTCCAAGAAAAATCGGGCGGAGTTTCCCCTATTTCTATGGCTCCCGAAATATACAATCATGCTCCAAAATAAATCTATTTCATCCACACAACATACATTCATACATTCCCTCTAACTTAGACATCATCAATTAACCAAATCACATCATTCAGCACCCATCTCATAGGCTTAACAACCCTCATAATTCCATAATCTCGTTTCCATTCAACGTTAGGAGTCCTCACCGTCGCGACGAAGGAGGCGATGTATGTGTGCCGCTGGCAAAACCGCATTTGGTCGCCCGGACAAAGGAAGAAGGAGGTCAGCGGCTATAGGAGGCTTCGTGGCGGCGAGGGTGGCGCTTCAGAGAATTTGGCCGTCCGGGGACTTCCTTGTAGTCGCAGCGGTGGCCGGTGGAAGCTAACAGCGTTGGTGAGACGGAGGCTGGCCAGCGGCAGATGCGTGGAATCCGGCGCGAGGCACGCCTCGGGCTGGCCGTGAGTGGGCCGGGCTACAGCGGGTGGAGGTGGGAGGCTGACGCAGCATCCACCTGAGTCTCACGGCGACGACAATGGCAAGGTGGCGGGTGATCAGCTCGCGCAAGTAGGGGACCTAGAGAAAGGAAGAAGAGGAGAAGTAAGAGCCCGATGGAGCTCCTCTCAAATTAATTCTATTTCTTTCCCCAAGTTAGGGCAGCCACTGCATACCCACATATATATATTATGTTACTCTATTATTATTATTCCATCATCTTCACTATGCTTCCAAGTCAATTATTCATTTCTAATTATCATGATGTTTTTAGGCCAATTATTGACTCGTCCTCTACATTATTCTCCCACTGTCATTATTTAATTTATTTAACAACATTTCCCTACTTTATGTCACGTCAACTAGTTTTATATTATTTTCCTTTAATAATACAATCACCTGCATCCAAAATCCCGTCAATGTCGATTCCAACCGCGACGGGCGTATCTTTGTAAACTCACACGGGCCCGTCTCTCTCGTCCCCACGGATCCGGCTAATCACCGGCCTTCAACTCACCTGATCTACTTAATCGGAACTTGTCCTCACTCCCGACTAGATCCGCTATTCCCGACTTCTGACCCGACCGGGTCTACTTTACCGAGACTCTAGCATTTGTCTGGATTCTATTTAATTAATCTAGAGTAATTAACACTTAATAAATTTTCTAATTAATTAATCGGGGTTATCCTATCAACCCACCTCTAACTATCTCAATATCTGTGGCCTGGCCCAATAAGGCCTTCCCTGGGCCCAATAGTAGTGGGACTGAATTTAAGGCCCACAAACTCCCGATTTTCCTTTAATTGAGCTTTAAAATAATAAATTTATTTTCAATATTAATTTAATCTCATTGGTTTTCGAAAATTTTCTGTTCTAGTCACTTAGAAAATTCGGGGCGTTACAGTGGGCATGTCCAAAAGAGCATTCAACAAACAAGTAGTGAAACTTTACACTCTTATCCGGATGGGGCACAGGCTCACGCGTTTCCATGGCCACGTACCGGTCAAAGGATCCTCGTGATCAGTAAGCACTACCCCTAACGCTCAACCACACACATACAAAGAAGGAAGATAACAAAAGCAAGTATGTGTATGCATCAAATAAATAGATATCGCAAATAATATAATATGCCAAGAACAACATATGTCAAATCAAAGGAACCCAAACAAGGGTAGAAGCCAGGCAAAGGTATCTTACCTCCGATCGCAACCAACTAGGTGCAACGTAACCGTCCTAATGAAGTTTAGCGTTCTTCGTCAATATCTGATAACCATAAAGTTTATTCTCAAAATATGCCCGTGTAACTTAAGATCTATTACTTCTATGATGCCAATCTCATTAGATGGGCTTGGCCCATTATTAGTTTGATGCACTCTTAATTATTTGTTTAATTAGAATAATCCTCTTAATTAAGTTTGTAATTATCATCACTTTATTTCTTTGTTTACGAATTATTCAATGATCATAGGTTTTTCTCCAATCTGAGCCTATATTATCCTTCTGTTAATCCCAATCCGAATTTTTAATAATAGTACACTCTATTCCTACTAAAACTATGCTAGGCCTGTTATCGTGCATACTCGGCCTATGGACCCCAAGTCATGGTTAGTTTTATTATTAAAATTCTAATCAAGTCCTTTAAAAATAATTATGTAACTCACTTAATTATTTATCATGCAAAAAAAAAAACTTAATTACATTAATCCCCAAAATTTTTATAACTCAAACAAAAATATCAGTTAACACAATTTCATGAATTTTATTATCAATAGATCTCATAAAAAGAAATCTCAAATTTGATCTATGAGCCCTACTAATAATCACGACCTCTTCAAATAAATATTGCATACTATGCTTGTATTCTATCTCCAAGAAAACTATAGCAACTTACAACCCTCAATTCTTGTTTCCTTTATATCTTCTTATGCTCACATAAAATAATAAATACACAGACCCTTCCAAGCTCTGATCAGAGCTTCAACCAACTACCACTCATCTTTATGCACCCCCAGGCATGCCTAGATTACAGATCAGAACCCGTCCACCATAAGTAAGTTTCTCCAAGGTATGATAATCCCCTGGAACCAATCAAAGGAATTCTAATTATGATCACCTTATTGACTACTACATCACCTCTGACAGAATTCCTAAAGCACTGAGAATCCATTACACATTACCGTCAGGTCTTCTTAAGGCACTCATAACATTAGATGCTATATTAATAGAACTCGAATAATCCACTGCCCTTCAATAGTCTTTTAAAATATTATTAGATGATCAGGCCCTCCATCATCACCCTCAAGGCTTCAAGCTACTTCTACTCCACCTTAACAACTCTAGAATGTCAAGAAGAAGAAATAGAACTCTAAACCCCTGGTTCTAGGTATTGTCATGGATTCTTGGGGTTCTTATGCAATTATAGAATACCAATTCATAGGACAATGAGTACTCACCCGGCCTCGCGGTTCCTTGGTGCCCTATAATCCTTCTCCCCTCTCTGATCTCCTGTCTCCACTCGTGAGCAAGCGCGCAGCAGATCGTTGAAGAAGATCGTTGTTCGGGTTAGAAGGTCACGGTGGGTATGTATTTATATAGGACTCCTGGACTGTGTTATCTCGGATTGGAACTCCTTCTCCTAATCATACTATATCTCATCTTTTGATTTAAATCTCTAGATATCGACGCGGAGAGGCGCGGAATGGTTTGGACGTGCCTCATCCGCAGCTTCTCCCGCTTGGTGATGAGGTTAAATACCGACCGTTGAATGGGTTATCTTAAATACCGCTCTCAAACATAGCCATCCGTTTCAAACGAGTCGTACCACGTGAAGCTCGTTTTGAAAGAAATCCAATCACCAATAATGACAACCATCTACGTCATGCAAGGAAATTTGAAATTCCAGCCATGGTCCACTATATATATTTAATATATATTTTATCCATCTAGCAAATACTATAAGGGGCTGTTTGGTTACCTGTAAGTAGCCGTGAAATAACTTGTTTTACATGTAAATTTTACTTTTGGGTGTTTGATTTGTTGTAAAAGGCCCACTTACATGTAACTTATTTTACATCTCAAGCCATTTTTGCTGCATTTCAACTCATGGCCAAATTGGCCGTAAGTTGAAATACGGTAAAAGCATTTGGTTACAATAACCCCTCAATTTACCAAATTTATTATAGCGGTTTTTTTGCAAAATTGCCGAACTTTGTAATTTTTTGCAAAAAAACCAAAAAAAATAAAAATAAAATTTTATTTTTTGAAGGGTGTACGTGTAGTGCAGACTTTTCAAAATTGATTTCATTTTGCAAAAAAACCACTCAATTTATCAAAATTATTACAAGGGTCTTTAAGCAAAATTAGAGAACTTTGTGTGTTTTTTTTACCAAAAATTTCTAAAATCCAAGTGTCCTTTGCAGAAAACCCCTATATTTACCAATATATATAAAAAATGGATAATAGGGGTAACCTCACCACTTACTTTACTAGAAAAACTTACATTAAACCAAACAATGAAAAATTAAATACATCATTTTCATTTACAGGAAACCAAACAACTTTGATGTAAGTTAAAATACAGTAATTTAAGTTACATGTAATTACACTTACACTGTAATTTGAAATACAGGAAACCAAACAGCCCCTAATAAACCAACATGCACACCACTCCCTCCTAATATATATATATATATATATATATATATATATATATATATATATATATATATATATATATATATATTTTATTCTTTAATCATATTTTATTTTCTTTTGATTTAAGAGAAAATCCTGATTCAAATCTTTATAGCATACTATATATTTAAATATTATTTATAATTTATCTCCATGATATTTCAAATAAGTATAAATGCTTTATCTTTAAATTGATTCGTTTGACATCTTCAAAATATAAATAAAAAATTTATTCATATTTTATCTCACCTAATCCGATATAATAATTTAATATAGTTCAATTTCAAGGAGTCTCATCAACTATCCAAAATAATTAGGCTTTTTTTCAAATTACCAAAATATCCTTGATGACTCTTATTAACCCTAATTATGGTCCTTATCCAATTTAATCCCTCTTTTCTAATAAATTCCAAATACCTCTAATTACGAGGGCTTTTCTAATTATTTTATTATTTAAATAATCAGAACTTCTAGTCCACTAAACTTGATCTGATCCAACCTTGGGATTTCCTTTTTATTAACCACAGATTTTAGAAAAAATTTAATAGCCTAAAATCTTCGGGTTTCACATTAGACATTCAAGAAAATACCAACAAATCATCATAAACATTCAATGCTATTAATGCTCCATCCAAAAGTTCAACATACCCAAGCACCAATAGACTCAAATCCATAAGGAAAAGATTACAAACAAAAGGAAGAGTAATGGAGAACACCATTACCTCCAATGGTCGCAACTCCAATGAATAATCTATCCTCAAGATTGGGGGAGATGACCCCCAAACCCTAATCTCTCTTCTAGCTTCTCTCCCAAGCCAACCTCCCTTCTCCCCAATAAACATTCCCTATTTATACCCTAACATTAGGGTTTTTCCTTCGGATTTACAGATTTGCCCTGAATAGGCCTGTGGTGGGAAAGAGTAACGATGAACGGGCCGTTCATCGATCGCTTCGCAGTACGTGTTGCTCAACGGCAGTCAGTTGAACGGGCGACAAATCAGCCCGCTCGCTACTGTGCGATGAACGGCCATATCAGCAGCGATCGACCTGTTGAACACAGTCGCTCGAGCGGGAATGTCAACGGGTGTTCACTAGGCCGTTCACCTCCTTCAGTTGCCAGCTTCTGTGCCTGGTTGTGGACGGCCGTTCATCCCCCAGTTCAGCCCCTGTTCACTTCAAAATGACTTCGTTTGGTCTACATTTTGTCGATAACTGCTTCCTTTCACTCGGGGTTGCTTATATGCGCCTTGTTTACAATATATGAAACATTTTAAGCACTGGCGGGCTATAATTCATTGCAATTGACATAGAAATACATGTAAAGGTGATGTGTAAATATGCTCATTTGAACGCTTATCAACAGTACTTTAAGAATGCATTACACATTTAATTCACATAAGTGTGCCTATACATTGAATTTTTCCAACAAGAGCTCGTCTTGTGATCTCCTCAACGTTGATGTGGAGCAAGTGATGCGCATGTGACTAGCAAAGTAAGAGAAGTAGTTCAACGTTCCAACACATGGCCTTCTCACTACTCCAAAGAAGGTACCACTTTGCACCCAAGATCCACTCCGCTAACATCTTTGCCAACTTTGACCCCATTCCCAATCTCTAGCAAGTCCTAGTACATTTATTTTCTCTTATCCCTATTCAGTTTCTCTTCGCATTCACTGATTTGATTCAAGTATGTATGGTTCCTTAGTGTAGTTCGAGTGACTAAAGCAAGAGTAGTTGATTAAGCAACAGATCTCAGTTTCCTGGGGGGAACTAGATATATAGAGCTTTTTGCGTAGGCGACAATAGCCATGGTTGAGTAGTAGGGTTTGTTAGAAAATTATGCACATATTCTAATACAAGAAAATAAATCTCAAGATCGCTTACATGATAGAATTGTTGAGATAAAACATGCATGAACATAAAAGCTTACCCGAGTCCATTAGTTTCCCCAAGCGTATGGAACCATGACACTACAATGGAATAAAGTAAGGGTACCCGTCATTCCTTCAACAAGAACACCTTCCTTATGCCCACAAAGGAACTCAATCTATGTGATGGGGAATAGAAAGTTTCTTGTTGTCTTGTGAAGGATGGACTCTCACCCTTTTATAGCAATTCATAGGTACACCAAATTAAGGGCTCCTATTAATCCCTTAGTGTAACTCCACCAAATTAAGGACTCACATTAATCCTTAAATGTAACTCCGGTGACCCCTCATCTCCCCCACACCGGTTACAGAAGCCTAAGGGACAACCTTCATTGATCACCCATTAAGTCCTTTATTAGTAATAGCCATAATATATTAATATTGCCCACAAAAATTCTAACAATCACCCACTTGGGCAATAAAAATATATTATGAAGTTTCTTTAGTGCACAACCTTATGCTATTTATCTTTAGACTTCCTTTATTTCAATCCAGTCCATCTCCTATGTCAACATGAAATCAATACGGCTTTCATCAGACTCAACTGTGACTTGGCCTTCAAAGATCATCATACTAACACATTCAGTGACATGGATTAAGTGTGGATGAGTGGTGTGGAAATAACATACAATGTGATCATTCATGTCTATTTCCAACTAGTCCAACTTTATTCTTTAGTGAGATCAAACAATAATTTTTAACAAAATAGGCTCAAGACAAAAAAATGAACTAAATACTCCAAATACTTTATTCTGCAGAAAATAACATCAAAGTTGACACATAAGAGTCATAGAACGACGTAAGAAAATTACTCCCACTTAACCAAGGTATTATCAACACAAACAACAACCATATGAGCAACATGCTCATGAAAGACCTTAGGTGTTAAACCTTTGGTAAGAGGATCTGCTAGCATAGCATTGGTTCCCAAGTGTTCTATAGCTATCAAATTATTTTGAACTCTCTCTTTCACAACAAGAAACTTGATATCAATGAATTTTAACTTTGTGGAGCTCTTGTTATGATTAGAATACAAAACTGCCGATTTATTGTCACAAAAAATCTTGAGTGGTCCCTCATTATTGTCGACAATTCGCAATGCTGTGACATAATTTCTGAGCCATATACCTTGGTTAGAAGCCTCGTAGCAGTCTATAAACTAGGCTGCCATAGTTGAAGGAGCTATAAGTGTTTGCTTAGCACTTTTCCAAGAAACAACTCCTCCAGCCATCATATAAATGTAACCTGATGTAGATCGCTTACTATCGTGGCAACCAGCAAAATCAAAGTCAAAATATCCGATGATCTCAATACTATCTGATCTCTGATAAGTGAGCATGTAGTCCTTTGTTTTTTGTAAATACCTCATAACGCGTTTAGTTGCCTTCCAATGAAGCATGTCGGGATTACTCAAGTATCTTCCTAAGACTCCCACTATAAACGCTATATCAGGACGTGTGCAAACTTGAGCATACATAAGACTTCCTATAGCTGAAAAGTAAGGAATCTTTTGCATCTCCTTTCTTTCAAAGTCACTTTTGGGGCACTGGTCGAGACAACATTTGTCTCCTTTAGCAACGGGTGTATCCCCTGGTGAACAGTCCTTCATGCCATATCTACTCAAAACTTTATCAATATAGTTCTTTTGTGACAAACCCAGAGTACCTTGAGAGCGATCTCGCAGTATATGGATTCCCAAAACAAAAAAGGCATTTCCAAGATCCTTCATTTCAAAATACTTTGATAGGAAGGACTTGGTCTCATGCAACATACTCAAATTATTACTTGTGAGTAGAATGTCATCAACATATAATACCAGAAAGATACATTTAGTCCCACTAAACTTATGATATACATAATCATCCACAACATTGGCCTCAAAACCAAATGAAGTAATTACATTGTGAAACTTGTGGTACCACTGACGGGAGGCCTGTTTAAGGCCATAGATGGATTTCTTTAATTTACAGACCATAGACTTTGAATTGCCTAATACAAAGTATTCTGGTTGCACCATATAAATAGTTTCATCAATGTCACCATTGAGAAAAGAAGTCTTAACATCCATCTGATGTGGCTCTAGATCAAAATGAGCTACAAGTGCCATAATTATCCTAAAAGAGTCTTTCGATGATACCGGAGAAAAAGTCTCTATATAATCTGTCTTCTTTTTAAGTAAAGCCTTTCGCGACTAGGCGAGCCATATATCTTTTGATATTGCCTTTCAAATCCCTTTTGGTTTTAAATATCCATTTACAACCAATGGGTTTCTTTCCAATAGGCAATTCAACAAGATCCCAAACACCATTATCACTCATAGACTTTATCTCATCTTGCATAGCCTCAATCCATTTATTAGATTTAGAACTTTGCAAGGCTTGTTGGAGGTTGATAGGATCATCCTCTGTTAAGCCAATGCTATCCTCATGTTCTTGGAAAAATACTATATAGTCATCAGGAATAGCACTTCTCCTTTCTCTAGTGGATCTTCTTAATGGCACTTCTTGTATTTCTTGAGTTGGTTGAGTTTGCACTTCAGAAATGGGAAGAGAAACCTCAGTGTTATGTTGAAGAGAAACATTGTCAGGGGTAGGGTCCTGATCTTGATCAATGTTATCTGGATTTGTGGATCTAACAATTGTAGGTATAAGAACCTGACCATCATTCTGATTCACAATAGTGGATTCCTCCTCAAAACTAACAGTTTTTACCTTATGTTCCCCCACATACTTAACATCCTCAAGAAATCTTGCATTTCCCGTCTCAAAAAAGGATCTAGAAGTGGGATTATAAAACTTGAAGCCCCGAGAGTGTTCAGCATACCCAACAAAATAACAACTAACCGTTCTTGAGTCCAGTTGTCTTTCATTTGGCATGTAAGGCCTAGCCTCAGCTAGACAACCCCAAATGTGTAAATGCCTTATGCTGGGCTTTTTACCAGTCCACAGCTCATAAGGAGTTTTGGTTACTGCTTTACTAGGTACCCTATATAGAATATATACCGCAGTTTTTAATGCTTCTCCCCAAAGAGAATCTGGCAAAGAAGAATGACTAATCATACTTCTCACCATGTCCTTAAGTGTCCTGTTTAGTCTTTTAGCAACACCATTTATGCTAGGTTTCCCAGGCATAGTGTATTGCTAGACAATTCCACATCCTCTAAGGAAAAGCGCAAAGGGTCCTGGACGTTGTTCAGCGGATCCATCATATCTCCCATAGTATTCACCACCACGGTCAGATTTGGCAGCTTTAATTTTCTTTCCAAGTTGAAGTTCAACTTGAGCTTTGAAAGATTTAAATACGTCCAAGGCTTGCGATTTCTCATGCAACAAATATAGGTAGTTGTATCTGGAGTAGTCATCTATGAACGTGATAAAATACTGTTGCCCATTCCATGAAGCCGTAGGAAATGGACCACATATATCCGTATGTATCAGTTCCAAGACTTCTTCAGCCCTGCCAGCTCCTAATTTTCTTTTGTTTGTCTGTTTCCCCTTAATACAATGAATACATACTTGGAAATCTGTTAAATCAAGGGGATCCAGAATTCCATCAGACATAAGCCTTTCAATTCTCTTTTTAGAGATATGACCTAAACGCTTATGCCACAACATTATAGAATTCTCTTTCAATTTACGCTTAGTACCTTGTGAACTAATATGCAAGGATTCATTAAAAGTAATAGATTCAAGCATATAAAGATTATCAATTAGTGAACCAGTACAAATAAGAACTAAATTTTTAAAGAGACTTAATCTATTATTTCCAATAGAATAAAAGTACCCTGATTTGTCCAAAGTAGAAACAGAAACCAAATTCCGTCTAAAAGACGGTACAATATAAGTCTCATTCAAATCTAAATGATAACTAGTTCCAAAAGATAATATAATAAGACCCACAGCTTTTACTTCAACCTTGCTGCCATCGCCCACAAAGATGTATCTTTCATCATCATTTGGCGGTCGACTCTACAGGCAACCCTGCATAGACATACTTATATGAGTGGTAGCACCAGAATCCACCCACCAAGTATGTATGGGTACAGAAGATAAATTGACTTCAGAACAAACAAGGGAGAGAAACTTACCCTTCTTCACACGCCAAGTAGCATACTTTGGGCAATCCTTCTTCATGTTCCCAGTCTTCTTACGTAAATAGTGTAAAAATGTAATCCCGCTTCTTAGCTTTCTTACGCTGGAGAAGATTACTGCGCGGTGTCCTTAGCTCTCTTTTTCTTGGGATTCTGGAAGGTGTATGCTAAATTAGCACTTTCAGTCTTTTGTCATTGCCGCCTCTCTTCCTCTTGAACACAGTGAGAGATCAGCTCATTTAGGGTCCATTTATCCTTTTGAGTATTGTAACTAACCCTAAACAGGTTGTATTGTGTAGGAAGAGAGATCAGGACTAAATGCACGAGGAGATCATCATTCACCTCTAACTTTAGCTCCCTTAGTCCTGATGCAAGATTAGACATCTTGATGATATATTCCCTTATATCACTTTTGCCAGTGTACTTCATGGAGACAAGCTTAGCCAAAAGGCTACTTGCCTCCGCCTTATCACTTTTGGTAAAGCCTGTTCAAGTTCAGCGAGATAATTTTTAGCATTCGTGGTCTCAGTAACTGAACCACGAATGCGATTATGATCATCAGACACATGCGATTAGATCTTTCCCACTTTTCCTCCTCAACCCTATTAGAGTTTTCAGAAGAAGAAGCAGAGCGATCTGTCCTTAGTGCAAGGTCTAGATCCATGCATTCTAAGATGATCTCAATAGACTCCTTCCATGACTTAAAATTTGCACACGTCAGTACGGGAATCTTGCTCAATTGAGCTGACAAGTTAGTAGCACTAGCCATTGATACTGTATGAAAAATAAAGAATTACATTAATGACATCAAAATATTATGAGGACAATCAAGATACCTAGTACAACATTGACACTTCTCTTTGGACAAAGTGATCAACTTGTAAACAATACTCTCAGTGTAATAATCCAATATTAATAACTTATCCAGTCAAGTTGTAACCTTCCTTTGGGTCAATTATAACTTACATGGTACAACCTAATGTTATTCATATTCATTATTACAAGTGCAACCAATATTTTGCCAAACTAAAGTTTTCCATTGGGCCAACTAAAGAATGCATAAACAATGATTACACAAACATTTAATTAATTTAATTATATTTAATTTCAGAAATAAGAGGTTACTTGGCAACTTTATTCTAAAACCAATATAATTAACTTAATTAAATAAGCAATGCAAATTAACCAAAATTTGATCACCAAAATAAAAAATGTATAGATCAATATGGAAGAAGTCCTCTAATTAATCCTAAAACATAAGGATTATTAATCTAATTGCATTGACCACTTTTTTTATTTTTTATTTTTTTATTGTGTCATGCTTTCAAGAATGTGGTTGCTTTGATAAATGTACAAAAACAGTACTAAACACTTTACATATGCATACATATGAATTCAAAGCTCATGAAATTGCAATTAGCAAATGTAATTTTAATTTTGCACATAATAAAACATTCTTATATTATTGTGCAAAATGAATTCAATGTTGATTTTAGAAATTTTGCATTCTCTTCAACATAAAACACTGCTATCTTTTATAGAAAAACAATAGCTTATTTTAAATAAAAAATAGGAAACCAGATTTAATAATCCAGCAAAACATCATGTAAGTTTGGCTCTTGATACCACTTGTAAGAAAATTATGCACATATTCTAATACAAGAAAATAAATCCCAAGATCACTTACATAATAGAATTGTCAAGATAAAACATGCATGAACATAAAAGCTTACCCGAGACCATTAGTTTCCCCAAGCGTATGGAACCATGACACTACAATGGAATAAAGTAAGGGTACTCATCGTTCCTTCAACAAGAACACCTTCCTTATGCTCACAAAGGAACTCAATCTATGTGATGGGGAATAGAAAGTTTCTTGGTGTCTTGTGAAGGATGGACTCTCACCCTTTTATAGCAATTCATAGGTATACCAAATTAAGGGCTCCCATTAATCCCTTAGTATAACTCCACCAAATTAAGGACTCCCATTAATCCTTAAATGTAACTCCGGTGACCCCTCATCTCCCCCACACAGGTTACAGAAGCCTAAGGGACAACCTTCATTGATCACCCATTAAGTCATTTATTAGTAATAGCCATAATATATTAATATTGCCCACAAAAATTCTAACAATCTCCCACTTGGGCAATAAAAATATATTATGAAGTTTCTTTAGTGCCCAACCTTATGCTATTTATCTTTAGACTTCCTTTATTTCAATCCACCCCATCTCCTATGTCAACATGAAATCAATGCGGCTTTCGTCTGACTCAACTGTGACTTGGCCTTCAAAGATCATCATTCTAACAATTTCCCGAGTCTAGGAATTTGCCCATCAAGAAGTTGGCCTACACCCTCGTCATATCTGCTCAACTCTTGAGGCCATACTTCCAAGCACACAAGATCATGGTCATCAGCGACCAACCTCTCAAGCAAATCCTGCAGCGGCCAGAGACATCGGGAAGGCTGGTGAAATGGGTTATCTAACTCAGGGAGCATGATATTGACTTCAAACCTCGGATGACGATGAAAGCCCAGGTCTTAGCTAACTTCATTGTCAAGATGGCCGACCAGGGGGGCCGCCCTCCTCAAGAAGTTAAGAATATGGTAGACTACCCCCCATTTACCGACTTATGGAATTTGTATACCGATGGATCAACACAGAGAAGAGGTCAGGAGCCAGCCTTATTATGACTAGCTATTGGGATAGAAGACAAGGCAATGAAAAAATGAAGCAGAGTGTGAGGCGTTGATTGCCGCTTCCATAAAGAAATGAGAAGATGAAATAATCTTTCACAGATTGAGACCCTCAGCTCGTGATCCGCGTCCTCATTCTCAAACTCTTTCCCTTTCTCAGCCACGGAAACTTTCCACTTTGCGTAAGCAATCTCGGGCTCTTTCGAGTTGCTCAATGGTCTTTTTACGCAATTCTTCCGAATTTCGAATAGTATTCAAGATCCACTGTTTTCGATTATCTAATAAATTATTTAATGAAAGTAGATTATTTTATTAATTTTACAACTTCCATGATCTCTTCCCGAGGTCTCGAAGTTCAGAAACTGCAAGCCCACACCAACTCCCAACTAGTGGTCCGGTACTAGACTGGAGAGTTTCAAGCTCGGGGTGAAAATATGGCTAGGTAAAAGGCAATTGTCGAAAAGTTGGGGTCAAGGTTCATAAAGGTCCTCCGTGTAGACAATGAGGTAACTTATTCTCTGTCAAAGCTTGCGTCATCCTCAGACCTTAGTGCCGACATGCCCATAAACTTGGTGTACTTGCATGACAAAAGTATTGATCTTTCTAAAGAACGAGATGTGCAAGAGATCCAGGCATAGCCCAGTTGGATGGACCCCATCCAATAATAATGGTATTTTACCAGTTGATCCCAAGGAAGCCCGAAAGTTAACCTTCAAGTCGGTTCAATATAGGCTCCTTGGATAATACTTGTACAAGAGGTCGTATGCTCAGCCATATCTAAGATGCCTTCAACCTTCTGAAGCAAAATATGCTCTCCAGGAAACACATGAAGGAATTTGCGAAGATAAAGTCAGCGAAGTATCTCTTGGATACAAAATCCTCAGGCAAGGATACTTTTGGCTGACTTTGTCCAAGGATGCAATCAAGTTGACCGAGAAATATGAAGTCTGTCAGCACTATTCCAAGATCCAGCGACGTCAAGCCATCCAGCTTACTAGTGTCATTAGCCCGAGGCCCTCTGCGATATGAGAAATCAACATCCTAGGTCCGTTCCCAAAGATAGTTCGGCAGCTGAAGTTCATTGATTACTTCACCAAATGGGTAGAGGCCGAGCCACTGGCGACAATTATCGAGAGTATATGTCAGAAGTTCATCTTCAAGTCAATTGTATCTAGAGTTTGCATACCAGTTGCCATCATTACCGACAACAGTCGCCAGTTCGAAAGTTGGGGCTTTAAGGACTTTTGTTCCAAGTTGGGGATTGACACTAGGTGAACGTCCGTGATGCACCCTTAGGCTAATAATCAGGTGGAAGTCATGAACTGAACTGTCCTACAAGGGCTAAAGACCCGTGTTATGCAAGCTCGATCCATCTGGGTGGACAAGCTCCACAGCACTTTATGGGTGTACCACATCACAAGCGGAACGCCTACAGAAGAAACCCGCTCCAGCTTAACGTTCGTTGTAGAGGCCATTATTCTAGTAGAGATAAGGCTACCGACGCCCTGTACCTTGGAGTTCAACTAGGAAGTAAACGATGAGAGGCTATGGGCAGAGCTAGATCTCCTGGAAGAGAAGAGAGATACTGTTGCTATCAGAATTGCTTCCTATCGACAAAGGGTCCGTAAGTTCTACAATTCGAAAGTTAAACAAGTCATCTTCCAACCTAGAGACATGGTCTTGAGGAGAAAAAGAAACTTGCCCATGGGAATAGGAGCAGAGTTGGTAAGTTGACACCTAATTGGGAGGGGTCATATGTTATAAAGGTAGTCGTCCGGCCGGGGACCTACTACCTCGCCGACATGGATGGATAGAGGCTTCCCTAACCTTTCCATTCAGAGAATCTCAAGCGGTACTATCAACAAAGTATACTTTTATGCTAGCCTATTTCTTTCTAGGTCCCTTTGCCATAAGGGCCAAGTCACGATACTCGTTCTCTCTAAAGTCTCTTCCTTATAAGAGTCGAGCTACCGAGCTCATACCCTCTCAGCAAAGTCCCTTCATACTACTAAAAACTCATAATTCTTCTAGTCCCTTTGCAACAAGGGTCGAGCCTCATTACTCGTTTTGGTCTTCGTACTTGGCAACTCTCATATGAGCTTTGACTCGACTCGGCATCCCTTCCACAGGAGTGGCCTCGACTTAGCTTCCCTTTTGCGAAACGGCCTCAACTCGACATTCCTTCCACGAGAGTGGCCTTGACTCGGCTTCCCTTTTTCAGAATGGCATCAACTCAGCATCCCTTCCACCGGAGTGGCCTCAACTCAGTACCTCCTCAGAAAACACGTGTAATACATCTCGGTGACGAGGACTCTACTTCGGTCAAAGACATGGCTCAAAAGTCTAATAGACTTCGGGAACATGTTTGGGGGGAGGGGGCAAGTATCCCACAACCAAATTCTAAGAAATAATGAAGTTCATTTCTATAGCAAAGTTTAGCACACAAATGATAAGTAACGAGGTTCATCTCAGTAGTGAAGTTCATTTCTAAAATAAGCGAAACCGCTCGAATTACAAAATCATTTACACAAGTCAACAAAGCAAACTATAGAAATGATAACAAACACAAAGCAACTGAAGACTGAGGCTCGTTTGGAGTCATTGCCTCTGCAGCTCGGGCTTGATTATCCTCTGGGGTCAGTCTTCCTTCCGCAAGTCGGGATTGATTGCACTCCGGTGTTATTTTCTTCTCTTTTTTTCCTTATCTCCATCTAGAGCTTCAAAGCTTCTACGTAGTCCATGTTAGCAAGTTTGAGATCGGGTCAGATACAAGCAAATGTTCAAAACACAGAGAACCCATCTATTACTTCTTTTTGGAAGCCCCCTTTAAATTCTTCGCTAGCCATAAACTTGGCCACTGCCCTCTCTATCGCAATTTGTCGCTACCCTCGGAGATATTGAAAAAACTTGGGGGAGTCCAAATGGTTTTCTATGGCTTCTTGGAGATCATCATCCAAAACGTTAGACCCTTTATAGTCTGTTACAAAGTCCGCAATGTCGTTTACACTTATCCTTGATGATCTTGTCTGGCCGAGCCACCTTGTCATCATAGGTTCTATCGTCACCTTAAGAAGGTCGTAATTCGCGCCAAGATCCTTAACAGCCGTATCTTTTTCTGCTAAGAAGAGAGCGACCTTCGCGCGCAACTCATTGAATAACTTCTGCGAGGAGTCCAACTCCATAGAGGTCTTCTTCTAATCGCACCAGTTATGCTCTTTGTCTAAGTCGGAAGTGGTCAAAGATACTTGGAGGTCGCGCACCTCACTCTTCAGGCTGACAATTTCGGCTTTGAGCTTCTATAAAAGCTTGCCAACGGGGTTCTTGTCGGCCACCTCCTTACGGGGGTGTCTAGTGCTGCGTTCCAAAGAAAAGGCGACCTATGACGGGATACAACAGAGAAATTGATGAAGAAATTCACAAATAAAGCATCACAAAACGTGGTAAAAGATGACATATACTCAAGCTAAGTGAAGAGAGATGGTAAGCCAATTCGTCCTTCGAGAGACTTAGCATCCTGGCCTCGAAGGTCAGAAGTGCATCACCTTGAGTGCCTTGAAAGCAATCTCCATCTGGACCGAGAGGTCCAAGATGTGTCCTCGGGACCCCTGAGGAGCAGTAGCTCCTTCTCCAGTCAAATATGCCCACTCGGCACCTCGGGGATTTCCTGGCCCACCCCAAGAACTCTAAGGACCCAAAACCTCATCTTTCTCCATTGGGTGTTCCACCTTGGCCAACTCGGCATTATAACTATCCTCTTGCGCAAGCTAGGGCCGATCAACCTTGGGAGTAGGTGGTAGTTATGAAGGGGAACTTATGGAAATCACGTCCTCGTTGTCAGTGACCGTAGCAGCCATAATTGGTGAGCGCCGATGACGAGGCGCCAAGTGGGCCACCGTCTCCTCCTCCTCGGGGATGAATCACCTCTTGTGGGTAAAGAAGAGGTTTCCTGTGCTCTTTTCCTAGGGCGACTGGACTCTCCAGACTCCTTCTTCGAAGGTTACCCGCTCGTCTTCTTCTTCTTGGTCTTCTTCGGGGAACTCGATGGAGCAGCCTCGGCCACAACGAGGAGGGTGCCCAGTAGTTCATCGAGTTCCATTCCGAGGCCTATAGACATGAAACAACATTAGTGCACAACCCAACTTAATCTCAGGAACATAACACAAAAATTCCTACCCAACACTATAGATAGACAGTGATCTCGGAGGTTATCCAAGGTGATCATCCTCTCAAGTAGAACTTTAGGGAGACCTCAGAGAACCTACATTCGAGCCTTTTCATCAACCGAATCCTCAGTCTCCATCAATGTTTTTAATTTTGGGAGCCCGCTTGAGGTCAGAAGTCTCCAAGTTCGGTCATAAGAAATAAAAAAGAAGTTATCCTTCCATTCATGAATCGAGGACAAACCGGGACCTAGGAAGGACTTACTGCCCCGAGCGGCAAAATAATACCAATCCAGGACGGGGTGAGACCTCACAGAGAATAGGAGACAGAACCACCTAAATGTCGACTTATAACCAAGATGTTGAAAAACCATAGCAAACCTGTACATGACCCTCCAAGAATTGGGAACGAGCTAGGTTGGACACAAGTTATAGTATTCAAGAAAATCTCGAATTAGGGACAGAAAAGGAAGCTGGAGGCAGGCAACTAGGGCATCTAAATAGATAGCTAACTCACCGTTTGGAGAGGAGTTTACTCTCTTGTAGGCTGATGGAACCCTACAAAAGGATGGGAGCAATTCTTGTGGAAACTGGTAGTGATCCGACGAAGTTCATCAGAGGAGATAGAGCTACTAATAGAGTTAATCCCGGCCTCTTCCTGTATGGTGGGAGAAGGCTCGGTTTCTACCTCCTCCGTTCTACCACCTAAAGAGAAATTGGCCATTACCTGGAGAAGAAGAAACCAAAGATTTGCAAGGAGGTTGGAGCAAGAGGCTTAGAGGAATTCTCATAAGGCAGACGGGGACGATGAAACAAAAAACCCTTACGTAAGACAATGCTTAAAGCCCCTGTAGTTCATCTCAACGACTGAGATTCATCCTAGGAATTTGCTTCAACGACCAATATTCACCCCCGAAATGGTATCTCAGAGAGAACAACATGCGGCCTTGTGGGGTTAACCCCATCATCATCACTTTAACAGTCGCGTTCAGATGAAACAGTTCGAGAAACAAGGAGGCATATCTGCTCATAAATATTGTAGACATGCCTCCTTGTTTCTAAAACTACTAGAAACAAAGAGGCATGTCTGATCTCGACCATCTTGATGTTCAACTCGGCCAAGGCACCATCCAGCTCTCTCATCTTGCCGTCAATGTTGATTATCTCAATTAGAAGGTTCGTTAGTTCTCTATTTCTTTCTCTTTTGATTTGGTTAGCAAGGGCATCGATTCATCTTGTTTATCTTGTGATGATATGTTTAATGGAAAATCATGTAATTTGAGAAAAGATGTTGCAAATTAGCTTTGAATATACCTTGTCTTTGAGTACACCTCCATGCTTGTGCGTTAAGCTTTAATATTTGCATATGTTTTCATTGGAACCAATTTTTCTGAGCCCCAATTCAAAATTTTTAATTGTATACAATGAGAAATCTAACAACATACGTTTCTTTTGAGTTAGTTCCATATACTAAACTGACCATACACCACATATGTTCCAAAGAAAATCTATAGAACTTTGGAATTTATGAGTCAGTTCTTCTAAAAGTTATTGCCCTAAATTCTTTTGGACTCTTGGGCACTTGAGAACTGGGTTATTGTTTGCTATATTATTCTCTGATATGTTACCCTCCACTTTATGAGAGAAATCTTAATGAAGTTTATTTTACAACTTGTATAAAATATCCAACATTCATTGATTTGTACATAATGTGCCACAAATCATAGCTAATCAAATTATGATCATATGCTTCCTTTTCATGACAACATTATTATGTGAATGAAATGTGTGAGTTTGCTTATATATGTCACACCTCGAACCCAACCTGGGCCCGAGCAAGGGACAAACGGTGCGTACTTATAAAGTTGCCCCCATAAGTACATAAGGCACGGAATCCAAAAAAAAAACAATATTATCAATAGATAAAAAGGAATTAAAATCCTAATATTATTCAAATACAAAATCAAATCTTAATTTCACAAAACAATTCATCTAGTTTTATACAATCGACACACTACAATCAAGGTCAGCTATACGGTCATATCGATCTCATGATCTGTATCACTCCATGTTAACTAGGTCAGATATCCTGACTTGTTCCTATATACTGAAAAATAGAGGGAGTTGTGAGCTAAAAGTAGCCCAGTGAGCGACAAACATCACACCAGGGTTAAATAGAGAAAATAATATAAGTATCATATATATAATAGAACAATGATCATGCTGGTCTATGTGCATATCAATCAGATCAGGAGGTGTCATGCCAGTTGGCGGAGATAAAAAGGATAATCAACTACAAAATCATAACAAAATCAATTCACAAACACGATTAAATAACAATTTCAAAACATGACTCGCATATAAAAAGCAATTATATCAATCATAGCTAGTTCTGTATACACCCAATCTCAACAACACTAGTCGTGCTCGCATATCACAATCAAAATCACAAAACTCAGACCGCAGGCTGCACACAGAAACTAGAGTGGTCTTACGGACCCGAGCTCGACATAGGCATGACCGGTGCATACGTGACAGAGGTGTAGATTAATATATGAAATATGCAGAGTTATCTCTATTATGAGTAAATACATGTACATACTAAAAATATGGTTTCAGAATCCATCGATAAAAACATCGTTAAAACATCAAGCATTCAAGTCAAAAATACTGGAGTTCATCTGTAGTCAACTCACCTGGCAATCTCCATAGTGCTTACTCTGGTTGGATACGAGATCACTCAGCTTTTCTCACTAAATTGTATATGATTTCTCTTATTATGTCTCTCTTTATATAGAGAGGAGTGTCCTGGTCTCACGCTAATCCATATTCGAGATAGAGATAAATTATAAATATATTATAATTATCTCTATGAGATAAGGGTTTATCCAATTCGAATTCAAATTATGAATCTAAATCAAAATAAAATCTAGATAAAGGTCAATTGTAAACAATTTATATTCATCTCTATGAGATAAATTTTTATCTAATTCAAATTAGAACTTATAATCTGATTACAATCCATATTTGAGATAGAGATCTCTATGATATAAATCTTAATCATGTCCTTGACCTAATAGGTAATTAAGAAAAAATCTCTTCACATTCATTCTAGTCCCTATAATCTTAGATATTTATGTATAGGTTTTGGGTGGGTTATTACAATATATTATAATAACGCTTAGGGGGCGTTTGGTTCGAGATATGAGATATGACTATGGTAATGTGATATGCCTGGGAATGGAGTCGGGAATGCTATATGCCTGGGAATGCTGTGGTAATGTGATATGACCATGTTTGGTTCATGTTTGGTTGGTCAAGGTAACCAACTTAGTAATATTCCAAATTTACCAAAATACCCTTATATATAAAATTTTGAGTAAATTTAAATTTAAATTAAAATAAAATTTAATTAAAATTAATTAAATTTTAATATAAAAATTAATTATGGCACATTTTTCTAAAATAAAATTGCATCTAACATTTTGATAAAATATCAAATAATAATAATAATAATAGTAATTATTATTATTATTATTATAATAGTAATTAGTAATAATAATAATAATAATAATAATAATAATAATAATAATAATAATAATAATAATAATAATAATAATAATAGGATGGAGGGCAAAATGGGGATCCACATTACCATCAACTTGGTAATGTGGATAGACACCTATTTTGGGGGTAATCCATATTGCCACCAATGTGGTAATGTGGAGTAAGTTGGTAATGGATTACCAACTTATTCCTACTACCACCTTTGCCAAACGTGGTAATGTTTTCACATTACCGCCTCATTCCTGGGAATGTGAAAACATTACCCCCAACCAAATGCCCCCTTAAATTCATGTTTGAGTTTCGTCCATAACACACCTATTGATAATGAGGACTTGAATGGTAAAAACTACTGTCAGCAATTCATAAATCCGTGCTTATTGAAGTTTTATGTTGCAAAATTTTTTAAACCAGTTTTCATATTGCAGGTGACATGAAAGTCGAGATATGAAGGGAGAAGGGTATTTTATGGATTGGATTTATTGTATAGTAGAAATGGTCTAACCAATTGTCTTCAAGTTTTAGAACACATAATATCTGTAAGTAAAAATTAAAAGAAGGGCAAATTCTCTATTAGTCCTTGATAATACCTGCACTTTTCGCCACACAAAACACACGCACCCAAAATACTATTACACTATACCCCTACACACACACACCCCTCCCCCAAAGACCTAAAGGCAATTTGAGCACTATTTAAGGGACCTATAATTAATTACTAGTTAAAAGAAAGTAATAATCACTCATTTTATTCACATATAATATCTGTGAGTAAAATCTAAAAATCTATTCTCACGTAATATTTTCGACATAATATGGCCATATTATCGCCCCTTTTAGTCATTATATTTTTAGCGTTGGTATAAGGTTTTTCTATAACTAAAAATATTTTAATTTATATTTATATTTATTGACACTTTTATTCACGGTTATGCTGCCTGACTAAATATAACATTTGTTTTTTTTTTGTAGTGAAAGCACAGTCCAAAAATATATATTGTAAGCTCTGTTGGGCAGCTCCACCTCTAACTGCTATATATTTATTTTTGAGCAAAGCTCAAGTTTTTGAACAACACATGCATCAAGCAGCTTGTAAACACAGGATAATAAAACTAATAAGATAGAGCATGCATAGAACTCCATAGCTATTCAATCAAACCAAATGGAACAGAGAAGCAAAGACATCCATTTGAGAAGGAGGGAGAGCAATGGAGACCTGAACAGCACCATCCTCTTTCCCTTCCAACAACGCAACATGCCCATCTAAGGTCAAAGAAACCATCTCCACCCTGCTTGGCCTCCCCCACCCAAAGCCCATATCATAAACCCGAAACCCTAAGTGACCTCACACGTAGCAAAGATCCTCCCTCCCAGCTCCCCAGGAGAACACATCACCCATCTCTCCAAATCCTCCAAAGGATTCTCACCAACCTTTCTTATCTCCTCTTGCAAGGCCATACATGCAAAGCTCAAGCCATGGCCACCACCTTTGATCAGCTCCCCTGACACGGCTTTCACGGTGCAGACCTTGACACAGTTGCCGAAGAAGTTGGGACCCAAGGGAGGTTGGAGACGATCTCTACAGTCAGCATTGAAGATGAGGATGGTGGTATCTTCATGGTTGAGTTTCCTTGCTTGAATGGCGGTGATCCAAATATGGGAGACAATGGCCACAAAGGTTGATACTTTGGTGGGTATTGATGTTGCTCTCTCTTTAAGTGATTTTATGTTCCCAGATGTCAGCACGAACGTTTTCCGGGATAGATCGGCAGACGCGTCAGTGCTTGATGTATGCCTCCGCAACTGTGAATTAACTTTTTTTTATTGCTTTTATATTTTTAAATAAATGAATAATAATAATTTATAAAATAATAAAATAAATAGATAATTCACTATTCATCTCTTAAATAGTGCCCAAATTGTCAAATGGTCCTTAAGTAGAGGTGTTTGGAGATCTAAAGTAAATAGGATTTTGGGTGTGTAATGTGTAAAGGTGAAATAGTCTCAAATCGTCATAAAACTATTTCTACCATTGTTTAAATGGCATAAATCCGTTATTTTTTTTTATATTTATTAGAGTGGTTTGAATCTTCAAACCTCTTTATTGTGAGCCGTGAGGGAACGTACACTGCCATTTCTCAATTATCATAAAAGTTTTTATAGAAATATCATAATATTAATTAAGTGGAGATTATATTAAAGAAAAAAACACAACGCCTAGCGTAGGAAAAGAAAGGATAGTAGTAGCGTACCAAGGGATAAGATGGGGCGAGGCATTTGATGAACTGCCTCGAGATGGAGTCACCAGAAGGACAGACGATCAGGGATCGATCGAATACAACGGCGGCTCCTGCCAACTCAGGCTTCATCACGCCATCTGCCCTACAAATCTTGGCCCAAGACTCCACGAAGCTCCAGATCGATCGCCCATCCGCTGCCAAGTGGCTGAACGCGAATCCCAAAGCCAGACCCCCGCCGGTGAACCCGGTGACCTGCACCGCCAGGAGCTCCCCCGCCTCCAAATCCGGAACAAGCGATCTGAACGCCTCCCAGTCATAGACATCATGATTAGCTATCCGCCCGATGTCGCCCTCCGCTTCCGCCTCTGAGAAGGCGATCCCGTCGCCGGAGAACGCTATCTCGGCTTCATCGGAGGCGGCGAGACTTCCGGAGAGGGGGAGGAAACGGGAGAGAGCGAGGGAAAGAGAGGAGATGAGGGAATGGGAAGCGGAGCGAAGTGGAGGCGCGGAGGGGTATAACAAGAGCCGTGTCATGGGCGGCATCCCGACCCATAGGACGTCGAAGAAGGAGAGCTTGATCAGGTTTGGCTGGGGCGTTGTTGATGTGATCTCAGGACATACCCGAGTCACGTTCGTCACTCGGATTCGGTCCAACCCGCCTGATGTTTCCCCCGGAGATGCCATTGTTCATCTCTCTAGTCTTCTCTACCTCCCCTGCCTTCATTTTATTTTATATATACAAACAAACAATTTTTTTTTTTTTTTGCTTCGAATGAAAGGGTTTAAAAGATGAGATAAAAATCATTTCTATAAAAATCATTGAAATTTTTGTCTCTATTAAATTATTATTTCTCTAACAAATATTATACTTGTCCACTTAACGCACTAGTATGTAACGAAGTGGTCGCGCTCCCTGGTCCGAGGCTCTCGCGTGCTCGTGCTCCCCACTTACATTGGAAGGTGGGGGCGGAGTTAAGGATGGTGAGAAAAACTGTGCCAGCTCCTCAATCGGAACCTCGACCTAAGTACCCACAGAACGGTGCGTGGGAGACCAAATGCTGAGAAAAAATGTATCATCTCCTCATCTCACGTGAGGAAAAAATAAAAAGCCGTTGGATAGTCACCATTGCAAAGAACGGACGGCTGAGATGAGGTGAGTAAGGGAGCAAATGAGCTTATTATTGTCATGTGAAACACATTAAATAAATAAATAGGAGAGTGGACTCGGTAATCAGTGTAACATTTAATGATCGTGGGAGGTAACATGCGGTGTGCACTGCCATTGGATTTTGTATTTGAATATACTGTAATATACGGTGTGCAGTGCCATTGGATTCTTCCCACGTTATTATAACATTGGGTTCTAGAATGTAGTAATTGAATTCTAAGCTTTTGTTTTAAGTCTCTGTAGTAAAATGGTGGCTGCATTATAGCTAAAACCAACACATTAGAACCCATAAATAACACCCCAGGCCCCCGATCTCATACTATGTGAACAGTATCTTAGATTTCACCTATAATATACTCTTGTAGAAACTTTGAGTTTTTTACTTGTGAACCTCTCAAAAATAATGAAATCATTTATCACCTCTTCATTTTTAATAATACTCCATAATCTCACAGTTTATTTTTATTTTATTTATTACTTTTTGGACAAAACTCTTATGATTTAATTAGAGTTATATACAAAACCCCTCAAAAATATCGACTTTGACTTGGAGTAAGACGATTGTTTGTAAAATTTCCTTATCTTTGACCTACTCCAACTCGAACTCAAGCTATGCCATGGTTGTATATATATTGGCACACATACACTATTGTGTTTCATCGTCAGAAGGTTTGGAGTTGAAGCTAAGAGTGAAGGATGGGAGGCTATGGGATGTCAACCAGCAACGATCACACCACGCACCGCCGGCTATGTTGAGTTTGAAGGGAAGATCACATGGTTGTTAAGAACACAGTAAATTTGTAAACACACATAGATTTGAGTGACTATTTCCTCTTATTCAAATTGATAACCTCCCGCGGGCTAATATAGCCTTGGAAGAATACAAATCAATAACCTAGGCCATAAAACTAACTTCAAATCAATTTATGCATCAATGCTAATCCCTAACAGATAGGATAAGATTTATTAAAAATAAATGAAACTTAAAAATAACAAACTGATAAAACTTAAAACATAATAGTCCAACATTCCCTCCCTTAAACTAAATGCAGAAAACATTCAGTTTATCTTTGAAACTTCACAAATTCCCAGCAAGCTACAAAGCTTCACAAACAACTCCAATCTGAGGGGCTTCGTCATTATATCAGCTATCTGTTCTTGAGTGTTGCAATGATTCAGTTCCACAACTCCATCTCTTGCTAAATCACATAGAAAGTGAAAACGAATATCAATATGTTTGCTTCGACAGTGCAAAACAAGATTCTTTGAGAACTTTATAGTAGAACTATTATAACACAAAACCATGGTGCATTTCTCCTGCTTATAACCAATCATTTCTAACACCCTCCTTAACCACACACTCTAACAAGCACAAGCGGCAACAGTGATCTACTCAACCTTAGTAGTAGACAAAGGCACTACAGGCTGTTTTTTAGATGACCATGATACTGCTCCAGATCCAAGCAAAAACACATACCCTGAGGTACTTTTCCGATCATCCAAGTCCCCGGCAAAGTCACTGTTAGTGTAAGCCATAAGATCCTTGCAACCTTCTTTCTTGTAAAAAAATCCCCAACTCAGTTGTATCTTTCAAGTACCTGAGTATTCTCTTTGTTGCACTCCAATGAAGCTTAGTAGGACAAGACATGAATCTGCTAATAAGACTTATACCAAACATCAAATCAAGTATGGTTGAGGTCAAGTACATGAGACTGCCAACCACTTGCTTAAACAAGGTTGCATCAACTTTAGTTCCTGCCTTATCCTTCGACAGCTTAGTCCCTGGAACTAATGGATTCTTCACTGAGTTGCTTCTGTCCATACCAAACCTTGCCAAAACCTCACAAGCATATTTCCTTTGCCAAACAAAAATTCCATCTGAACTTTGTAGCACCTCGATCCCAAGAAAATACCTCATCCTCCCCAAGTCAGACATATCAAATTCTAACATCATTGACTTCTTAAATTCATCACACATGCTTTTGTCATTGCCAGTATGAATCAAATCATCAACATAAAGACTGACAATTAAGAGTTTATCTTCCTCCTTCGACTTTGTGAATAATGTATGTCCACAGTAGCATCTTTCCAAGCCTTCTCTAGTAAAAATAAGCTTCAATCTTGATATACCACGCTCATGGCGCTTGTTTGAGCCCATATAGTGCCTTTCTCAATTTGTACACCTTGTCTTCTTCACCCTTCTTCTCGTATCTTCGAGGTTGTTGCACAAAGACTTCTTCATTAAGCTCACCATGAAGGAATGCAATCTTTATATCCAGTTGAAAAACATCCCAACTTTGTTGAGCAGCTAGAGCAAGTATCAATCAAATAGTATCACGCCTTGCAACAAGAGCAAAAACTTCAGTGTAATCAACCCCGTACTGCTTTGCATACCCCTTTGCTACAAGCCTTGCTTTGACCTTATCTATTTCTCCACTCTCATTGAGTTTGTTTAAAAAGCCCACTTAACTCCAATTGACTTCACTCCATCTGGTAGAGTAGTTAGCTCCCAAGTCTTGTTTCTCTCAATTGACTCAATCTCTGCATTTATTGCATCCCTCCATTTTTTTGCTTTTGACAACTTCATCAAATGTGATTGGATTATCTTCAGTGAGCATCATCATTGCATTCAGACCTTCATTTTTTGACAAGCCTTCACCAGTCTCATAGTCTTGCATCCAGAAAGGAGCTCTTCTTACCCTTCCTTCATCTGGACTTGGTTGAACTACTGCATGTAATTCACTGGAAGGTGAACTGGTTCCATTTGAGCTTGAGTTCAAGTTGATGCCATTTGAACCACTTGTATTCGAACTAGGCCCATTTTCTTCATCTTCATTAGCTACTGTTTCTTCATTCTCATTCTCACTTTCATGTTCTTTATTTTCATTATCACCCCACTCTAGAACATCCAGGTTTACTTCTTCTTTGATTCTTCCCCAACTCCAACATTCATTCTCTTCAAAGACCACATCCTTGCTAACAATAATCTTCTTAGAAACCGGATCAAATTAATAGTCTGTAAGCTTTTGATTCGTCGCTCACTCCCAACAGCACACACTTGAGGCTTTTATCATCAAGCTTACTCCTCTTCTGATCTGGTACATGAACATGAGCTAAGCCTCCAAAAATTCTTAAATAATCCACCGTAGGTTTCACACCACTCCATGCCTCCTTTGGAGTTACATCTTGTACTGTTAAAGTAGGACATCGGTTAAGGACATGCACGTTCCATCTCACTGCTTCTGGCCAGAAAGCTTTGGGTATTTACTTTTCAGAAAGCATACAACATACCATATTCATCAGTACCGTCCTATTTTTTCTCTTGACAATTCCATTTTGCCGAGGGGTATAGGCTGTGGTTAATTACCTGCTTATGCCATTTGCTTTGCAATAATCACCAAACTCATTTGAAGTGAACTCCCCAGTGTCAGTTCTCAAACATGTAATATATGCACCAACTTCCTTTTCAACACAAGCTTTAAACTTTCTAAACATAGCAAATGCCTCTTGCTTTTCATGCAAGAAGTAAATCCAAGTTTTACGTCTGAAAATAAAACTTAGCAAGTACCTCTTGTTGTTGTCTGATGCAAGCTTGATTGGACTGCATATGTCGGCATGCACAAGTTGTAGCTTGTGTGATGCTCTCCATAAGCTTTTCTTTGGTATGAAATTTCTATGTTGCTTACCTGTTAGACAGTCTGAGCATAGCTTTGTTGGAGTCTTAAGTAAGGACAGTCCATTCACCATCTTCTTATATGACAGAATTCTTAGAGCAACTTTAATGGTGAAAAAGAATCGCACATTGAGCGCTCAATGAAATCGGGAGGCCATTAGAAGCGCTCGGTGAGGATTGAGCGCCCAATCCTCACCGAGCGCTCAATGGTTGGGCCGCTCATTAATGTCTTATTTTTTTAATATTTTTTTTTAAATAATGACCGTTACATGTTTGTGTTTTTTTAATAAAAAAATTATAATAATTGATTAATTGACCGTTGCATTGCAACAACGGTCATATATGTATTTATTTATTATTTTAAATTTTAAATTTCAATAAATACATCTACATTCTTTCAATCTTCCACCGCTTCTTCATTCTTTTTCTTCCACTTCCTCTTCATTCTCTTTCAATCTCCCACTCAACCAACTCCATATTTTTCTAGAGAATGAATCCTGCAAATATGGAACAAGTGAAACAATTTCTAATAGATGAGCTGATTGATGATTCTGAAGAGAAGATGGGTATGTTATTAGAAGAATGGAAAAAGCGGAAACAAAGCGAGACCTCCAACAATCGTAGAAGAAGCCGAAGGCATTTAAATCGTGATCGTGAAACAGGACACGAAAGACTGGTAAGTGACTACTTCGCCGATGAACCAGTTTATCCTGATAATATATTTCGTCGAAGATTTCGCATGCGTAAAGTGTTGTTTTTGAGAATTGTGGAAGCCCTTGAAAATCATTCAGAATATTTTTGATTGAGGGTTGACGCAACTGGTAAACGGGGGCTTTCACCACTTCAGAAATATATTGCTGCTATTCGGCAATTAGCATACGAAGCACCAGCTGATCATTATGACGAATATTTAAGGATTGCTGAATGTACTGCAATTGAATGTTTATTCAAATTCTGTCGATGTGTGATTGAAATTTTAGCGCCAAAGTATCTTAGAAGACCCAATAATGAAGACGTTGAACGCTTACTTCAATTGCATTCTCGAAAGGCCACGGCTTTCCTGGCATGCTTGGTAGCATAGATTGCATGCATTGGCATTGGAGGAATTGCCCAGTTGCATGGAAAGGCCAATTCACTCGAGGTGATCAAAGGGTTCCAACAATTATGCTAGAAATGGTTGCTTCAGTAGATCTATGGATTTGGCATGCATTCTTCGGAGTTGCAGGTTCTAATAATGACATAAATGTACTCAACCAATCTCCTTTGTTCAATGACATATTATATGGATACACTCCAAAAGTTCAGTTCACCGTTAATTGTACAACATACAGAAAAGGATATTATCTTGTTGATGGTATATATCCAAATTGGGCTATATTCGTTAAAAGTTTCTCATATCCGGAAGACCCAAAGAGGAACAAGTTCAAGCAAATGCAAGAGGCTGGACGAAAGGACGTTGAGCGAGCATTCGGTGTGCTCCAATCTCGGTGGGCAATTGTACGTGGCCCTGCCCACTTTTGGCATAGGGAAAAATTGAAAAATATAATGTACACATGCATAATATTGCATAATATGATTGTTGAAGATGAAGGAGATACAATCTCAAATTGGGATGACAATGAAGGTGAAGCCCTGATCCTTGTTAGTCAAGGGTGCACTCAAGATTTTCAACAGTACCTAAGAAGAAATGCGGAATTACGTGATCAAGAAGTGCATTATCAACTTCGATCTGACTTGGTGGAGCATATTTGGCAACATTTCGGAGCGAACGAAGATGAAAATTAGTATTTTTGGCATTTACTTGTTTGTTTTATTTATCTATTATTAACATCATTAATTATGTAATATTTTTAATCACGTTTAATTTATATTAAATTGTTTCATATTTCTTCATAAAAAACATATAATTTTTTAGATATTTTATATATTCTATTTATTATTATTAAATATTAAAATATTTTTGTGAGTTAAATACATTTTAATGAAATGTTTATTATGAAAAATTGAAATGGTGAATGATATAATAGTGGGTCCCATATCATAATATAATGGATAGCTCAACCACTATGAGTTAATGGAGATGAGGTTTGTAAGAGCCGCTAGTTTTACGGCCTTATATAATCTTTAATTATTCTCTTAATCATGCTTAGATTAATTAATTCCTTACTAATATTAATATAATTTAATAGGGCGGATTTAAAAGCATAATGGACTTCTCTTGAGTTTTTAAGAGAAGTAAATATTGTGGAGTAAAGGGGCCTAAATGCACATGAGTTTCCTATGAGATGGGGACCTAGAAGATATAGCAAAAGAATGAAGGGTCAATATGCAAGTAGCACTCACTCACATAAGTAAGTGAATATATGGACTTGCATGTGAACCATAAGAAATAAGTATGTTTGTAAAAGACTCATTTGATGACATATTCATGCAAAGGGAAGTGCATGTAATAATTAAACAAATAAGGGGTTGAAGTGCATGATGCACACACCCACATGATAAAAGTCTTGCGGATTTGCTTTTCAACCAAATATTGGGCAGTTGTGTAAAATGACATTATCATGCATGAAATATTGGATAGGAATCAACGGTGTAGGTTTAAAACATAAGATAACTTCAAAGCATCGTGTGAAGAGGATGGCGACGTGTGGCCTGGGGTTCGGTGTTGACGTGAGTCCAATATAAATCCGATCGCGCATGTTGTCGTGATTGGCGCCGAGCACGGAAGGGAGTAGGCAACTCCCATCACTTCCACGCATGTAGCCTCGAAGACCCCGTAGTCCTCCCTCTCTGGACGCATAAGAGCATGAGCTCTTCTTCGAAAACCATTACTTCTTCTTCTACGAAGCAAGAGAGAAAACAACCACTAGGAACCACACGAACACTGACCAATAGTGAAGCCAACGTGGAAGATAAAGAGAAACGGGCGGACTTGACGAGTCTCCACTGGTTGGAGTAAGGAGTACTGACGGAGGGCATCAGTGACTCGCCATAAGCTCACGGAGGACAACGACAGGAGCCTGCAGACGAGCTTTTGCACGACCCTTAACGCCAAGTTGCCATCAAGGAACTCACAACCCAGACAACGGTGAGTGAGTCTACTGGAGTTGAGTCGAGAGTGTCATGGTCGGGCACCTAACGGTGAGTTGCTATTCCCACTCGTAATACTTGTTTATTTCTCTTGCATGTATGCACGCTCAAGAGTCTAAATAAGTGAAAGTAGGCTTTGATGATGGTTTGAGTGGGAATGGAGTGAGAAAAGCTTCATATGAATAAGTTGATAAAAGCCACGGATTTGGTTGAAGGTAAGAAACTAAAGTTAATCTCCATGAATGGTGTAATGCTAATTTTAAAAAGTTGTTGAGAGATAAAAGAAAAGGAAGTTGATGTCTTCTATTAACATGTATGGGCCTAGATTAAAGATTACAAGATATGGGTTTAATTTCACATAATCTTGAGAAAAATAATGTGTAGTATTAAAGATATATAGCTTAAGTGTATATAAACTGAGAACAGGTGCACTTGATGCATGTGTGAGATTTTGATGGTTTGTTGTTGTTAGACTAAGCAGACATCAGTTATGGGCTTTTAGGTGCCCGTTGAATTTAATAACAAATTGTAAATAAGATGTTCATCTTCCATGCTCACTCTAGGAGTTAAGGGGAGATGATGGTGAGGAGTAATTGAACTCAGAAGGACAGCATGTATGATTAGAGATTGCTTGAATTTTCTAGCATGTCATTAAGTAGCAAACCCAAGAGAGACTGTCAGTGGGTTGGTCATTATAATTGGTTGAAGGTTAATAAAAGCCCATCTCACTATAATATAAGAAACTCCACTGTGAAAGAAATCCTATTATACTAGGAGTTTATTAGTAAATCAAGAAAGGAGGTTAAGGGTATTATATATAGTTAGGAAGCCAGTTGTGGCTTGGTTAAATGAATAAGTATAGTAAACCGTGTTTGATGAGATAATAAGATAGGCTGGGAGAGCATGCATGAGTACATGATCATGTGTAAGTCATGTAAATATGTAGGAGCTTGTTCATTATTTTATGGTTGACAAGCATAATATGCCTAGATTTAATTACCAGATTTCGGACGTGAGTAAAGGAAAGGCTAAAAGCGTCAAGGGAAATTTCATGCACTAAGTCGGGATCCCTTTGATACAGGTAAGTGCTCTTGCCTTGCTTACCTTCATTCGTTGATTGGTTATATCATTGATTTCTAGATTGCATGCTTGAGCATGTAAGTGCCTTTGCCTAATTTCCCCAATCATTGGTTGATTGGTTCCTTGATTGTTGATACCATGCTCATGCATGTTCATTTGATGCTTTGGATTATTATTTCCTTGATTTCCTGCTCGGGCATGCTTAGTTGTCTCGCTGGAATATTGTTTCTTTGATTCCATGCTTGTGCATGTGTGATTGGTTGTATGATATTTCTTTCCACTCGAAAAGTGTTGTTCTTGTGGATTCTCCGCCCGGTGCAGTGGAGTGTGTGGCTCTGCTTACGCGTCAGGGGCGGTGCACACCTTTGTTCGCATATTCCTCATGCTGTGGGGCGATACTGGTACATCTTGTATACCCGTCAGTGGGACGATACGCTGATCTTGTATATACATGTATGTGTGAGTAGCGCTACGGACCAAGGATTGACATCGGCTTAGGCTGATAACTGCCCGGGGGATGGTTTACAAGCTTCGCTTGAGTTGTTTGTCACGAGATGACATGATTTTAGTTAAGGAGTCCCTACCGTTGGATAGTTTTCTTTAGGATAGGTTTGAGACTCCAGGTGGTATGACCGGTGTGGTTTGTGTTTCCCATGTCGGGTTTGATGGTCATGTTCTTGATTTGCCCATTCATTTTCCTATCTTACATTGAGTTTGACATGACTTTATTGTGCTTCCCTGCGGGGTACTTACTGGGCTTTCCCTTCGAAAACTCATAGACTTGTCGACCTTCTTTTTCAGATCCCGAGGAGTAGGTTGCGGGACACTGGAGAACCGCGCAAGACTATAGAGGATTGAGAGCTGAGGTTGGTGCCTCTGGTCATATGAGTGTGTGAGGATATCATTTATAGGTTCCCAAGTAGGAGCCTTTGTATGACATGATATTGGGGTTTGTAGACCCAGGGATTCGTATATTTATTTTTGCTATTTATCATGTTGTGGACATGTTGATTTCTTTATATATGATTCCCGTTTGTGTGCATGATTATGATTGGTGAATCATCAAGGCTTCAGATGCCGGCAGTGGGCACATCCCTGACCAGATACTGCACGTCGATATGCGTGCCCGTGGGCCCGGGATTTCGGGGTGGGGGCGTTACAAGGTTAATGAGTTGATGAGGTAGCATGGGCATTAAGCTCTTGTATTGCTCAACCACTAAAGTTGCTCTTAGACCTTTGAAGCTCAAGTGACCAAATCGGCAATGCCATAAGTGGGATTCATTCTCTGTAACAGTCTATAAGTATGTAGAAGCTTTCGGTACCATGGTAGCTTGTAGTACAAACATTCTATGTGCACTCATTTCTGTTTGCATGATTAATCCCTGTCTAGGATGAAAAACTCAACACCTCCCATGCTGAATTAAAAAATCTAAACCCTTTTCTTGGAGTTGCCTGACGCTCAATAGATTATTCTTAAGTTCAGGAATATAATAGACCTTTGAGATTATCTGAGTGAAGTCATTTACTTGCAAACGAACATTGCCTCTTCCCACAACTGCCATTTTGGAATTGTTGCCAAGTTTCACAGTCTATCTAAAGCCTTCATCCAAATCAGAAAACCACTCCTTATTCCCACTCATGTGATTGCTACAACCGGAATCAAGAAACCAAACCTCTTCTCTCTTGGCTTGATGAAGCTCCATGTATGTAGGACATCAATAATAATTATTCTTCTTCATCTAATTCAACATAGTTGGCTCCTTTCTCCCAATAAAGACACTCGTACGGAAAGTGTCCTAACTTGTGACATTTAAAACACTCGATAATGGCCTTATTAAAGGGTTGTCTTCCCCTTCCTCTTCCTCTGTCTCTGACCATTCCTCGTCCTCTTCCTCTTCCTCCTCCTCCTCCCACCTCATATGTAACCTTTAGAGCTTGTTCTTCCTCTACATGACCATTCATCCATTGTTCATGAACAAGCAAGCTACTCTGCAACTCATCTATAGTCAAAGTATCCATGTTATTGGACTCTTAGATAGAACAAACCACATAGTCAAATTTAGAAGTCATAGACCTCAAAATTTTCTCATTAATGACGTTCTGACTCATCATCTCAATATGAGCCTTCATTTTGTTGGCTATAGTGAGAGTACGAGCAAATTAGCCATCAACACTTTCCCCTTCCTTCATGTGAAGTATTTCAAAGTCCCTTCGAAGAGCTTGCAAATGTGCACACTTCACTTTGGTTGATCCTTGATATTTGAGCTTTATTGAATCCCAAATAGCTTTTCCAGTATCCCTATTTAGGATTGTCTCCATGATGTTATGATCAATTGATTGGAAAAGGTAATTCTTTATCTTTAAGTCTTTCAACTTCTGCTCCTCGATCACTTTGCATTGTATTCAAGGCTACCGTCAGACCGCCACCACCGGGATTCCATTCTCACAAGGCTCCAATATTCTTTAGATCGGAGAAAGTTTTCCATCAACATCACCCAATGGTCATAGTGACCATCAAATTTGGGAATTCCAGGCTGCAGGAAATTGCTGCTCTCTGCCATTCTTCTTGAATCCCTTGCTTCAAAAGAAACTGCAATTTCTTTGCACACACACTCAATGTTTCTCTCACAAACAGGCCACTAATTGGAGTTTTGATACCATGTTAAGAACACAGTAAATTTGTAAACACACACAGATTTGAGTGACTGTTTCCTCTTATTAAAATTGATAACCTCCCGCATGCTAATATAGCCTTGGAAGAATACAAATCAATAACCTAGAACATAATAACTAACTTTAAATAAATTAATGCATAAATGCTAATCCCTAACATATAGGATAAGATTTATGAACAAACTAAATGAAACTTAAACATAACAAACTGATTAAACTTAAAACTTAATAGTCCAACAATGGTATGTGGTGTTATCACATCATCGCTGCACCGAGGACTCATGTTTGGATAATATATCGGAATCTCGTGGAGGAGTGACAAGAATGGATGATTTCTTGAATAAGTTCTTCCACCAAGTTTATGCGAAAAAGCATGAGGTCAAGGAGAGCAATTAATGCAAATATGATAACAAGGGTCTTCAGCTTTTCACCTCATCACTCTACTTGGCAGCCATTGTTGCCAGCTTCATTGCATCCAAGGTCTGCGAAAGGTATAGCAAGAAACTCACCATGTAGGTAGCTTCTATGTTCTTTCTAGTTGGTGTCGTCTTGGATGCTACGGCTATGAATCTCCCCATGTTTATTGTGGGAAGGATTTTTCTCAGTTTTGGAGTGGGTTTCGCAAACCAAGCAGTTCCACTGTTCCTGTCAGAGATCGTACCGACGAGAATCCTTGGAGCACTGAACATCCTCTTCCAGCTACAAGTAACAATAGGGATCTTCATAGCAAACGTGAACTATTTCACGCCCGACTCGTCCCATGGGGATGGAGACTTCCCCTTAGCCTCGTCGGAGTCCTGGTGACCATCCTTTGCCTTGGCTCATTATTGATCACAGAGACCCCGGCGAGTCTCATCGAGCGACATCAGCAAGAAAAAGGTTTACAAGTACTAAAGAAAATCAAGGGAACGGACAACGTGCAAGCCGAATTCTACGAACTCATTCATGCTAGTGAGATGGCGCGCCAAGTCAAGCAACCTTTCAGGAATCTCATGAAGAGGAACAGTAGGCCTCAGCTAGTCATTGACATATTGATGCGCATATTCCAAAGTTCACTTCCGGGATCAAAGACATCTTTTTCTATGCTCTGGTGCTTTTCCAGACGATGGGATTCAAGAACAACCCTTCAATGGTATCTTCCGTGATTACTGGTCTTGTGAATGTCTTCTCCACTGTTGTTTCTGATGTTCTAGTAGACAAGGTTGGGAGGAAGCCATTACTGCTTCAAGCCTGTGTTCAGATGTTGATTTCCCAGGGAACCATAGGAAGGATTCTGGGTTTTAAGTTGCATGATAGTAATTCGCTGGCAAGGGGGTGGGCTATCACAGTGGTAGTGGTCGTCTGCCTTTCATGTCTAGCTTCGTGTGGTCTTGGGGGCCTCTCGGGTGGTTGATACCAAGCGAAACGTTCCCTCTGGAGACGAGGACGGGTGGGTTTGCGTTCGCGGTGAGCTCAAACATGCTCTTCACTTTCCTCATCACTTAGGCTTTTTTTGTCAGTGATGTGCTATATGAAGGCCAGCATCTTCGTCTTCTTTGGGGCTTGGATCGTCGTCGTGGGCTTGTTTGTGGAGTTTCTGCTGCCGGAGACGAAGGGAATTGCCATAGATGAGATGACTGAGAGAGTCTGGAAACAACACTAGTACTGGAAAAGGTTCATGGATGTTGATAACAATGAATGTGAGCTTTCTAAGGTTGAGAACGAAACCTACATCGTTACTTCTCAAGCATGAGATTAGAGTTCTTAGTTTTTCTTTTTTTTAGGTTGTGTTCCATTATGTTTGTCTAAGAGTTCTTTTATTAGATAGGTAGAATACCCAATATAGTCCCTCTACTTTTCTCTCTCTAACTTTTTAGTCCCTCTACTCAAAAATAGTAAAATTTAGTCCCTTTTCTTTTGAAATAAGTTTAATGTAGTCCAAAACCTAAACGTGTCGTTAACCTCCGTTGACTTCAGCTGAGGTGGTTTTTTTGAATTTAAAATATTATTAAAATATTATTAAAAAAATAATCTTTCTTCACTTTGGTTTTGGGAAAACGGGCCTCACCTCCATCTTCGCCGCCTTTCTCCTTATCTTTGCCGCGTCTTTACCGGTGACCACCTCCTCCATGAACCTCGCCACCTCCTCTCTGGTCTCCTGCGTAGATAGACTTCACCTCCTCTCCCTTCTTCTCCGGCGTCTCCGGCATCATGGCCAGCGTCACGATCCACAACGCCGAAAACATAGACGAGTTAAGAAAGGCTTCCACAACCCATACCCCGTTCTCACAATGCATCTCTCCCATCTCCCTCCATTCATACATCGTCGAGCTCCTCTCCACCTTCATCTTGTCTTATGCGTGGTTGGGCTCCTCCATCTCTGCCAGTCAACCTCTTCTCTTTCCCTCTCTTTCTCTCTCTCTAAAATGGTTGCGTATATACTACTCACTCTCACCTTTATGCATGCATGCGTGCTTGTTCTTGCGCGTAGGATTGCTAACACCGGATGCCACTTCGGACGCTAGAGCTGCAACGACGGTGGCGTAGTGATTCACGTTGTTCATCGCTACCGAGGCTTCAGGCAGTGACATTATCTCCGTTGTGACGTTCGCGATGACCCTCGGTGGCCAAATCCCCATCCCCAACGCGGTCTTCTATTGTATCTCCCAAATGCTAGGCGCCACATTCGCCTCTCCTCCCAAATGCTCAGATTGCCACCCAACATGTTGGATGCTCACACAATCAACGTCAAGCCGGGACATCTCTTACCATGCACAAAAGACAAACGTATATAGGTACGTGTAATTAGGGGACATGCACATGCATGCATGCATGCAATTAAGATCTATGACGATCGATATATATACTCAATGTTGACATGCATTATATGTTTATGTTTGCATGTATAATATACTCATAATTAATTAATTAATTAATTAACAGACACGTACGCGTTGGAGGTGGAAATGGAAAAGACATACCTCCTGCGGATCGTCAATGCTGCACTCAACGACGATATCTTCTTCGCCATCGCAGGGCACAACATGATCGTTACATTATCATGCCCTGTTAGCCTCCACACCCCTCAGTTCCCTGCCAACGAGCCGCTCACCGTCCACCGCCGGTTCTTCTACACGTAGAAGCGTCCGAAGTGGCATCAGATGTTAGCAATCCTACACGCAAGAACAAGCACGCATGCATGCATACAGGTGAGAGTGAGAAGTATATATGCAACCATTTTAAAGAGAGAGAAAGAGAGGGAGAGAGAAGAGGTTGACTGGCAGAGATGTAGGAGCCCGACCACGCATAAGACAAGATGAAGGTGGAGAGGAACTTGACGAGGTATGAAAGGAGGGAGATGGGAGAGATGCATTGCGAGAATAGGGTATGGGTTGTGGAAGCCTTTCCAAACTCGTCTATGTTTTCGGCGTCGTCGATCGTGACGCTGGCCATGATGCCTGAGATGCTGAAGAAGAAGAGAGAGGAGGTGAAGTTTGCGTAGGCGACCAGTGAGGAGGTGGCGAGGTTCATGGAGGAGGATGTGGTCGCCGTTAAAGACGTGGCGAAGATAAGGAGAAAGGCGGCGAAGTGGATCATGGCGGTGAAGATGGCGGTGAGGCTCGTTTTCCCAAAGCCAAAGTGAAGAAAGACTATTTTTTTAATAATATTTTAATAATATTTTAATTTCAAAAAAGCCACTTCAGCTGAAATCAACGGAGGTTAACGGCACGTTTGGGTTTTGGACTGCATTAAACTTATTTCAAAAGTAAGGGGATTAAAATTTACCATTTTTGAGTAGAGGGATCAAAAGGTTAGAGAGAGAAAAGTACAGAGACTATATTGGGTATTCTACCTATTAGATATTACTTCATATTCTTGGTTATGAGATTAGAGATCTTAGTTTTCTCTCTCTCTCTTTTATTATTTCAATATTTTCATGTATATATTCCTAAGGGATTATTTGCAAACTTTTTTTTTTAAATTTCATTTTTTATATTTTAAGATAAAGAAAAAAATAGTAAATTGAAAATGAGAAAACAAAGTCTGAAACTGATAACAGAAAACATGGCAACAAGCACACGTTTTGCGAGTATAATAAAAGGGATATATGAAAATTATAAAAAATTTAAGGGCTAAAATGCAAAAAACAAAAAAAAGAATAGTAACAACTAGTAACAAGGGGTGAATTATAAAATTTCTCAACATTCACATATCCTCCCACATAAGGTAAATTCTAAGAGATCTTGGGTTCTAGCCAAGGTCTTTTGCCTTGCCCTACACCTTAGGTGTTGGGGTAAGGTTGGGGGCCTATTTTTTTGAGGGTTTTTGGATTTTTTGGAGGGCCAAAGCAACCCAAAGAGCAAGGTATGTTAGAGGGCACCTCCCACATAGCTATCTGTCTATCCGGATTAGCACGGCCCCCCACCAGCCCTACATCCTAATCAAAGGTCTTCATCAAATCACACGATTCTCGAACCCTCGTCGTAGATTCATCAAATCCTCGTATTTCTTTTTTTCAAAAAATAAGAAAATTATTAAAGAAGTAATTAAAACATAACAGAAAACAAACAAACAAACTCTTCACAGCCTTATTTTTCTTCTTAATACGATACCAAACCTTATAAAGCATGGAAGAGCATTCATGGAGGTGATGATCTGATCTCTCTATCTCGCGTTTTCTTCTTGGAGATCGGTAGGGCAGTCTTGGATCGAGATCGGAGAATCGAGCAATGGGGGATCGAGGTATGCGTCATGGAAAAGAAGGTGAATTGCTGCCGGATTCGAGGTTCTTCTCCCTTTTGCCTTACGTTCCTTGATTTTGGTTTTGTGGGCGTGGGAGTGTTGATGTTGAGGCCAGGGTTTGTTTGGTTTGGATTGTTAGGTTTTCTCCGCTCCCATGATTTTGATTATTCCTTAAAGTTCGGTTCGAAAAAATTATTGTAAGCTCCGTTGGACAGCTCAAACTCTAACTGCTATATATTTATATATTTTTGAGAACAGCTCAAGTTTTTGAACCACATCAAGCAGCGTGTAAACCAAACAAACCACGTCTCATTATCAATATACAAGACTATTTTAGTAATAAAACACAGGATAATAAAACTAAACTAATTAATATGATAGAGCATGCATGCGTCAATCAAACCAAATGGAATAGAGAAGCAAAGACATCCATTTGAGAAGGGGGGAGAGCAATGGAGACCTGAACAGAACCTTCCTCCTTCCCTTCAACCAAGGCAACATGCCCATCTAAGGTCATACAAACCAGCTCCACCCTGCCTGGCCTCCCCCACCCAAAGTCCATATCATAAACCCGAAACCTCGGTGATGCCGACACGACCACCATCCTCCCCTCTGACAGCTCAGAGAACACTTCAGTCCATCTCTCCAACTCCTCCAAAGGATTCTCACCAACCTTTCTTATCTCCTCTTGCAAGGCCATGCATGCAAAGCTCAAGCCATGATCACCACCTTTGATCAGGTCCCCTGACATGGCTTTCACGGTGCAGATCTTGACACAGTTGCCGAAGAAGTTGGGGCCCAAGGGAGGTTGGAGACGATCTCTACAATCAGCGAAGAAGACGAGGATGGTGGTATCTTCATGGTTGAGTTTCTTTGCTTGAATGGCGGTAATCCAAATATGAGAGACAATGGCCACAAAGGTTGATACTGTTGTTGTTGTTGATGCTGCTCTCTCTTTAAGTGATTTTATGTTCCCGGATTTGTGAACGTCATCAGGATAGTTTGGCGTACCGCTTGATACAAGATTGAGGTATGCCTCTAAGAATCACAATTAATTTCTTAATTTTAGGGCTTTTATATTTTTAAATAAATGAATAAGGATAATTTACAAAATAATAAAATAAAGGGATAATTATTTATTAGTCCTTGAAAACCATTGTTTTTAAAACCGGACCGGGAAGCGAACCGGCCTCACAACTGGGTCATGGGTCAGTCGGTCTGACCGGATGACGTCATATATATAATATATATAGATATAAATATAAATAAATAAATATTATATATATATATATATATATATATATATATATATATATATATTGATTGGGTTAGATGTAATTAGATAGAAATAAGAGGGTGTTTAGAAAGGGAACCATTGGTATTTTATTTGCATAAATTTTAGTCCCACATTGGTTGTGGAGAGCAAAGGAGAGGAGGTGGTTGCTATAAAGTGAGTTGGGCTTTGATAGAGACCAAACCTTTCATGGCTTTTTGGGCTAATGTTAAGTGAAATTAAAAAAAAAATGGGTTTTTTCTGGTTCTGGTCCAACCGGCCGGTTCACCGGTTCCGGGTGGGTTTGACCGGTTCAATTGTTGGTCAACAATTGATATAAAACCGGACCGGACTGATGGCCGGTTCCCGATTTTACCGGTCCGACCAGTCCGGTCCGGGTTTAAAAACATTGTTGAAAACAGTAACCAGGGACCTCCTCCCTCACTATTTGCTACATCCCCAAACACACATACCCCAAGGACCTATAGGCAATTTGGGCACTGTAGCAAAGACCATGAATTAATAATCCTTAAAAAATAAAACCTTTTTTACCATAAAAAAAAATAGTTAATTCACTATTAATCTCTGGAATAGTGCCCTAATTGTATTAGAGTTTTTGGGGTGTTTATTTATTATTTAGTATTATGTGTGTGTTTGACTTTAAGATTCCTGAAAACAATATCAGGAACCTATAGATAATTTTTTCAAACTATAGTTAATTCACTGTGGTATAATTAATTAATTAATTAATTAATTTTTTTTGTTTTTTGGATGTGGACGAGGCACTAAAATATGCTTTAGGGGTGGTTTGAATCTTCAAACATTTTACTGTGAGAAGGGAGCACTTTTTAGGTGTGATTCAACCTCTGCTTATAAGTAATAGTGGACTAACCAACTCTTTTTTTTTCTTTTTTTTTTTAACTTGTGAAGGTTGGGGTACATATTAAATTGGATTTCAATTATAGTTTTATGAAATCATAAAAAAAACCAATATATAAAAAAGTTTATTAATTTTATTTTTGTAATATAAGTATCTAAAGTTTAATTATTTTAAATTTTTATGATCATAGAATTAGTTATAAAAACAAAATCCAATGTTATTTATAATAACTTAGCATGAAGAAGTTTCTTCATGAATCACCTGTTTCATTGCCACAGGTCCGGGTTTTCAAATGGGTTTCATGTCACCTGATCAAAACTTGTTCAGGTTAGTAATATAATATTTTTAATTATTTCTTAGTTTTTAATGATCTAACATGCTTGATGATGCACAAGTGCATTTTATATGATATTTGATAAACTCATCCATCTTGAAAGAGTTTCATCTAACCTAAACGTGAAATATGATTAAGTTTGAAATGACAAATAAATATTTTAAAAATAATATATTTCTGTAGTATATATTCAAGAGGTCTGCTCATTTTTATTATTTTTAAAATGAGCAGACCTTTTGAATACTGAATGCCTTAGTAAATTAATAAAATAAAAAAATAAAAACCAAAGAAAAAGTTTTTTTTTAAAAAAAAGTGGTGATTCCTCGCAGTATAATTTTTTTATAGAAATATAATTATATTAATTAAGTGGTGATTATATTAAAGAAGAAAATAAAAACAAAAGAAAAAAGAAAAGAATGAATAGCACCGTACCAAAGGATAAGATGGGGCGAGGGGTTTGATGAATTGCCTCGAGATGGAGTCACCAGATGGATAAACGATCAAGGATCGATCGTAGACAACGGCGGCTCCTGCCATCTCAGGCTTCATCACGCCACCGGCTCTACAAGTATCGGCCCAAGCCTCCACGAAGCTCCAGATCGATCTCCCATCCGCCACCAAGTGGCTGAACGCGAATCCCAAAGCCAGGCCCCCGCCGGCGAACTCGGTGACCTGCACCGCCAGGAGCTCCCCCGCCTCCAGATCCGGAACCAGCGATCTGAACGCCTCCCAGTCATGGACATCATCGTTAGCTATCCGCCCAATCTCGCCCTCCGCCTCCGCCTCTAATAAGGCGATTCCGTTGCCGGAGAAGGCGATCTCGACTTCGTCGGAGGCAGCGAGACGGCCGGAGAGGGGAAGGAAACGGGAGAGAGCGAGGGAAAGAGAGGAGATAAGGGAGTGGGAAGCGGTGCGAAGTGGAGGCGCGGAGGGGTATAACAAGAGCCGTGTGACGGGAGGTATCCCGAGCCATAGAACGTCGAAGAAGGAGAGCTTGAGGTTTGGCTGGGGCGTTGTTGAGGTGATCTCAGGACAGACCCGAGTCACGTTGGACGCGGACGTTTCCCGCCGAGATGCCGCCATTGTTCATCTCTATTCTCTTCTATGCATGACCTGTCCTCATTTTATTTTGGAGTTTTTTACTTTTAAGCAACTCAAATTAGAGAAATTACTCATCATTTTTTTATTATTTTTTAATAATATTTTATAATATTTTTATTCATATATTTTAATTTGACTTATATAAAAAATCTCATGGTACTAAACTACGAAGAAGAAGATTTTGTTATTAAATTTTTTATCATATTATCAAAATGGGAGTCAATGGCTTGTATAATTAGTTTTAGTGGATCACTAGAAAAGACCAGATCATGCAGCACGTGGTTGCAAGCTCAAGTTTGACTGCCCATGCACTATAGCATGTTACCTCCCACGATCATTAATTACACTGATTACTGACTCAACTCTCCTTTTTTTTTTCTATTTAAGTGTGTTTCATATGACAATAATGGCCTCATTTGCTCCCTTATTATATATAATATTTGGACTTTCTCCTCATTTCTCGCCTCCCGAAATTCCCGGCGGCATCTTACCACGTGTGAGTCACCTCATATCAGCCGTCCGTTCTTTGCAATGTTGACTATCCAACGGTTGATTATTTTCCTCACATAAAATGACAAAAAAAGTCTAGATATTATAACCTTAAGTAAGGGAGCAAATGAGCCCATTATTATTATATGAAACACAATAAATAAACAAATAAATAAATAAATAAAAAGAGTGGAGTCAGTAATCAGTGTAATTAATGCTCTAGGGAGGTAAGGCAAACTTGAGCTTCAACCACATGCTGCATGATCTGGTCTTCTTGTGATCCACTGTCCATCAATTCACTAACTATATAAGTCATTAGGTTTCATGCTCCTCCCTCAGCTCCGCACACCACACCGAGAATGGTGTCCTCCGACTCTCAGTGGGTCTAATAGGATTCATAGAGATAAAAAAACAGCTAAATTCAAAAGTCAGTTGTATGAAATATGGGTTTGTCAATTAAAAAGCCAAAAGAGTTATTCTCGAATCATACAACTCGGAATATTGAACATACACAGTTATCATTCAAGTAAGTGTAAAAAATTCATTTTTTTATTAATAATTTGTCAAAATCTACAAATAAACATATAGAGTGCTCAGAACACTCACTCAAAAAATTATAGAAAATATCTTGGTTCTATTGGGGCATTTATCCCAACCTCATCTAAAGACTGACATCACAAGTCACGCCATACCTAACGATAGGAGTTCATAACCTTTAATTCATAATCACTATAACCATTTGGATTTGGTAAATAAAGTGATAGCTAGGTGCCCTGAAAGAAAAAATAGAGGGTGGCATCAAGGAAGAGGAGATGCTAAAAGCTGAAGAACCGCCATACATGAGTGAAGAAATGGATATAGAAAACAACACCAACCCAAGAGAAGAGGGAGGAAGCCAACTTGTGGCAAGAACGAGCCAATCACCTGTAGGGACAACAGTGCGCAGGAGTGAGCGCACCAACAAGGGCATGATGGACCCGAAAAGGCATGAAGATTTCATCGTCTTCTGATGAATGGTTGTGATTTAACATCAATTGATATACTTACTGATGTAATGTTTGTAATTCTGGGGTTATTATCATAGAGAGGGGACTGTTGGTTAGTGGGAATGGTATTGCCCATCAGGTGTTTGTCATATGGTCTCTGAAAGGTTGTTGAGCGGGGACCATGGGTTTGTTAGAGGGAATCTCTTGTCTGTTAGTATGCTAATATAAATACAATGAAGGCCTGGAGAAAAGGCAGAGAATCATTATCCAAAAAACTCCTCTTCTTCTTCCTTCTTCCTCTCCTCTCTTCTCCTTCTGTTCCTCTTCTCATAACCTCCTTCTTCCCTTCACCCCATTGCTACATTTGGTGTTTTCATTGATTCATTGCGCTTGTAATGCCGGACGGAATGGCGACGCTACGCTCGAAGCCGCTGACTTAATTTAACTCGGCCTCCCTCACCGACGCACCTCGCCAGTAAGATTCAAGGGTCGCTGCCTTGGACCAAAGTCTTGTTAATTCAATGGAGCTACTGCAACTCTCCATGGTGGAGATGCGTGTGGATATTGGCAAGCTGTGGAACCCCCCACCCCTGCTTCCTTTACCCAACCTCCACCCTCCCATCTTCCCTCCATCCTTTCCCCGCCCAAACCCATCGCATTGCACCCACCACCCACCCGCCTCCCTAAAATCGAGGTCCCTACGTGCTCACTGCATGTAGAACGCGTGCTCGGATGGCTCTTCCAAATGGAGCACTACTTTACCTTCCACCAAATCCCTACTGACCAGAAGCTCTCCATTGCCACCTTCTACATGACAGGACCCGCCTTATAGTGGTTCCACTGGCTCCATTCAACATCTCAGCTCTCCTCTTGGGAAATCTTCACCCGCCAAATCGAGCTCTAATTTGGACCTTCATCCTTCATCAACCACGAGGTACAGCTCTTCAAGCTCCGGCAAACCTCCACTGTCGCGTGCTACATGAGCGAGTTTGAGAGCCTCTCAACACGCATCGCCGGCCTCAATCCGTCCAGCCTACTCAACTGTTTCCTCTCAGGCTTGCGTGCTGACATTCAACGTGAGCTCTTTATATTGCGGCCGCTTTCACTTCATGAGGCAATGGGCATGGCCAAGCTCCTTGAGGACAAGTGTAATGCGACTCGAACCCTTCCTCCACCTCCACGGCCTCCCTTCCTCAAATCCAATCCAGTTTCCTCATCATCTGTTCCCCCTTCCCCTGTCCCGCAACCAGCTCCACTTCCAATCCGCCGCTTGTCAGCTGCCGAGATGGCTTCCAGACGGGAAGTGGTTTTTGCTTTAACTGTGATTCCCAGTTCACAACGGGGCATCGGTGCCGCCCGACCTAGTTCCTCTGTCTCCTTGCAGAGTCCGACGATGATCCACCTCCAGATCCGGAACCTGCCCCGCCTGACGCCTATGAGCCTATTGCCGATGAAGGTGTCGCTCTGCCTCACTGTATTTCTTATCACGCCTTTACAGGCCAGCTGGTTCCCTCCACCTTAAAACTCGCCGATTCCATCTCTGACTGCAAGGTGGTCGTTCTCATCAAAACCGGCTCCACCAACAACTTCATCCAATCTCGCTTGGCCAACTTCCTCGGACTAACGATCGAAACCGTCCCTCATCTCCGCGTGAAGGTCGACAACGGCGAAATCTTGGAGTACGTTGGCACGTGTTCCTCTATTGCCCTCACCCTGGGACTAGTGATGCTCGAGGTGGATATTCTCTTCTTGCCCATCTATGGAGCCGATATCGTCTTCGGCGTCCAATGGCTTTCTGGACTGGGAACCTTTTCCTCTAACTACGGTCAACTATGGATGGAGTTCACTTTCAAAGGTGAGCGGGTTCGACTGCACGGCATGACCCAACTAAGCTTGCATCACATCACCCAATCCACATTATGCAAGCATGCCCGCATCACAGACGCGCACCAATATTTCTATCTGTCTGTGGACTGGGTCACCCTTGGATCCAACCCAAATGTCAATCCCAAGGCGCCTTCCTTCTTTCTTCAACAGTTGCATCATCTTCTCCGACATCACTCCACCCTTTTCTCCACCCCAAAAGGTCTTCCACCTCCCAGATTTCAGGACCACCACATTGTGGGATCGAAAATACCAGCATGGCATCGTGTCTATGAAAAGACACCAGGCGATACGTCGAATCACAAATGTCATAGAGTCTTGAGAACCTCCGATTAAGGGCATAAGTACAAGTAAAGGCAATGAAAAATAATTCATTTATTGCAGAACATAATTTTCATTACATGTAAATATCAACATATGGATATATATACATATTATTTATTTATTTGTTTATTTAAATGACACCGTCTTCTGCCTTGGGACGTATGCTTCGCCACTTTGGAATTTGTGTTTCATCGGTGCCTCAAATGCATGCTTCGTCGACGCCTTGAGACTTGCACTGCTTTTATGTTCATATTGACTCTCTCGGGATGAGTGTTTCATCTTTGTCCCGAGATATGTGTCACTTTGCACATCAAGATGGGTGCTGCTTTGGGATATATATTTCATCATCTGCCCCAAGATGCATGTTTCATCGTTGCATCAAGATGCGTGTCACTTTAGGATTTGTATTTCTTTATCCGCTTCAAGATGCATGTTCCGTTGTTGCATCGAGATGCGTGTTATGTATGTATATTTTTTTATGTATATATATTGCCTTTTTTCCCCGCCTTCTCTCTCTTCTTTTCTTTTTAATGAAATTAAAGAAAATTTTGTGGATTTTTCTGAAACTTAAGATTTTTGATTCTTTCCTAAAAATTTAGATTTTTTTTGAGGATTTTTCTGAAACTTCAAAAAATCATAAATTTTTTAGGACTTTTCTTAAAATTCAGATTTTTATATATTTCAAAATTTCATATTTTTTTTAGAATTTTTCTGAAAATTCAGATTTTTTATATTCTGGAAATTCAGAATTTTTTTAGGATTTATCTGAAAAAAATCCAGATATTTTTTATTCTGAAATTCAAAATTTTTTGAGGATTTTTCTCGAAATTCAGATTTTTATATTCTGAAAATTCAGATTTTTATATTCTTCAAATTCAGAATTTTTTGAGGATTTTTCTGAAAATTCAGATGTTTTTATATTCCAAAAATTTAGAATTTTTTTGTGGATTTTTTTTGAATATTCAGATTTTTATATTCTGAAAATTCAAAAAAAATTGGATTTTTCAAAAATTCAGATTTTTATATTCCGAAAATTCAGAATTTTTTTTGAGGATTTTTAAGAAAATTCAGATTTTTTATATTCCAAAAATTCAAAAATTTTTTGTGGATTTTTCTGAATATTCATATTTTTATATTATGAAAATTCAAAATTCTTTTTTTGAATTTATCTGAAAATTCAGATTTTTATGCTCCGAAAATTCAGAATTTTTTTGAGGACTTATCTTAAATTTCATATTTTTTTATTCCAAATATTCAGATTTTTTTTAATCATTTCCTTTTTTTGTTTTTTTTAATTCTCTTTCTTTTTCTTTTAATTTCATCTTCCCTTTTTTTTGGAAGTTGAGACATCGACGGTGACTTGCGATTCCATGAATACCTCCACGCATGGGGTGGTGTTCGTGGTCTTCATCTATGAGCAGCGAGGTATTGGTGGTGACTTGCGACTCCATGAACACCTCCACGCATGGGGTGGTGTTCATGGTCTTCTTCTATGGGAACAAGGTATTGGCTGTGACTTGCGACTCCATGAGCACCTCCACGCATGGGGTGGTGTTCATGGTCTTCTTCTATGGGCAGTGAGGCATTGTCGGTGGCTTGCGACTCCGTGAACACCCCCGCGCATGGGGTGGTATTCATGGTCTTCTTCTTTAGGTAGTGAGGCATCGGCGGCGACTTGCGACTCCATGAATACTTCGGCGCATGGGGTGGTGTTCAAGGTCTTCTTCCTTGTGTTTTGAGGGCAGCGGCTCGGCGCTTTCAATAAAACTTTCCACCCCTTGTCTTCTCTCAATCCCCTCTCCTCTATTTATAGATCCTCCCAACCTAGATGGTAAGGTTTAAATTTGAATTTGAGTTTTAATTTTCATTATATCATAATCTAGATAAGATCAAAATTTTGAATTTTAATTTTAATGATCATAATCTAGATTTAGGTATAACCTTGAGATTATAATCTAGATAAAAGCAAAAATTTGAATTTTAATGATTATAATCTAGATTTAGATATAACCTTGAATTTGAATTTTAATCATCATAATCTAGATGAAGATAAAAAAATTGAATTTTAATGATCATAATCTAGATTTAGGTATAACCTTGAATTTTAATCATCAAGAGATTAGATAAAAATTTAAAATTTAAATTTTAATGATCATAATCTAGATTTAGGTGTAACCTTCAATTTGAATTTTAATCCAAATTTAGGTATAACCTTGAATTTAAATTTTAATAATATCAAAAGTTTGAATTTTAATGATTATAATCTAGATTTATGACCTTGAATTTGAATTTTAATCATCATAATCTAGATAAGATCAAAACTTGAATTTAACTTTAATTCATTTTTTTGGTCTCGAGATTTGTGTTCTCGGACTATCTTAGGATCTTATTTCTGAGATTACCTCAGGATTTATATTTTTGGTTTGCCTCGAGATTTGTGTCTTTAGCTTTTCTCGGGATACGACCGGATATATTTTTATTTTAAATTTAAAATATCTTAATTTCAAGATACTTCAAGGTATATATTTCATTAGTACCCTTCAGATATTGGCACATGGTAATGCATATATATTTATGCATATGTATTTTTTCGACACAAACAAATGCCCCCTTCATACTTCTCTCATGAAATTTGTTTGAGAGAGAGAAGTATGAACACATAATTTTTTTTTCATTTTTATGCCTAGCCACCTATAGGACCGACCGAGATCGCCACTCATCACTCAGGTCTCCTCGACGCCGGCCACGCACCCCAACCACTCTGTCCGAGGTGGTCTCCTTTTCTTCAAGGGTCGTGTAGTTGTTCCCAATGATTCTGCTCTATAACTTCTCATTTTGTCTGAATTTCACAATTCACCCACCGGAGGTCACGCCGGAGTTCGGCCGCGACGCTTGGGCGGATTAACCGCCATCTTCTTTCCTGGCCGCCCTCCAGGGATGTCCGTGATTTTGTGGCTCGCTGAACTATCTGCAATTCAGTGAAAGCCTTCAATTGCGCTCCACAAGGCGTCCTTCAACCGTTGCCAATTCTGGGTCAAGTCTGGCAGTCCATCGCCATGGATTTCATTACCCATCTTTCTCCATCTTCAGGGAAGACAACAATGATGGTCGTGGTCGACCGACTTTCGAAGCATGCCCACTTCTCCCCACTGTACTCACAATTCTACGCTTCTTGGTGCGCCATCTTTGCCAAGGATGTGGTCCGCCTATATGGGATTCCGGCGAGTATTGTCTCCGACAACAATCCGATATTAATCAACACCTTCTGGTGATAGCTCTTCAAGCTCCAAGGTACCACACTTTCCATGAGTAGCGCCTACCAGACACAGTCGAACGAGCAAACGGAGATCCTTAATCGTTACCTGGAGGACTACCTTGGCTGCTTCGCCGCCGACCACCCCCACCAGTGGCTCCAGTATTTGCATTGGGCGGAGTGGCATTATAAGACGGCGTGGCATTCGGCCATCCGAATGACACCCTTCGAGGCCATCTTTGGTCGCTCCCCCCCATCACTGCTCAGCTATCTCCTAGGTACCTCCTTTGTGGAATCAATTAATAGTCTACCGTCCTCGCGCTCCTCCATCTTGGAAACCCTTCGGGCCAACCTCTCTCATGCTCAGACCCGAATGTGCACCCAAGCAAACGCTCATCACACTGATGCCACTTTTAATGTCGGTGCCTCGGTCTATCTCAAACTCCAACCCTTCCTATAGACATCCTTGACCCACAAATTGCCATTCCAAGCTTGCTCATTGCTTTTACGGTCCTTAACGGATTTTGAGCGCGATCGGAGTTTGCTTACCGCCTGGAGCTGCCGGTCATTGCCAAGGTCTACCCAGTCTTCCATATCTCCAAACTCAAATTGTGCAAAGGGGGCCTAGTGGTCAACCAATGTACACTGCGAGATGAGTTTCTCAATCAGCAACCTCTACTTAAACCCTCAAGTGTTTTAAATTCACGCGACATCCTCATTCGAGGTCGCCCCAGCAAGCAGATGCTGGTCCACTGGGAGGGGCAAGCACTCACCGATGCCACTTGGGAGGACCTTAATCACCTCCGTCGAGATTTCCCTGACTTTAACCTTGAGGACAAGGTTACTTCCGGAGTGGGTAACAATGTGGCAAGAATGAGCCAATCACCTGCAGGGACAACACTCCGTAGGAGAGAGCGCACCAACAAGGGCGTATGGACCCGTAAAGGCATAAAGATTTCATCGTCTTCGGATGAATGGTTGTGATTTAACATCAATTGATATACTTACTAATGTAATGTTTGTAATTCTGGGGCTAGTATCATAGAGAGGGGTCTGTTTGTTAGTGTGAATGGTATTGCCCATCAGGTGTTTGTCATATGGTCTTTGAAAGGTTGTTGGGAGAGCACCATGGGTTTGTTAGGGGGAGGGACTAGCATGAAAACTTAGTAACCTATGAAACTAATATTATGGAACCACAGGGACATCATTGGTCAAGACACCACAAGTTGGATTCAACATATTATAAGAACACTAGAACCAACTATTTTATTTTTATTTTTTATTTTTTTTGTAGAAACCCAACCAAACAAAGAAAGAGTAACCCATTTCAAAAGGAAATTTTATAATAACTAGCACTGGGCGATAATACTGTGCCAGGTGGTACTAAGGCGTATAGGTACATTAGGGATCAACTTCTGGGTGAAAAGCCCAAAAGTTCTTTCTTATAAGTTAAGCGCTTCTAGGCTAAAAAAAAAAAACATAGATGTATTGGCTTTTCTGGATTTTTACTTGGTTTCCTTTAGGATGTTTTGAACTCCTCCTATGTGAGTGTATATGAGCAAAGCCGGTGGACCGACCCTAATAAAGGAGAAGGGTTGCGGTAGGTTGACAAAAAGAACAAAACTTTGTCAAACACCTAATATGAATTCTCTGCACAAATATAAACTCGTTGGGACTTGCCCACCTAGGCACATGCTACATCGACACCCGGGTGTAGTGTTAAATGAGCAAGGGGTTCCATCACATCACCGCCCAGTGTGATAGAGTATAGGCATGGGTTTCCATATCAAGGACGGTGTGGGTAAAGAAGTTAGTTCCGCCACATCGATGCCTGGATGTGGTGACAAATAGGCAAGGGTCATCGTGATCTTCAAGGACAAGTGCAAGTAAATAAGTTAGCCCATGAGAGTAGGATTAGGATTGGTAATTAGAATATAAGGTCTTTGACATGAAAGTCTATGAAGTTAGTAGACACTCTAAAAAGGAGGAGGATAGATATAGTGTGTTTGCAAGAGACTAGGTGGATAAGAAACAAGGCTAGAGAGATCAGTAACACATGTTATAAATTATGGTACTATGGAGGGGATAAACATGGGGGTGGTGTAGGAATTATTGTGGAACTAAAAATTCAGGACAAAGTTGTTGAAGTGAAAAGGGTAAGACATAGGATTATATATTTGAGGCTAGTGTTGAGGAAAAAGACAATCAATATAGTAAGTGTGTATGCTCCTCAAGTAGGTTAGGGGAAGAAGTTAAGGCAAGTTCTTGGAAAATTTGGATGGGGTAATTTTAGGGATTCCAAGTGAGCAAGAACTTTTTATAGGAGGAGATCTTATTGAGCATGTGGGTAATAGAGCACAAACTACCGTGACATTAAGTTAATGAGCAACATGATGAAACTCTGGGAGAAGGTAATAGAGCATCGACCCAGGAATATTACAAAGGTGTTAAAGAACCAATTTAGCTTTATGCCTGATAGATCTACAACAGAAGTCATTCATTTGTTAAGGAGTTTGATGGAGATCTATAGAGAAAAGAAGAAAGATCTCCATATTGTTTTCATTGACATAGAGAAAGCATATGATATGGTACCAATACAAATCCTTTAGTGGGCATTGGAGAAGAAAGACATTCATGTTAAATATATAAATATTATTAAAGATATGTACGAAGAACAATTACGAAGCATTTGAGAATAGTTAGAGTGAGATACAAAAGAGCTTTCCTATAATAGTGAATCTATCTTAGGGATCGGTTGAGTTTCTTATAAAAATATGTCACGTGTACCATCGGATTTCCTCCGTATCACAAAATATAATAATTTCATGGTATTTAAGAAATTATACCCTCTTTTATGGGGGTTTAGAAACAATTGTTCAAATTATAATAATTTATGAGGGGTAAAATTGAAAACCAATGAAGTGTTCGTTTTCATCGTCTCCATTAAATTTGAGTGGAGGGACTTTGGTGGGCACGATGTCTCGGCTTCCGCCCCCTCGATCGTTCACTGCAGCATTCCATCGAACGCCATGCGTGCTTGCTCACAAGCACCGCATCGCTGGGGCTAGATCTCCAAGTGCGGCGCTTAGAGGTAGTCAGTCACTGACGGTTCTCCCCTTCTCCTCTCTCTCCCTCGATCCGCCTACTCTCACCTCCGCCATTGGGTATCCGCCCTCGTCTGCTTTTGTCAACTCGAAGTGGAGCCTTGAGCGCCGGCATATCCGTCTCCTCAATCTAATTGCTTGCTCGGTGAGCTCTCGAAGCTTTGATTTTTGGTTCGAGAGTGAACAGAATGATTGAGTTCATTGACTTGTTGGATTTGGAAGCAGATAGAGTTCATATCATGTCTTCGTTTTGTTGCTGCTGAGAATTGTTGAACATTTCTGAGATTTAGTTTTTGATGTGGTGATTAGTATCAAAGGAAATTTATTTGTTTAGAAACTGAAGTTGAAGTAAATTGATTGATAAATCTTCTGAATTTTGTCACCTTTGATTCAAAATTCGTTTTTTCTTTAAGAACTGGTAGTTATCATGTGTGTGCTTGATTGTTTAAAATAACAAAGCATTCCGCTATTCTCATGTTGTGTACTATGTGATCTATGTATTTAATTTCCATTTCTAATCTAAACGCATGTGGTTTATCCACTTTATATATATATAAAGGATTCCGCATATTTGTTTTTAATTCTGTGACTAGCATGGTTGATTCAGTTTTCAATATTTGTTAAGTATGCTGAGTTTCAACACATGAAGGAAGAAGGATGTCTTTTTTAATTCCACTCTGAAATAAATGAATGCTGGATCTTGTTCTTTTATCTTCTAAGGAGTAATGTCTTGTTGTCTTGTCATTTGTTGTAGGCTGCGATATCTACAGCATGGCTATTCTTCTCAGCTATTCCAGCCCTTCTGGTCAGTGGTGTTCAGACATTGTGATACCTTCATCTGAATGCTTCTTTGGCTAATGTTGTTCTGTTTCTTGGACTTTTGCAATTTTGGAAAAGAATAGGCTTTCAAGAAGTCAGCAGAATCATTAGAGGAGTTGCTCGATGTCACAACAGAGGAGCTACCAGATGCCATGGCTGCAGTGAGATTGTCGGGATGGAGATTTGTGACTTGACTATGGAGCTCAGTGATTTGGGGTTAGTTTCTCTTTTTCCCCTTTCTTACTTCTTGTGTCTCTTCACGATGTTATCGACTCAATGAAGCATAAGTTGAGACAATTCCATGTGACCAAAAGGTGGTGGAATCAATTTCCTGCATTTTTCTGCTGATGCATTTCAAAAATCTTTGACATTGTGCATAGATATGTCTTTCAAAAATCATATTCAAAGATAACAAACAACAGAATATTTGCTTCTGCTTGGAGTTTCCACCAGATGAGTTTAGAGTTGTCTTTTATTATTTGGTATAATTAATCGATTAGCTCTTTTTATTCATAAATATAAATAAATTCCTGATACAAGAAGAGATGAGATGGTTTATGGAGGATAAAGAAAGATACTACTTCTGAATCAGCGTTTGTGAATACCTTTTTGAGCTCCATTGTCACTGAGTAAGTTGCTTGGTTTTAGAGTTTACAGTTTTACCTTTCTGATTATTTTATTATATAATTCTGAAATATTTTGCACTCCCCAAATTCACTTCACTTTCCATTTTCTCTGGATAATAATCCTCAATAAATTAGCTTCTACATTTTAACTGGCATTAAAGACCATATGAATTTCACACACTGTACCATGATTGTGTTTATATTGCTATGATCCCTGTGATATGGTTGATTAGATGTTCCATTTGTGGTTTGATTCTGTAGCCAGGGTATAGCACAGGGTGTCCGTCGCTCAACTCAAGTAGTTTGTATTGCTGAGGATAGACTACGCCGTTTCAGTATGTTGGCCCCAACAGGTTTGATAATGTCTTTTGAATCTATTTCATGAGAATACGATGTACTTATGAATTGGATTCGTGTTTCACCCTATCACTTGTTCAGTATCCATGCAGACGCAAGCCACCTCGAGCATCAATGTGGAGACTCCAATGGTAGCTAAAACAGCAAAGAACTTGCGAGAAGGCATTGCAAAAAGTCGTTCAGTTTTCGGAGTTTTAGTCAGTATTGCAAAGCTTTCCCGGTGGGTGTTGAACTTCTCAGCTCAACGCAGAAAGAAGCAGCAGTCTATCTGAATCTTTTGATGGTCATAAATTGTAACCATTTGATCTACAGCCACTCCACCAATAATGTGAGCCTTGTTATTATTAACATGTTTTTCAGAATGTTTTGTTACAATGAAAAACAGTTAAACATGAATACTTACATCTGTAAACATTGTTTGTTTTTCTTGTAAAAAAGACATTGTTTGTTTTTATTTTCCCTACTATTTTTATTTGTGTGTGTGTGTGGAACATCCCAAACATTCAAACTTAAATTGTCTGGAGGAAGCATGATACTGTAAATTTGAGCCATTTCATTTTTTTATTCACATTTCCCATGTCTTGGACATTAATTTCGAGAACTTATTGAAGCCATGTGTATCCTCATTCCTCAATGATAAATGAAAGGGAAATATATATATATATATAAAAGAGATAATTATTTATTAGTTTCTAATACTATTTGGTATTATTTTTCACCCAAAACACACACAACTAATAGTTCATTATTTAATAATATAATCGACAATCATTTGAAATTTTTTGAGATATATTGTTTTATCCTAATATCTGTCTCATCTCACACATGACCAAGCATGGAAAAAAAAAGAAAAGAAAGAAGCGTAGTAACTTTTATTATTCTTGTTGGACGTATATATTCAATTGTGCAATTCCCTAGATTTTTAATTTAAAAGCTAGGAAATAAGTTAGAAAAGAAGACATCTGGTTGTTTGATCACTATTAATTTATTTTTCTTTGGTTTCTGGAAGAAAAGAAAACACATTAGTGGTTAAGTAAGAGATGAGGTCAGTGTCAAGAAGGGGAAATCTTTCCAGGAAATATTACTCGTAGAGAAAATTTACAAGAAGATCTACTGAACTTGCATACACACACACACACACACACACTCTATGAAGTGCTTAGAAATTTACAACATTGAACAAAACCAAGTGGGAGAAAGAGATTTAGTTGGTTTGCCCACCTCTGCCTGGGTTTGCTGGTGGCTTTCTAGGCATCCTTACACCCAGACTGTGGATCAATGTCACTTCTTCCTGCAAAATATATAGACCACCATTAATTACTCATCAAACTAACTTGAGAGAGAGAGAGAGAGAGAGAGAGAGAGAGAGAGAGAGAGAGAGAGAGAGAGTACAGTGGTTGTAATGAAGGCATCATCTTCTTGAACAGGTGGAGTATCATGAGGATGAGTAGTTTGAGATGGAGAGTGGTTGGGAAACAAGGGATCAGAATTCAATAAACCAAAACATCCAAGAAAAGCTCGGAGGAGACAGTGCAGAAGAGAGTATGGATGTAGATGGCCATCTTCTCCACCTGAACCTCCTTCTTCTTCCATCTCTTCTTGTCTTTCATTCACTCCCTCCATCTCTTCCAAACTTTCTTTATCACTCAGACACACACTCTCTCTCTCTCTCTTTGCTTCCTTGAAACTTATTAGAGAGTGTCGTTCTCTCATTCCTCCACTCCATCAACTCCAAGGCCCCTATCTTTATTGCATGTCTTCACGGCCTTGTCTACAATGACCTAAATGACCCTACGAACCAGGGTGGAATGACGTCCTACGTGGCCTTGCATTAGTCCCCTTGAGCAGGAACAACGCTTCAATATTGTTCATTAAGAAAAAAGAAAAAAAATCTTCACATGGCCTGTATATATTCATTAACATAATATATTTATATATATACATTGAGTTGTTTGTTATGCATGTGAGCTCTATTTTGGAGACATGAGAGATTTTAATTTTTAATTATATTAAACATGGATTTCGACGTATCAAGAAAAAAACAACAGTGAAAATGATCAGTTGATAGCACCACCTCTGCCTGGATCTGCTGGTGGCTTCACAGGCTTTCTTGGGTCCTCCTCGTGGATCCATGGCCTATAATATTCCTGAACAACAACACCATTAATAATATTTCTCATCAAACTAAACATAAGTTAAGAGTTATATTAAGAGTTAGAGTTAGAAAGAGAGCTGATGCAAAACCTTGGTTATCATTCCATCATCTTCTTGTTGAGCAGGAGGGTGGTGGGAATAAAGAGGATAAGATGCCGAGAAGACAAAGTTGCCAAGAAAAGCTATTACGAAGCACAATAGCAAAGGCCATGCATAAAGATAACCATCAGCAACCCTTTTTTGTATCTTCTTCAATCCCTTCATCTCTCTCTCTCTTCCACCAATTCAATGTGTATGTATGCCTTTAAAGTACTAATTCTTTTCTCAACATTAATTACATCGGCCTTATGGCTTGATCTATACCGATTCAATGTTTTGATTTACAGTTGGAATTATTTCTCAACATTAACTACAGCGGTTACTAATTTCCTCTTGTGGCTTGCTTTATACCTCGTTCATGCAATTTATTCAGCGAATAGAATGTACCCAATTAAAGGTGAATGACGACATAAGATTAAATTTGTACATCCTGCAATGTACCCAAAAGTTGAATGAGGACATAAGGTGGAATTTAATTAAAGGGGAGGATAGGGTGCTTTGGTAATTTTGGACCACGTTATTTAATAGGGAAAGACCGCAGCATCACCAACTCTCTGAGCACACACACCATTGATAAAACGCTTCCACGGCCATTGAAGACAATAACTACTAACCAAGTTAAAGTGCTGCTCTCTGACCGCCCTATATTATAATATGTAATATTTATATTTATTCATTTTTGGTATGGCATTGGGTTCCTCATGGTATGCAGATGTGTCTGTCTGGGTGTCAAGAAGAAACCTGTTTTAATGACAACAATTAGTTTTAAAATTCATAAACAAAAGTTCTCCTTGCTCCATTTAGGTAACCTTCCCTTATTAAAGTGAGATTTTGGCCCACCAGTAGGTCCCGCTCCCCTCATAAGCGCTATGTTGCTACCAGTGTTGTGTCATCTCCCAGAAGCCTGGAATTTTAGTCCAGATTCTATTAAAGCTGAATGGGTATTGCTTGAGTTCTTGTTGGCTGCATGTCAAGGTAATAGGCACGTGGTCCAAACAGATGCGTGGCATCGTTGTCTGCAAGATTCGGGGGAAAGCCAACATCCATTTTAGCGATAGAAGGAATCTATCAAGTCATATCATAGTTGGGGATTGCCTCCCATTTGTTCAGTTGTATTGTCTACCAAAGAGAGGGGGATCAAAAAGTTCTAGTTCCTTTATGATATTGTTGAATTCATCCTGGTTTTGTGCATTACCTGCTCCTGTGTTCCTATCTGCCTGATTCCTTGTTGAGTTGAAGTCTCCTCCTATTAACCATGGGCCTTGCCATTTTCTCCGGACTGACCTCAGCTCCTCCCAAAAGTCTGGCTTCAGGTGTCGACTGCATGGTCCATAGACCGTGGTAATCATCCATCTGGTATGATCATCTTTCCTCTCTAGTATAACCGTCGCAGAGTATGTGCCAAGGAGTTCCTCGATCCTTTGGTATTGTGTTGATGTCCATCCGATGCAGCATCCTCCCCTAGTATCGCAAGCCGGTAAGATAAGTCTTTCTGTATGGTAGTGCCCTCCTATAGTGTTCCAGATTCGATTGTCCACGACTTGTAGTTTCGTTTCTTGTAAACAAAACACGTCCACTTTTTGTGTTGCTATGAAATCCAGACTAGAAAACGCTTCTTGTGTTTCCCTAGTCCCCTGACGTTCCATGATATGACTTTCATGGGTTCACCTGGTCAGGCCTTGTGTTTGCTGGCGGTGGGGGGTTTATTTGCACCCTTGCCCTCCGGTCCTCCCTCTCAGCCTCCATGTGCCTCATTGGCTGAGCACATGTTCAGCATTCCCTGCTTTGTGATCCAGGTGTACACCTACCCTCTGTGCTGTCGCAAGGATCTTTTTGTTAGGCCATTCTATAAGTATGAGGGGGACTGTGGTTAGATTGGAGTTAATCAACTCCAGGGCCAGGTTGTTCTATTCTATTGCATCCCCTCTTGGTGGTTTTCAATCCTTTTTTTTTCCATTGGTTACAGTAGAGTTATTCGGGCCAGCCTGTTTGGTGTGTTGGGTCGGGTTACATTGGACTGGGTTAAGTGATGGGCTTAATGTAGTTTGGCCAGCTTAGGACGGGTTACATTGGATTGTTGGGCCTGAAACTGGAGTAAGCCCAGCATGGCTGATCCCAATAGAGGGCCACTGCTTGGCAGACCAACTGATTCCCCTGCCTCACAGATTGCGCGTGTAGCCAACTAGGCTCCGCCAGGCCTCCTTTGCAGTTCACGCGAGCTGGGTCCGGATAGGGCTGGGCTCCCTTGGCTCAGCGGGTCCAGATCGTCTGGGTGCCCAACTGAGGGTGGGTCACCAGCTGTGGATGAACTCCCATGCCATGTCGTGATCAATGCCCGGATGGTCTCCGCAAAGTCCGGTTTTTCCTGTTCCTCATCCTCTTGACCGTTGCCTGCAAGGTCTGTCACAACCGGCGCCTCGAGTCTCCCGCGTGTCTTATCTCTGGCACAGACCTCATAGCAGCGTCTTTCCCTACTTCACCCTGTACGTCAGCCGCCTCGGATTGGACTGTTGCTTCCTTTGTTGCTATCCCTGTACTGCGGTCCGCGCGTTCTCAGGTTCTCCCCATCGGACGGGTGGTTTTCCTGGGGGTCTTCTCTTTCCCTGATGATGATGCCATTCCAACGTTCGCCGTTTGTCCTCGCTGGAGGTCCTTCTGTTTCCATCATTGGGGCCTTCCCCTTGTCCTTCCGTTGTGCCTGCGCCTGCTCGAGGATGATGTTCTCCTTCGTTGTTTGTATTATGAGCGTCGTTCAGTCCCTTTTCCTGTGACCTCCCCACGGCAGCGGCTCTTGTCCCTGCTCTAATTTAATCACGTATATATGTTGGAGGGTGGTGATAATGCAGTGGATGGCGCATGGTAAGGTTCTTGGCTACCGAATTCGGAGATACGCCTTGATGTCCTGTGTGCATGGCCCACTTTGTCCGTCGAGGTGCACTAAGTCCCCGGCGCGCTTCAACATTCTCGGCCAAGCAGGCCCCGGCCCAAATGAACATGGATGGTCCTGACGACCACCCAGGTATGAGCCCCGTCTGGCTTCTTTGGTCCATAGAGGTCTGATGACCATGCTTCAAACTAGTGGGTGCACTCCGGCCGCCTCATATCAAGCACAGAAGAGGAAAGATTGCAGGCACTTCGGGCCAAATATAATAACATGATCAAAAGAATTTTGTATTCAAGAATCACCTGGCTGAAGGAAGGGGACCAGAATATAAAATTCTTCCATTCAATAGCCAACCAGAGGAAAAACATAAATTGGATTCACCAGATTAACATTAACGGAATCACCCTCACAGAACCAATTGAAATTGCCAAAGGGATATCAGATCACTTCACCCGAATTTTCGGGAGCCAAAGGCCAAATAGGTACTCCATGGACTGGACTCAAATGTTCGCCAGATCAGAACACATGGCTCTGACCCACCTGGATAATCCATTTATTGAGGCCGAAATTTTAGCAGCCATCTACGACCTCAGCGCGGAAAAGATGCCAGGACTCGATGGATTTCCTATGAACCTATACCAGCAAGGTTGGAACTTCGTCAAGGAAGATCTCTTGTAGACCTTTGAGGAATTGTATCAAGGTATGGCCGATCTCGAAAGACTGAATTGGGTACATATCCTACTCATTCCAAAAGCCGACGAAGCAAACTCATTTGAATACTACCGACCAATAACTATGCTCAACTGTTCCATCAAAATCATCACAAAGGTCCTGGTCAACAGACTCCAGACAGTCATCTCGGGATTGGTGAACGAAAACCAAACAACCTTCATCAAAGGAAGATACATTCACGACGGTATAATAGCAGCGTAGGAGATAATATATGGGATGAAATCGAGGGAAGGAATCCTAATGAAAGTTGACTTTGAAAAAGCGTTCGACTTGGTAGACTAAAACTTCCTCCTGGAAATCCTTCAAGCACGAGGATTCAGACAATGATGGGTGGGGTGGATCATGACCATCCTCTACTCATCAAAATCAACCTTTCTAATCAATGGTACCTCGATGGGCTATGTCAGGCACAAGAGAAGACTCCGACATGGGGACCCGCTCTAGCCCTACTATTCATCCTCGCCACGGATATCTTCACCATGATGGTGACAAGAGCTGTTCGCGAGCACCTTTTTGAGGGATTCAGAATCGGGCCCAAAGGGGATGAACAGGTGGCAGTCCTATTCTACGCGGATGATCTCCTTATCCTCAATTTCGGAAAGGAAAATGATTTTAGAACACTAAAAGTCATTTTCTATCTGTCTGAGGGGCTCTCGGGTTTAAAAATTAACTATAGCAAGAGTGTCATTGTACCATAGGGACTGAACATGTCAACGCCATGAACATCGCCCAGATCATGCGATGCAGACTTAGCCAGCTCTGAATAAACTACCTAGGCATCCCCCTAGCTAGAAGCAGACCCTGCAGGGAAGACTAGAAAAAGCTCATTCAGAAGGTCCAGAATAAACTGGCAGCATAGAAAGGGAGGCTGCTGTCGATGGGAGGAGCATTACTCTCCTCAACTCGACCTTGTCAACAATACCGAATCATTGATGGCCATGTACAAGCTACCACACTGGGTAACGTACCAAATTGAAGGGATACGAAGAGACTTCCTGTGGAGGGCACCAACCCAGAGTCAAAATCCTACCACCTAGTAAAATAGGAGAGACTAACTCAACCAGGGAACTAGGGGGATGGGGGATCCTCAACCTAAAGGCTTTCAACAGCCAACTTCTCGGCAAGTGGTGGTGGCGCCTCCTAAGAGGGGAAACCGGGATCAGTGGAAGAATCATTGCGCATGCCTATTCCCCGGAGCACTCAACTGAACCCATTCAGAGAGGCCCCCACACGTGTTTCCTTCTTCTGGAAGGGGCTCATGGAACAACGTGACATAACCATGGCCAACATGGTTATGAAACCAAGGACAGGAGAATCAACCAGGATCTGGCTCGACAACTGGATAAATGGACGCCCAGAACTCCAAACACTGTGGATGAATGCAGACCACACAGTTCTGGATGTAAAACAATGGCAACACCCAAGGGACTTACTCCTCAAACCAGGACCGATATCGCAAGACGCAGAAGAACTACTCTAAAACATGTAGAACACCTGAACCAGGGAAGGACTGGGGAGGAAGATAGAAGGCTATGGAGGCTCACCTCAAATCAAACCTTTACAGTCAAATCACTCTATCTATTCAGTATCAACAAAGGAATGAGAAGCTCCCTACCTGCAACATTCTGGAAACAAGCTTCCCTCCTAAAAGTCAAGCTCTTTTTATGGTTGGCGCCGGAAGACAAACTCTCCACGCTGCAAAACCTAGCCAAAAGAAATTGGAAGGGGGAAAGAACCAGGTGCTACCTATGTGATCAAGAAGCAGAAACTACAGAACACCTGCTTCTCTAATGACAGTACTCATCCGAAATTTGGGCACACTACAGCTACATCCTTTGGAGCCGGAATACCCCCACCAGGATGCAAGATCTATGGGGGCGGCCCCAATTCTCTAAACAACTGGAAAAAGAGCTACGCGTGGGCTGGAACCTTCTTGTGTTGGCAATGACCTGGAGTCTTTGGATAGAGAGAAATAGGAGATGGTTCAATGATAAACAACGTGTTTGCTAGAAACTAATTCGCCACTCCGACTTCCTCTTCCTCTCCTGGTTCAATAGCGCACATGCCACTAAAAGAGGTCAACTGCAAATAATACAACACTTTATCAGACACAGCTTAACGCTCATCAGGGAGGAAGCGACCTCGTGCACTTTGGGAGAGGATTTCAAAGATGAAGAAAGACACGAGAATCTCTCGCCTATAGGGCCGCACGATCAGGCCACAACAGCCGGCCATTGTGCCCACTCGATCCATCAAGGGATCGGAATTAACAATGTAACAACATCTTTCAAATAAATGAATGTGGTTTATCCACTTCTCCAAAAAAAAAAAAACACACACAATTTTTGCCTATTCTTTAAATTTTAATTAAAAAACTTTATTTAATTGGGAAATATCTTTAAAGAAAAATATACAGGACCAACTCAAGAAGCCTGTAGGTTTGGGTTCTTTCTGAATTTAATGATACTTTCTCATTCACAAGTAATTACAAAGTAATGTTATTTATATTTTGGAAAAAAAAATTAAAACTTATCAAATAAACAACCCAAATGATTGGCTGTGATTGAATGGCATTCAGAAAATCCATTTAACAAAAAATATTTTGAATAAATAATATCTACTCGTGAACATTTGAATTTATCAAGCAATTCTTGCCTAGACCTCTCCAATGGAGTAAACTATTCACAAATCATCACATAACAATAAATCATTTAAAAGTTTTTTTTAATTATCACATGGAGCATATACAATAACTTGACAGAAAAAAATTATTAATCATATATTCATTTACACACACAACAAACCATTTGGAATGAGCACTATTCATATTTCTGCAGTATTTGCTGAACTCAGTCAGCATCAGCTGCCAAGCTTTTTTCCCATGACATTATATAGATGGTAACAGATTACAAATGAATATAATGGCACTTTCCACAAACTATGGATGATATGAAAACAAGCCCCTCAGTCAGAATTTAGTTCCACAAATCGAAGAATGCAGTTATTAATATATATATATTTTTTTCTAAGAGTACATTAAAGAATACGGTACTGGTTGAATATAGTCTAGATACAAAAAATTAACATTAGTTTACAAAAAGGGAATCACTGAGCAAGCTTCCTCCATATGCCTTCCGGTGCCTGAAGACATTTTACCTTCCTAAAGACAAAACCTGTCTTTGGAGGGTTGCCATCTACAAGAGAATTCTCATATATTTCTTTGCATTCTTGCACCGCCTATTTAAGATTCAAGAAGGATTTCTGAAACCAAGTTTTTTTTGAAACATAGCATATGTTGAACTCCTAATCCGGATGCATAACATAAACTTGTATCCTTAATGAAAATTTCCTATGCAGTAGAATCCTCGAATTTATATGTATCGAAACTTTAGCTCTTAATTAAATAAAACTGTGGTTTATCCACTTTATCAAAAAAAAAAAACCTTAGTCCAATCTCTTATGTTTCACACAAAAAATCACCTTCTGAAAGTCACTTGGCAAAAATCCATAAGAAATTTACCAAATGTGTTCCTAATCTCAAATGCAAAGGGTTTCTTGCAATCTCAGTATTTCCTCAATATCAAATTCTTTGTGAATGAGTTGGTTGAAAGGTTCAAAAATCCACATGAGAATTTAATGGAACTACAAGGATAATTACCTCCTTTGCATCCTTAGACGGTATACCTTCTCGCAAGGCCACAAGTTTCTCAACAATCTCAGGCTGCATGAGAAGAACAAATCAATAGCATTGTCTGTTAAGCATTATGCAAGGCTATAAAAAAATATAAGTGGCTTTATAATGTTGCCCTTCAAATTTACTGCCAGGGTATTTAGCAACCATAGAAGGGTGCTTAACATAAATCTCTTGCAATTTTGAAGAGAATCTTCAGAATGGAAGGATTTACCGGGCAATCTGGTTGATGTTCAAGAATGTTTGTGTAAATGAGAGTGAAAGTGTCCAAGCTCTCAGCTGAAGCCAGCTCCCTTAGATCTGTGAGAATTCTCACTCTGCTTTCAACTTTCTGCAGTAAATCTCAGAGAATTCAGAGGATGAGAGAATTAAATAAATAGAGCATGCAATTTATGCATTTGAAAAGAAACCACAAAATGAGAAAAGGTACACAAAAAAGTATGGAGAAATTAATATTCAGTGAATTATCTAGTGTAATACTTGTTGTGCAAAACGAAGCTTGAAAGTATTCATAGATGACATTTGCAGGATACATACAAGGATACCACCAGGTAATAGGTGCACTTAGACCATATTCTTTGATTTTAGGACTTTCTGGACTTCAAATTTATGACATTCATACAAACGCTAGTTCAAGACTAAAAGGAATTTTTTAGCTAAGCAATCAACATCCCATTCTGGAGTGTGATCAGAAACAAGCCAATAGATCTATAAATGCATCCAATTAACTCAACAAAAATCACCAATTTAATATATAATGGCATCAGACAAGGACTAATTTCACCAACCTGACAACCTAATCAATACTCAACAGGGTTGATGATAAATGCACAATTGTATATATATTACCATCATATTTGCAGGCATTTATCTCGATATTTCGCGTCAATTTCTCTATTTTTGTGCTTCTCTGGGTTTGTTTTATATTTGAGCAGGTAAAATAGATACCTAGAGCAAAAAGAAAGAGAAACGAGGCAAACCAGGGCGAAACAAACCAAAAATGGCCTTTACAGAGATGTGCACGGCCATAGTACAATGTGGCAAGCCCGTGCACAAACCCGTGCACATCTTTGTACTCAAAACTCGTCAAAAACATTTGGCACGGGCGTACAGATGCTTGGCACACCCGTGCACCCTACAGCCACAGCCTATAAATGAGCTGCAACATTCCAGAATTTATTCCAAGAGATCTAGGACTCCAAATCCAATCTCCACCGTTCAGATTGAAGAAGTGGTTAGGAACATCCAGTTAAAATTTCAGGTCGACCCAAGTTGATTTGGTCACCCGATCGATCACTTGATGAAGATTGTGCAGACCAGGAATTTCAGTCCGATTTATCCCGAATTTATTTCAAGATTATCTAGACCTACTCCAACTCAAACCAGAAGTTATCCAGAAGTGGGAGAACGATTATGCCTCAAATTTCCATCCTATATAAACCCTATGGAGGAGGAGAATAGATCTACCTTTGGGCGGGGACCCAGATCATCTTTGGATGGGAGCTCGAGATCCGGACGTTGGGCTGAGTAGCCGAAGAGATTGAAGGCGGAGAAGACATCAAGCCAGGGAGCCCTATGTTTTTAATTATGTCTTCTCCTATTTTCTCTGTTAGTGTATCCATTAGCATGAGAGGCTAAACCCTTTCGGTGGTGTCTCCGATACATGAACCCTACGATATTTTATTAATCGAATTCGTTATTTATTAGTTTTCTTTTATGGATGGATCTTGTGATTCTGTGCTTGATTGATATGATTGTGTTGTGCATGAGCCATGGTCATATACCTTGCTAGGTCTAGCAAAGCATATTCATGCTTAGGGTTTTGATTGCATGCCTCCTCTACACATAGATTCATATCTGTCTTAGTTAGGTTACAACTAGGTATAGGTAATGAGTTTGATCTGCATACCGAGAGATCGGATGTGGCATCTAGACAATGCAATTGTAGAACTCCCAAGAGTCTACTAACAGAAAACTAATATTTAGAATTTGATTGTTAATAAATGAATCCTAGGGGAATTGAGATCTGAGGTGCCACGCTTCATCTCTAATTTCTCATAACCATTTGTTCGCATTAGTTTACATTAGGATCAAACAACCAAACACAACTACTTTTCTTAGTCTCACACTAGATAGCAAGCATAGTTAGTACTAGTATTCTAGTCCCCGTGGATTCGATAACCCTACCTTTAGGTACTTTATTACTTGATCGACCCCATACACTTGTGGGTAGTTGTCACACACCCTGCGCGTGCATCAAGTTTTTAGCGCCGTTGCAGGGGACTGACAACACTAGGAACATTAGGATTTGTTACTCTAGTTAGGTAGTTTACTTTACTTTTTCTAGAATCCAAAAAAAAAACAAATAAAAAACAAACAAAAAACAAATCCAAAATTTGAAAATTCCTGTATTAGATTTTCACTATCTTTTGTGCCTAATTGAATATCTTTATTGAATTGATAATGACTTTTCTTTCAGGTGACGAAGATTACAACATGACTTGCTATGGGCAACCCTTACTGGTGGATCTTCTGGCTTATTACACTCACTGCATTGACATAGACTTGTCAGAACCAAAGCCTACGGACGTTAAGGAATTGGATTACAAGTAATTCGATGTCATCTAATGGGCAACCCTCATTGGAAGATCTCCTTCCATATCACACTCATCGTATTGAAACGGCATTGCGAGAATCAGAATCTTGGGAGGTCAAGGAATTGAATTTGGAGAATTGGTGTACAAGTCCAAAGTAAACACAGGTCTATTCTCGAAGGAGATAATAACTGTTCCCCCATTGGTAGTTTACGAGGCACCTCCCATCGAGGAATTCATGTTTAATTCCATGGACTGGGATGATGTAAACAGATGGGATGTGGAAAATCAGGAGCCCCAACAAGATATCGAGACAAACTTGGAACAAAGCCTGATTGCAGAAGAAAAGGAGTATTTTGAGGGAAAAGTCGAGGAAGCCTTTGGAGAAGCCAACCCGGGTGAAGATCTCAACAAAGAGACTTGGATACAATTGAGACCATCCATCGAGGAACCCTCGGAGTTTAAACTGAAGAAGCTACAATAATACCTCAAGTACACTTTCCTGGAGCGAGATATGGAGGACCTCCTTGAGTATACACCACCATCTGGTAAGGACAATGAAGACACTCATTGACGCCGGGCAGGGTAGTGATTAACCTGCGGGCGGTGGTAAACAGGGGGGATTGATAGAGCAAGAAAAATGGAGGACAAACAGAGAAGAAAAGTCTCTAAAACTTTAAAAGAAAAATAACTCAATAATCAATGAATAAAATTTAACCCACAAGCTCGGTTTAAATAGCTAAAAAACTAACCTAGATAACCTAAAAATTCTATCTTTTTATCCAAATTTGCCCAAATCGGCAAATTTTGGTAAAATAGAAAAACTTATCTAATTCTAAAATAACTAAACAAAACAAATAACTCCTAAAAATCCGAGTTCAAATCGGATTCATATCCTATCCTAAATTGGCATACGAAGTATTGCCAAAAATGGAAAAAAAACACAGAGAAACGAAAAAACGACGGGGAAAACTGTGAAATTTTAGGGTGAAGGAAGGGTCCATCGAGCAAATTTGGATGGACCCCATGTGCGCGTCGAGACGAGCTTTCCGAATTGGGGTTGAGCGCGCGAATCCGATATCGGTAGCCAAAGTTATGGCCAAAATACTGAAACGTGTCCAAAGTGCTCCCCAATTCCGGACTTGGCTCGATCACCTTCCGCCTTTACGTCGGTCCGCCAAGTCGTGGTATACCAAAGCTCTCATGGTGCAATCAGATAGCTCGACATCTTTTGACTCAGGCTCTCCTGCATCACTCATCCTCCTCCTTTCTCTCAATGGGTACTGCCACAAGATCTGAACGACCGAGTCCAATCTGTTTTCTAAGAAAAGGAAGAAAGTATGGAATCTTGCTCTGTGAATCCTAATGCGGAGGAAGAGTGTTCGATCAAACCCAACATCGATGCCATTGCAAGAAAAAGAGCCGAACGAAGATATCACTTAAAGTTGTTGAAACAGTTGTTGGGGGTAATACGAATTCAAAGTATACGATCTTCCATGTTCACTGAAAGGGTAGCCCTGAAAGATGCTAAGTTATATGCCGAGTCTATCAAGACTGTGAAGAAGGGGCAAAGAAACTACAAAAGGGAAGGTCTTGAGAAGGATGCATCGGCTCTGATCATCAAAGAGCCAAAATAACAAAAAGGTACGTTAAGCTAATGACGTAAAACAAACGCTTCTTGGGAGGCAACCCAAGTTTGGTTAGTTTTCCAATTCACCTTTTTAACTTTATTTAATATTATAGTAAATGGGTTTTTAAGAAAAAGATTGGAGAAGACGGAAAGGTAGAGACCTATAAGGCCCGTCTTGTTGCTAAGGGATACCGTCAAAACGAAGGAATAGACTATGACGAAACTTTCTCTCCCATAGCAATGCTCAAATCAATTAGGATTCTTCTTGCTGTAACAATATACTATGATTATGAAATATGACAAATGGATATGAAAACGACTTTCCTTAATGGTGAGCTGGAAGAGGATGTGTACATGACACAACCTGCCCCGTCTGATCATAATAAAGTTTGCAAGCTTCAAAGGTCAATTTATGGACTAAAGTAAAGCTTCTCGGAGTTGGAATATTCGCTTCAACAAGACAATTGAAAGGTTCAATTTTGTTAGATGGGAAGAAGAACCTTGTGTGTACAAAAAGTTTAGTGGGAGCATAGTTATTTTCTTAGTATTGTATGTTGATGATATATTGCTCACTGGGAATGACATACCATCATTGCAAAATACAAAGATTTGGCTATTTGAACAGTTCTCCATGAAAGACTTGGGAGAAGCAGCTTATATATTAGGAATAAAGATCTATAGAGATAGGTCTAAGAAGTTGCTTGGACTTTCCTAATCTATGTACATTGATACCATCTTAAAGAGGTATAACATGGAAAATTCCAAAAAGGGCTATCTATCGATAGGTACTGGAATTACTCTCAGTAGAGAGGATTTTCCTCAAACTTCTGATGAGAGAGAACGCATGAGTAGAATCCCATATGCTAGTGCAGTGGGAGCTATCATGTATACCATGACATGTACACGTCCTGATGTGGCTTATGCACTTGGAGTGGCTAGTCGATATCAGGCGAATCCTGGTGAGGAGCATTGGAAAGTAGTTAAGACCATTCTTACGTACTTAAGAAGAACTAAAGACCAATTCCTCATCTATGGAGAATCTGAGTTGAAACTAGAAGGTTATACTGATGCAAGTTTCGCTTCAGATAAAGATAATAGCAAATCTATTTCTGGTTATGTTTTCACCTTAAATGGTGGTGTAGTGAGTTGGAAGAGTTCCAAGCAAGCTACGGTAATGATTCGATGTGTAGCGAGTAATATATAGCAGCTATTGAAGCTGCTAAGGAAGCAGTTTGGATAAAGAAGTTCTTAACTGAACTTGATGTGGTTCCTTCAATAGAAGGTGCTCTTCCACTATTGTGTGACAATACTGGAGCCATCGCTCAAGCAAAAGAGCCGAGGTCATATCAAAAATCCAAGCATATTCTGCGAATGTATCACTTGATTAGAGAAATCATTGAGCGTGGAGACGTCAAAATTCACAAGGTTGATGGAAAGGAAAATTGTCACACCCCGGCCTCGGGCACGTGAGCAGACCGGCCGTACCTAAGCGGAGATGAGCCCCGCTCGGGCACAAGGCCTAAGTGACTAAAGCAATAACACAAGTGCGGCGGAATAATAATAATAAGTCAGATGACATAAATCAGAGTATAATATCAGCGGAAGATAAGAACCTAGGGTACAAGCACCCTAATGGTTAATACAAGTCTGATCTTATACGGATCCAAATAGGAGGTCCTCATACATAAATAAAAATGCATAAGAGGTCGCCAACCTCAGCTACAACCCTGCCCCGCGTACGATCCTGGTGGCTCACGTCTGCTACTCCGTGGGATCTGAAAAGGGATGAGAACAAGTGTATGAGCTTTCGGAAAGAAAGCCTAGTAAGTACCTCGCAAGGTGGGTGAGCAAGTCATGAATGTCGAGTGATAAGCAAATAAGGCAAATCAGTAAAACATGACTGAGCAAGCACACGGGGCTACACCTCGCACAACCAAGCATCTAGGAGTTTCGGAGTCAAGCAATGACGAGGACTCCTAATCTCAACTATGGCCTCAAAGCCCGAAGATCATCCAATGGAAGAGCTATCAAAGTATCCCCCGATCAGCCTTCAGCCTCAGCTGGAATCGTCCCGTGGTCGGGAATTCGGCAGCGCTACCCTTATACATGTCGACACGGCCAGTGTATCGTCCCACTGACAAGGTTGGACGGCCAGAGTATCGTCCCCCTGGCATGGATGACAGAACGCCAGAGTGTCCTCAGCCCTAGACGCTCCAGGTTGGAGCACCCACACTCCACTGATCCTTGCGGAATGGTAGTACAAAACACATCCAACAGATGCCAACAACCAACATACCAATACACATAAATATGGAAACAATAATCCAATAAACCAAGAAGGTAAGCATGTATATATCACCAGGGCAACAATAGATGAATATCAAGTAAAGTATTATGTTAGATCAAGTCAAGTAAATCGCCCCATCAATGAGTGGGGAGATATGATAAGCAAAAGCACTCACGTGCGCAAGCATGTACTCAAGATATAGAATATGCCAAGAAAGCCCATGACTGGGCTGGAACTAGGCAAGATGACTTACCTGTATGAGCAGAAGTGTCTATTAGCTAGTTGTTGTCCCTCCCGATGTGACTCTTTGCTCAGCCTTGGATTCGGGATCTGATAATGAAAATCTATTTCTCAGTATACCTCGTATTCATACACAAAAGTAATCACCCACGATCAGGTCTACTCACATTAATAATGCACGTAATATACCCTCCTAATAAAGTAAGTGATCTTTTAATTAAATGGATTTTAAATATTATATATATATATATATATATATATATATATATATATATATATATATATATATATATATATATATATATATATATATTACCTCATCACTTATTGCACTGTAATTCGTTTCTATGAACATTTGGCCCCTTAATGAATTATAACCTATCATGATAATGGCATACCATGCAGGCATGTTATGGGAGCACTAGTGCTCCTCCATCATCAAGGCTTAGCAGCCATGGACTTCCCAGTAGTACCCAACCTTTATTATGCTTTATAATTATTCATGCAAATTATTGGGTCACATGTGCATGGTTATTCAAAGACCCTCATGATCATCATACTAGTATGTCCCCATGAACTCCATTACCATGATCTTATCCATCCACACATGACCTCAAGTACCCACTCAGAGATTCTAAGTATGGTGATATACCAAATAATCATACATCTTCTCCCTAGCTAACCATGCCCACTAGGCTGGCCTACCCCCATCTCATGAGCCATGCACACCATCAATTATGTTTCTCTCTTGAAGCTAAACCTAACCCACTCTAATAAATAGCTCACTGTGTGCACAAACCATCAGCTTTCCCTCACACAGCCTCAGCACCCATGCTTGCATGCTATTATTTCATGTTCTCCCTTGCCCTCATGCAACGTTCTATCTACGAATTATCAAGCGATAAAAGAGAGCAGGGCTCACCCGCGATCCTTCACGGTGACAGCTCAGGCTTCCCCTTCGTCCGGTTTGGCCGCTCGAGTCTACTGCCTCCTCACGGCGGAGTGAAAGTGTTTCCACCCGGTTGCTGGACGCCTCCTACCTCCCCCGTTCGTGGCGGAGCTATTCACTACTTAAGGTTGCAGGAGCTCTCCCTTGGCGTTCTCTCTCTCTGTTGAGTATGTGGGGATGAACTCCTCTTCATCCATTCTCTTAATAGGCGACAGAGGGGTGACAAGATGACACACTGCAACGCCCCTCCCTCCATCTGTATTGTCGGTGCGCGCTGTACCGCCCGCCGTACATACGACCTACCCCAGTTCCTTAGAGCGATTGAATCCGGCTGGCGAGCTTGCTGCTAATTAAGACCCTGGGTTCGCTTAATATCTCATTCCAAACAGGTCATTACATGGCCATGCTCTTGCATGAGGTGTTCCCATCTTGAACCCTTAAGCTGCCACCTGTGACCTTCTATCACAACTTCCGTTCATATTGTGATGATTGTAATTTTAATGGCAGCCATAAAGCCATTATTGTGTTAGCACTTATCTCTCAGCCAACCTGAACGCCATCACATCCACCATCAATGCTAGCTTTTGAATTCCAGCCACATGAATAAAGCATTTACTTATAGTGTATTATATTATATTTTATAATATAACATATAATACACTCCAATCAATCCTCGTGATTTCATATATTTCCTAGTTAACCCGTAATATATATATATATATATATATATATATATATATATATATATATATATATATATATATATATATATATATATATATATTAGGTTCAAGCTATCTAATTACTTTCCAACTAGGCCCTTAATAATAATTAGGACCTCAATTAAGAGTTTATTTACTCCATAATTTGTGCGGGTTTTACAAAAATGCAGCAGATCCATTCACCAAGGCTCTTGGTGCAAAGGAGTTTGACAAGCACAAGTGGAAATTGGGAATGAAGTACATGACCGATTGGCTCTAGTGCAAGTGGGAGATTGTTAGGGATATAGTTGATATGCCCTAGACCCAATCTCTTATGTAATAATTTAAACACATTTCAAACAATGCAGTTTGATAAATATATGGCATTGTCTTTCTTTTGTTATCATATTAAGTGTTTAATATGATGAAGTCCTTGATTAAATTTAAATACTTGTCATTATGACAGAGATGATCATAATAATGAGAGTCAAGTCTTAAACTATTTAATCTAAAGAAAGTTCTTGATCATAGGATCATTAAGCTTAGGACATTAGTGATCCGATTAGATCAATATATATGTGATAGTCTTTATAAGATAAAAATTAGTTGATCTCATTAACTAAATCACATATATAGATGATGCATATGGAGATATGATCATTGAACTGACTCAATTGAGAATTCCTATTGGTAATATTACCATAAACTGTCAATAGGATATTCTCTTGGAGAATGAGATATAATAGTTCCTTTGACCTTAGATCATCATAGTAATTAACAAGCTATTTATCATACTTTGATTCTAGACACCTATTGCCCTAGGACGATAGTTGAAAGGATATTGGGTATGATTAAATACTTGTAGAATTAATGATTGATCAAGATGGAATCTGTCAACTCTTGGTAATGAGTTTGAGCTCTATGTTGTCATTATTTATAAACGACTAAGTTAAGACCTTGACCAGGGCAATCGAATGAAGAAGAAAAGAGTTTCTTAAGTCATTCGTTGGTCGGTTATAATTGACATGAAACATAGTTGGCAACCTATTGGGATTTGACAGGTCAACCATATCCTAGGGTTAGCCCCGAGATTTATAGACAGAAGGAAAATATTACATTATTCTTCAATAGGTTCTTGAGAGTATTTGTATACTTCATGCTATCTGATCGTTAAGGAGTGTTGCTAGACGCCAACCTTGATTAGTAAATTAGTATGACTAATTTACTATCGGCTTAGTATTGAACCTATGGGGTCACACACTAACGAGTGTTCTGATCTTTGCTATAGGATTAATTATTTTATTATTTGATGATTAAATTAGATTATTTGATTAATCAAATAAATAAATTAATTAGTCCAAATGGAATATTATTATATTCCTTACTAGCATAGAGAATATGAATAATATATTTTGGACAAATTGAATAATGCATGCATGTGGTGTTTTAGGAAAACCAAAAGGTATTTGGATACCCGAAAGGTTTTGAGAAGGCCAAAAGCCACATGCATGCTTGATGGTTTTGGAAAACCCAAAAGGTTTTGGAAAACCAAAAGCCATATGCACTTGATGGTTTTGGTTTTGGGAAGACCAAAGGGTTTTAGGAAAAACCAAAAGGTTTTTGGAAACCCAAAAAGTTTTGAGAAACCTAAAGGCTTATGCAAAATACTTATACTTATAATGTATAAGCTTGCATAGCTTGTGGTGTTTTTTTTTTCTTTGAAAGATAAAAAAAAGAGATACAATCCGTCAAGTGAGTTTTTGAGAGTCAAAACCATTTATTTCAATTTGTTCATCGATTCCATTTGTCAAAAGGGTGATAGCAAAGGTTGGTCTCGGTGTGGATACGCATAGAGTCTTCGCATTATCTAAGAGGTTTAGAGAGAAAAGGAATTAGCTTCCAAGGTATGTTTTAGATCCAATCTTTAACATGTTAGATAAATTTTAAATGCAAATAGATCTTCCATTGGATTATTTCGCCTTCCGCTGCGTGTTTTGAACACCGAATAATCCTACAGTGGTATCAGAGCCACGGGTCTTTGTGTTTAAAACTTATTGCTAAATTTATTTATTTTGCAAGAATTTCTTTTATATGTGATATATTGGTTTATTCTTGCCTCTAATTTTTGATACATGTGATGTATATATAAAGGATGTACTCTTAGCATATGAAATTTTTGTTTATTTACTACATGCATATTCTTTATATAATTTTTGAATTATATGTTACATATGATGTAAATCAATTTAGGATTAATTGCATGTATACAACATGAAATTAATTCATATGCTATAAGTGATTATATCACTATGTTGTTAAAGGATTGTTTTAACATATGATATTTTATTTACTACATGCATGTCCTTGATATAATTTTATGATTATATGTTACATATGATGTAAATTAATTTAGGACTAATTGCATGTAGACAACTTGAATTTAATTCATATGCTATAAGTGATTATATCACCTTGATATTAAAATATTGTTTTAAGTATATGAAATATTGTTACATGCTTGTTCTTTATATGATTTTTGAATTATATGTTACATATAGATGTAAATTAATTTAGAACTAATTTCATGGGTGATTAGATCACCATGTTATTAAAAGGTTGTTTTAATAACAAATTCCCTCCCACTAAAATTGAGTTCTTAAATAATAAGATATAAGATATTTTATTATATAGCTTTCCATCAAATAAATATTCTTTTATTTATCTCTTGTTTATAAGGAGCGGCCTGACAACCAGGAGACTTGTAGTTCAAGAATAAATTAAAAAATATTTATTGCATAAGATGCGTATAATGGAAAGAATTATTTATTTTATACTATATGCCTGGACTACCCGGGGGAGTATGAAACTCAATAAATTCTTTTGCCATTATGATGGTTGAACTCAACTATGCCAATAGGAACGACCTGACAACCAGGGGACTATTGGGCATGGAGCTATTTAAGGAAGTTGTATAGAGATACAATTAGTAAGTGTACCTACCTTGAAAATATGTGTGAGAAACGACTTGACTACCAAGGGGCTCATTCTTATTGTTTAAGGATTCCTTTACTCCACTAAATAGAAATAAATATTTCTAAAACTATAATGAGGGTACATTGTTAATTAGTGGAAATATCATTTAGATAAAAGTCCATGTCTTTATGATATCTATAAATGTGTTCTTATATTGTTGTATTTTTTTTCTTAATTTTAGATTTCTCAATATGTCTGCTATATCATTGTGCGGCATACTTGATGCCAACAAGTTGGTTGGACCAAATTTTGATGACTGGTACCAAAATTTCAGAATTGTTCTCATGCATGAAAAACTTATTGATGTGATCGATAAGACTGCCATAGAAATCCCATCTGAGGATGATGCTAAAGCTACCAAGGATTATCAGAAATTCTTGGAGAATCGTCTTACTACCGAATGCATCATTCTTGCCTCTATGAGTTCTGAACTCCAGAGGAAACATCAGGGTATGAATCCATCTGTAATAATCGAACATCTTAAGAAGATGTTTGCGCAAGAAAGCGTAATGTACCTTATACCAGCCTATCTAAGGCTTTATTTGGATCCAAGTTGATCAGAACTCTCCAATTGGGCCTCATGTACTCAAAATGATTGATCTTATTGAAGAACTTGAGAAGTCAGGTTGCACACTTGGAAGGGAGCTTTCTCAAGATTTGATCTTGCAGTCACTACATGAGTCCTTTTCACAATTCATTATTAATTTTAACATGCATAAAATGGATTGTGATCTTCATGAGATGCTCAATTTGTTGATTGATTATGAGAATCAAATAGCATATGAGAAGAAGAAAGGAACTGTCATGTTGGTTGGCAACTCTTCTAATAAGAAGGGTAAGGGCAAGAGAAAACCAAAAAAGAAGCCTACTATGCCTAAGGGGGGTGTGACTAAACCCAAAGGTAAAGAGGGCAAAGCGACCAATCTGATGCTGAATGTTTCTTCTGCACGAAGAAAGGACATTGGAAGAGGAATTACAAGGAGTATCTTGCATCTCTAAAAGACAAGAAACAAGGTGAGACTTCGATGAAAAATGTTTTCATGGTTTCTTTAACTACTACTGATTCTTTATTATGGGTATTAGATACTGGTAGTAGTTTTAATATCTGCAACATATTGCAGGGACTATAGATAAGTAGGAGGTTAAAGAAAGGACAAGTGAATCTTCAAGCTGGGAATGGTGCAAAAGTTGCAGCCCTAGCTATAGGTTCAATTTCTCTTATGATGCCTACGGGCAAAATACTCATGTTGGATGATTGTTATTATGTTCCTAAATTTGTTTCGAACATAATTTCAATTTCTATGTTGAACAAGCATGGTTTTTGAATTGTTTTTTATGATAACATTTGCTCTATTTATCATGGTGATGATTTATATGTGCATGGTTATCTCCAACATGGTATTTATGTCTTACCTAATATGAATATTAATTCGATTATGCATGTTTCTAGTCTTAAGAGGAAAAGAGATGATCAAGTGAATCAAACATATCTTTAGCATTATAGGCTTGGTCATATTGGAGAGAAAAGAATTAACAAGTTGCACAAGGAAGGTTACCTTGACAAGTATGATTATGAATCATATTCAACTTGTGAATCTTGTCTCAAAGGAAAGATGGCCAAATCTCCATTTACCTGAAGTGGAGAGAGAGCCTCTAAATTATTGGGACTAATTCATACAGATGTTTGTGGGCCCATGAAGATTCAAGCCAGAGGAGGATATTCTTATTTTATCACCTTCACTGATGATATGTCTAGATATGAATTTGTGTATCTTATGAAACACAAATCTGAGTCTTTTGAAATGTTTAAAAGATTCCGTAGTGAAGTTGAGAAACAGACTGGTAAAAGTATTAAAGTACTAAGGTTTGATAGAGGAGGAGAATATCTGAGTGATGACTTTACTAGTTATCTCATAGAGAATGGGATTCTCTCACAATGGACACCTCCAGGAGTACCACAACACAATGGTGTGTCTGAAAGAAGGAATCGAACCTTATTAGATATGGTGAGATCCATGATGGGGTTCACTAATCTTCCAATAAACTTATGGGGATATGCTTTGGAAGCAGCAACATACTTAATAAAGTACCCACTAAGTCAGTCTCTACAACACCATATGAGATATGGAAAGGACGTAAACCAAGCCTTAAGCATGTTAAAGTTTGGGGTTGTCCGGCTTATGTTAAGGGATTGCATTCAAACAAACTCGACTCAAGATCTGATAAGTGTAGATTTATTGGCTATCCCAAAGAAACAATGAGATATTATTTTTATCATTCTTCTGACCATAAAGTGTTTGTGGCTAGAAGTGCAACCTTTTTAGAAAGGGAATTCCTTTTCGAAGGGAATCATGGTGCAGAAATAAAACTTGATGAAGTTCAGGAAACCAATGAATCAACTCAGGAACATGAGATACAAGTTGAGCAACCTTTATTAGATATTTTGAAGATGTCAAAGAAGTTGCCATCTTCAACGGTTGAAGTTCAAGAAACTATTCTAGATCAAGCATAGGTTATTGAACCGGTTCAAGAACAAGTTGAACAACAACCGAATCTAGTGCAAGGTGAACATTTTGTACACGAACCTCTTAGAAGGTCTACTCGTCAACGTCATATACCAAATAGATTGAATCTTATGGTACAAGATGATGAATCAAATGAGGTTGATCATAATGATGATGACCCTAAGACCTATGAAAAGGCTATACAAAGTTCAGACTATGAGAAAAGGCAAAAGGCCATGGAATCCGAAATTGAATCCATGAAGGTCAACAAAGTATGGACTTTGGCTGAAGCTTCACAGGATATAAAACCTATTGGTTGTAAATGGGTTTTCAAGAAAAAGATTGGAGCAGACGGAAAGGTAGAGACCTATAAGGCCCGTCTTGTTGCTAAGGGATACCGTTAAAAAGAAGGAATAGACTATGACGAAACTTTCTCTCCCATAGCAATGCTCAAATCAATTAGGATTCTTCTTGCTGTAACAATATACTATGATTATGAAATATGACAAATGGATATGAAAACGACTTTCCTTAATGGTGAGCTGGAAGAGGATGTGTACATGACACAACCTGAAGGTTTCACATCCCCGTCTGATCATAATAAAGTTTGCAAGCTTCAAAGGTCAATTTATGGACTAAAGTAAAGCTTCTCGGAGTTGGAATATTCGCTTCAACAAGACAATTGAAAGGTTCAATTTTGTTAGATGGGAAGAAGAACCTTGTGTGTACAAAAAGTTTAGTGGGAGCATAGTTATTTTCTTAGTATTGTATGTTGATGATATATTGCTCACTGGGAATGACATACCATCATTGCAAAATACAAAGATTTGGCTATTTGAACAGTTCTCCATGAAAGACTTGGGAGAAGCAGCTTATATATTAGGAATAAAGATCTATAGAGATAGGTCTAAGAAGTTGCTTGGACTTTCCTAATCTATGTACATTGATACCATCTTATAGAGGTTTAACATGGAAAATTCCAAAAGGGGCTATCTACCGATAGGCACTGGAATTACTCTCAGTAGAGAGGATTGTCCTCAAACTTCTGATGAGAGAGAACGCATGAGTAGAATCCCATATGCTAGTGCAGTGGGAGCTATCATGTATACCATGACATGCACACGTCCTGATGTGGCTTATGCACTTGGAGTGGCTAGTCGATATCAGAGAGGCCGAATCTGGTGAGGAGCATTGGAAAGTAGTTAAGACCATTCTTACGCATTCTAAGAAGAACTAAAGACCAATTCCTCATCTATGGAGAATCTGAGTTGAAACTAGAAGGTTATACTGATGCAAGTTTCTCTTCAGATAAAGATGATAGCAAATCTATTTCTGGTTATGTTTTCACCTTAAATGGTGGTGTAGTGAGTTGGAAGAGTTCCAAGCAAGCTACGGTAGCTGATTCAGTGACTGAAGTAGAATATATAGCAACTAGTGAAGCTGCTAAGGAAGCGGTTTGGATAAAGAAGTTCTTAACTGAACTTGGTGTGGTTCCTTCAATAGAAGGTGTTGTTCTACTATTGTGTGACCGGCGAGCAACCATCGACCGGCCGAAAGCAACGCATCACCATCCTGCATAATGAATTTTTTGTGTCGGCCCACATAGATCCATCTACCGACCACGCTGTTCTACTCATCACGCTTAATCGAGTCAAAATGACTACCGACGCTGAAATGCAATATGATGAATGTACACATTTGTCAGTCGCGGTCATGAGCGCCGGCTATCCCCGCCTGCGGATAAAAATACAAAGAAGTGAATTGCCGGCTATCCTCGCCCAAACAATCTAATGTACCAACGGATTCGACCACTGATCAGGAGACTAGAGACGTGATCCTTACAGAGGCCTACATGGAGTACGAGGACCCGACGCCAGTGAGGACAAACTTTATGGCCAAGAATAAGCGTCCTACCGGTTACATGAGGCTGAACAACATTGAGCAGGCAACAATTAGCATATATCTGAACTCTAGAATTGACAAGTAAGTTCTCCGTTTGTTTATTTGCAAATATTTTCCGTTTCCGTTTATTTATTTTGTTTTCTATTTAATAACTATTTCCGTTTAATAATTTCACTTTTTGCTTAAGATTATAGTTTCCGCTTAATATTACGAGTTTTCATTTAATTTAGCGATTTCCTATTTAACATGACGCTAGGACAATTGTATGGAAAAATGAATGGTCTTTCACTACGCGGGACCATTTATACATGCTGCTTGAGGGGAAGAATATGGTTCCCGACGATGTCTTCGATGAGTTTGTCCTAATCCTCCTTGAAGCCAGGAGCTCGACTCCATATCCATACAAGAAGGGGGCCACGAGCACTAGGCCGCTAGCGCTTCTCATGTCGAAGAGAATGGATTCCAGAAATTCGGCCTTGACGTTGATGAAGGACGCCATGTGCGCGTTCCACCAAGTGCAGTTGGTCCTTATGCCCATCATTCTCAATAGGCACTATCATCTTCTCGTCCTCGACAGGGAAAATAAGGAGTATGTGAATTACACGTCAGTGAAAAGCCCTATATATGACGCCAACGCCAAAACAATGGTAATATTCCTCGCTTGATTTATATCTTTTTGAATTGGTTTTCTCTAAGTGGTTCTTATTCTGATAATAGCGGGCACTATTTGATTTATGCCTTCAAATTGAGCTTGGGGAGAGCGAAACGACGGCCTACCATTTAAAACCAAAAGCAAGTGCCCGCAATAGAGGGCAGGGAGCCTCGACCGCCCTGTCTATGTTATGAGGTTCATTAAACAAATTCTTGATGCTGAGAATCTCCACCTCTCTAGCACGGACGTAGCTCTATTTCCCAGTCAACAGGTTACATCTTCATCTATCATCCCATCATCCTGGAAAATGGAACCTAAATACCTAAAATGGTTAACCTTAGGCACTACCACCCCCTAGTTTCACTTTTCCTTCATCTCTCCTACTTAGACTAAAATTACAGTGCATATATTCTGTCTTACTTCTACTTAACCTAAAGCCTTTACTTTCTAAAGTGTTTCTCCATAATTCTAGCTTTTGATTTACTCCATCTCTAGTCTCATCCACTAGGACAACATCATCCGCAAACAACATACACCATGGGATGTCATCTTGGATATAACTAGTTAATTCATCCATTACTAGGGTAAACAAGTATGGTGTGAAACCCATAATTTTTAGGAATTATTATTTTTTTATTGATTATTAGGTTTTAGTTTATTATTTTCGCAATTTTTAGAAAATAAGGGAGAGTCTCCCATGGGTGATTTATTTAAATTTTAGCTAGAATAAAAGTGGTTTGATTATTTTAGAATATTGAAAGTGTTCCAAATATTAAATTTAAAAGTATTTAAATTAGATTTTATCTTACTTGTGGGTAAGGATGAATTTAAGGATTTAAATCAAACCTTGTATTTATTCAATCTAGAGGATATCTTTTTGGTGAGACAAGGATAAGAGGGTGATTAAAATAAAAGGATATATTCCTTAAATAATTGTATATATTTAAATATATTTATATAAGAAAGAGATGGATAAAATGATTTGAAGGATATTGTGTATATATATATATATAGGTATATATATATATATATATATATATTACATTCAGAGCTTTAAATTTAAAAAGAAAAGAGGGGGATGATGTCTGCTACTGATGGGATTGACTTTGAAATCAAATAAGAATAAAGAAAAAATGTGTGGCTGAAACTTAACAAATACTTTTATATATATATGATATAATATACATAAGAAGAGAGAGAAAGAGATATAGAGAGAGAGCGGACATGCATGCATGGGCTGAGTGTTGATGGAAACAAATTGAATAGAATTTTCTTTTTATTTGGGAACTCACCTGGAGGGGTGCAATGGTCAATAGGGATATTCTATATGTAAGATAAACCTAAATAGATGGAGAGACATCTAGAGAGAGAAAACACAAGTTTATCTCCTCCGTTCAAGTGTGATCTGGCCAGCTACGATTTGGGGTTTAAAATAGGAAGATAAAACTTTATTTGAAATCTATCCATGAATTCTATAAAAAGAGGAACAAGTTCTGAAACCCTAGTAGAGATCAGTGGTCATCACCGCCGCCACCGGGAGCCAGAGAGTGACAAGGAGGAGAGGAAGTGAAAGGAGGGACGAGTGGAGGAGACGATCGGTTCGGCGTGATCTCCAAGCACACAAGAGGGAAGGGCAGGGACACGAGGAATGGCGGAGTAACAACACCGTCGAGGCGTCTCTCCGGGATTGTTGCTTTCATTTGGTGAGTCCCTCTTCCCCGTTTTAGAACCATCATGCATGCGTAGTAGGAGTAGAGTATGGACGAGAAAGAGTAGTTTAATATACCTGTATATGTTTGGGAGTTGATGGTTGTCCGGATAGTCATGTTTAGTAATAAAGATTCATGTATGGTATAGAGGGATAGGGGGTTAGTTTAGTGATTGTATTCACAGTGAATAGAGCCAGATGAGAGTGGCCAGAGAGTGTTAAGTGATGAACAAATCTTTATTAATGGATATTGAGCTATTTCTATTATGATGCACGGACATGAACATTAATGATTTTATTATGAAAGTGAAGATGCTTTTTAGAATAGGTTAATAAGAGGGTGGGGCCTTTGTTGAGAGTTGATTTAATGTTAGAAGCATACCTGCAAATATGCATGATTACAGTACCTCTTAAGTTATAGTAGTTTAGTAGTGGGAATATTAACACTGGTAAGCAAAGCTTGTTATTGTGCAAGAGAGGGAGAGTAATGGGATGTCGGTTTAAAAAACTTGAGAGAGAGAAAGTGAGAAGATGCTGTAGAGAGAGAGAGACAGAGACAGAGACAGAGAGAGAGAGATTTAAAAACTTGATTAAGTAATAAATTAATTAATTTAATTAATTAATCTGACTGATTAAGTGGGTAACTGATTTGGATAATTAATTTTGATAAGTAATTAGTAATTAATTAATTTGGTTAATTAATTAATTGACTAGTTGGATAATTAATTAGTTAGTTTGGTGAATTAATCAATTAGCTTAACTAATTAATTGACTTAGTTGATAGGAGTGGTTGGGGCTAGCCAAGTTGGGTTCATAAGTAAACTGATTGGGTCTAGTCCAAATTGATGGGCTTTGCTAATGGGCTAGAATAGTGATAGAAAATAAAAGAGAGGGAATGAAACCATGTAGCTATTGTGATTGGAACCCAAGACCCCATAATAATAGTGGAACCTCCCAACTACTAGACTATAGTATCATGTTTAGAAAAATAGTGAGACTCTGTCTACATAAGTGTGGACGTATGGTTAGTCTATGGACCGTTAGTGAGAGTTGCATGTGCATCTAGACATGAATAATTGTACTATTATTAAACAATAGGTTTTGTTATCAGATTTCGGCGTAGAGAGTGGAGACACACCAAGTGGGATCTCAAGTAGATCATTGATAGAGGTAAGTTACCTTCGCCTTGTTCCGCCATTGCTTGGGGCTTTCTTGTTTTGGTTGAGTGCTATTTGTTAGCATCTTTTCTTCATGATGTTTTTGGTTTATTGGATTGCATGTACATGTCTGCTTTTATTGCTCTCTTTCTTTACATGTGTGTGGTTGAGCGTGAGAGGTAGTGTTTACTGATCACGAAGATCCGTTGATCGGTACGTGGCCGTTGAAACACGTGAGCCTGTGCTCTGTCCAGATCGGAGTGTGAAGTTTCACTAACTGTTTACTACCCGTGGGCCGACACTTGATCATGGGCACATGGTCTTGTGTGCTGGCCGGGAGGTATAAGCCAATTGAGTTTGTTCGTTTTCCGGTTCAGTGGAGCGATTGCTCAAGTGAGAGTGGAGCGTTCAGGGCTGAGGAAACCCTGGCGTCTTTGATGGTTCCCTGTCGGGGGGAGGATACTCTAGCAGTCTAACCTGTCAGTGGGACGATACACTGACCGTGTCGACACGTAAGAGAGAGGTGGCGCTAACGATGATCGACCGAGGTCGATTTCCAGCAGAGGCTGGGGCTGACCGGGAAACTTTGCTGTCATTGATTCTTGGAATTCCGTTCCAGGGCTGAGGGCCAATGCATAAGACTAGGAGTCCTTGTTTTGGTTGTTTTGATAGACTCCTAGGTTCTTGATTGTGCGCGCGTAGTCCCAGTTGCTTGCATTTATGCTTATTGCTTATCTTGCTTATTGATTGGCTTTGTTGAGATCCTTGCGGGCAACAAACTAAGCATTCCTTTCGAAAGCTCATCCTTCTTGTCTTCCTTTTCTTTTCAGGTTTAAAGGAATAGTGGATACAGATTCAAGAGCTACGCGTAGAGGTTCGAGGATCTCAAATCTTGTAGTGAGAGATATTATGTTTTGTTAGGACCCTTGTAGGGCCATGAGTTGCACTTTTAAGTTTTTAAATTTCCGCTGTGTAACTCTTTGTTATTAATAGAAATATTGTTATCTGTTCATGATTACTAGGCCTTGTGTCCGAGTGGGGCTCGTCTCCACTTGGATACGGCCGGTCTGTGCGCGTGCCCGAGGTCCCAGGATTCGGGTCTGGGCTTGACATATGGGCTCAAGGCCGATCCCTGATGTAGACCCACTGTTATAGGAAACTCCTCCGTATCACCTCCTACTGTTCTCACACTTATAACCGCTCCCTTATACATATCCTTAATAATATTTATATATTTTACATGAATGTTTTTCCTCTCCAATACCGACCAAAGGACTTGGCTTGGTACCCTATCATATGCTTTCTCTAGGTTAATAAAAACATATGGAGATCCTTCTTCTTTTCTATGTAGATCTCCATCAAGTTTCTTAATAAGAAAATGACTTCTGTTGTGGATCTACCTGGCATAAAACCAAATTGGTTCTCTTACACCTTCGTGATATACCTGAGTCAATGCTCTATTACCCTCTCCCAGAGTTTCATCATATGACTCATTAACTTAATACCACGGTAGTTTGTGCAATTTTGAATATCTCCCTTATTCTTATAATTAATAGGAACCAAAATGCTCTTTCTCCAGTCGTCTGGCATTTTCCCCCTTTTAGGATAGAGTTGAAGAGTTTATTTAACCACTCTACCCCTCCTTCTCCAAGGCACTTCCAAACTTCAATCGGGATACCATCTGGGCCACAAGCTTTTCCAGCCTTCATTTGTCCCAGTGCCTTCTTGACTTCGCTAGGCCTGATCTTACGTGTATAGCTCAAGGTCCTTTCTATCGTTGATGCATAAAAATCCGTAAAGTTATCCTCGTGACTTGCATTGAACAAGTGATCAAAATAGTTTCTCCATCTCTCCTTGATTTCCTTATCTCCTGTCAAGACCTGTTGAGACTCATCCTTAATGTACTTGATTTGGTTCAAGGCTTTCCCTTTTTTATCTCTTAGCCTTGCTATCTTGTATACTTCCTTTTCCCCTTCTCGTGTCCCTAACTTTTGGTATAAATCAGATAGGGATTTACCTCGGGCCTCGCTAACCGCTTTCTTTGTCTCCTTTTTTGTCTTTTTATACTTTTCAAAGACTTCTCCTTCCCCAGCTGTGGGTAATTTCTTATACCAATATCTTTTCTCTTTAATAGCCTTTTGAACCTCTTCATTCCACCACCATGATTCTTGTGGTCGAGGTCCCAGTCCCTTAGAGACCCCTAGGAGCTTACTTCCTATTTTCTCAATACGATTCGACATCTCCTTCCATAAGTTGTTTGCATCATCTTTCACATTTGTGCCTCATTCTTCCCATATTTTATCCTTAAATGCTAATTGATTGGTTCCTTTTAACGCCCACTATCTAATTCTACTTTGCTTAACCCTCCTTTCTATTTTTACTATGCCCTTTTTCTTCACATCCAACACCACCAACCTATGTTGTGTGGTTAATGCTTCTCCAGGTATAACCTTGCAATCTTTACAAATAGATTTATCCCTTCTTCTCGTAACAAGAAAGTCAATTTGGTTAAAATTACCCCCATTCTTAAAGGTAATCAAGTGTGATTCCCTTTTCTTAAAGCAAGTGTTGGTCAACACCAAATCATGAGCCAAAGCAAAATCTAATATAGATTTTCCTTCCTCATTCCAAGTGCCATATCCATAACCTCCATGCACTTGCTCGTAGCCATCACTAAGTCTACCTACATGTCCATTAAGATCATCCCCAATAAAAAGCTCTTGTTCATTTGGAATCCCTAGAACTACCATATCCAAATCTTCCCAAAACTTAACCTTATCTTCTTCTCCTAAGCCTACTTGAGGGGCATACACACTCACTATGTTAATTATTTCTTGTCTCCTACCCTTTTCACTTGAACCACTTTGTCCTTCATTTTTGGGTCCATAATTATACCAACACCATTTCTATGTTTATCCCCTCCACAATACCATAATTTATAACCTGTGTTACCAATCTCTCTAGCCTTGTTTCCTATCCACCTGATCTCTTTCAAACATATTATATCTATCCTCCTCCTTTTAGAGTGTCAACTAACTCCATAGATTTTTCTGTCAAAAATCCGATATTCCAACTACCAATCCTAATCCTACTCTCACTCTCATGGACTAACTTCTTTACTCGCACCCGTCCACTAAGATGCGAGAACCCTTGCTCATTTAACACCACATCCGGGTACCGATATGGCTGGACTAACTTCTTTACCCACATCCGTCCATGATGTGGGGACCCTTGCCTATACTCCATCACACCCGGGCACCGATGTGATGAAACCCCTTGCTCATTTAACACTACATCAGAGTGCCGATGTAGAGTGTGCCTAGGTGAGCACGTCCCAACAGTATATATTAGAGAATCCATATCATAAGAGTGACAAAGTTTTACGCTGGCTGTCAACCTACCGCAACCCTTATCCTTTATTCGGGCTTGGGACCGGCTATGCTCGCATAGGCCGATTTACTCGAAAGATTGTACACGTTTAACAAATATTGTACTCGTTAACTATTATGGTTTTCTCCTGTTGGACAACATTTACGTTTAACAATCATATTACATATAAATAGATCTGCTTTCACTCAGCAATCGGTGTATTGCATGATCTCCTGCTGTGGCCGACCTCATGGCAGCGGCTGCAGTGTAAATCACGCACGGCAGATTCATGTGATTCTATCCTCTTCCGTCTTGGATGACTCGGTGGCCTCTTCGTGCATGGCGACGTAGAAGTAGTTCACGGTTTGCATTAGTCGGTTTGTCATTGTCCGGAACGGGATAAATAGCTTCGGTATATGTCATCCGGTAAGCTTCAAATCACAAGTACTTCGTCAATATACCGATTAACACTAGTGTCACAAGATTATAGCAACAAGCATGCATGTTTGCAAGGTAGACTGTATACCTGCCACCTTCGGCATGAACATGTCCTTGAAACCAGACTGATGGAGTTACTGTTTTATTCGATAACCTCGAAATAATCACCGTCGGAAAGTCCAACAAGTAGATTACGGCTTTCTTCAACAATGTCCTCCAGCTTCTTGTGTATGATGGGGCATAGGTGGGTCTTCCATCATAGAGAATGCTCACGGCGGGTACACATCATGTTCAAGAGCTTGAACCTTTATTCGATAAAGCAAGACAACAGTGACGATGCAAGAACAACGGATATTAATTAGAAACTTGTTATGTTAAATGGAAACGCTAGAAATAAGTAGAAACACAACCTATATATTAAACGAAAACCTAAAAAAATAAACAAGAACATCTTATATTAAATAGGAAATTTATATACTAAACGGAAACCTGGTATATTAAGCAATAATAACGGAATAGAAGTATAACAAAGTATTTTAATTGAAAGATGGCACTATAAATAGAACCTTGCTTACCTTATAGAATCTACTATATTCGTCACTGGGAGGTTACGTGCCTACTTGATCCGGGCATTGAATGACTCTGCCACGTTGGAATACATCTCTTCCCATCTTTCACCCTTGAACATATAGTTAGACAAGTGGGAAACATCGGATTTCTCAAGTAGCCAGCGATGTGCCTCAGCGGATGCGGCTAGCAAATCGTTGACTGCGTCGTCATATTCCCTGGAGATACATGTGTATGAAATTCTTGTAATGATGGACCAACACTCCTCCTTCAGTGCTTTCCCCCCCTTCATGAAGTTCGATTTCAAGTGTTGTAAGCAATATGCATGCGGGGCAGTGGGGAAAACCTTTGCAACGACGCTAATGAGGCCCTTCGACCTATCCGACAATAATGTAATAATCTTCTCATAGTCATCATCCCCATACAACGTATCTCCTAGCTTTGACAGGAACCACGTCGAGTTAGTGTCGGTTTCATTGTCAACAATAGAGAACGCAACATGAAAGAAACCCTCGTTCCCATCTTTACCAATCTCTCCCAACAAAGTGCCCCCGTATTTCCCAAGCAAGTGAGTTCCATCAACAAACAACAATGGCCTGCAACCTTTCTTGAAACCAACAACACAAGCACGAAAGGAAAAAAAAAGAGCGTCTAAACCGCTTACCTTCCTTCTCCACAATGGCAACGCTATCAGGGTTTGTCTCCACCACCTTGTTTGCGTACCATAATAACAAGTCATAGCTCGCCACTTGACTCCCATGGAGAGTATCCATGACCACCTCTTTCCCCAACCAAGCCCTCGCTTATACAAAGAAATTAATACCATGATCACGCAACATATCCCGTTGAATATCAATGTGTCTATAGGGGTGGTCCTTCAACTTCGTACCACCTCGCAAGAATCGAATTCCATTTCTTCGATGCTTTCGGATGCGACAGCGTATCGGCACCGCCACCGCATACATGTGTGGGATACATCGTCTTGATTGTAAATGTTCCAAGATTACATTCTCTCGATGTGTGGACACGCCACTCACAGCCCACGACGGCACATTGGACAGTCACCCTCTGCTTATCGTTCTTTATGATAGTAAAGTCAAAATTCCATTTTATAGCGAAATTGCAAAGTCAATCCTTGAAGTGGTCACCGTCACGAAACCGGTCACCTACTTGGAGCGACAGAATTTCATTCTCCGTAGTACAAATGGCTAAGGCCCCTGAAGATCCTTGTTGCGATGCCGATAAGTTATCCAGGAATGAATCCCTCCTGTTGGTTCATATATCACTAGTGAGAAAATAATAACTTAAACGGAAATGGATTATATTAAGCAGGAAGATACAATGGTAAATGTAAACAACAGAAAATAAACAGAGACTATGTGTTACGCGAAAACTGCAAATGTTAAGCGGAATTAGAAGCAACTAAGAGAAAACCCATATATTTAAACGGAAACATGAGATACACATAATACAAGAAATTTCAAATGGAGGATTGACAAGCTGACGGGTTGGTTTGTTCAATCAAGGGAAGGAATTATTTACGACGGTAATGATGAACCGGAGGGCACGTTCAGCGGGTCTTGAACAGTTTCGACAATGAGGTCGACGGCCATTTGTTGAACATGTAGTATATGTGGTACATACGCTTGAAAGCTCCACCTCTGTGATCAATTGGGCAAACAGCCTCTTCAAATCAGGGTGACAAACTTCACCCGCATAATCGGAAAGTTCAAGATCCCATCACGTTGGCATATCTTGCGCTAGTACCGACTCCCAAGAGCTCAAGACGGTAAACCGCAACACTCGCCCCTCCCTTTATATCCGCAATCGCAAGAAGGTTTCCATTGCCAACATGCAACAGGAGTACACTGGCATGATTTTAAACTATAGGAGATATGGAAAACTTTTTTCAAAAAAATGAGAAAAGGAACTCACGTCACGGCGAAGGTGTATGTTTCTTCGACTAGCCATGTGCGGTGACTCACAAAGAAACAGATGGTCACAGAGCTCGTCTCACCGGTTCACCGAAGAGACAAATTTCTCTCTCGCGACCGGATGGAAACCAAGGGAACAACAATAGAATGGGTTGAAGAGACAAATTTCTCTATCGCGGCTGGATGGAAACAAAGGGAACAAAAATAGAACGGGTTGAAGAGACAAATTTCTCTCTCGCGACTGGATGGAAACAAAGGGAACAACAACAGAATGGGTTGTAGAGACAAATTTCTCTCTCGCGACCGGATGGAAACAAAGGGAAAAAAAACAGAGTTGGTTGAAGAGACAAATTTCTATCTCGCGGCAGGATGAAAACAAAGGGAGCTGAATGGATTGTGGAAAAAGAAGAAGGTTTGAAAAGCTGTCAAAAAGGTACAAAAGTTATTGGAAAGTTGGCCAAAAAGGTGACGATGTGATGGCTTGTGTGCTAGTTTCAAAATTCATGACATGACATGGTGGAAAACCACTTTACTATGAGGAGGGAAATTGTGGCATTTTATAAAAATATAACTGACGGAGTGGCCTTGAGGGGCTGGAAAGTCAGTTTTCCAAAAAGAAGGGACTGTCTGGCAAATACTTATATCAGAGGGACTGTTTGGGAAGTTTGCAAATTTTCAGGGACCTAAAAATAATTTTCCCTTTATTTTATGAACTTTAAGTTAAATTATAAATAATCAATATAAATGTTCTTATATGCACTTTTAATAAATTTTTTTATTTAAAAATTTATTTTTTTAATAAATATTCTTTATATATATATTGAAACAAACAAGTTCCCATCAAGTTTTGGGGTTTTTGTTTGGATACCAAGTAATACTTTGAAATTACTAAAATACCTCTATACAAATAATATTTGTTTGCATACCCTACAAATCAATTAGTTTATTATATACCCCCATGGTTAAGTTGACCGTTGACGGTGTCAAATTACTAAACTAGGTTTGTTTATATACCCTCTAATTTTTTTTTTCATATTTTGTAGATATTAGTTATTTCATATAACAAATGATCATTATGGGTTTAGTAATATACCCCTCTAAATTTTTATCATATTTTATGAACTTTAAGTTATTTAAATTAGTATAGGGTAGTCCAATCCACAAGAAATGACAGAGCTTGTACTAATTTATCTTCTATTATCTAGCCTAAAATATGTTTAATGGTTTTTTTGATCTTAAGTTCCTAATTAAGTAATCTAAACAAGAACTAATACCCAAATAACCAGTTGGCAAATCTAGGGTCATCGATCAAGAGGACATGGCATCCTAGATCTCTATGCCCTAAGAATCCCTTGTCTGATTAATTTCTAATATTGACTATCTAGTCATATATTCTTAGACCGTGAGAAACCATAAATTAGTTTGACCCCAATCTCTTGTACAGCCAAACCCTAGTCCCATACAGAGACTTCGCCGTATGATTGCTTTATTATTATTATTATTAGAGTTTTTTGGTTCGCACTATAAGGTTTTACCCCAATCTGGAGAGTATGTCATGTAATCACTCTTGGCGTGCACACACCCCCTATCATCTATGCCAAGATCTAGCTTAACTCAGATTTCTCTTCATGCATCGAGCAACTACAAATATGTGATCTACTTTTTCGCACTAACAAATTACAAGCATTAGCACACATAGAAAATCCACAGGAATAATAAAAAAGAAAAGCCTTGTATTAAAGAGAAAGGAAAAGAGTTACAAGTTCATCCTAGGGTTCCAGGACCTGAGGCACCATACAAGGTTTTGCCTATCATATTATAAGAATTCATTAAAAAAGCTAAGGAGGAAGACATAAATAAAGATAAAAACTCCCTTGATCGATGTCTTCTCTGCCTTTAACCTTCCTTCGAAACCCTAGCTGTCGATAGAGGAATCACTAAAAGTTGGTCCGCCAAAAGTACCCCCTGCAATTTGCATCTAACAGCCTTTTATAGACTTTAATTTTACATCACACGGCCGTGTTAGGGCCATGTTATTCCCGTGTATAACTCGGGAATCTTCAAGAATCGAATCGACACGGTTTCTGCTAATCCCGATATGTACACTACCTACACAAGGGCTCAACACGCCCGTGTGCAACTTTGAAACACCCATATACATGGGCGTGCTATTATGCCCCGAACCCGGTCCCGGGCCCCTTGTAACGCCCAGACCCGAATTTCGGGACCTCAAGCACGTAAACAGATTGGCCATACCCAAGTGGAGAAGAGCCCCACCCAAGTACAAGGCTTAAATAATCAAGCAGATATCAAGTAATAACCAAAAGTTCCAATAAAAATAATCAATATCCTCAGGATAATCATAGCGGAAATAAAAATAAATCATCAAGGGTCCATATGCCCTACACAAGTCCAGGCCCTACCAGGGTCCTAAATAAAATGCTCACACAGAAAGCACAAAATAAAGAGATCCTCGTGACCTCAAAGAAAATCCCACCCCACTCTCAGACGCCCCTCAACCTGAGTCACCTACTCCTTAAGACCTGAAAAGAGAGAAGGAAAGTGTAGTGAGCTTTCGAATGGAAAGCCCAGTAAGTACTCTGCAAGGATCTCAAAGACATGTGGGCAATATGATGAAACATGATATTAAAATCCAAGAATCATCAAGCAACGGGGCTACACCTCACACAAACAGATCCTAGGAGTCTACCACAAACATCTGCAATGGTACAACTCTTATCCAGCATTAGCCCTTAGGGCTCTGGAAGGGATTTCCAAAAAGAGTAGCTCAAAGAATCAATCCTCGGACAAAGAACATGTACTGGGCCGCATACACGACCCTCACAGCCCGTTTGATCTCGATAGCGCCACCTCTCCACGTGTCGACCGCCAGCTGATCAACCCCACCGACAAGGTGACAAATCCAGAGTATCGCCCCTCTAGCATGGCAAGTGAAACGCCATTTGTCCCGTCCCCCGAAAGCTGCGTTCCCCAAACCGGAGCCCTCACGCTCCACTGAACCGGGCGGAAGAACAAGCTCAGTTGGCGCATACCTCCCGGCCAGCACACAAGATCATATGCCCATGATCAAGTGTCGGCCCACCGGTGGGTAAGCCTAATAGAGCATTCCAAACAATCAAGTAGTAATAGCACTACCACAAGCACATCAATCATACACATACGAGGAAAGAGAGCAAAACAAACATGTATATGCAAGCACCCAAGAAAAACAGATACCACAAAGAAAATATGCTAACTAATAGCATTCATCAAAACAAGAAACCCAAACAATGGGTAGGAGCGAGGCAAGAGTAACTTACCTCTAAGCGCAATCTGATAAGCGTTCAAATGAGCATATTTACATACCATATATATACTTATTTTCATGTCAAATGCAATGATTTGTAGCCCGCCGGTACTTAAAATGCTTCATATTTTGTAAACAGGGCATAAATAGGCCACCCCGACGAAAAGTAAGCATTTATCAACAAAATGAAGAACAAACGAAGAGATTTTGAAGTAAATAGGGGGTGAACGGCCTTGTGAACGGCCGTTCACACCTGGGCACAAAGAGAGTGTGAACGGCCTTGTGAATGGCCGTTCATCTGCCGGTTCAGCAAAATTTGTGAGGTGAGCCGCTGATGAACCGCCACCACCTTCCGATTCGTGAGCAATTTGTGAGGTAAGCGGGGTGATGAACGGGCCGGTTGACCCCGGTTCAGAGTGTCGCGGAAATGAACGCAATCGATGAAGAGGCCGTTCACGAGGCCGTTCATCGTAACTTTTGCAGTTTCATGAGCCCAATCAAGGGCAATGTTGTAATTTTTGTAGTGGAGCCCTAATTCATGGGTATAAATAGTTAAGTATGAGAGTTTAGAAGAGAGGTAGGCTTGGGAGAGAGGCTAGAGGAGAGATTAGGGCTTCGGGGGTCATCTCCCCCAAATCTTAAGAGTAGAGAACCCTTGGAGTTGCAAGCATTGGAGGTAATGGTGTTCTCCATTAACCTTTCATTGTTTTGTAAGCTTTTCCATTTTGGTTTGAGTTCCCCTCTCATGGGGAACTAATCTATTAATTACTTGGGTATGTTGAACTTTTGGATTGAGCATTAATAGCATTGAATGTTTATGATGATTTGTTGGTACCTTCTTGAATGTCTAATGAATGTTATGTATTGATTGTAATTTCATCACTAGAAATTACTTGTGTGCAATACAAGGGCTAGAGCTAGCGCCTCCTTGTATTAGGAACTTGCTTCGTTAGAGAGATTCATGAGTACACCGAGGAATCGGGTACTAGAAAGGCGAACGACTCTTTCATACGAATTCACCCCCATGATTCTTCCAATATAGATAAATTTCCTTGAGCTTCATATCAAGTCCTAGGAGACTAGTTATCCAATCGCCTTGGAAGAGGGGTTGGATATAATTTTAGGGACTATTGGCACAAGAAGTACCGACCTTGATTCATAAACATCTTTGCTCATCTTTAGAATTGAAATCCAAAAGGGATACATACCCAAGTATCCTCTCTTGCTATTGATTTACCCCAGTCAACTCTTGATTTTCAGTTCTTACTTTCAATCCCTTTTTAGTTCTTTACTTTTGAAAACCAAAACCCCCCAATTTACTATTTGGACTAGGTTATTAAAGCTTGGTTTACACTTAGCAATCTCTATTCCCTGTGGTTCGACATCCGACTTCCCATAGTCCACTTTATTACTTGATCACAACCCGTATACTTGCGGAAAACACACCCATCACAATCCAACCAACGCTCGCTATTTGTCTCGACGAAGCTCCACGCTCCTCGTCGATAACTGGTAAACACATGTCCACACTCAACACACGCACAAGTGTTTACAAATAATATCATTTATAATGCATGTGTAACTAAATGGGCCCGACCCACTAACCAAACCCAACTTCCTTGCTACACCTAGAGAGATTTACTAAAGCTTTCTCTCTCTATACATATCTGTTCCTATTTAAAGTTTCAAACATGTTTAAACATCCACTGAATATCCCATGCACTCATCCACGTGCAACCTACTATATATATATATTCTTATATTATATATAATATATCATATACTCATTATTCTATTATATATAACATAAGTATATGATAACATAAAAATAATTCACCATTAATATTCCTGATAACCCTTCTCTGTAATTATGCACATCACCATTAACCATCAACCTCTAAGCATAGACAATTAGATTTGATCCACGATCATGAGCCTTTTAATTTTATGCTAACACCTCATTCCTAGTTAAAACCCATCAATGTGGTTCTCAAAAGAAAAACATAACTACTTCTATAGCCATCTACAATAGAGTTCAAGTGCTTTACCGTCCTCTGTCTCTACTCAAAATCCAAACATAACCCTTCTTTATCGTGAGGTTTTCTTTGGATCATAGTTTTCACTACCCCATCATGGTTCCCTTACCCATGGTTACACATAGTATTCATTTTATGAATAATCCTGAGCCTCAATGTACTATGCCTGCATGCATGCATGCATCCACCAACTAATAGCCATCTAAACCCTTACTGTAAATAATGCCTCAAAACTTATATTTCATCTCACAACTTTTACACATACACACCAATCATCCATCTACACAATAGCATCAAGTTTTCCCAAACCTCACTCTATCATGCACTCCAAATGGAATGAATAAAGTTCCGTGAAAACCTCTATTTCCATTACAATCATACTATCATGCATGTTCAAAAGAAAATCAATACAACTAAACCTCTTACCTCTCACTGAACCTCAACCCCACCAACCTTCATGCACTCCCTCTCTCGATCTCTCACGAAGGTATGTCGTCGTTTAAAGGGAAGTTCTTAGGGTTTGATGCCTGCTTCTCTATTTATAGGAACTTGCGGGAAGGTTAAGATATTTTTTTTATTTATAATCTTCAATCGTTAATAACAATTTATTTATTAATATATTTATTTATATCCTTAACCAAGTTAAGTAAAATATTTAATCATATATATATATATATATATATATATATATATATATATATAAGTCTACTAATTCAAAGTTTTGGGAAATTTATTCAATTAACTAATTAATTATTAAAAATAATTACACCCATTTATTCCATAATAATTGCTTAAATAGAAAATTCAAATAAGTCCAACTTGGGAGACTTCCCTTATTAACCACATAATTAAAGTAGATAAATAAAAAAATTAACCCCTAAAATCCTTGGATTTTACACCCCTCGAGCACGCGATGTGACCTGGATAATTTTTTATCCTGTGAAACTCAGATCTCTCGTGCATCAGTAGTTGGTCTCTTCCATTCAACAACGGCTTCGATTTTCTTGGGATCTACAGAAACTCCAGCTCCACTTACCACATGGCCCAAGAAGGCAACTTTATCCAACCAAAATTCACACTTGAGAACTTTCAAGATAGAGTCGATAAGGCCTCTCAAGGTCTCTACTTCGCATAGACCTTAAGTGCTCCTCATGTGCCTGGTGGCTACTTGAGTAAACCAGTATATCATCGATGAACACAACCACAAATTGGTCCAGATATTGACGGAATACCCGATTCATCATGTCCATAAAGACTACCGGAGCATTGGTAAGCCCAAACGACATTACCAAAAACTCATAGTGCCCGTATCTAGTACGGAAAGCACTCGTCCGAATATCCGTCTCTTTAATCCTCACTTGATGATATCCAGATCTCAAGTCAATCTTGGAGAATACATGAGCTCCCCCGCGAACTCCATCCAAAGAGGGTCATCAATTCTTGGTAAGGGATATTTGTTCTTTATTGCCACCTTGTTCAACTCCCTATAATCAATGCACAACCTTAACGACCCGTCTTTCTTCTTGACAAAAAGAACAGGTGCTCCCCAAGGTGACATACTAGGTCTGATAAAACCTTTATCCAACAACTCCTTTAGTTGGGTCTTCAACTCCTTAAGCTCCGCGGGCGCCATCCGATAAGGAGCCTTGGACACAGGAGCTGTTCCCGGAACCAAATCAATAGAGAACTCCAGTTCCCTTTTTGGCGGTAATCCCGGTAACTCTTCCGGAAACACATCAGGGTATTCCCTCACCACGGGTACGTCTGAGACCACGATCTCCCTATCCTTCTTTACCTCAGTAATAGAAGCCAAATAGCCTATACATCCACCCCTAAGTAGCTTCCGAACCTGGAGAGCTGAAATCTCTTGTATTAGGGAACAAGTTTGGTTGCCTTTAAAGGTAAATTCTTCTTCTCCCGGCATCCTAAACACAACTCTCTTCCCACGGCAGTCTACCACCGCGTAAACTGAAGAGAGCCAGTCCATCCCGAGGATCACGTCGTAATCCTTCAGGTCCATTACATGCAAGTTTGCAAGTAATCTCCGCCCCTCAATCATTACTGGGCATGCCGGTACAACCCTCCTCACCAACTTGGCAGCTCCTACCGGGGTGTCTACACACAACTCCTGGGGTAGGTCTATAGTAGGCAACGTATGCTTCCGTGCAAATCGTGCAGATACGAAAGAGTGTGTGGCTCCAAGATCAAATAAAGTGCAGGCATAGAATGAATTAACTGAAATGGTACCTGCCACGACATCACTCGTCAAGGCTTCCTGGCTGATCAAATGGTATACCCACTAGCCATGGGTCATAGGCCTCTGCTGTTGCTGGGGTTGATTCGAGGTGGAAGGCTGTCCTGAAGTCGCCTTCCCCTTCTTATCTCCACCTTGTGGTCTGGGTGGTGGTCCTACCGATTGTCTGGAAGCTTGTTGTGATCCCTTGGTTCCTCCCACCATACTCTGTCCCTGTTGTCGCTGTGGACATTGGGCCTTCTGGTGATCCAAACCCAAACAGAGGTAACACCCTCCAGTTATCCTTGGACACTGGGACATCTTATGTGGTCCCTTGCATTCGTAGCATCTCAGGGTTTGGGTCATGCTAGCTGATGACCCTTTGCCTCCGTAATGAGGTCAGAAACCTGGTTGGCTTCCCCGTGAAGGCCCGATACTTGTTATCGCTTCCACGCTTCCCAGAGCTCTTGCCCAATGATTGACCATGAATATTTGACCCCTTGTCCTTTTTCTCTTTCTGGGATGACCCTTGAGCGTCCCCCTTACAAGAGGCTTCAGTATACTTGGCCCTAGCTACAACCTCAGTGTAGGTCTTACACATGTGGCTAGTCACTATCTTCTTCAGTGACGGCCGCAGTCCGGCTTCAAACTTCATTACTCGGCTCTCCTTTGTCGGAACCATATCAGGCAAGAAGCGAGCCAATCGATCGAATTCTGTTTCGTATTGCTCAACGGTAGAGCCTCCCTGAACAAGCTGAGAGAATTGCTGTCCGAGCTGGACTATGTATCCCGAGAGAAGTACTTGGCGAAGAACGCAGTTAGGAACTCTTCCCAAGTCTGGAAGACCTCACCCCTCCTCAGTCTTATCTCTCCGAAGTACCAGTCTTCCGCGGGGCCTAGGAGCATATAAACGGCGGTCCTGATTTTCTCTGCCTCAGTGGTCTGGAAGACCGCGAAGGTCTTCTCCATCTCCCTTATCCACTGTTCTGCAGCGTGGGGATCTGCAGCTCCCTCAAACTGTCGGAGAGAGGGTCTCTTGATTTCCCCTAGTAATCCTCTGCTTGACGTGGGGGTGGTTGATGGAGGTGGTACACGTTTCCTGAATCAGTCCTAACATTTCTTGCATGAGTTCCATCATGCTCATGGGGGGCACCTCCCCCCTTTGGTTTTGGTCCTCTGCCTGAGGCACCTGAGCATTTGACTGAGTAGGCACCTCCTGCTCAACTTCCATCTCGTCCACAGGTGGGGGTACCTCCCCACCCTGCGGTTGGGGTACTTCTTCCACAAAAGGTTTGCTGTATCTCAAAGACGACAGGTCGCCTCACCGCTGCTCCTTCCCCTACCCCTACCACCTCGACCTCCACGTAAGTGATCCATAGTTCAGCTGTATAAGGATTTCAAGGTTACTTTTATTCCCGGCTAGACAAGTAATGATAAAAACATACTTTTTATTAAATTAAAGAGCAACGACTAGAGACAACAGCAGAAAACAAAAAACATACTGAAAAACATAACATAAGTAGTTCATACAACACAAAGGTTTGTAAGACTACGATTATTCTGACAATAGAATCTAAAACTCAGTCCAGGTGATGCTCATCAGGAGACAGTGGAGTGTAGTCACCACAGGGTCGGTATCCTCCGGACCCCTGTGGTCCCCTGCTAGGACCAGTGCAATCCGCTGGATGGTAGAAGGCTAGGGTGCTCCCTGACCGCCAGCCTACGCACACCGAGGGCGGTGCGCCTTCTACACTGGCCATGCGGTGCCCATAGACCTACACACCGCCGACACTGTGAGAGATCCCCGAGAACGGTAGGAGATGGACCCTACGGCTCTCCAGTCGAACCCCCAATCGGCCGGTAGTCTCGAGCTCGACACACGCCACGGGGAGGGATACTCAGCTCACTATCTCACAGCCACTAGTGGAACCTTCGGTCCCTACGTCCCACCGGCCTCTGCGTAGCTATCGTCCCTAAGTCCTCATGGACCAAGATAGTATCGTGGTCTCAAGCACATCAACCTTGCGGTTAGTAGCCTCGACGGTCCTCCTCATCTCGGTGAGGACCTCTGCGGGAGCTCGAGAATCCTCACGCTGCACGCCAGCCCCAGGCATCCCGCAGGTAAAACCAGTGTGCCAATCTAACGCGTACCACTATCTATACTACCCTACCGCTCGCACTCCTCGCCTACGAATCGCTAAGGGCATCTAGGGTCTGCTATCTGCTCTATCTAGCGAAACCTTGTCTCTGATACCACTTTAATCTATCACGCCCCGACCCGGAATCCGGGACCTTGAGCACGTCAACAGACCGGCCGTACTCAAGAAGAGACAAGCTCAACTCAAATACAAGGCCTAAATGTGATAAGCATATAACAATCCATAAATAAACTCAGGTTCAAAGAAACATAGAGTCATAAGGGTCCATAGGCCTATACAAAGTTTGGTCCCTATGCGGGTCCTAAAGAAAATAAACAGCTCTCAAAATAAAGGAACAAAGAGACTCCCAGACCTCGGATCTCCTATCGACCTCTCCCCAGCTCCTCCCTCCCTTTTTAAACCTCCTAGATGCAGAAAAGAGGAAGAGTTAGAAACACATGAGCTGAATGGAAAGCTCAAGAAGCCCATCATCAAGGCCACAAGACATAAAAAGAGCAATATGTCAAATGAGTCACATTGCCAAAATACACAACTCTAGGAGTCTACCGTAAACAAGCCAAAGGTAATGACCCACACGATCCGACAATGTAAAACCCTCGGGCTCAAACTGATGAGTTTCAAAGAGAACTCAAGGATCACCCTGACCAAAGATGTCCAAATTTTACTTGTCGTAAGCACGACCTTTCTCGATCGCTCACCCTCCTGGCCGCAATTCTAGGAACTACCTCTCATACGTGTGAACAGCGATCAATGTATCGCTTCCACCTGGCGAGTAAGACCACCGTAGAATTTGCCTCTCCGGCAAGGCGCATGTAAACGCCAGGGGTCCTATCCTTGAACATTCCCCTATCGGAGCTCCCTAGCTCCATTGAGTCCGGCGTGAGCCATTTGCAAACAGGATACCAACATCCCGTAAACAAACCATACATGCTCAATAGGAATCTAGAAACATGGATGCATGTATGTCATTATCAAGCATAAGCATTTAAGGCATATAAGCAAGTCCAAAGAAAACCCGAACCGGTGGGAACTAAGCAAGTGTACTTACCTCCCGGGTGAGACTAAAAAGTCTTCCCTAGAATCCCTTTGGAATGCCGTGACGCCTCCCCCGAGAATATCCGGCATACATAGGCTCTATTAGAGTCAAGATTTCACCGGAGTCTCTAGTTACATATGCATGTCTATCGCTCTCTGCTGGGCCCTAGGCTCACCAATGGGTCCTAAGGGACCATCTCTAGTTAGTTTAGTCAATTGGGCCTACTTCTAAGCCCTTTTCACAGCTTTTAGCTTGACTTTAGCCCTTTTACCAAAGAATGGCATTTTAGTCAATTGGATTGGGTTCTCTTTAAAATCGCTTTAACAATACTAACCCACTCATGTTAGTAGTTTATATCATATCCCCATTTGTTGAACCCAATCTCCAATCTTTCAAACTAATGCGTTGTTTTGATTTAATCAATTCAATTTGATTATTCGTTGTCACACCATAAGGTTTTATTAAAAGTATTTAATAACCTTAATAATCTTTAAAATTATTCCAACGCTTATCAACCAAACTTGCCTAACATAGAATACTATATTATCCCCAAATTATTCTATTAATTTGTCACAATAAATTATTTCTGCTTTAAATTTGTTTAATCAAATAATTAGCTAGTTAATTACTCAATTAACCACTAATTATGATTAACAAATTAATTAGTAAATTTCCCAACTTATTTATCTCTCAACGACAAAATAATTGTCGCGTTAACTTCCTTAACTCAAACATTTCCTCATCAATTTAAATAGATAATTAAATTGTTAATTCACCTTAATTCCCTAGTTTATTTGTCGCCCAACTATTAACTTAGGCATTTCTTTTTGTTTATCAATAAGACCTTAATACCTTCCATTAACCATTTTGATTTAATCCCTACCAGAAGTATTATTTGATTAATACTTGTCACACTAAATCACTATTATTTCAAAATTTCAAGAGAGAAATATAAACTCATTAATCTTTAATCAATTATATTCAAATAATATGTCACACTATTAAAGTTTCACAATTAATTAGATAACTCGCTACACTATTAAATCATTACTTTTAATATTATTTTTATTATTTTCCTTCTCTTCTTCTTTGTTTTTTCTCTCTCAGCCGAATCGAGCCAACCTCACCTGTTTCTCACGGCCGCCGAAGCGCCTAGCCAAGCTTCGGGCCCCCGGCCGGTGAGTTTTACAACCACGACCGCCCCTCTCGTGAGCGCCACCGCCTCCCTCTTCCTCAGGGAATCCTTGAAACTCTCTACCGCAAGTGAACGGCTGACTCTCGACAAGCCTCACCATTGCATGCAAGCGCTTCTATAGACTACGTGAGGGAGGGTGACATGTGCACTTACCGACAAGTCGATAACGAATTCCCGGCTACGCAGGCTCGCTCATACAGACCACCGCTCTCCTCGGCCGAAGCCTCTACCGCCTCGTGGCTCTCCTCCTTCTCCTTGGAGACTTGGTCTTCAGCTTCGCCTGAGAGCAACTCTGCCAGTCCCGCACCCACCCGTGGATGAGAAGAAGCTATTTCTCACCGGAGAACCACTTCTCCTCCCCGTCTGGCAGTTCACCGGAATAGTGAGCTATGGACTTCTCTTCTTTGTGCTCAGAAACAGTGAAGGTTCTGCCCCTTTTATAGTCCGCAGAGATCCAGATGAACGGTCACCACTCATTTACTCCACCTACGCCAAAGCGGCTAGCTTAATTTCGCTGTAATCTTAACGGAGAAACGGAAGTAGGTCATACCGTAGAGCGGTCAAAGAGGAGTGGGCTGCCTCGGGATCGTAACTCGATCCAATCAAACGGCCTGGGTTACTTGATCGTAATCGACGGTAGATACCCCACCATCTCGCCTAGAATCTGGCATCCCCAGTTGATCAATGGGCTTAGATTTAAAATAAAATCAACTGGCCTCGATCCCATTACCATGCCTCGCATCTATTCTCCAAGAGATGGTTTGATCTTTAGCATGCCACGTGGCTTCCGAGATCCGCAAACCCCTTTGCCTCGTAATCTAACACTATTAGATGGATCTACTCTTATCTCACATCGCACGTAACCATCTGAGCCTTTATAATGCTCCGCGATTTGTTACAATCAATGATGATATAATCTCAGCCGTTCTTCCATTCCCAAAAGAGTTTTCTCAACGAAAATTATCCAGAGCTCCTTCTTCTTTTTTGTGTTGCTATTTAGTCCAAGACTGAGAGAGGGAATAACTCCCTTTTAGTCCTCCCTACTCTTAAAAGTTACAATTCAGTCCCTCTGTCTCCCATAAACCCTAATTAGGGTTTTTAAATCCCTTTTTAACTTAATTTTCCCTCACTTAACTTTCTAGGAAAAATTATTTAATTAACAAATAATTTGTAGGAATATTTCAACAAATTTATTTTCTTAAAACTTCCTTGGATTTTACACTTACCACATGGCTTATAATACGGAGGAGGGAATTGAATATCAATTTCTTTTCCTTCTACTTTCTTCTTAGCAAGTTTTGCATTTATAGTTGGTCCTCTCCCTCGTTTTCTAGTTCTTCCACTCACTTTAAAAAACATAATAATTAAAAAATATATAATATTATATCAAATTGAGATATACAAGTTTTAAAATGAAAATAACCTAACCTCTTATAGGAACAACTTGTCCAGATGTGTCATTAGAAGTGCAATATGCAATTTATTGATTTGTAGTTTCGACCTCATCATGAGTTTGTTGATCATCATCAAAGTTTGTCCAAGATCCATTTGAAATCCTTACCATTTTGTATCTACAAATCTGTAGAACATTTAAAAAAATAAGTACATAATTAATTAATAATGGCATATTAATAGGAAAATCTTTTTAAAAAAATCAACAACATGATATCACTAAGCAAATTCTTAAACAAATCTAAATCTTTATCTCAAACAATAAAAATAATCAGTATTTAAAAAAAAAATTCAATTAAAACTACAACTATGCACCATATAAAAAGTATAAATGAGATTATATGAGATGAAGAACCTTATTTTCACAATCATGGTTTATCCACCTTATCAAAAAAAAAAAAAAAAAAATTATATAAGATGTGATAAGATATTTATTACCACCAAAAATATGCAATGAGATGAGATCCTAGAAGAAAAGCTTGAGATAAGATATTACCTCCAAACAAGAAGACAAATAAAGAAATCTGGAGCTTGATTAGGTTTTTGATTTGTCTAGTATTTAATTTAGTCGTATAATTAGGCTCGGCTCCATTTTTTTTTTAATTTGCCACCATATAGAATAAGAAATTTTCATTTGGCTGGAAATTCTCCCGCCACATTTTTTTTGTGGTGAATTTATATATATATATATATATTGTCATGCCCCGACCCCAAAATCACGGGCCTCGGGCACGTGAGCAGACCGTCCGTACCCAAGTGGAGGTGGGCCCCACTCAGATACAAGGCCTGAGTGATCACAAGGCAACAACAAGAGTGCAGCGGAATAACAACAATAAGTCAGACATCATAAATCAGAGTATAATATTAGCGGAAGATAAAAGCCTAGGGTACAGGCACCCTAATAATTAATACAAGTCTGATCCTATACGGATCCAAATAGAATGTCCTCACTCATAAATAAAATGCATAAGAGGTCGCCAACCTCAGCTATAACCCTGCCCCGCGTACGATCCTGGTGGCTCACGTCTGCTACTCCACGGGATCTGAAAAAGGATGAGAACAAGTGTATGAGCTTTCGAAAAGAAAGCTCAGTAAGCACCTCGCAAGGTGGGTGAGCAAGTCATGAATGTCAAGTGATAAGAAGATAAGGCAAATCAATAGAATATGGATGAGCAAGCATATGGGGCTACACCCCGCACAACCAAGCATTTAGGAGTCTCGGAGACGAGCAATGACGAGGACTCCTTATCTCAACTACGGCCTCAAAGCCTGAAAGGTCATCCAACAGAAGAGCTCTGAAAGTATCCCCGACAACCTTCACCACTGGAATCGTCCCCGTGGTCGGGAATTTGGCGGCGCTTACCTCTACATGTCGACACGGCCTGCTGTATCGTCCCCAATCGCAAGGCCGGACGGGTGAGTATCGCCCCGCGGTCGTGATATGTAACGCTGTGGTGTCCTCGGCCCGAGACGGCTCCAAGTTGGAGCACCCACACTCCAATCGATCCAGCGGAAGGTAATACAGAACACACATCCAACAGATGCCAACAACCAATGCACATAATTATGGAAACAAATAATCCAATGAAGTCAGACATGTGCATATCATCAAGCGATAATAGAGAGATATCAACTAGATAATCATACCAGATCACATCATTAACAAGAAAGGAAACAGGATAAGCATAGCACTTGCGTGCACAAACATGGAAATCAAAAGATTATCGAGTAATGCCAATAAAGCCCATGTTCGGGCGGGAACTAGGCAAAGACACTTACCTCTATATGCAATCCAAGTTCCTCCGCCTATTTGGTCTCCTCCTCGGCGTTTCCTCACTCTACGCCGAGATCTAGTACACACATAAGCCATACTCAACACGCATACGTGTATACAAGTAAAACAAAACACTACGACCACAATGTGTGCTCAAATAAACGGACCCGGCTTCTCTCAACTCCACCGAACCCGACTCACCCTACGAGTTCATATCTAAACTCACTACGCCGGTCCAAAACTTTCCTTGGCCTTGGACAATACGAATCATACCTCCATATTAGCTAGTCTCCACTAACTAAATTACCAAGTCATATTAAGGTTCAATTATACTAGCTCTTACCTTGACGGACTGTTGCATCATTACTTAGGTGTTTGAAGCTTCCATCCATCATCAGCACCCCACCTGAGGTCTTCTCCAATATCACAAAGAACTCCTTCGGGTTGGGCTTATGTACCCACTCTCTTTGGATTGTTTCCTTTATTTCACTCCAATGGCTCCTCATAAGGTTTTGACTCTCCTGCTGCACTCCCCAGGAGCTTGGCGTGACAACCCATCATCCAACGGCTCCAAGATCCCCTCTTCATACTCACTAGTCAAAGGAAGTTACTCCATGTTGTTGTGGTAGCTCTCTTCTTCAGCATGGTCTATCAAACTCCCAAAGGTCTTTACCTTGATGCTGAGAGGAGACCTCCAAGGAGTGAACAGTGTATCTCAAAGCTGGTTGAAGGGTCCCCTGCTCGGTGGTCGGCGAGGGAGAGGAGCATGGAGGGGAGAGATTTTGCTCTTCCAAGGCACTATGGTGACTAGCTTCTCCTATACTACATCTTGGAGCCTTGCTGCGCACGTTAAGGAGAAGGGAAATGTGGGAAGGCTCAGCTGAGTCCATGGCACCGAATCGAGATTTCATTTTCCTTTTTCTAAAGTACAAACAGTCCCAAAATAGAGCAGCTAGCCCTTAACCATTCAATAGATTTGAGAAGTGTAAGAGGCTATGCACAACTCCCTAAATATAGAGAGAAAAGACACTCCCCTCTGCAGCTTCATAGGCCATGGTCGTACCCTATCTACCTAACTGAAATAATTGACTATAAGGAACCTTTTAAATAAAAATCTCTTCTCCAATTAACACTAACACCCACGCCTTCAGTGACAAGTGAAGCATTCAACCTAATAAGAGATCTAGGTGGATAATCACATAGTTGAGAAACAATACATTCAACATACTCCACTATTGATAAGTAAGGAAAGCATATATATATATATATATATATATATACATATATATATATTATATAAAATGTGTCCATCCGTCAAATCGAATCTCTAATTTGCCTTTCAATCAACCTATATAAATATACACATGATATAATATATTATATGTTATAATATAATATATAACATCGTAGAGTAGTCATGCATTTAATGTGCCTTATATTTTTGTTCTATTTTTTTCATTTCACATCATCACATTGCATTGAATGTCTCCATGACATCAATCATGCATTCAATGCATGCCCATTCAAGCATTTGTAATATATATATATATATATATATATATATATATATATTCTTGTATAATACAATATATCTATATTATATTATATAATATGACATACCTTATGCATTATTTATTTTTTATTTTATTTATTTATTTATTTATTTTTTCTTACTCAAACCGTGTATATATATATATATATATATATATATATATATATATATATATATATATATATAACCATCCGATAAATTCTCAATTATTCCCTTAATTGATTTAAAAATAATTAGGAGCATAATTAAAAGTTTAATTACTCCATAAGTTGTGCGGATTTTACAATCCTCCCCCCTTACAAAATTTCGTCCTCGAAATTTGTTTCTTAGATTAATTCATATAGATGAGGTAGAGGGGGGCACGGGCCCGATTTGGCCCGGAACCGGCTCAAGAAAACCCGGGCCAATGGGTGACCTGCTGGTCGGGTTGGTGAGGACCTGACCCTACTGCCAAGGGCCGGGTCCTGCTCAAAGATTCGGAACCCGTGGCCCAGCCGGGTTGAACCGCCGTGTCTCGACGGGGCGGGTTCAGCGGCTCAACTCACGGGTCACTAGGGTTGAACCGTGCTGTCGGGCCCATTTGGGCCTCTCTCTCTCTCTCTCTATATATATATATATATATATATATATATATATTAAATTTGGCAAAAATTTATGGGTTTTAATGATAAAATAAAAATTTGAGTTGAGTCGATTTCATTTCCCATTGTTTATAGTAGTAATTTAATACTATAAAAAGTTGGATTCTAGTTCACCTAAACTTTTTAAAAATTTATTTTTTTTATTAATTTATTACTTAATATTCTTGGAAACTTATAAAATTGGAAACTATGATTTTTGTTTCTTTCTTTTCAATCAAACCAATGCTTTAATTAAGGTTGCAATAATTAAGATTTTTTTTTAATAAACTTAATTATTTCATTCCTCCATAAATTCATTCAAATTTTCTCTCATTCTATTTCTACACCCCTCCCCCTCTCTCTCTCTCTCTTTCTATTTAATTTGGAGAAATTTGGGGGTTTTATGATAAAAAAAAAAGAATTTTGAGTTGATTTCGGCACGTTGTTTATAGTATTAACTTAATAATTAATATATGAGTGAATTTTATTGATTGAATTTTATATGTGATTTTATAATTTTTTTGGTTTTTTAAATATTTAAATAATTAATATAGGAGTGAATTTATAGATTGATTTCTTTTTTTCATTCATTAGAGATTTTTGCCTTCTTTGATTGTCAATAATGAAGGCTTTTTAAGGTTAATTCCTTAATTTTAAGTAGTTTGCCATTTATATGCTCTCTTTGTGATTTTATATTTTTTGACTTTTATTAATTTTTTGAATAATTAGTGTTGAATAATTAATTTTATAGATTGATTTTTTTCCTTTAAGAGAGATTTTTTGCCTTCTCTAGTTGTCAATAATGAAGAATTTTTTATGGTTATTTGACTATTTCCTTATATTTTAAGTAGCTTGTCATTTTATATATTTATTTTAATTTTATAATTTTATTTGGTTTTATTAATATTTGAATAATGAGTGTATGATAATGAATTTTAGAGTTTTCAAATTTTTAAATTTTTTTCTCATTCTATTTTTAAATCAAAATATCATAGTTTTTTTAAATTTTTTTTAAATTTTTTTTGCTATTTTTTCACTATTTTTTAATATACATTTACAAATTTAAAAAACAAATTAAAAAAAAAGGAAAACCGGCGGGCCGCCAGTTAACAGGCGGGTTTAGGCCGCCCGCCGGTTCTGATGCGGCCGGGCCGATTCAGATCACCGGCGTGACCCGTGACCCGCTGGTCAGGGAATCCCGGGTAATCCCGGCCAGCGCGGGTTGGCATTGTAGCCGGGCAGTTTGCTCGAGTTGGCCTTTTACGGCGGCGGGAACCGGCGGGTGAAATCTGCCAGGAGGAACCCTTTATTAACCAACCGTACCCCCCTCTAAGATGAGGTAGTCATCGAATTACCACTATTATCTCTCCCGGTATGCATCCTCCCTGAAATGCATGGCGTTTGGCAGGTCTCTAAGCTTCCATTGCGATACTCCGATGCACCCTTTACACGAGTTTCCTCCAACCGAGGCAAATTCTAATACATAGCCCACATTTCAGAGTCAGGAGTGGTACTCGGAAGACTCGGCGCATGGCCAATCTCGCCTCAGTCTCTAACAATATCGTCCTATACTCACAGGGGTCAACCGATTACCCCTAACCCAAACAACTATAGGGTTCCAATTGTCAACCCAGAGATATCAAGCAATAAACCTTGCTTTCCAAAGCAAAATAGTCATAATCCTTACATTCCAAAAGGAAAGAAAACCCTTCCATAAATAACATGACACGATAATTATCTCGGGTGGTCTACTTAAATAAAATCTAGCTCATTTAATCGACATAACGCACTAATGTGGGCTTCATGCGGACTCATGTCCCGCGACATCCTCACGGCGCGCGTCAGACCTCCTCCTAAAGAAGTGAGTACACTTGTCCCTGGGTCATAGGCCTCCCCTGTGCTGGTGGTTGGTTGGAGGAATATGGTTGATGTGACATGGTCATCTTCCCGTTCCAATCTCCACATGGTTGCCTTTGTCCTGGTGCTCCGGACCGTGCGGACGCACTCGCTGGACCCTATGTGAGCCCTGTGCTCCTCCATCTCGCTCGCCTCGCTTGGGGCCTCAGCGAAAGACCGTGCTTCCGATGCTCTAGGCTGCCACAGACGAAACAACCTCCTGTGATGGTTGGGCATTGTGCTTTCTTGTGGGGTCCCCCACACGTGTAGCACTGGATGGGCTGGGACACGCTGCCAGAAGAGCCTCTACCTCCAGAGGCGGCTGATGATCCGGAGGACCTACTATACGGTCGCGATCGGTACTCAGACCTCGATCCCCCTACACTCTTGCCAAATAATTGGTTGTTTTTGTTACTCTGGCCGTCGTCTTTCTTCTTTTCCTTTTGGGGTGGCCCTTGCGAGTCTCCTTGGCTGGAGGCGTCGATGTATTTGGCTCTGGCCACCGCCTCAGTGTTGCTAGTGTACATGAACCCAGAAACAATCTTTTTGAGTGACGGTCGTAGGCCCCAATCAAATCTCCACACTCTGACGGCCTCGGTCGGCACCATGTCGGGAACAAAACGAGCTAAGCGGTCGAACTCCGCCTCGTACTGCTCCACCGTCATCCCACCCTAGATAAGATGAGTAAACTGCTGCTCCATCTGCACCAGGCGTCCCTGAGAAAAGTACTTCGCATAGAAGGCTGCTTTGAATTCCTCCCATGTCTTGAAGGTTCCTCCCGTCTTGTTTCATACCGCACCGAGGTACCAATCCTCTGCGCCGCCCTGTAGTAGGTAGGCGGCGGTTCTAACCTTCTCGGCCTCATCTGTCTGGACTAGTCAAAGGCCTTCACCAATTCCCTGATCCAGAGCTCACACTCGGGGTCGATCATCCTTAAACGGTGGTGATGGCCTCCCTAATCTCCCAAGTAAACTTCTACCGGGCGGCCGGTGTAGTAGGAGGGGTGGCGGCGGCCGCCAAGCCTCCCGGGATGAGGGCATGCATCTCCCTCATCAACTCAATCATAGTAATGGGGGGTACCTCCCCCCTTTGGTCTGGGCCTCCTGCTTGAGGGCCGGCGACGTCCGACTGAGCAGCTTGCTGCTCCTGCTCAACCTCCATCTCCTCTACTGGAGGCGGAGGTACCTCTACCCGTCGGGGTCGTCCCCGTCGTCCTTTGCCCCTCATCATAGTGTTATCTAGCGGCACCAGTGAGGTTTAGTTTTTTTTTTTTAAAAAAAAAAAAAAGAGCACACATGCATCGTATCAAAACCAAACTGATATTGAGCAAGTCAAAACATGGTCCATTACAACAAGAGCAGTTCATACAACATATATAGGTTGCAGGACTACTACAACACCTAAGATAAGTACTGACATCAGCATACAAATAATCAGTCCGGTCCTTACTTGCCTCCTGAGTGTGTAGTCCTCGGCCCCGGGCTTAACGTAAGGGCTTTTGGTGCTCTGCGGGTATAACCTCCCATACTTGGACCCGAAGGGTCCCCTGACAAAACATCGTGGAGGTGGTAGGGGGCCGCAAATATAAACAAAGTTAGAATCGGGTCATCCCGGCACTCCCACGCCATCGATGTCTATAATTCCTTGTGAGGCATCTCGGCACCGTGATACCTGCCGCTATGGGCCCCCGCATAAGCAGGCATCTTGCCACACCACCTTCAAGATCGGGGTGGCGGCGTGGGCGCTGATGCAGAAGAAGCCCTATTCGCAGCGAGACTCCTCGCGATAGGGCCTCGCAGCGTTACCCACCGGCCTGGGTCTCCTCCTCTCGGCCTCGGCCCATCTATCGCGTACGCTAATCGGTTCATATATGCTGCCTAAGTGTTGGTCCATGTGTGCTCTCTCTCGCCGTTCATGTACTCATTGTGTCGTATCATTCGGTCATGAATCTCTCTGCACTATCTATCCCGGCCCACAAGTCGTGTATGCTATCGCCCCGTGCAACCCCCTGGCATGCCCAATCATAAGTGATATGAGCTCATGAAAATCTGGCACCCCGCCAGCGGCTCCCGGGCTCGCTGACCGCCTTTGGAGTCCGGTACTGCCGCCTCCCGGGCTCACCGCACTTTTCACGGGTGACCTATCCGATCCTGGTCCTCGATGCTCTGACTCCTATGGTACAGAGTTCTCCTGGATGACCTCCAACTTGTGAGAACCGTCCCCGCTAGACTCGGAGTTGGACATCAAACGCCACCGCAGATAATAACATAGTCAATATCGTTCTATAGCAAACTAGTCTACCCACCCAACTCTCAGTCTTATCCTAGTTGACTAATATCACTAGGGCAGCTAGGGTGTCCATTAATCCTCTTTGACATGTCTCTAATACCACTTTAATCGCTACGCTGCAGTCCCCGCCTCGGAGCTGTGATCGGGCCAGCATTTAAAGCGGGAGGTGAGCCCATTTCACGCACAAGTGACCAAGGCCTAAGGTGACCACAGAAGCAACCACAAGTGCAAAATGAATAATAATAATAGGTCAGATGACATAAATCAGAGTATAATATCAGCGGAAGATAAGCACCTAGGTTGTGTTTGGTTGGGAGTTATCCCCACTTGGGATTAGGAATAAGTTTTAAAAAGTTTTGAAATTTTTGGAGGGAAATTTTAAAGTAAAGGTATTAATGATAAGATAGTGATGTGTTGACTATATATTGGTGGGTTATATTTTTAAATTTTAATTAAAGATTTTGGCGGGAAAAACTTTTTATTGGAAACTGTGTTGGGTTATCCCTACCAACCAAACAAGGCCCTAAGGTACAGGTACCCTAATACTCAAATACAATTTTGGCCCTATACCGGTCCAATACATAGTGTCCTCTCTCCGTCAAATCGTGCACTTAATGTATCTCTTCTCATCCGTCAAATCGAATCTCTAATTTGCCTTTCAATCAACCTATATAAATATACACATGATATAATATATTATATGTTATAATATAATATATAACATCATAGAGTAGTCATGCATTTAATGTGCCTTATATTTTTGTTCTATGTTTTTTCATTTCACATCATCACATTGCATTGAATGTCTCCATGACATCAATCATGTATTCAATGCATGCCCATTCAAGCATTTGTAATATATATATATATATATATATATATATATATATATATATATATTCTTGTATAATACAATATATCTATATTATATTATATAATATGACATACCCTTATGCATTATTTATTTTTTATTTTATTTATTTATTTATTTTTCTTACTCAAACCGTATATGTATATATATATATATATATATATATATATATATATATAACCATCCGATAAATTCTCAATTATTCCCTTAATTGATTTAAAAATAATTAGGACCATCATTAAAAGTTTAATTACTCCATAAGTTGTGCGGATTTTACATATATATATATATATATATATATATATATATATATATATATATAAGATGAAGTTGTTATTATATTTTTCCAATAAAGATATATAATTCTATTATAAGTATAATATAAGTAGATATATAGAATTAATTATTAGGGCAGATATCTTTCCAACGGGGTTGTATATAAATTATTATTATTATTATTATTATTATTATTATTATTATTAAATATATAATAAATATATAAATATATATAGTGATTGTTTTAATTTATCTAGTATGTATGCATATAATATTATAGGGAGACTTTTCATATAAGCATATTATAAATTCAATATCTATAATCTTAGTGGTACAAGACCACATCATATTAGTTTTATTTTTTTGTTTCAGATTATTCATTTATGGGTTTTTTCCTCTTTTTTGTTTGGTGATAAAATCATGTTGTTCTGAACAAGAGGAATGGTAGAAAAAGTCCCTCCAAGTTTTCAAAATGAACAAAAAGTCCCTTTGAAGTTTCCGTTTTCCAAACCATCCCTCCTTTTACAAATAATGAATTATAGACCCTTCCATCCACTAACAAACGTACTTTTGACATTATATGACAAAAATGCCCCTTCACAAATACTTAATTTAAAATATTGTCGTGAGGCCGGTCCCCCACGCATTGATTTAAAACAAAGTGGGTAAGTCAAAATCCAATATAATCTAAAATACCCTCCAAAGCATGAAATTAAAAGAAAGTGGTGGGGAATTTCACCCAATGATATGGATTTTAAACAATGTGGTTGTTGGGCCCACCCAATACAATATAATATAATATAATATAATATCCATAATTCATGCCCTATTGTTTTTCATATATTTGCACATAAGTCCTTTTGCATTTTAAACTTTTACATGCGTGTCCCTCACTATAGAGAGATGCAAATTTCACTTTAGTCCTCAAACTTTTCTAAAATTACAATGAAGTCCCAAACAACCCGACTAGCCCCTAATTAAAGCATTCTCCAATTAAATCTCTTTTCTCACACAACGGAGAATGCATGGGGTGGCTCGAGACGCGTCCTATGCCATATGTCTCTATTACATCACCTTGAAAAGATTGACAATTCTCGAAAAGTGGCTCACCACGCTGTTTGAAATACCAAATAAGGCCCCTAAACAAAATTTTAGCCCTAGAGCGGAGCAATCCGATGTGAGATGTGCTAGAGATGTGATGAGAGAATAGACATGCAATTATTTTATCTTTCAAACCGGCGTTTCAAACTGAACCGAACCGCGAAAACCGAATCCAGGTTTGGTTTGGTTTCACTTTTCAAATTATTCTGGTCCCGGCTTTGGTTTGATTTTTTCAAACCGAAAAAATACATGTTTGGTTTGGAAATTGGCCCAAACTCAGGCCCAAACCGAACCGATTTCACCCCTACCTATGGCACCATTTTCGGAGATGGTCCGCCACCAAAGATCATCCCCACCCATCGGGAAGTTTAAGAAATAAAATCGCCTAGGACACTTATGGCCGGGCCGTGACCCAATCTCGATCGTGGCTGGCTCTTCCCAAGAGAAGATATCAAGAGGAAATCACGCAAGGTGAAAAAAGCGTAAGTCCACCTTAACCGACGCGTCCATTCGTGGTTAGCCCACGCCGAAGATGACAAAGAGCGGCGACATGGCCACACTTGGCAGCTTAATTGAATCACTAAAGATGAAGAACTTAAAGCCCACCCCCAAATATCTTGACAAGCGACTGCTGACCCCCGACGCTGAACCACCAACTTCTGAACCGACCACTGCCATCAATGAACCACTAGACGACCATACATATCTGTCGGCCACCTCATATCCTCGAACCAGCGGATATTACATCAGCACTAATCACGCTTAAAGTAGCAACAAGCAGGTGACCCATGCAGTTAACGATGGCCAATAAACCGTCAGGTAGGCCCACGCTTGATGTCTCGAACGTGGAGAATGAAGACGTGAACATATTAAAGGATTTCGTTTTACATTCGTAGTTTCCGTTTAGTATTTGGAGTTTTCATTTAATATTATTAGTTTTCCTTTAATATACTAAGTGTTAGTTTAAAATATTATGTTTTTATTTAACATAATACGGTTTCGTTTAACATATTAAGTTTTCTTTTAATATACTAAGTTTTTGTTTAATACACTAAGTTTTCATTAACAATGCGTTTTCATTTGAAATACGGAGTTTCCGTAGTTTTCCCTTAATATATTCACTACACCTCATAGAGAAGCCCTGTATACAATGCAACCGTCCCGGGAAATGGTAATACGAGTGACTGACTGATTTTAATTTTCATTGGATTTGGATTTTTCTAAATGGTCCTTATTCTTATATCAGCGAGAACTCTTCATTAACCGCTTCACAACGAGTATGGAGATTGCGGAACTTCGTGAATACCCTGCTGACCAAAGCTGGATAATAATCGCCTCAAGTAATAGAAGGAGGCTGAATCGGCCGATTTGCCCTATATATGTCAAGTGTGGTTCATAGAGCGGATCCTCAAGCAAAGACGATAACATACTTGAGCAAAGCAGTGTTAACAAACATGGTTTTTCATTTAACAAACATTAACGCTTCCAATGTATATAATTACAAATGCTTCTGCACGTTAGAATGTATTAATGTTTAACACTCGTATGATAAAGATAAGCTTGTCATATTAATATTAATGGAAGCCTGAAATAATAATCGAAAACAGGTTATATTAAAGCGGAACTTGCCATATTAAACGGAAAAATAAAATATTAAATGGGAAAATTATATATTAGACGGGAACGTTAAATATTAAATCTGCATAGCTTATAAAATTACACGGGAACTTTAAATATTAAACCGGAACGTAGTATTAACGTTTAACAATCCACAAATTGAGGAGAAGAAGAAAATTATTGCATTAATCAAGAAAATACACCAAGGGAAATAAAATGCAGAAGAAAAACAAGACAAATAAAAATAGAAAAAGGATGATGAAAACAAAGAAAGGAAAAACAAAAAGGGTCCATGTCCTGACCGAAGAGTAGGTTTTCCCTGCTCAATCAAGATCTTTACCGGTGCCATGGCGTTCCTCCTTGATCCTTTTGAGGGGGTGGTTCCTCCTTCCTTCTGGCTCATCCTTCTCTTTATGGGGGAGACGATCCGCTTTCAAATTGTGAGGATCAATGGGGGATGACCTGGGAAAAAGGCAAAGGAAAGAGTGAGGTGGTCGTGCCCCTATCGAGTGTTATTTAAAGAGAAAAGCGCAACGCGGGATGATTGAAGCGACGCTTTGGGTAAGGCATTCCGGGAAGTGTAGTTATAACTTCGCCCGCCTACATGTAATGAAAGAAATCGGCGCCAAAGCCTCTTAAATGGAAAAAAGCGTTAGCGAGAATTAAGTGGTCGCAACACGGAGCCTTAAGCCTCGAAAAATAGAAAAGGGCTTTGGGGGAATTAAATGAGATTGTAATATATTAAGCGGAAAGTCGGACTGTTAAACAAATACAACGTAAAATGGAACAAAAAGGGAAACAAAAGGGAACAAAGGTTTGAGGAAGATGAGGAGCAGAAAAAAGCTGGCACAAGTGTAAAATCCGGAGATTTTTAGGTTATTAGTTGTCTAATTATCTTCCTAAACACTTTGGTTAATAAGTTAAAGTCCCCAAGGTTGGATCGAATTGAGTTTTTTTATTAAAATACATGTTTTCTAATTTCTTTAATTAATTAGATAATTATAGAAGTTCCTCGTATAGTCGTATTTGGAGTTTATGAGATTTTGTGTGAGAAGAGATTTAATTGGCCAATGCTTTAATAGGGCTAGTTGGGTTGTTTGGGACTTCATTGTAATTTTAGAAAAGTTTGAGGACTAAAGTGAAATTTGCATCTCTCTATAGTGAGGGATCTGCATGTAAAAAGTTTAAAATGCAAGATGTGCAAATATGAAAAACAATAGGGCATGAATTATGGATATTATAAATATATATTATATTATATTATATTATATTATATTATATTACATAGTTATGACTCACGGTTTTGTATAAAAAATAAATAAATAAATAAAATAATAATAAAAATAATACATATAAATATGTCAGATAAACCTACAGGTTGTCACCAGTTTTGTTTTGAAATAAAAAAATAAAATAAAAGATTGGAAAGGGTGAAGATGGGATGTGCACTTTGGCGGGAAAACAATCATCTCTCTCCAGCATCACTAGGGGCAAAATTGGGATTACAGTGAAAAGCAAATCAAGTAGTGTCAATCGAGGGTAAAAGTAACAAAATCAAAAAGGAGGGACTGTCTGGGAAACTGTTTTGTCAGAGGGACTGTCTGGGAAGTTTGTAAACTTCCAGGGACCTAAAAATAATTTTCCCTTTGAACAATAGGAGAATGTGAATTACATATGTTATTACAATAGGTGACCCTTGTAGTGACTCCGACACTGCTACCGATGCGTTACTAGGGATTGCTAGAGGTACCGTGCTTGGGTCTAGGGTTGAATTGGCCGAAATGAGAGGGATTTCACTTCCCGTTGAGTTTTAAGTCGGGGTTGAGATTAGTCCTATCTCTTTATCTTGTTCCTCCTCTTATTTCTAACCTCCACTTTGTTGATAAGTGCAGGTCGTTGTCCTGATAATATTTCTAACAATAAAATTTAGGTGCGAATACTTACTTTTAGTATCGAGTGCACTCCTTTCTCTTTGGTTAGCCATCGTGCTCTTCGTTGGAGACTACAGGTCATCTAGCATGTCCTTGTCGCACGCGTTCGTTTGGCAACCTTGGCTCAAAGGGTTCGGTCCTCTCAAGAGGTCCTTTGGGCAAGGACTCGAGGTATATGGTCCTAAAAAGCATCGTTAGAGAACCCAGCCCTAAAGAGGAACCGTTGGTGAACCCAACCCCAAAGGGGCCAACGTGTAACACTTGGGTGCCTAGCCCTGAAGAGGAACTGGTGGAGAACCCAACCCCGAACAGGTTCGACATGCAACATTCGGGGTGCCTGGCCATGGAGAGTAGAGGTGTCCTTGGGCCGGTTCGGGTTGGCTTTGGGTCTGAACAAGACTTAATAATAATGGTGACTATGCTTGCCCAAGACCGACCCAATCAGGTTATTCAGGTCTATTCTTTTGCCCAAGGCCCATCCATATTTTAAAACATATGACCAAGGCCCGCACAAATCCGCCCATAGTTAATTTTTTAAAGTTTTAATTTATTTAATAAAATATAATTTATACTTTAAAATTAAATATTTTTGTCCAAACCCTCTCATTTTTCGGGCGGGCCTTTGGGTTTGGGCGGGTAGCCCGACCCTTGGACAGGTCTATTGGAGAGGAACTGTTGGAGAACCAAGGGGGCGGCGTGTGGCACTCAGGGTGCCCGACCCTAAGGAAAGACTTTAGCGAGAATGCGATGCTCAACCCTGAGAAAGGACTTTAGCAAACATGCAACGCACGGCCCTGAGAAGGGAATTTAGCAAGCATGCAATGCTCAACCCTGAGAAGGGACTTTAACGAGCTCACTGGAAATGCGGTACTAATTAACTGTTATAGAGCAACAGGGATGAGATTGTTTGTCGACAAAGATATCACTTTTAAATTAGAAAGCCAGTGAGATACAATGGTTAGTGACATCCCTTAGGGTCAACAAAAGATAGTGTGTTGCTAGTCCTTTGGCCCGGCTCGTGCAATTGCGCAGGTGGGTTCGATCTTCTTCCAGCAACATTTAATGGTAATTCGACACTCATCACACTAGAGTAACAACATGTCATTATTGACTCATTGGCCACATGAGGCATGCAACATGTCAAAAAAATTTCAAAAATTCAAAAACAATTCTAAAAAATAAACAGAATTTTTTAAAAACAATTCTAAAAATTCATGCTAGAATTCTATGAAATTCAAAAAATAAAAAATAATTCTAAAATAAATCGTAAAAAATCTAAAAAAATTCTAAAAACATCTAAAAATAAACAAGATTTTTTAAAAAATATATATAAATAATCCGGTTAGAATTCAAAAAAATCTAAAAATAATAAAAATATCTAAAATTTGTTTTAAAAATTCTAAAAATAATTAAATTTTTAAAAAAAAAACCGGTTTTAATTCTACGAAATTCTACATTTAAATTTTTTTTTTCAACCTGATTACAAAGTCCATTTCATTTTATAAATTATAAACCATATTTTTTAAATATTTTTCTAGATTGATTGTTGTGATTACGGTAAAATATCCTTTTTATATTTTAAATTTTTTTAGATGTTTTAAATATTTTTTAGAATTTTTTCAGATCTTTTAAGATTTTTTTTATGTTTCTAAAATTTTTAGAATTTCTTATATTTTATTATTTTAACCTGATTTTTTTAAAAAAATTTAAAAATCTTGTTTATCTTTTTAAAAAATTTTAGAATTCTATCAGGATTTTTTTTTAGAATTTTAATAAATCCTTTTTATTTTTAAAATTTTCGGAATTTTTTGTATTTTCTGAAAATATCCCCCTTCCTAAATTTTACTATTGGAAGTTTGCCTATATTTTATTATGAAACCAACTTTTATTTCCTTTTTTTATTTATCTATATTTTCTTCAAATCTAGTTTAATAAGGAAAATAGGATGGATGGGGTCTAAGTTTGTGAAATTATTTCAATATTTAGTTCATAATTCTCATTAATCAATTCAGTTTATTTACAGTAATATATAGTAAAGCCTTAATTCCTTAAAACATTTCAAATAGAAATTAATATTCTTAAGCAATGAATAAATAATAAATGGAAAGATAATCTCCAAAATTAGTAATTATAATAAAAAAAGTATAAAATTTCTTCAAATTAGAAACAACCAAAATTAAAATAAATTTATATACAAGTGTCTTGACTGAATAGACAGCCAAGATACAAATATCTATGTTTTATAAAAAAAACTAATCTTTTAAAATATATAAACTGCATAACAAACGAATCCATCGGTTACACACATTTAAATATTTCATGTAGAGCGTGTGTGTATATATATATATATATATATATATATTAGGTAATTCACTATTCATCCCTTGAATAGTGAGCCCTATATATGAATTTTAAATATTAAACAGAAGGGTGGTATAGAAATATTATAAATTAGTATTATTTTCTGGACAAGGTGAGGGATGTGTTTGTAAATTTAAGTTTAAGAAGGGGTTTGCTAAAAATAAAGCTCATCAAGGAAAGGAAGGTGGGAGGACAGCGCCACAAAGAGCCCTTTTGCAGGGACTCGAAGCTTTTCTAGTTTCAACTTCGTTTTGTAAAAATTTGAAGAAAAAATTATTGAAGATAAATTGGAAGGAATTTCGCAATTGTTTCGCCAACGTTTTCTCTTCAGATCTTGGTATGGTCTACTCACTTTATGTAGTAGTTCTCGTGTCTATTGTTGTTTGGCTTCAGTGTGGATATTGTGCTTTTTATCTCTTCGATGTGTGCTTTCTTTGCAATATCATTGTTTTTGAAGTGTTTTGTTGGGTTGGAGTTGTTTGAGGATCTATTGTCATGGAATGCAAGTTTGATTTCAGTTTTCTAGATTCACTTTGAATTTTAGGTTTGGGGAGTTTTTCTATGCATATGTATTTCTAGAAGTTGTTTTTGGTTTAATTTGGTGTGTGAATATTGCTTTTAATTTGTGAATTTGATGTTATTGTCAAAGAAATCGACTTAAACTATTGAAATTATGCACGGAAGTAAAATTTTTTATGATTTTTGTTTTAATTTTAGTTAATTTCTATTGCAGGACAATGACAATTATTGATAAATCATGGATGGATATAATTGATAGAACACTGCCACAGTATGAAATAGGTGTTAATGGGTTCCTTGATTTTGTGTTTGGGCAAGACAATGAAAGTAGAACATCTCGTTGTCCATGTAAGAAGTGTAACAATAATATATTTAGGTCAAGGCAATTGATGTATGAAGATTTGATGTTATAAATAGAAACTACAAGCAATGGTACCATCATGGAGAGCAGTTACAATACTTTTCTGATAGTGATATTGATAATGAAAGCGAGGAAAATAATGATGATGATGATGATGATGATAATGATGATGATGAGATGCGTGATATGTTACATGATCTTAGACGTGGTAATACAGATTATACTGATCAATTTGATGCTCAAATAAGAGACAATCCTAGTGCTCAATATGAAGAAATTGATCATGATCCTATCAATTGTTATCCTACTGGTCCAAACAAAGAAGCTGCTAAATTCTATAGATTGTTGCATGAATTAGAACAAGAGTTATATCCTGGTTGTCCTGAATCTTCCACGCTATCTTTCATTGTTGAAGTATTGAATTGGAAATGTCTCTATGGGATTAGTGCAAATGCAGTTGATGGTATACTTCAAATAATGAAAAAAATGGCTTCCTAAAGATAACAAAGTTCCCAGCTCGTATATCGAGAGTAAGAAAATTTCTCGAGATCTAGGGCTTTCATATGTGAAGATAGATGCTTGTATAAATGATTGTATCCTCTATAGAAAGAAATATGAGAATGTTGAATCTTGTCCAACATGTGGTGAATCTAGATGGAAGAATGATGGGAAAATAAGGAATATGACTAATGAGTATAGTGGCAAGAAAAAGATTCCAAGAAAAGTTTTGCGACATTTCCCGCTAACTCCACGCTACAAGCTTGTACATGTCATCAAATATTGCTAAGGATATGAGGTGGCATAAGGAAAAACCTTGTAATGATGAGCTTATGGGGCACGGTGATTCTCCGCCTTGGAAAAGTTTTGATGCAATGCATCCCTTTTTCTGTGAGACTCATCGTGAATGTTAGACTTGCACTAGCAAGTGATGGTTTTAACCCATTTGGGAATATGAGCGCTTCTTATAGTGTATGGCCAGTAGTATTGGTTTGTTATAACCTTCCACCATGGCTTTGCATGAAAGACCCTTATTTCATTATGTCACTTCTAATTCCCGGTCCTAAAGCTACTGGGAATGATATTGATGTATACTTAGAGCCATTGATAGATGAGCTGAAATGTCTTTGGGAGACAGGTGTGGAGACATATGATGCATTTTCAGAGAGCAACTTTCAATTACATGCAGCTCTTTTATGGACTATAAGTGATTTTTCAGTCTATGGTAATTTATCAGGATGGAGCACTAAAGGAAAACTAGCATGCCCTACTTGCAATTTGGATACATCATCTCGTAGGCTTCATAATGGGCGTAAAACATGTTATCTTGGTCATCGTCGTTTCTTACCAACTAATCATTCATGGAGAAAAAATGCTAAAGCATTTGATGGCACTAAAGAGAAGCAAAATGCACCGAGGCAATTATCAGGGGATGATGTCATTGAACAATATAATCAATTTTCTCATGTGAAGTTTAATGTCTTTTTCATCAATTATTCATGTATGTCATTTATATTCTAAGTTTTTAATTAATTTTTTTTATATTGCCTTTTCCCTTAACCAGGTGAAATTTGGTAAGGCTCCAAATAAAAGAAAACGTGGAGATGTTCTTCTAATTGGAAATTGGAGAAAAAAAAAGTATATTTTTTGAGCTCTTATATTGGAGAAGCCTTGAATTACGACATAATCTGGACATAATGCATATTGAGAAAAAAGTATGCGACAACATAATTGGAACTTTGCTTGACATTGAGGGGAAAACAAAAGATACTCTCAATACTCGTTTTGATTTAGAATCTCTGGGTATACATCCCGAGCTTCATGCAACTCCCACAAGCAATGGCAAGTATGCATTTTATCCTGCTTGCTATTCAATGTCTAAAGATGAAAAACGAGCATTCTGTAAGTTCTTAATTGATCTGAAAGTTCCAGATGGTTATTCTTCCAACATTTCCCGATGTGTGAATCTTACTGAATGCAAGGTTTTTGGAATGAAATGTCATGATTGCCATGTATTTTTGCCTCGCTATCTCCCTTTAGCTATACGTGGCTTGTTGGATAAAAATGTTTGTGAAGCGCTAATTGAGCTATGTACTTATTTAAGAGAGTTATGTAGTAAAACCCTACATTTTGATGACTTCAAGAGGCTTGAGAAATCAATTCCTTTGACACTTTGTAAATTGGAGAAGATATTTCCTCCCTCATTTTTCGACATCAATTCATCTTGTGTGCGAGGCTAAACTTGCTGGGCCAGTACAGTTCCGGTGGATGTATCCTATAGAGAGATATTTGCGTAGGCTTAAATCATATGTCAGAAATAAGGCACGTCCAGAAGGATCAATTGCTGAAGCTTATATTGTGCAAGAATGCATGCATTTTTGTTCAAGGTATTTGCATGAAACCGAGACTAGGTTGAATCGTGTTGGAAGAAACTACGAGGGAAGTGGTGATGACCATGCTCATTCAGGGTTGCATGTTTTTTCACGAGCTGGGAAGCCTTTACTTGGACAAAAATATGAGGAGTTAACCTTAATTGAATGGGCTCAAGCAAGAATGTATGTGCTAGAAAATTGTGAGGAAATTAGAATGTTTATGGAGTAAGTCCTCTAACTTTGTGTTAATCATTTACATAATTTGATTTATAGTTTATATGATTTATAGTTATCTACTCATATTCTATTTGTTTTAAATGTGAAGCTTACATAAGGAAGAACTCAATAGAGTGGATCCTAGAAATGTAGAAAGAAGACACCAAAAAGAATTTCATCAATGGTTTCAGAAATATGTAAGTACCATAAACTGGTTGTTTTACTTCTAGCTTCTAATATTTATAATTCATACATAATTTAAATGTTTAATGTTTATTATTTATCACAGGTCACCTAACTGCATAGTGAAGGAAGTGAATTGGACAATGATCAATTACTAAATTTAGCTTGTGGGCCTGATAGGCGAGTCTATCGCTACAAAAGCTTCCTTATCAATGGTTGGAGGTTTAATACAAAGGATAGAGATTTGTATTTGAAATCACAAAATAGTGGAATTCTTGTGAAAGGGGATGAGAATACAGGTCACTTGGATTATTTTGGCGTGTTAACAGATATCATACAATTAAAGTACCTCGGGAAAACAATGTCAATCAGTATTTAAGGGTGATTGGTGGGATGTGTATCATAAAGGTGGATTTAAGGTTGACAAGTTTGATTTCCTATGGTCAATGTCATGCGAAATTGAAAACCCAATTTAACCATATGTTTTGGCTTCTCAAGTCAACAAGTTTATTATGTGAGAGATATTAAAGAGCCCAATTGGCGGTGTGGTTGTGAAAACTAAACCTCGTGGATTTATAAGGATTTGACCGATGACAATCAAGGGAGATGAGCCATGCCAAGAAAATGAAGCATTTGGATTTGCATTTCATGAAACTATTTTAGAGGATGATGATATGGTCTCTTTGCATAGATCGATTTAGCGTACCTACAATTGTTCAAGGAAATCCATCCGATATTGATATTATACGTCGAACAAGAAGAAGAAGAAGAAGAAGCTAATCGTAGAATAATCGTAATGTTAATGAGGATGATGAGATGGTAAATGAAGACTATTATGATGATGATTAAGTAAAAGTCTTCAAATTTGTTTTTAAATTGAATAAAGATTGAGAAATTTTGATTAATATTTTTGTACAAGTTTTTATTTATTTTTCATATCTGTTTATTCTTTTTTTTCTTTTTATGAAAGTTTAAAATTATATATAGAGAATCTATCCAAATATCAAATACTGATGGATTTTCAGTATTTATAATGTAAATATTTTATTAAAAATATTTAAAATTATTAATATGTAATAATAATGCAAAAAACCATGACAACTAGGTTTCACATTTTTTCCAAATTAATATATACAACATAAATAAATTATATTTTAAATAAAATCTTTATAAACATCTAGGCTTTGATAACATGGCTTTTTACAAATTTGTATTTATTGTATAAATAAATTATATTTTTATAAAAAAATTTGTAAAATCTAGAGTTTGGTCCCCTGGCTTTCTACACATTATAATGTATAGTATAAAAAAACATATATTGTTAGGAAAATATTTGTGAAATTTTGTAGTTTGACCCCTAAGCTTTTCATAAATTAGTATGTATATATATATATATATATATATATATATATATATATATATAAATTGTTAGGAAAACATATATATATATATATATATATATATATATATATATATATATATTCAAAAATATTTATAAAAATCTATAATTTGGCTCTTTTCGCTTTTCCTCATTATTATGTATAGTATAAATAAATTATATTTTTAGAAAAATAATTGTAAAAATCTATTGTTGGCTTTTTACAAATTAGGATGTATAGTATAAAAAATTATAATTTTAGGCAATTATATGTAAAATTTTATAATTTGGCCCTTAGTTTTTTATAAATTAGTATATAGTATACAAAAATATATTTTTTTAGAAAATATTCGTAAAAATTTATAGTTGGTTTGGCAATTTTAAAATTAGTATATATAGTATAAAAAAATTATAAATTTAGAAAAATATTTGTAAGAAATCTATTGTTTGGCCCAAAATTTTTTTTTTTTATTGACAAAAATGTTTGTCACAAAAAGTAATGGATTATATGACAAAGAACTTTCTTGTCACAACAATTGAAAATAACAGTGATTAAAATATGATTGGTCACAATTATATTTTATAATAAAAATTGTCGTCACAAAAGATTTTTAGATTGAGTGACAAACAACTTTCTCATCACAACAAATAAAAATAATAATGCCAAAAATATGTTTCGTCACAAATATACTTTGTTCATGCCAATATTTCCCGATCACCAAGGTATCTACTTTATTAGTGATAATTTTATTGTGACAAAACAATTTTTAACACTGTTAATATATTAATAGTGGCAACCCATTTGTGAAAGATCTAAAATCGTCACAATTACTAATATATTAGTGACATATAAATTATTCATCACAATTAAACCTAACAATTGTGTCACATAATTTTTTTGTCACAATAAATTTTATATTTGTGACGATATGATTGGGAGCCACAAAAGAAACCCTCACTATTATATTTGTGTTTGATAGGGGAATATCTCACTTGAGATAAGGAATAACTTTTGAAAAGTTTTGAATTTTTTGGGGGGAGGGGGGGAAATTTTAAAGTAAAGGTATTAATGATAAGATAGTTATGTGGCTCCCATGCATTGGTGGGTGGGTTATTATTATATTTTTAAACTTAATTTAAAGTTTTTGGTGGGAAAAATTTTCATTGGGGAATGTGTTGCGGATATCCCACTTGGGATATCCCCCTATCAAACATGAGCATATTAGGTCTTAACTCTTGTAGTGTATGTACGAACAGACTTACCCAAGTTTTTCCCCATGTGGTGCCTTCCTTCCTTTATTATTTTATTTATTTATTCTTTTTTGAAATACCATTATGTGTGGGTCCCACACCTGCCTCTTTTAATCAAATCTCCATTCAAACTTTAGAGCCACATTCTTTTTTACATTTCAAACCCCTCAACCTTCTAAGTCCCTCTCTCAGCCCTTTTGCTTTGAGAAAACAATTTTGCCTTTAAGTCCCAAAGATTTAGATAAATTCCCATTCAATCCTCCATCAATTTAAATTCATACATTTTGAGTAATGACCACTTTTTCACTTTCAAACCCTCATACTAACTTCTTAGTATATGCAAGGCCCTGACCTCTTGTATTTGAGAGTGTGCACCTTTTAGTAAAGAGTCCCTCCACTTTCCTTTAGTTCGTATACAAGTCCTCCTGTGAGAGAATGTCTTTTTAGTAAAGAACCCTCTACCTTCTTTTAATTTGCACACCAGTCCTTCTCTGTGAGAGAACCACATTTTCTAATCAAACCCCATTCTTTCCGAAATTGCAAATGGGTCCTGATGACCCCATTTAACCCTAATTAAAACATTAATCAATTTAATCCTCCTTTCTAGATACATAAAACTCACTAAATTCCAAATATGGGTTTTAATTAAATAATTAATTAAAGAAAATTATGACACTCATTCCAATGCAAATTTAATTAAATCAAACCTTGGGGACTTTCATTTATTAAGCAAATAATTAAGGAAAATAACTAGGAAAAATAATTCCCTAAAATCTTCGAATTTTACAATTCTTCCCCTTACAAAAATTTCGTCCATGAAATTTACTCATAGTCCCCAATACCTAATCCAAAATCTTCAACGATCACAGGCGATGCCTGTGCCTCCTCAGTGGTAAGATGATAGACTCGTCCATAAGTCATCATCCTTTGTTGGGACTGTGGCTGATTGGAGGAAGATGGTTGACTTTTCCCGGTTGTCTTCCCTTTCTTGTCACCACCCGATTGTCCTTGCACTGGAGCACCTGATTGTCTTGAGGCACTAGAGGATCTCTGTGCACTCTACACTCCTCCATCTGTACCCTGCTCGGTCTAAGCCTGAGGACACTGGGCCTTCCTATGCTCCAAACTACCACAAACATAGCATCCACCAGTAATCCTCGGACATTGCATCTTTTTGTGTGGCCCCCCCACACTCATAACATCGTACAGGACACAACACATTACCTAACGACCCTCAACCTACAGTTACAGTTGGTGAACCAAGTATGCCGTATGGATGGAACTTATGCTCTAACCTCGATTTCCCAGATGACTATCCTTGACTATTTCCCTGACCTTTGTCTTTCTTTTCTTCCTATGGTTGTCCCTGTGAGTCTCCCTGGTTGGAAGCATCGATGTATTTAGCTCTGGCCACCACCTCTGAATAGCTGGTGCATATGAAACCAACCACAATCTTCTTCAATGATAGTCGTGAGGCCTACCTTCTCAAATCGGCAGACTCTTACTACTATCATCTTTAGGCACCATTTCGGGGATAAAGCGTGCTAGTCATCAAACTCGCCTCATACTACTCAACAATCACCCCACCTTGAGTGAGGTGTGGATGAACTTTTGCGCTCCATCTAAAGAAGTCTCCCAGAAAAATATTTTACAAAGAAAGCTTTCTTGAACTCTTCCCAGTCGCTAAGGGCACTCCTTCCTCGGTAGTACCTCCCCGAGGTACCAATTCTCAACACCGCCTCGGCAGAAAAATAGGCTGGTTGTCCACGACTCTCTGCATCTCTAGCTTGAAAGACTTTAAAGGTCTTCTCCATCTCACGGATCCACAACTCAACTGCCTGAAGGTAGGAAACTCCCTTAAACGAGCTGGGAGAAGGCCTCCTAATCTTCCCAATTAAACCTCTATCAGTGACTGGCGCAGCAGGCTGTGGTGGTGGTGGAGGTGAATTACTGTTTATTGCTTGTTATCTCGCTCCTAGATGAGGCCCATCATCTCCCTCATAAGCTCAATCATAATAATGGGGGTACCTCTCCCTCGAAGTTTAGGCCGTGGTAATGCATTACATGTATGAGTAGTAGCTTGCTATCGAACTTTTGGGTCTCAGAACGACCAAGTGGGTTGACATCGGCAAGATAGTGAATGTTGCATAGGGATGACAATGTGTAAGCAGTTCTTGGTTTACTCATCTTGAGCTGACGTGACTACGATCATGGGTTGGGCGTCCCTACTATTGATAGGTTTCATTGGGTTGGGCACAAGACTACTGTTTGTGTGGATTGGTATGAGTTATAGTACCTGCATTGATTGGCTTAGTCATGTGATTGCTTTGATTTTCTTTTATTTAGTTTATCATATGTTTTTGTAACATGACTTGTTTTATTCCCTGCAGGGTACTTACTAGGCTTTCCTTCTGAAAGCTCATACACTTGTTGACCTCCTTTTGCAGATCCCAAGGAAAAGGACGCAGGTCGGACACAGGAGCTCCGCGTGGGGACTACTAGGATTTATTGCTGAGGTTGGTTAACCTTCAGTCTTTCGTTGAGTAAGAGGACACATTTGTTATAGGATCCTTGTAGGACCTTTATGATATTGAGATTCTAGGGTCTGCGTACCCTTAAACTTTGTTTCCGTTGTACAGACATATTTATATTATAACTTTGGATTTGATATATTCCGCTGTGTATGAATTATATGATTGTTGATTATCGAGGCTTTGTATCCCAGCATGGCCATCCCTATTCTGATACGGCCGGTCTATCGCTTGCCCATGGGCCCAGGATTTTGGGGTCTGGGTGTGACAAAAATACATTATCTTAACCACAAAGAGGAGGATACCAAAGAAGTGTCTAATGACTAGAGTAAAGTCATAATAAAGTAGTCGTACTGGAAAGTGCGGTTGGATCACCTTCTTTTAAGGGAGAGCTAATACTTGTTGGGTAATTTGGTTTGACATTACTTCACAACCAAGCTCATAAGGTTATTATTTCAAGTTGGATCAAGTTGATAGGATCCCCTTTTATACATCCCCACGTTTGGAGAGTCAATAAGCTAATTCATGTGGATGTCTATTTGTCAGGCTGCCCCCTAAACAAGAGGCAATTATAGATGTTATAACGAAAATTCATTAGAAGATATCTCAAGAATTCTCTAAAGATAGGACTATGTCTCAACAAGAAAACCAATCTTTTACTACTAATCACAAGTTTGATGTTTCATGATCGTTTTAATCTTCGAAGATATATATGACTATGACTACAATGGGAAAAAGATTCTTCTAATGTCTCATTTATTGGTCCCATGGAATTCATAGGTTGAAATTAAGATTACAAATTCCTCTTGTACACCTTCATATACTAAATTAATGTTATTAAATAAATTTTAGATTACTATTATTAAATAAAAATATAAGTAATATATTTAAATCTAAAATGGTTTTACAAATCATACCCGAGTCAATATAATTATGATATAAAATATTTCCTTTTTAAATTGGTTCATATGACTATAAGCCCAATTAATTACTTTTTGTTGTCTTTATATGATTAAAATTTGTCAGCTCTAATTCCAGGCACTTTTTGTTGCTTAAAAATTAAAAAGATCATGAGAGAGAAAAACCATAATATTTTTCTGATTACATGGATATTAGCTTCATTATTTGTGTGCCATTCATACTACTTTTGGATTTGATAACATTTCATCCTCCTATGAAACAGAGTTATAATTTTGAACTTAATCTTCTGCACATCCAAACAGTAGTGACACATATGAAACTTTAACAAAAGGACAATGATGAACACATGTTCTCTTTGTTGTGTGCCAGTTATACATACCACTTTGGATGATGAAAGCAGCCATGGATGGATGTTTCTTTTGTAAGGCGACCACATCGATCGTTTGAATGGCCAGTGTTTCTTCTTTCCCACTATAGTTCACGCATCATTAAAGCATGCTGCTACTGCAAACAACTCTGTCTGGTTTCGGGCTCAGGCTTTATTCCAAGTATAAACTCTTTTTTATTTTTATTTTTACTTTTGTTTTTGTACTATATATTCAAAATTTGGAAATTATTATACCTGTACACTCATAATAAAGTGTTTCCTATATATATAATTTTTTAACATTTCAAATATTATCATTCATAGAATATATGCTTTAAAAATATATTTATTCATATAATTATTACCTCTCAAAGATCGAAATTAATATTTGTGTGAGGGATATAAAAATTCTTTTCATAGGTTGGTAAACACAATAAGAGATTTATTATTATTATCATTATTTTATATTTTTTTCCTATTTTAATACTACTACCAGGGTAAAACAGGAAATGAATGCATAAAAGTAATAAATACATGAAACCCTAATAGGCCTTCTTAAGATGGTGTCTGAGAAGCAACACCAATCTTGTCACAAATGTCAAGTATGTAGGGCCGAGACGTAAGTTTTCGCTTAGCAGCATCAACAAGTTGATCGGCGGCGACATGAACAATCCAGAGAAGGGAAGACTGAACAAGATCATAGACAAAGTGATAGTCAATGGCAAGATGTTTCATCCAAGGACCAAACACAGGATTAGCACATAGATACGTGGCACTAAGGTTTTCCGAGTAAATAGTGGGGGCTGAAGAGATAAGGACATACAGTTCATGAAGAAGTGTCTTGATCAATTGAATTTCAGTAGCAACAAATAAAAGTAATAGCCGCGATACTTCCTCGATAGACCAGAAGCAATAGTTCGTTGTTTGGTTGACCACCGGGAGATGAGATTCACACCCAAGAACACGACATATACACCCTGAGTGGAAGTGCGATCATCGGGATTACCCTCCTAATCGGCATCGGAAAAACCGTGGAGTTGAAGAGGAGAATGCGTCAAGCCAAATGCCAAGAGATTTGATGCCATTCAAATCTTAGAAACAAGCGCTTAAGCAGAAAGTCAGGTTAATGACAAAATAAATATAAGAGGCTGAGTTATACGTAAATGTTGAAGACCACCAACAACTTCGTCTATACATCGTGGTAGTATCAACTAGAGAGGATCCATGCGTGAAGAAGGAGGATGTACCAATAGCAGGGCATAGAAATCGATTTGGAGTCAAGCATATGGTGTTTACGTAAAAGATCAACAATATACTTGTCTTTGAGAAAGAAGTACACCATCGGAGGTCTTGAGGGAACTTGCTTACTTAACATTATTGAAGAATGAGGATTGGAGATAGATCTGAGGTGGTGGAGAGAATAGGGCGAGAGGAGAGGTCGAAGGAGTAGGATGAGGGGTGGCCAGCCATGGAGGCGGGAGATCTGGCGCGGAGAGGGACAGGCAGGAGAGCGCAGGGGTGCATGGAGCAGCAGGAGCGCCAGTGGCCGGAGAGCCCTTGAGGGCACGAGTCCACGCTGATCTTGGTAGGCCGGGAGTTCTTTGGGCTGGGGGTGCAGGCGGTGATGCGCAGGTGGTAGTCGGTGTGAGGTTGGTGCCAAATGGTTGTGTAGCGGTGGACGGCTTAAAAAATATATATATATTAGGGTTTCCGTGATCTAAGCTTATGATACCATGATATGAAAACATAGATCATGAAACCCTAATAGATTTAACTAAGTAATAACGTGCTTGAAAACCTTGGTTCATTCAATCAAAGCATTAAGGGGTTTATACTAAGCTACACTTCAAATCCTAGAAAGCAATTAATAATTAATCTAAGAGTACCTAGAAGACACTCAACAATAAACTACTTGGGTTGTATGTCGCTCTTGACATGTTGTAGATATTTGTTTATGATTTATATATGGTTGTTATGCTAATGAATAAGGGCTATTTAATGGAAAGCTAGGGGACTTCAATACAAGGGCATTGATGATGATTTCGATGTCTCGGGGAATACTTACGGTCTCTAACACCATATGTCTTTGGGTAGAGTGGGACATTATATAACCTAGATGTTATATCGACCATTGGGCTACTACGACATATATGCCTTTTTCGTGAGGTTTCAGTGAGGAACTGGACTCTACACCTTACGATGCATGACCTATCCATACAATTATTTGTACATGAAAGTATAGCTAAACATTTTTCATCGCTTTTCAGCGATGATTAAATCAAGATCATGTTACATACACATCCAAATAATAGGCACACAATCAATATAAATCAAAGATTATTTAGATTAACATGTCAATAAGGTTATATCGCAACTTTAGCAATTTCATTAATGTGGACTCATATGTTTATCTTATCAATTGTATATGAAAGGTTATCCAATTAATTAATGTGCCCTATTTAATAGTTAGTCATTGAGGAATATTTTAAAAGGGCTTAAAGAAATATCAATTTAGATAAAGTATGGGTTTAAACAATGTGTAGAAACTCTTATCAGTAATTAACTGTTTATGATGGGCTAATGGTTAATCACTAAAATATCCTTTATGATTAATAAATAGGGTTGTGGTCTATTTTCTTTCCCATCTGAGAAACAGCTTCACAGCAATCTCTCGTGGCTTTGAAGACCCAGACCCGTTCAATTACTTATCTCCCTTTCTGTTTTTGCAATGGATTCAGGTATGTCTTATTCATCTTCTCTAATTTCTTCTGCAATAATCTTGGAGAGATACTCTTTGCATGACATAGAAGTCTATTAGATTAATACATGATTGTCATGCTAGGAGATCTTGATTTTATTTTCTATCACATACAACCCAAGATTAGCATACGAAATCTGAGTTCAACAACAAAATATCAAGTAATGTACTCAAACGTAGAATCTATGAATAGGAATACAAAGGTGATAAAACTAAGAATCTAAGACATAAAAGCCACCCTTTGGTAGAGCTCTACCCTCCGGCCGTTGGAACACAACCAACTCTCTAGATCGAAACCCTAAAGGCGGGACTCCCCTTCAAGCAAGAATACAAAACCCTAGAAATCACTTGCTTTTTATAGGCCCGTGACTTGGCGTGCATGATGCATTAAGGGATTGTCGTCAGCGATGCCAACTCAAACTTCATTTCTAGGTCTGTGTATTTGTCGCCTTGACGCCAATGCCTTAGTGTTGTGACACCAAATTTTAGTTTGCTCTTCAAAGTAGTGAGATTTGGTCTTCGCGACTGGTACTTAGCTCCAAAGTTTCTCTCACCTGATATAGTAGACGACACTGCTTGAATTAGTGTATGAAAATGTATATTTATTGACGAAAATGCACCAAAACAAGTAGAACAATCTAAGTTGGATTTCATACAAATGATAGAGCCAAAATGTACAAGAATTCAAAAAACATCATTTTCGGCTCTAAAGTAATTAGTACAAATCCTATAAAATAGTTCTCTTTGGAGAGTTAACAACAATAAATACACTCGAGTTATAACTGATCAATATAAAGGAAGAAACTAATTTTCTTATTCCAAAATAAATCTTTATTTTTCCATCAATTCATTACCATAGTTTTAATTTGTAATTAAAAAGAGTAAACTATAAGAAAGAAATTAAACCACAAAGATTTATATGTTACCACGAAATTAAAAAAAAAATTAAAAAAAAAACCAAACAAAACAAGAAAGTGGACGAGAGCTTAGTTAAGAATGGAAAGCACGCGCATGTTTACAAATCCCTGACTTCCGTGGTAGTGTCGGTAGCTTTCATGGAAACAAGTGTTAGAATGGAACTCATGGGCAAAGAGCAATAAGATATACACAAGCACCAACCATTCTTCACATGCTCAATGGAATCTCATTTACGGATGAAAGCAACCTGCCAAGCTCTTTTCCTTATATAAGAAAGCCCTACACACCTCCATCATGCACACAACTCAAAGAGTGAAAGTATAGCAAAGGAGGCAAGAGAATATTATTCACAGCCATGGCTGAGCTTGCACAGCAACTCAAGGAGAGGCTCACTTATTTTGTTGAGCGTGTTAGGACCTTCAAGTTCACTTTCAATCAGGAAAACCAAGGTCATCAATCATGCATGCTTATTGCTTATATATATATATATATATACACACACACACACACACACGTATAACCCTTTTGTTTCATCAATGGTTACTTTTGAAACTCCATGTTCTATTTTTTTCCATTTTTTCAGGTAATGAAGTCCTTGGAGAAACCAAAATAATGGAAACTCAGGTTGTCAAGGTAATCATGGGAACTCTCTTTTATATATATATATATGAACAATAAAATTACTTAAAGTTTTAATTGGTTCAGTGATTGTTTGGTTAATGGCGTTTATGTTGACAAACAACAGGAAAGAGCATTTGTTTTAGGAGCTGCTGAAGATGCATCAGGTATTAGAGCAAAGCCTCCTGAACAGGGTGGTCAAACTAACTAATTTTCAACTGGCCGGGCTTGAAGAAAATAACAGTAGTACTACTAAACAATGGAAGTGTCTAGTAACCTTATTATAAGTTAAGTTTGCTTGGTTTCTTATGTTTTTCAAGTGTTGATGCTGTTATTATCTTGCTTGTGCTTCTAGCTTGTAATGTGGATTGCTTAAAGACTTCAGTCTATATGTATAAAGGAATTTGGATTGCATATTTGGTTCCTTTTCCATGTTTCAAATTGATCTTTTCTAATTTGTTTCCAACTCTCTGATTCTAAGAGGGAGAGAGCTTAAAAACATTTTTAATTTGTAATGATTGTGGTAACGTGCAACAAAGTCTATAAAAAATAAAAATATGGAAATAAGGAATTGAAATAAATAACAGATAAGAGGCAATGGCAGCTGCACAATTCTTGGAGAAAGTATATTATAAAAGCTGATACGAATCTAAACAAACATATATATTATAAAGGTTTTTAGTTTTGGCCTATATACCAACTGCAAGTCTGCAACCGTACTGTAGCTTCTTCTTTTATGGATAAACTATATTTATTTAATATAATAATAAATAAATAGCCTTGTGATTATAAATTCATAGTGAATGCATTGAAACTCCCACCGTCTCCGTGACCAGCCTCTCTCCTGGGCCTCATCACCATTGGTTTTTTGGGGAGTGTTCAGTCAGGCTCTTTTTTATCAGATTTTAGACTTTCTCTAATTACTTCGGTTTTTTTAATGGTTGTGTTACATCAAATCACAATAGTAAAATAATTACTGTCATAAATAATTTATAAAAAAATATGTCATTTATATTGAAAACATCACATATTTTTTGTTTTTTATAAGATTCAAATAACTGTCATCATCGTGAGCTCTCATCTACTTTTAAAAATTATAATAATCAAGGTTGAAGTGGTTATAAAGTTGATCTCCACTATCTTGGATGGTGGTAAAGGATGTATGTATACCAAAAAAAAAGTCCCCGATAGTGCTCCCATATTTTATAAGCAATATGACAATTGAGAAGGAACTGTGAGACAACACTGTTACACTATAGCTTCTTCGAAAGTGATTTTGACCAAGGTGCATATATCTCGTGCTAAGAAAATATTCACCCTTGTTAATATAAATTAATTTTTAAAAAATATCCTTATATATTAATGATCATGGAAAATGAATTCTTATATATATATATATATATATATATATATATATATATATATATTATATATATATATATATATATATACGGGTAATATACTACGCAGTAAATTTTATCATTATCCAACTCGTTCAATCACCTGGCTTTTGTTTACTTGCACTTTTGTAATGTTTGAGGAACTAATCAGTATGGATGGAAGAACATCAAAAAATAAACTAATATGTTAATTTTCATACATATTTGGGAGACTTGTAGGATCTTCATCTTAACTTGAGTGAAAATTTATAGAAATCTTACCGCTTTAAAAATTTCACTCATTTAAAGATGAAGACCCTACAAGTTCCCAAATTGTATGAAAAGAAATTGACATGCTAACTTTTATTTTTCATGTTCTTTCCATCCATATGGTTGGAAAATCTTTAAAACATCAGCCAAGTAGCAGAATAGGCAGGCTAATCTTACTAACGTATAGTAATTCTGGCCTACTTTATAATAGGGCTTATATATATATATATATATATATACCGGTATTCTGTTGGCCGCGACTTCGGGTCGCCTCGACTTGTGAGACAACGGCTGAAAGCATGGCCGGTCGCCAGCTTCGAGACCGGGCCCGATCATGTAGAGATATGGTCTGCCGGCCAAAGGCGATACCAATAAGCACTATATAAGCCCCATATATATATAGGACGTGACATACTAATGTTGGCCTACCGATCACTACGCAGACGCCTCTTCTATTTCGACCCCTGGAGCATGGTTGAAGGATTTTCAACTGTACGGATGGAAAGATCATCGAAAAATAAGCCAGCCTGTCAATTTTCATACAATTTGGTGATAGTTTGGTCCTCCCACTTAATGGTTGAAATTCTGAACCGTTAAAATTTTCCTAAAATAAGAATCGTCAATTGGGTGAAGGGACCAAAACGGCCACCAAATTGTATAAAATTGGTGATTAGCTTTATTTTTCAATGATTATCCCATCCTCAGACGGCCAGTTTGTAATCCTTCCAAATATGCTCCAAGGCTGAATGGGAGGCTCACGGATTCCACAAATGTCCACCTACCAGGCTTTTAGTCCCCCTAATTCATCGTGTGTGTGTGTATATATATATACGCACATGTTTTTATAGTGTAAATGAACATCATATGAATTTACAAAGAATAAACTCATCCTAATAGTAGAAACTATTTATTTTTTAAAAGTTAAAATAAAATAGTTGCGAAAAATATATTGATGTTGTCTAACACTAAAAACTTAATATTCTTCATCCATCAATTATAGGATTAATATTTATTTTTTATTCCTTTAAATTTATTTTAGGGAAAATTACCGTACAATCCCCGAAAATGAAACTAGTTTCATTTTCCCAGCAGGCCCCTCTGACATTTCATCTCCTTGTTAAGTCCCTCCTTTTTGAAATTCTTCCCATTAGGTCTCTCCCATTAGTGAACCGTTTGGTTATTTTAAAAAATGGCAAGAATACCCCTCTGTTTAAGCATTTTTTTGGCGGGAAAGGTCACGCCTAGTCACATTGTCGTCGCCCTCTGCATACTTGCTTGCTTGGCCAGCAAGTTTACTACTCGTCCAGTACCTCCTTCGTCTGTCCAATGAGAGCGTCTTTTGCTTGTCATCTGTCTCATTTCTTTTCTTCCATCCGAACGTCTACTCTATATCTTCACCACCCTTCTCCAATGGAGACCATCTTTGTTGTTGCAAGGTACAAAGGAGAAGGCCATGCACTTTACTTTATTGTGTTGTCCTCGTGGCAATCGATGATGGAGGATATCTGCAATCATTGGAGCCTCGAACCTTCATGTGTACGAGTGAAATATGAAATCTCAGACGTTCACAAGACTATATGTTCCGTTGAGTCAGATGGGGATTTCTTGCAGATGTGCAGCATGCATCGTATATTCAACAAGATGGTGGTGGACATGATCGTTAAGGACATTAGACCTCTTAAATTTGTAGTGATTGTCGAGAATTTTGGTCAAGTTAAAACAGAAAAACATACAATGCATGAACATAAAGTGTATATACATAATAAACGATTTTTTATGGATAATAAATCACTAAAATATCCATAATAAATGCTTAAGTGTGTTGTATAGAGGAGCCAATTAGTTCTATATGATGGGCATAAGGGTAATTTTATGCTTTTTTTTTTTTAACACCGTCAGTTATTTTTAGAAATGATATGCCATTTATTAAAAAAAAGTAGGGACTTTTTGATAAATGGGAAAATATCATGTGCCTTTTGAGCAGTTGGAAAATTTTCAAGGTTTTTCTTGGAACTTTCCTCTTTATTTTATCACATTGTCTATTTTTTATTTATATTTTAAAATATTTAATACTGTCCTTATTTTTCAAAAAATGTTTGTTTTTCCGCTAGTGTTGAGTATTTTGATTACAAAATTTGTTTGATCGTCTACATGGCTGCCAAAGTTTATGTCACGATTGAAGTGGCTTGCTTATGTGGCCGATTTTGCCATGCTAATAAGCCACGTGGTGATTATATCCCCTTCTACAAGCGGATCGATGCTTGCGTGCGCCGCATCCATATGGCATTACAAAATTTTGGATTCGGGGTTTGGCACAACAGCCCGTACTATGCCATTGATTTTGGGGTCTGTAGGGGGTTTGAAGTATTTCCAACCGTATGGATGTAAAAATCATGGAAAAATACACTAGCATGTCAATTTTCATACAATTTGGTTACTGTTTGGTCCTCTCACTTAACGGTTGAAATTCTAAAAATCTGGATCGTTCAGATTTCTATAAAATTTCAACTATTAAGTGGGAGGACCAAACGGTAACCAAATTATATGAAAATGGACGTGCTAGCTTATTTTCTATGATCTTTCCATCCATATAGTTGCATTTTTTTAAAATATGATTAGGTGTCACAAACTTGGCAAAGTAGAGGCTGCTGTGCCAAAGGCACATCCCCTCCCCCGCGCCCCCCGCGAATCCCAAAATTTACACAGAACTACACTTACAATTTTAAATGTGCTTCTTCCAACCTAAATTCAAAATAAACAATCATAACATTCATAACATCCTTAAATTCGAAAAGGTCAAAATAAATCTTCTCTGAATGACAGCAACCTTAACTGTAGTAACAAGGGGCAATTAACTGCAACTACTAGTATAAAGGAAACTTAAACAAACCTTAAAAAACAAGAAATTAATGAACTCCATACACTACATTAGGTCCACAAGCTATTGTCCTTGTTAGTCCGGCATTTTAGTTTATTGCTTTTCCATAAAGTTATAACATCCAACAAAAGTTGATAATAGTAGAATATTTTTCCTCTGGAAAAGCATACACGTCGCATTAATCACCTTCTCAATCTTAGATCTCTTCCCTAGATCTATGGAAAAACATGCACGTCCTTGTGCTTATGTTGGCCTTTGTTTAGTCAAAATTTAGATTTCTAGAGTTTGTATCGGTGGTGGAAGAGGAAGGAAGAAGAGAAAATAAAAAGACTCACTATTCTCCCCCGTTCATTTCTATTGCCTTGTTACACAATACACATATCTCAAATTCGGATTGGACCCCATATGGGGCCATAACCAACAACACCACCACGTTAATGACTCAACAACATACTTCTAAACTAAGCCCAATAGACATTAATCAAAGGTCCACTATTTCAAAACATTACACAAAATACAAACTCAATCATCCACATACTAACAAAACCATTAATTTTAACTCTCACCCTTAATGTTTTTGCATGACATACCCAATAGTTCCCTAAGATAGATAAACTTCTTACTTGAGGGGGTGTTCGGATTGGCTTTTTTTTGCCCCAAAAGTGCTTCTCGAGTAAGTTAAGCACTTATGGGGAAAAGAAAGATGTTTGGATGGGTTTTTAAAAAAAACACAAGCACCAAAAAAAGCCCCAGAAGTGATTTTTTCAGAAGCTAGTGGTTTGGTGCTACTGAAAAAAGCCGTTTTGTAGAAGTTGTTTTAGAAAGTGTTAATTACCAAAACACCTTTCTTAAACCTTTTTAAACCTATTTTGAAAATGGTTAATTATCAAAATACCATTATTACTATTTTTATATTTATTTTTATTATTTATTTTTATTATAGAAGCACTTCTGGATTAACATATCCAAACATAAAAATAACAGAAGTACTTAACTTACTCTCAGAAGACCTTTTTTCAAAAGTCCTTCTAGCAAACTCAAAAAAGTCCTTTTTTCAAAAGCCTATCCAAACACACCCTGAAAGTGCTTTGGTGAAGATATCAGCAACTTGATTTTCGGTCTTGATGTGCTTGACAAGAATTTTCATTATCTTCTACCGCTTCCCGAATGTAATGATGCTTGATGTTGATAGGCTTAGTGCGGCTATGGAAGACGTACAGAATTCTTAGACATTGCTATGGTAGATTTGTTGTCACAAAATAGAATGCTGGCCTTTTCTTGCCTCTACCCCATATCTTCATGAATCTTTCTCAAACAAATAATTTGTTTTGTAGCTTCACTTGCCGATACATATTCGGCTTCCATGGAGGAATGTGCCACCCTCTCTTGCTTCTTTGAGGCCCAAGAGAATATATACACCTGATCCGAGTGTAAATGCATAACCGGATGTGCTTTTCATGTCATCCACACTACCGGCCCAATCACATGAGCCCAAAATTATTAGTACCTTGAATGTACCGCAACACCCTCTTTGCAACTCCAAAATGCATTTTGCTCGGTCGAACCATAAACGGAGACAATAAGAGCACTTACACCCCAAACCGTCAATTGCCCGAGCAATCAGTATTTATTTAAAAACAATTATATTTTTAGTTGGATAAATGTTAGTTTTGATATGTAAAAAATTTAATTAAAACAAATGACATTAATTAAAACAAAACAAGTATATTAATTAAAATAAAAAATTATATTTATTTAATTTAAAGAAAGTACATTAATTAAATTTGATTAGCTAAACAGATATAATATATCTAATCAAACCAATTTGTGGATGTATGATCTTCGTCCACATTGCTAAGGGTGTCTTCATACATGTTGCTAAGAGTGCCTTCATTCATGTTATTAGGGGTGGCTTCGTTAAAAAGGCTTCTCCTCCTCATAATTTTCATACGTTTTGCTTTCCAAAACTTTTTCCTATCCGGAGAAAATGTCGTGCAATCTAAGGCCATAATCTCTCGATGCGTTTGATCTTGTTGTAATTGACGTGCGTATTTCTTATCCTTTTGGAGTGTGTCAAATCTATGTTTTTCAAATGCATCTTTTTCTCTATTTCTTTCAAGGTTGAATTTACCCGTTGTGGCTAATTCCTCAAAATACTTAGCCGTGTCCGGATTATATGAATTGGTGGCTTGTTTCGACTCCTTTCTTCCAGCTGGTCTAGCCACTCTACCAGATTGTAACGCCCTCCTATGTACAAACGGTGATGTTGTAGCAGCATCAGTTGGTGTCCCCTCATCACCAAGAGAATCAAATGTTGTTGGCTCTTAGGATGTTGCCGCCCATTCAATCGGTGTCATATGTTCAGTCTGAAATTCATGGATAATCATGTATCTTGGGTAGCTCTTAACAACTTCCCAACATTGAAAATGAGTGAATTCTTTCTTTGTCGTAGCATTGTACCAACGTTGTGCTTGAATTTGGTGATACAAATAAGTAAATTAAGTAAGTATATCAAATAAAAAAAATTTAAGTTAAATTTTTTTTTAAAAAAAGTATGTTTTATATATAAAATATTAAATTATGTAAAAATAAGTAATTAAAATAAAAGGTATGGGAAATATATCAATTTAAATAAATAAAATTTGTATTATATGTAAATATTTAATTAAAAAATTACCTCGTCCCCAAGATTGGTGCCACTTTGATAATTTTTTGACACCTTTTTCAAAGCATCCCTCCAATATCCTAGCGATCTATTCAATATTTTCCATATAACAGAAAGACTCATTTTTGTGCGAGAAGAATCCGGTGCATTAGATAAAAAGTTTTCATGAATGAGGTTCCATTGTTTTCATTTTTCTTTTCATTCCCCGTCAACGAATTATGAGCAAATTCACCCCAACATTAACAACACACTACAACTTCGGCGATGGACCACGAGCTACCTGAAGACGCCATCGAAAAATCTATATGTTTTTCGAAAATAAAGAAAAAATAATAAAAGTGTAAGAGTGTAGAGGGAGTTTTGTTGATGTGAATTTGTGGAAAATTATGAAATGGTGTTGGGTATTTATATAAAGATTATCTGTTTTTTTTTTTCAAAATTATTATTTCTTATTACTATTTTATTTTAAAAAAATATAACCGTTAAAGATATATCTGTTGGTTTGATTTTTTTTTTAATACAAAATAGCCGTTGAGAATTTTATCTGTTGCATATTAAAATATTTTAAAAAAATAAAATTTTGTGGGTCCTAGACCAATCTACCCAATTACATGACCGAGCAACCTTTGCTTGGGCGTGTAATAAGGTAGGTGGGGACCACCTCCTGCCCAGGTGAAATGTTACGCGATGTGCGAATTTGTAACACCCATTTCGCTCATGAAACAGATGTCACACCAATTTGGGTGGAGTGCGCCCGACCATATAAGGCAGCAGTTAAACCTGACATGAACTCTAAACAAGATTTATATGTCATAAAATAGCCGGTTACACACCGGGAGTCACATTCAAATAAAAGTCATAAAAGAGTACAACACACAAAGTCATGGGCAACTACGGCCCCAAATACAGTGGAAGATAACGTAATTAAGGTTTAATACAATCCAACGATAATAAACATGAAAACAGGTACGCCAGAGCCCGCTAGACCACGGTTCCTGCTCGTGACAAGAGTTACTAACCCGATCCGAGTCTAGATCCTGAAACATAAAAACAGTATAGAAAGGGGGCTGAGCTATACAAGCTCAGTGAGTATAGACTACTCCGCCATGTATTATACACACCTTTCATCTATACTAAAATACTGGAACGCGAGTAATGCAAGTACAAATCATGAAGGTCAACATAATTATCTTTAATCTTGATAAGAATGCTAACACAATAAAAAATTCAGAGGAGAAAACCCCGCGAGCAAATCTCCAATCATATCAAGCACATAGCGAATATGCAAACATGCCATGGCCTCATATCGTACAAGCGTGCACCCCTAGTTAAAATGTCTCCGGAAGGACTCCAAAGAACCATCGAACAGTACGGTTATTCCTCTCTACTTGATCCCCGAGCAACTGCGGTGCTACATAAGTCCGGTAAATCCCGTATCAGAGACAGGAAGGGGGTTTTTATAAAAACATGACTTTCGCAAATATTTTAGTTTTAAGAAAACGGCTGAAAACAAAACCCCTTCCTTACTGGTCCCGTCTACTAAAAATACTCGGGCTCTATCTTGAGCCCCTGCTGGGCCCCCATACATTAACTAACTAAGGTGCAGCTTATGATACATGCATTAAATTTTACACTCCCCTTAGGGTTTCCGTAATCATAACTCGTGCTCTGTAAAGTTACTTAATTGATACAAGCATGAAAACATTATGCAAGTATAGCAATAAATCCTTCGGCATCCAAAAACCGAAATAAAACTAAAAAAAAATACAATAGATCTGAAATACCGATAAATACAGGAACTAACACTAGATCTACGGTGAAGTCCCCTCACCTTAAGTCCTTGCAAACTTCCTAGAAATCGCTCGGTCCTTCGGCGGCTTCTGCTGAACCTTTTCCCCTTCCTAGGATCAACGAGAGTACTAATACAAAGTCTATAACTTCCAGAATCTAGTCCTATAGCTTAAGAAAATGAACTCTAAGAATACGGAAATCGTATTCTTGATTTAAAATTCCATTTAAGCTTCAAGGAGCATATAAGAGGCATTAAACTCTTAAGATCATGTTTTTCCTTCTTAATGAGCATTACATGCCTTCTACACTTCTAAAGTGATTCCTAGCATGCATAATTAGTAAAATAGTTCAACATAAAGCATGGCAAATAAGCATGTTAATCATGGAAGCTATTTACACTTAGGCATATTAACATGACCGTTAATAGGGTATCTATACTTTAGAATTTTTCATGAAAATTCGGCGGCACATCCCCTATTTATAGGGCCCCGAAAATTATACATATATTCACCATAATTGTAATACAACTAAATCATGCTTTCCTTAACATCATACAAGTAACTATTCACTTTACTTCCCCCCTTAGTCTCTCAGGTTCACAGCCCTTATAGATCCTTAAATTCATACCATTAATCAAGAAATTCTTGGTCCAACACCCCCTCCTCTAATTAGCATCCCACTCTAATTAACAACCATATTATTCCCCTCCATTTATAGCTTGAATTTATATATCCAAGGTGGAAGAAGTCTCACTGCGGCGAGGGAGAGAATGATCGACTAAATCAACGACTTCGCGGGAAATCACTGCAACAAGTAGTTGGGCTGCTACGCCGGAGGGAAAGAACGAATGGAAGAAGGCCTCGCCGGTCCGGAGGTGGCTAGGGCAGCGTGGAAGGAAGGAGTTTGCGGGGCCAAGAACCTGTGAGGTAGGTCATAGGCTGGCCAAAAGTGGCAGCCGAACAACACCGCCAGAAAGAGACAGGTGGAGGTGCGTCTGAGGAGCTGCGGCCGACGGCGCTAGCTGGGGAGGTGGGCCGGCCGACGACATTTGGAGGCTTGGGAGGCGGCCAAGAAAGAGAGGGGGGTTGATCTCGCCTAGAGAGGCTGGACATTGGTAGAGGGCTAGACTCCTCAAGGGCGGGGTGATTTCACGGCCTCACGCTTCAAAAGGCACGTCATGAAGTTAGGGCTTTATCTAACTTGGTCGAAAGAGAGGGAGAAATGAACAAATGATAGAGAGGGAGGGTTGAACTCTCATCCTTCTCTCTTATTAACCTTTACATAATATTATAATATTTACTATACTTCCCATCCCTCTCAATGAAAGTCACGGGCAGCCTTCTTTAATCCGACCAGATCCGTGCTCTGCGGATCTAGTCAATCTAATTAAATATTTAATTTATTTCTCTATTGTTATCTGATCTAATAAGTTATTTTAATAATCGTATAATATTCTACTTTACACTATAGGATCACATGTGATACTTTGCTTGACTAGATCTAGAAATCTCGGGGTCAATAATCCCAGTATCCTGGGCGCTCTGTAGCCTCACGGGGTCTGCCTCTCGTCAGACTAGATCCGTGAATACCGGCTTTTGACCCGCTCGGTCTACTTTATCAGAACTCTAATATTTGTCTGATTCTCCTACTTAATTAATCTGGATTAATTAACACTTACAAATCTCACATTTAATCGCTCGAGGTTATCCTTACCGTCCACCTCCAACTACTCCAAGTGTAAGCGGTCTGGCCCAGTAAGGCCTTCCCTAGGCCCATTAGTTGCGAGGCTGGTTTTTAATTGGCCTTATAATAAATAATTAATTTCCTATGTTAATTAATCTCATTAATTGTCAAAATTCTTCTGATTTATTTACTTAGAAAATTCGGGGCGTTACAGAATTATTTTTTTGAAAGTGATAGAATCATACTTTGCCCGGGCAAGACTGCCCGTGGTGTAAGTGCTCTAATCCCGAAGCATACATAATATTGGGTCTTGTAGTGGTAAGGTACAATAAACTTCCAGCCAAACTTCTATAAAGTACAACATCGACATCACCACTTCTATCTTCTTTCATCAATTTTTCATTCACCAATAATGGTGTGGCTACCGGATTGCAATTCTTCATCTTGAATTTAGAGAAGATTGGGCATACTTCCATTGAGAAATGAACACACCATATTTTCCTTGATCAATTTCAATTCCCAAGAAGTAATGAAGCAAACCCAAATCATTCATCTCATACTTCTTCATCATCTCCTCTTTAATTGCATGCATCATCTTCTCATCATTTCCGGTAAAAATTAAATCATCAACATAAAGAGAAACAATGAGAATACCAGATTTGTCATGCTTCATGTAGATTATTGGCTCACTTGGGCTTCTTCTAAATCCATTGTTGATGAAGTAGGCATCAATTTGGATATACCATGCACTGGGCGCATGTTTTAACCCATACAAGGCCTTCTTCAACTTGTACACTTTGTTATCTTCATCTTCAACCATGAACCCTTGCTGTTGCTCAATATACACTTCTTCTTTTAGCACTCCATTCAAGAATGCGGACTTTACATCAAGTTGGTATAATTTTCATTACTTGTGAGCAGCTAATGCAATCAACATCCTTATTGTTTCATGCCTTGCAACCGGCGCAAATATCTCTTGATAATCAACTCCGGTTTGTTGTAAGTACCCTTTCGCCGCTAATCTTGCTTTGTATTTTTACACAGAACAATTTGGATTTGTTTTGGTTTTGTAGATCCACTTCAAGTCAATTACATATTTTTCTTTTGGTTTCTCCACCAACTCCCAAGTAATGTTTTTCTCAATCATTTTTATCTCTTCCTCCATCGCATTTTTCCAAACTTCTTCTCTAGCTGCTTACTCAAAACATTAGGTTCTATAAATACAAAAATTACATGTAACATAAATTTCACTTAGATTTCTCATTCTTACCGAAGTTGAGCTTGGAGTAGATGAACTTGACCCAGCATTTGTTGAAGGAGATTGAGGTTGCTCTTCTTGCTTTTATATATATATATATATATATATATATATATATATATATATATATATATATATAGGGGAATGATACAACGCGTCGTAGGAACAACATCGCTCCGGCGCCTTCCATTATGGCCCCTAGAGCATGTTTGAAGGATTTATTAGCGATGCGGATGGGAAGATCGTGAAAAATAAGCTAGCATGTCAATTTTCATACAATTTGGTGACGTTTGGTCCTCCCACTTAATCGTTAAAAATTATGAACCGCTAAAATTTTCCTAAAATAAGAACCGTTAAGTATGGGAGGACCAAACGTCACCAAATTATATGAAAAATGGACATGCTAGCTTATTTTTGATGATCTTCCCATCCATACGATTGAAAATCTTTCAAACATACTACAAGGGCTAGAATGGAAGGCCGGCCGGAAATGAACAGTATCTGGCCGGCCACATCTTAGCATCACCGTATATATATATATATATATATATATATATATATATATATATATATATATATATATATATCAGGCCTAATACTATGCGGTTGATCTTATCATTGTGCAAATATGATCGCCTCCATTTGACCCATTTGCACAGTATTTTGAGGAAATCCAATCGTATGAATGGAAAAACCATTGAAAAATAAGCATGTACGATTTCATATAATTTGGGGAACTTGTAGGGTCTTACGTCTTAACGGGTGAAAAAATTTTCACCCATTAAGATGAAGACCTTACAAGTTCCCAAATTGTATGAAAATTCGACATGCTAGCTTATTTTTGATGTTCTTTCCATCCATAAGGTTGAAAAATCATTATAACATGCTCCAAGGGCCAAAATGGGAGGCGACCTTACTTTGGAGCGGTTGTTGTAGCCGTATCATATATATATATATATATATATATATATATATATATATATATATATTGTTGATGCAAAAAACTGGTCCACCTCACACCTTGGCTCTTTATGCGCCGCGTGATCTGGCCTCGGCCAAACGGTTAAAATTTATAGTTGGTGTGGACGCTACTATACGCTTATGAACGAGGGAACGGCGAACACCCCGGAAGTCCGACGTCGAATTACCCATTGGCGAACACAGTAAAAGGAAGAGGGCAAAGTGATCGGAATTGGGCCTTTACGCGGGATTTAATTCCGATGCTTAAGTCAGAAAACTTGAGTCAGGGGTCTTGAATTAGACAGTTCTTTGTATCTTGAGGTTTTCTTATTTTTTTCCTCCCTTTTTTCCACTACCGTTCTCCTTTTATAGCACCCTAGAGGCGGTTTAGGAAAGGCGGTGGAGTAAGGCTGTGGGTTAAGGCGGTGGGTTAAAATATCTCCTAAGGCGGTAGGAAAATATCTACTGCCTAATGTGTAGGTGCCACGTAGGTAAAAATAGAGTAAATATCTGCCTACTGTAGTGAGTGGATAAGGCCTACCCACTGTAGAGGTGTTAGATATTTATTCCTCTTTTTCCACCTCACGCCTTGTATAAGAGGGTTGCTATAATTCCGACGGACTTGTTTGTAAGATTGAATCCTCATAATGTTTGCCGAACGGAATTGTGTAAATATTGCCATGTGGCCAAAGAAACACGGTCTTGTGTGTAACAGGTGGTTTTTTAGGTCAATGACACGTGTCTTACCAAATATATCCGTAACAACAGTCCCCCCAAAGTGTACTTGTTCGAAAAATCTGAGTGAGGGGTGAGCTAATCGCACGCTTCGCTTGGTTCGAGAACAAGTATTTTTCACCATGTTTATGTAGGCGTAGGCTCTGTCTATGTCTACGACGTCTAAAGTACATGTGCTTTAATAGGCTAATCGACGTTCTTGTGTAAGTATCCTTTATTTATTGCTCGAGGTAGATTTTTCTTCGAATTCTAAGCCTATAGTGTCGATAGGTTCTTCTATTTAAGGGCTTGTGTGGATAGTATGTTTGGCAAGAAGTCTTTTGTAAAACTTTTGTCTTTGCATCATGGTTCAACGCGTGTCTTTTTATAAATTTACTTCTTTTTTTCTGGTGTTCTCGGACAGGCTTACGAATTCTGACTCTTTTCTACGAGCATCTATCGTAATTAAGGATTTGGAGTGATCCATTTGGTAAGTCAGAGCGGTACCGTAGTATGGCCGTCTATTACGATGATTGATTGGCCGGGGGCTGGGGCGAGATGAGCATCGATGCGCAGGGTGGGAAGCTTTCTATGTTGATCACGACGCGGAGTCGGGGACCTCTTAATTTTTACTTATGCGCAGGGGTATGCGCTCGGGTTGAGATGTTTGGAGATGACTCTGCCAGAGAGAGTAGGGCCCCCACCTTAGCCCTGGCACGAACCAGTTCCCCAATAATAATGAGGATAATGATGGTTGCGGAAGTCCGTGTGTCTCCTCTGTGTCTTATCCGAGCGTGTCTTCGGATGTGTCCGCGGATGTTTAGCTAGGGGAGTCGGTCGGAAAACATGTTTAGGGTTCGCTATGCTGTTTGTTTGTTGTTTGTTTGTTTGTTTGTTTGTTTTTTTTTTGTTTTTTTTTGTTTTTGTTTTTTTTTTTTTTGATCGTCCTGTAACATGAATAAATGATCATTTGTCGTTTTGCTTCTAAATTCTTTGGTGTTTTTATGAAACCATCACTGATGATCCTATGTTGGAGTGTGTGTCTTGTCTTTTACAGCACAGGCTCTACTTCCCATATAATGCTCATTGCTCCCTGAGAAGACACGTGTCCCTTCTACTATTTGGCTTTAAAGGGAGATAGTGGTGCACGTATGCTGGGCGTAAGGCTTGGCGTTGTCAACATCATGACGCGGGTGATGAGCGTGGTTTTCTATGTGTGTCAGCGGCGTTTGGTGTCTTGGCCGACGCGGCCGAGAATTTTGAACTGTCGAGGAGGTGTAATGATGGTTATTTGGATGGTCGATTCGAGGGCTTTTGGTTCCGGACTATTCGATAGTGGTGTGGCTCTCGTGATCCAACGGTGAAGGATCCATCTTCTTTGCTTATAAGCGAGAATGTCTGCATAAAAGTAAAAAAGAAAAAGGTTTTGTCTCGAAAGTGGAAGCGTGTCGTCTTCTTCCTAAGACTTCTTCTTTTCCGGCGAACCTTGGTCTAAGCTTTCTGTGTCTTTTTCTTGTCTTTTTTTCCTTCTAAGGTAATGGCTAGTACGACATCTTCTTCCTCTAGTTCTTCTCATGGGCCTCTAATCCCTTCACCGTTCAACCCCGTGATTTCTGGTGCGGCTCCAGGCGAACCTAGGGATGTTTTAGTTCAGGGTCCGCGAATTCATCCTGCGTCTAGGGCAATGGGTAGGAGGTCGGGTACGTTCATAAGTCTCCTGGGCAAAAGGATGTAGATAGCCTGGTGGAAAGATATGAGATAGGCCCCTCTCGCTCGAGGTTAGGGTTCCTCTGCTCTCGGGGGAGAGGGCAAGTTCTCCCAGGAAGGGAGATAGCCATCTATCGATGTGTGCTTATCGGGGTGGCCTTAGGCTTCCCTTTTCTAACTTTGCCAAGCGTAATCCTAGAGGAATATCACTTGTGTCCTTCGCATTGACCCCTCAATTCTTGGAGATTCTTGAACGGTTTTTGTTGTTGTTTTCAAGAATTACGGAGTAAATAAGACCGCATCCGTTGGTTCCGTATGTTATGTTATTTAGTCTATGCTTAGAGTCCAATGCCGTAATCGATATTACTTTTCGCTCGCTCTCGGAGGAAGTTTTAGGAAAGTTCCCTCTTCCATTAAGAGATGGAAGAGTAAATTTTTCTTTGTTAAAAAGTAAATCCGAAAGTGGGATGTCCAAACCAAGTGGGAGGTTCCCCAACGGATATTGCCTCGTGAGGAAATGGCGATTTAAAGAAGAGGAGGTTCTTCTTAAGTCATGACGGGACTATCCAAAGTATATATGGATGAGTTCTTGACAAAAGAAAATCTTGTTAAATGTCGCTTAATAGTGTCTCACTTGGTAGGACTTACTCGTGTTTACGATTTAGCTTAACTTGTAACTATGATAGCTAACTTGCTTCGAATTCCCTTTGCGTAAAAATCCAATGGAGGACGAGGACCTCGAGCTATGTTAAGGGCCTTTTGGCTTCTTTGAAGGTGTGAAGAGGAAGGAGGTGGTGTCTAGCATGTACGTGATACCTCCAAGGAGAAAAAGAGGAAGAGGAAGAGAAAAGAAGTTGACTCATCCAAGAAGAGGGTCAAAAGCTTAATTTTAATGGAGGGTCCTCACGGGAGAAGAGGACAAAGAGAAAGCACCCGAGGACGCGCCGGGTCCGGAATTGTAGGAGAACAAGCGGAGGTGCCTCCGGGAGAAGTCTGTGCTGAAGAAGTCCGCCCGGCCTTGTCTCCAATTTCCGAAGGTTCTTCTTCTAGTCGGCCGGAGGATATCCTTCTTATGTAGGTGAGAATCTCGATGTCTACATTTTCTATGGGTATGCTTCGTTCAGAATCTTGAACCTATGGTCTATTTTACAGGCGGAGGCAGGAGAAGTGGCTCTCCTGGACAAATTAAGGGTGGCGGATTCGGTTTTAAGGGGATCGGCACCTCAAGGGAAGGAGATGCCCTCCGAAGATGTCCCCTTTCGGGATGTCGCTGCTACAAAGACTGTTTTGATGGCCATGAGACTCGAACAGCTCTCGTCTAAACTACGTGGAACTGGAAGGGAAGAAGCTCCACCTCTCAATTATTCCGTTCGGTCATGTTGGTAAGAACTATTCTTATTTTACCTTCTAGTTCTTTCTGGTTTGGTGTTAACGTCGATGACTTATCTATTATTTTGTAGGCTGCGCACTGGGCGGATCGAGTTGGTAATCTTTGCTAAGAAGATTTGGCAAAGATGGAAAGCAGCGGCGGTTATCGCCGCCTAAGCTCTAGGGTGGTGGCCTTAGAAGAAAAGGAGAAAGAACGACTTGAGGCTATCAGGCCCTTGAGCGAGATAAAGTCGAAGCGAGCCACTGCAATAAATTGGCTACTATGGAAAAGGAGAAAAATGATCTAGGTAGGCCCAGTTATCTATTTCCAAGGGTTCTCTTCTTACTGCTGAGGAGAATATCAAACAGTTACAAAACGAATCCAGCAGTTTGAAGAAGGAACTTAAATCTACTCAGGATGAGTGGGCTGCAGCTCGATGGGACTTAAAGATGAAGGCTGTTGAGTTTGCCTCCGTTCAAGCTGAGTTTGTGGAAGTAAAGAGGGAGCGCGACACACTCAAGGAAGACTTAGCTTCCCGCCTGAAAGCTCCTAAATCCGACTCGCAAGAAATTAAGGATTTAGTAGAACGAGCGGATAAACTAGAGAAGGAGGTTGCCCGGCTTAGGGCGAAAGCTAAGGAAGGTGCCACCCGCATATATTCGGTGGTGCAACAGGTGGGTCACCACGTTCCTCCGGCGGAAGTGCTGTCTATGGGGCTTGCTGGGGTTCTAAAGACTTACATGGAACTAAAAGAGCAACAACTTATTAAGATCCCAGAGGCTTCTGCTCCCGCCCCCTTGGAGCCTTCAACTCAAGTTCCTTTAGCTGGTCGCCCCTAGGGTGCTAGTTCTTAGGGATATTTTAGCATTTTTGTGAACTGTTCTTGTAAATCTTTAGTCATTAGGAATGTATCTTCTATTCATATGAATGAAATGCAAACCTTTATTTTGGTGAAGATTTATTCCCGAGTAATGGCTGTTCTAACCATGTAAGAAAGAAGTGTTTGTGAAGTCCATCAGAAAGTCTTTCCTTCTTCATTTGGTTTTGTAAGATAAGCTTCAATAGCGGGTTCTTTTCTTCTTAGCCTAGTCATGGGACTACTGTAGCCAGTAAATGAGATTGTTGCCTCATATTTCGATCGGATTTTTGCCCCTTGTTTTTGGATGAGAGTTGTCGCTTATCCTTGTAGGATAATTCCGACTTATCTCTTAGGAATGGGATTTTTCACCGCATTTTTGTAGAATGGGAATTTCCGCATTTTTGTAGAATGGGAAAGACTTTGAGCTCTATTCCATGAGACTTTAAGAGATAGCTACTGAATTTCTATTGATAGTAGCGCCGTAAGCTGCCTTCGGCATGGAATGGACGTTTGAGTGTTTTTTCCGGCCCATATTCACTAGGTAATAAGTGCTGTTAGGACAATTCTTTGGATGACGTAAGGGCCTTCCCAGTTAGGGAGTTAGCTTCCTGCTCGGCTTTTATTTCCCTTTGAAATTCATTTTCTCTGTGACCAAATCACCCGATTTGGAAGAAGACTCTTTTCACCCCTTGTGTCGTAGGAACCTTTTTACTCTTTGGCGATAGATAGTCGCCCTTGTTTCAAGGTAACTTCTTCCGTTCGTCCGAAAGCAAATCAAGTTACGCTTTCGGAGATTTTCTCGCTTTTCCTCCTGATGAGAAAGTCCGTTGTGTCCGTAAGGTAGGCATTCCTATTTCTCGGGTGACGGCCGCCCCATAAGTGAGGAAAACGGGCTTTCTCCCCGCTGAGTTCTTGCAGCTTGTCTTCATATAGGCCCAAAGGGCGCTCAAAATTTCTTCTACCCAATTGGTTCCATTTTTGGATACCCGTTTTCGAGTTTGGAGCAAAATATGGTTGGTCACTCTACACGCCGCTGGCTTGAGGATGTGCTACGTGAAGTCAACTGGATTCGATTCGAAGCTCTGGAGCGTAAACTTTTGAAAACCTTGTTATCAAATTGTCGCCCGTTATCGGAGATGAAATTATCGGAATTCGAATCGACAGATAACCGATTCGCCATAAGAATCCTTGACACGCTTTTTCCGGGATCTTGGCCAAGGGCTGCGACCTCTACCCATTTGGTGAAGTAGTCTATAGCAACTATTAGAAATTTCATCTGCCGAGTTGAAGTATGAAATGGACCTACAAGATCAACCCCCTACAAAGCAAATGGTCGAGGGCCGGATAATTGCGTAAGCGGCCAGAGGCGGTCGCCTTTGGATCTTGGAATGCCGCTGGCAGCGCCACACTTACGCGAATGCCACTGCATCTTGAGTTAATGTTGGCCAACAATAGCCTTGTCGCGGGACTTTGTAACTCTAGGCTTTGCCTCCTATATGGCCTCCTCCGATGCCCTCGTGAATTTCTTAGAGAATATAGTTGGCTTCTTTGGGCAGACGCATCGTGAAGAATGGTTGTGTATAGGGCCTTTTGTATAGGTTTTCGCCAATAATGGTGTAATGCGTCTTGGCGGTATCTATCTGAAATCAGTCCTGCTTCCGCTTTTGTTGGATGGTGGAGGTCCGCCTTGCAGGTAGTTTCTAATGGGATCAATCCAACTCGTCTCTTCCGCAGTATTTTGCACTTCCTCTTCGAGCCTTTCAATAATCCTTGTGGGAAGGTACTGTAGGTTAAAAGAGTATTCCGTATTTCCGTTGGATGTTGTGGCCCTTTTAGATAAGGCGTCTGCTTCTTCATTTTGTGCTCGACCGATTTTTCAATCACGGAAGTAAACAGTATGAAACTATCTTCTTTACCACTTGGTACTTAACCATGTTTTCCTCTTTTACTTGAAACTACCCAAGGTTTGGTTTCATTTACCAACCGTGAGTCGGAATATACATGCGGTGTTAAATTCTAAGCCCCGCCAAGTGTAATCCCACGATTAGGGCTTCGGGGATTCACCTCATTATTCGTTGCTCGGAATTAGAACTTGAGTACCAAGGTTGCAAATCTTCCACTTAGAGGGAGAATAAAGGATCTAAAAACCGCTCTCGACTTTTCTTCCATTGATCCATCGACATATAAGAGCCATGGGATGCTGGGGTTTTCATCTGGATTTGCTGATGGGATCTCAGCTCCACTTGTGGGCATGGTTAATTCTGCTATAAAGTCCTCTAGCACCTGAGCCTTGATGGCTGTTTGGGGTTTATAAGTGAGATCGAACTCACCCAATTCTATTACCCACTTGGATAGACGTCCGGAATTTTCATTTTTATGGTGAACTTGCCTTAGTGGTTGATCGGTTAGCACAGTGACTTTGTGAGCTTGGAAATAAGGCCTCAATTTTCGTGCGGATGTGATGAGGGCAAAAGCCAACTTTTTCGAAAGTGGCAAAATACTCCGACTCCAGCCCAAGTATGATCTTACTTGTGTAATAAACTGGTTTCTGAACTCCCTTGTATTCTCTCAAAAGAACGGCGCTGACCGCTCGAGGAGCGGAGGCCAAGTAGATGTAGAGCTCTTCCCCTACTTGCTGCTTAGCTAACAGCTGAGGCGATCGGAGATAATCTTTAAGTCCTTGAAAGGCTTTCTCACATTCTTCTGTCCACTCCATTTTTGGCGCTTTCGTAAGGCTTGAAAAAGTGGGAGGTTCTTCGCCGACTTTAGAAATGAATCCTTCCTGCAGGCCGCCAAAGGCGTCCGTTAAGTCAGCTATATTTCTTGAAGAGTTTTGGGTGACCCCATATCAAGAATGGCTTTGATTTTTCCCGGATTTGCCTCTATTCCCCTTGTGTCAATACAAACCCTTAAATTTCCCCTGAAGCGAACACCGAAGCGAACACTTATTCGGATTTAAGCGCATGTTGTAAGTCCAAGGGATAGAAAGGCCTCTCAGAAATCCGGTAGATGTTCGCGGCTTTTTGTCTTTTTACCAAAAATATCATCCACGTAAGCTTCCAACGCTTTACTCGCCGATTTGCTCTTTGAAGATCAGATTTATAAGTCTACGGAAGGTGGCTCCTCGCGTTTTAATCCGAATCGGCATTACTTTATAGCAATAAGTCCTGCTTGTAATGAAGGATGTTTTTCCTCGTCCCTTTCGCATTCGGATTTGATTATAGCCTGAGAAGGCGTCTAGAAAACTCAACATCTCATGCCCCGTCGTAGAATCAACTAAACCATCGATGGAAGGCAGGGGGAACGAATCCTTTGGACAAGCTTTATTTAGGTCCGTAAAATCTACGCACATTCTCCATTTTTCGGACGGCTTTTTTACAAGAACCACATTAGCTAGCCAGTCGGGATAGTTCACCTCTCGGATAAATCCAGCCTTCAAGAGGGTTGATACTTCTTCTTCTCATGTGGGCCTTCTGCCTCTTTCTCGGTAAATCAATTTCTCCTTTTCTGTTTGATAGGCTTGAATGATTGGTCTATGTTGAGGCGGTGTTCGATAACGTTGTGTTTTACACCTGGCATATCTTCTGGTGACTAGGCGAAAAGGTCTGAATTTGTCCTTAGTACCACCATGAGATTTTCTCGCTGTACTCTTGTTAAATTTGCACCAATTCACACCATACGTTCCATCCTGGTTGTATCTAGAGAAACTGTAAGCAACTCTTCAACGGGTATTGGCCGGAATTCCTCTTTTTCCTGCTCGGCTATTCTATTGACTAGCATGGCTTCCGAAACTTTTGTTTTGCCCCCGTTTACGACTTTTCCTTTAAGGGTTGTAAATGTAGCAGCTGTGCTAGAGGTTGGTCTCCTCTTACTCCTCACGCCACTTTCAGTTGGAAATTTTAAGAGAAGATGGTAGGTAGAAATTACGGCTTTCAAGGCGTTGAGGGTTGGCCTACCAAGAATAACATTGTAGCTCGAAGCACGACTTACTTACAACCGTAAAGTTTGTCGCTATTCATCATGATGATCTTGGCGATTTTCCTACCATAACCGGCAAGGAGATCATTCCTTCTGGCTGTATAACTCCTCCGAAAAATCCTACTAAGGATGATTTTACGGGGAGCAAGTTATCCGCATCATATCTCATTCTCTCGAAAGCACTCCAAAAGAGAATGTCAACTGAACTTCCACTGTCTATCAGAACTCTCTTCATTTGGAAGCTGGAAACCATGATGGCAATGACTAGAGCATCATCATGGGGGTGGCTTAACCTAGCGACATCGTTATCAATAAAAGATGATGGGAGTCATAGGTCGTAGACCTCCTTTGGGGGTGTTTCCTGTTTCTTGCGCCACTCCTATCATTCGGCGTAACTTTCCAAGAGGCGGAACTTTCACCACCTGGCCGGGTCCGCCACTAATGAACAACACCATTTCTCCTTCTTCTTCTTCAGGTTGTGGAGTGTCAGGTTCCCCTTGAATCTCAAGGTTGATGTATTGCTCCAGTTGCCCTCTTCAAACGACATCTTCTATGGCGTTCATCAAATGGGTACATTTCTCCGTATCGTGTCCTTTAGATCGATGAAACTGACAATATCTCTTACTGTTCTTTTGCCGTTCGGGATTTCATGCAGGCTTTGGCCATGTTAGGAGTTTTTGCTCTTTGATTTGCATAAGGATATGGCTTCTAGTTTGATTTAGTGGGGTATGGTGGTCATATTCACGTGATTTTCTTTCCTTTGAAGGTTCTAGGCTGTGGTACATGCCGTTGAGGTCGTAAATGTTAGGGTTTCAGGACCTCTATTTCCACCCCTATCGTACTTGAGTGACTCTCCCTCCTTTCTCGTATGTCCGGAGGGTCTTATTTCGCTGATATTTTGGTAGGTTTTCCTTCTTGAATTTCCACTTAGGTTCAGCGTCGGACTTCTTCCTCCAATACCCGTAGATCTCATCGAATTGATGTACTTTTGGGCATGGATCATAAAATTTTGGGATGGTTTTGGTGGATCTAGGGTGAGAGAAAAGCGAAAGGGGATTCTAGCGATCCTTCCAATTTAAAAAGGTGCGGCCGTTCAGCGGAAGGAGTTCAAGCGAACGTTAGCCGCATCTACCGCCTACGTAACGATTTAAATAAGCACAGGTGTTTCCCCTCTAGCATTTATACTTGGCCGCTAACGCTGTAAAAGGGTAGATGGGGTCTTCTTTTGTTTTGAGTAATTTCTGCAAGTAAGCTAGGAAGCGATCTGCTAGAATTTGAAAAGAAGGAAGCAGTGCTAGAAGGAAGATCGACAAACTAGTCTTGCGCTTTTCCCTCTAAGGTGGCGGGAAAAGCTCGGCACATCTGGCGTCGGTAATTCACATGAGAAGCATCTTCGATCGGAAAGACTTGGTGTGGGGGCCGGATCGGTTCTGCCTTTGTATGCAACCATAGCAGGGGGTCTGAAATTATCAGGAACTTGCTCTTCCAGTATTTCCTTGATAAAAGGTGAACACATGCTAAGAACGTGTCGTTCGGACTTCTTGTTTTCCCGCGAGAGATCCTGTCGCTGTGTTCTTCTGTTGATCGTTGGAATAGATGGGCTATTCCGTTCGGTCCTTGTCCGTTCTGCTATCGCTTCTTTATTCGATTCTTATAGCGGCTTGCTCTCGACGTCGAGCGGAGGGTTCGAGCCAGCGAAGCGGTTCTCTCTCTTCTATCTCCTCGAGCGCGAGTCCTTGTCCTCCCTCTCTTTGAATTGGTGGTGGGATTATTGGCATACTTGGTGGAATTTGTGTGGGAGGAGGCTGGCGGATGAGCAAAAGCATGAATGTTTCTTGAGTTAAGCGATGTTCTAACTTCAACCAGACGTTGAGGTAAAACTCGGAATGGGTTCTTGGGGTGGGGCGGGAGGATTTTTCGATGGAGGTAAGATCGGCCGGATTATTCAAGCGGAATCTCCTCATGCCTTGGACTTCTCCGAGGTTCTTGAGGGTTATTTGGTACTCCTTGTTCTTGAATCCGTTTTGACCTTCTAGTAGTAATCATTTGGCTTTTGTAAGGGTCCCTACAGACGGTAGAAGCTGATGCCAAAGCTGGTCCACCTCACACCTTGGCTAATCGCCGCCTCGTGATTCCGCCTCACCGGCCTTGACAAACGGTTAAAATTTATAGTTGGTGTGGGCGCTTACTCGCTTATGAACATGGAGCGGAAGGGAACACCACGGAAGTCCGATTTGAATTACCCAGTATTGACCGAACACAGTAAAATAGGAGAGGCGGTATTCGGGTCGGGCTTCTGCTTTGGATTTAACTCAGATGCTTAAGAGTCGAAGCTTGAGTCGAGCGCTTGAATTAGGCGATTCTTTGTATCTTGAGGTTTCTTATTTTTTTCCTCCTTTTCTTCCGCTCTGCGTTCTCCTTTTTACTTACGCCCTAGAGCTGATTTAGGAAAGTGGAGTAAAGCGGTGGGATTAAAGCGGTGGCGAAATATCTCCTAAAGGCGGTGGAAGGCCATGCGCCTAATGTGTAAGGTGATTTGATGATGCTTGTCACCCTCACATGTAGTAGGTGGATAAGGCCTACCCACTTTGTAAGAGGTGTTAGATATTTATTCCTCTTTTCCGCCTCCATGTAATATAAGAGGAGTTGCTATAATTCCGACCGGACTTATTTGTAGATGAATCCTCATAATGTTTACTTAGAGGCAGAAATTGTATAGAGAAATGTGCCATGTGGCCAAGAAACACGGTCTTGTGTGTATAGCAGGTGGTCTTTGGGGTCAATGACCGTGTCTTACCAAATATATCGTAGCGTATATATATATATATATATATATATATATATATATATATATATATATATATATTAAAATGTTAGTATAGGTGGCCAGGATTCTTTGTTCATTTAAGGTCACCTGTTTGAGGCACTTGGAGTATTTTTCCAAATCAGCGGTATGGATGGAAAAAGAGCATCAAAAAAATAAACAAGCATATCGATTTTCATATAATTTACAGTAGCAGGTAGTCAATCATTTTAAAGTGAAATTTTTTTTAGAAATCTTAGCGGGTTAAATTTTCACCCTTTAAGATTAATGATCATCTGATGCGCCAAATGCATGAAATCAACATGCTACCTTATTTTTCGATGTTCTTTCCATCCATATGGTTGGATTTGGAAAAATTACTTTCCAAGTACCTCAAAATTTGGCGACCTTATATGAATAGTAATCCGGCCGGCCGCATTTATATATATATATATATATATATATATATATATATATATATATATATATATATATATTTTTACATAAAATGTTTAAACTTTGTTTGTACTACTATTTTTCCCAATCTTCCTAATACTCCTTTGCATATAAGTAAATTTTTTTCCTTTAAGAATCTTCCACAAAGCCTCTTGTTCAAGATACCAATTTTTTGCTTTATGTAAAAATTCAACAAGATCCATCATATAAAAGGAAAACATACTGAGTTTGAACTTGAATTAATAGATCAATTTAAAAACTTAAAGTTACTTTCAATACTGTATTGGCGATAGACCAATTGAGAAAAGAAAGTATTTGCCCCATTGACCTTTTCTTTGGATCCTCAAGAACCCTTCGGTAGTTCAAGAGGTAGAGCAAGGAAGAAGGAAGGTGTTTCATATACCAATTGTATCTGAAGCAGTATTGACAAATTTAAGGGAGGTAGGTTTTTTGACTAATGCTTTTATTTTTTCTACCAATTTTTTGTGTCTTCAATATTGAATGTTTTTTTTGCCCTTTTTGAGAAGTTTTCGTTGCATATAAAGGTCGGCCCTATTCTTCCCAAAGTTTTAATAAATCCTCTTGCATAATTTAATAAACCTAGAAAAAGATTATGAATTTTTAGTTTTCTTGCAAATCATCTATTGGCATATCTAAAATTTTTGTAGTTATATGTTTCTTTGTAATTTGATGGTGCCATTTCAAATTTCTAGGCCCAAAAACTTTATATGGGTCTTAAAAGCGTTCCATTTTCTTTTTCTTTGGTTATTAATCCATGTTTCATAAGTGCAGCAAAGAAATACTAATTGTAGATGTCATATATGTTCTTTCTATATATATTTACTAAAATAATCATATTTATTAAAAATTTCAATCCATTTTTCTACAGAAATCTTTGCTAGGGCATTTTAGAAACCAAAAGGTGACATTACTAACCAATTTCAAAATGTCCTTTATGACATGTGTGAATGCTTTGTCCATTCTATACTTTTTGGATGCATTTTAGCTTTACTTGCGGAATCCAGATTTACAATCAAATTTTACTAAAAATCTTTTTATTTTGAATACTATTAATTAATTGTCCTTTATCCGGAATATGTGTAACCATCTTCTTTAGTATTATCGGTTTACCCAATCTCTTATAATTTATTACCATTCTTGATTTTCCTCTATTTCACAATTTCATGCATGACTTTTTTAACAATAAAGCGGTTGATCTATCTCATGCGGGGATCACGGATTTTCTTATTAATTGTAGTTTTAATAGAAGTCGATCTATATGTATTTTGAAATCTTACTCTATCCAGCTGTTTGAATATTCGATTTTTGTTGTTTTATTGATATATACTAAATCTAGCTTACAATAAATTTTATTATTTTCCCAATATTTTGAGTGGATTTTCTCCAATTATTTTCTAATTGATCTAATTTACTAATTAATTGTATGGATATCTTGTCTATTTTTAATGGTATTAATTGGTACATAAAATTTATGAATATTTCTGAAAGATATTTCAAAGTCTATAGATTCATTGTCTAAATAATCGTCATCTTCAAATTTTGTTTCTAAATTATCCATATTTTCATTATCACTCATTATTATTAATGTTTTTCTAAAGTCTTACAATGTCCTTTTATTAGACATTCTGATTTATCTAGATTGTCTTTGCTTCATTATCTTTATTTTTGTGTTTGGGTTTAAAAGGTTCCACCAGGGCTTCTTGGCTACATTTTGATGAAGTAGAAAGAAATCGAGCAGGGGAAAGCGATGAGGTGGGACTAAAGCTGAATAAAATCTTTAGTAAGAGTTAAGCTGTCAAATTAAGGTGCAAAAATAGAATTCTAAACCAAGAATAAAATGAACTTGTAAATTTAAGCTTGAACCCATGTTTGGGGTAAAGGTATATATCTTTGAGAATGTATTACAAGTTGTATATAAACTAATTAATGTTTGGTCAATATATTGAGGAATATCTATTAAAATTACCATCCATTTGTTGACCATATGTTTACTTTGTTTGTTTGTTGTATATATTTTTCTAGGGAATAATATCTACGATTGAGTATGCATTTGGTACTACGGTCGTCTAACAAAGCTACTAAATGAATCTACATACTCATTATGAAGAAATAGCTTATTTGGAATTGTTAGGCGAGATTTGAGATTTCATTTTATATTACAGATTAGATCGTCTTGTATATAGGTGGTATTAGGAAGAGGATGGAGTTAGGGTCTAGGTTCTACCGAACTAGCAATGCGTAATTTTAATAGTTTTATTTCATTTTAGAGAACACATCCATTCTAGCTTTTTTTCTAGAAGATGAAGTTGAAGTTTATCTATATTACTTTCTCACGAATTTGCAGAAGAAAGAGATATATCAAATTGTTGTTGAATACAATTTATACACCCTTCAAGATAACATAATAGACATTTTGTGAGTTTATCTTTTGCTAGGATAAAAATGACAAATCAAACAAAAAGGAGGAATATTATCCTAGGCCTAGTTTAACTTGCCATGTATGAAGACAATGAGGTTTTGGATGCTTCTTCAAAATTACACATAAGATTCTAAGTGTGAGTCGAAAGCGTCTATCCAATCATGATATTCATAGTCTTCAAATAAATATTTAAGATCTCTTTGTATTGAGTCCGGTGATAATAACCTTTATTCACCAAATATGTAGTTTAACCAAGTTTGATAATGAACAATGTCTACCGAGAATATTCTTGCGGTGGGGTGATGATCATAGTTTGGTTTTTAATAAAGTAATAGTAATCCACGATCGCGGATGCTATATTAAAGTGATGAATATGTTTTAATAAAATAGAGGTACATTTGGGATCACGAATTAAAATGTTAAGTATGTATTGTTTGAAAATATATTCAAGATACCTATAATCTTGAGAAATAGACCATAAATCGCTGTAATACTCCATAATTGTGTTTAAACATTCTTCTTGTAAGTTGGTCTATATTCGAAAGTACTAAGTTTAAGGAAATTTGTTGAGGATTAGGAGGGTCTAGATTCATTGATTCAATCCCAAAATTAGTTGGTTGAAAAGAAGATGTGTGACAATCTGTCCAATAAGCCGTAGTAGAATTAAAACAAGAAGGTTTATAGTTAGATGGTATTAGCTTAAGTGCTAATGGGAAGAAAGGAATTTGAGGGCTAATCCATGCTTTACGCCTGTCTATATGTATTATATGCTAATAAATCCATTTGATATTGAGGGTCTAGAGATTTATAGTTAGGTCTATTTTGTGTAAAAAATATACTTGAGTTCATCCTTTATAATAGCAGCTGTAATTTCATTAAGATGTTTTAGAAGAATTGTAGGAACATTTGATATTTGGATGAGTATATTTTTAAGATACTGCTTATAGACATAGACCAAGCAAGAGTAATTTGTTTGAATTTTCGCTACTGTTGATGTTTGTTGTAAAATCTGTAGACATTCTTTTTGTAAACTTTCTATATTAAGGGAAGTAAACAAATTTGTTATATCAAGTTCTTGATTCATATAATTTAAATCTAATTCCTTTGGTTTTGCCAAATCGGTTGCCGACATTTAGATCTTCTAGTTTTAAGTTACATATCTAATTTTCAATGCCATCATTACTCTCATTATCACTATCGCTATGCTTAATCACTATATCCCGATATTAGTTTCGTTCAAATGTTTCTAATACTATACTCACGGATAGATTACACGTAGGATACTAATTCATCTACTTCTATCGGATCTTCATGTATATTCTCAATAAGCATAGATCTCTCATATTATTCATATTTGTATTCGTCTTTGGGCAACTATTATTACTAAGGTGGTCTTGAGTCTCCAAGTGAAGTAAAACACTTAAGTTTATTTCGATGTATGTTCTTGTTGGTTTTGTATTTTCCTAGCGTGTTTGTTTTGGATTTAAATAAGGTTTTACTATCCGATTTTCTTATGTAATATGTCTTTTTCTTAAAATGTTTATTATTTTTGTTTTATATACTTCTTATAAGTTTTTGCTTATCAATCCATAAACTTGACTTGTATAAATCTTATTACAAAAACTATATTCACGCTTTCTTTTAGTTGTTGTTGAATTTGTATGTTGGTATATTTTTCTTTTAGTATATCTAGAATAAAAGAAATGTAATGGAGCGATTGAAGTAAATGGAGTAAGCTGGGTGTAGATTCCATTTTTGTTGATCTCTTTTCCTAATGTCTCGAGGCGGTTTTCTCTTAATAATTTTAAGAGAAAAACTTAACTCATGGTTGAAAGCATTTCCAGAGATGCAACAATATATAAAAATAGGTCTTGTACAAATTCTTTAATGTAATTCCAATCATGTAAGCTTAATTGTTCCCCAATTGTAACATCGCACATCTTTACGGGAGATCTACAAATCGAGGGTAGGGTCTTTCCAGAGTAACTAAAACTGTATTCTATTAACAAAATTATAGGGATTTGGTCCTACACTTAATAGATGTTGAAACTCTTGCGGTCTTTCTTTCTAAGTTTATATGCTTCCCATAATGCTTTAACACTTTCACCAAGAAATGTCTCTAAGTATTTATACATTTTCTTACTCAAGGCCTACCTTCATATCTAAAAATTCACGTATCTGATCTGCTACTACTTTCGATTTTTTCCATACATTAAGTATACTAATCCGAGTTTGAGGATCATGTGCGTGATAGGTTTAAAATTTGACCTTTTATTTTGACCTTGAAATTTAATAGGTTGTTCTAATGGTTTCTTTTGCCCCTTCTAGGCTTAATGTTTTCGGTACATGTACTATTCCGGTGTATATGGTGGTCTAGAGTCTATTACCTTCTCTATATATATTAAGTACTTTGGTAATTGTGGTGTATTTATTTGGTCAACTACCACCTTCTTTCCATGAATTCAAAGGTTTGAGGAGTATTAAGAAAGTCGACATAATATTATCAAATTTAAAGATCTATTTTCTACTATGGCTCTTCTTGAGGTAACATTGTTCTCTTTCTAATATTCACAAGTTCGAGAATCAGTAGTATAAACCTTAATTCTCATTTAATTGATTTTGGTTTATTAAATGTTCTTCCTAATTGCAACAATTCATAGAGGGATAAATTCATTTCTAATTCTTTTTGAAAATAAAATTGGATCTTCTTGTGCAAAAAATAAGTTCTTCATTTTTTTTACCCTATTTAGATAAAATTTATTTCTAAAGCTTGGTTTACTGATATCGAGAATCCCTAATGTTGAGGGGCGTGGAGTAGTAGTATATTTATTAAAGCGCATAAAAGAAGTTTCTCCACGATTATTAATGCTTACATTACATGTTCTTTTGGTACTAATGTGTCTTCTTTTTTAGTAAATAAATCTAAGTTCCATTTCCATTCCGGCTAATTCTTCGAAGATATTTTTGTTGGTTTTAATAATTTAGCGTATACCATGATGTCCGCATTAGATTAGACATCTTTTACATAAAAATTTAAACTTTGTTGTACTACTATTTGTTAATCTTCCTAATACTCCTATGCATATAAGTAAATTTTTTTCCTTTAAAATCTTCCAAAGCCTCTTTTGTTAAGATACCAATTTTTTGCTTTATGTAAAAATTCAACAAGATCCATCATATAATCTGGACTACATAAATAAAATATGCCGCCATTATTATTCATATCCAACTTCTCAGTAGCTCCTAATGAAGCTTTTTAAAATGTTTCCCCATCTATCATCATCAAAAACAACACAATAAGGTCTTTGTACCTAAATTTTTTCCTAGATTAACCCTTTTACAAAGGCAATTACAATTTAAACCTATATGTATAGAATTATACTTTTTTAAGTAAATGTTCTACTTGATTTTAGAGTTATTATTAAATTTAGAATCACGGTGATCTGAATTATGCCTCAGGTACAACTTATTGGTACTTCTCACGTAGTGGCTATATATATAAACCTCGTATGAAAATCAAAAGGTCTGTTCGATATAATATTTTTTGGATTCTAGTAGTTTTAATTGATGGAGTCAAAGGTTTAATACTAGACTAATAGTATATCGGAAGAGTAATATATCTTTTTAAACCATTATCTCCATATATAGAAGTATCAAAAAGAGAACAACAATGCTTATTAGATAACTTATGGATTTCACGAAATACAATTTCAATAGATTCAAAGTATTTTCTTGCCTATTTAAATGCTTTATCAGAATATTTTCATAGTATACGAAATAATTTTAAGTTTTATCTTTTTGTAGTACAAGGGAAAGAATTCTAGAATGTGTTTTCTTGCATGCATTGGAATGAAGTTTTAGAAAGTATTACAAACTATGATTGCCTTACTTTTTAAAGTTAAGGTTTTAATTATATTTAAGAAGAAGCAATTGATTCTTTGCAACGTAAAACATATGGGGCGACTTATTACATTTCTACTTCTCTTAAAAACCCTTCCAAATCAAGTTTTACGTACCAAAAACATATACATTGCTATTGTTCAAGATCCGAGTCCGATAAGATTTTGTTTTGCTCTAAATTGTGATAATTTTCAAGTAATGACCAAAAAGAATCACGGCCATTTATATTACACTGCCAGAGAGAGAAACAAGTATTACTACACAAAAGCGTTCTTACCGTGCATCCATGAGCCTTCAAGACGGTGTTTCAAAGAGCCAAGATGTAGAGGCCCCAGTTAACTTCATTACCTAGCCCGAAGCTCAAACTATAATTAGGTAAAGGCAAATCAAGTCCGGTTTATGGGTGAGTATTTGCCAAAAATACAACCGAAGGTTCACGAATAAAACCATAACATCATTGGCTAGTCCAAAATTTCAACAGGTGAAATGTAAAGACTCTCCTCAAATCTTGTGGCTGGGTGTGGCTTTCCCAAAAGCCAAAAGATAAGGGGTTAAGATAAGATAGGAAGCGATAAAAATTTAAAGCCGGATATGTTACACAACAAATGATAGATACTACTTTGTAAAAGGAAAAAAAAGGAGCTTGAGTAATTTAGCTCAATTCCAGAGTCTCTAGAACCCTATTATCCAGAATTTGATGACTTCAACCAACCATTAGATGAAATGGATTGGGAAGACACCCAAAAATTACTTAAACAGCTAGGAAGTCGATAATGAAAAGAAAAAGATAAGCCAAAGGAGAAGTCTCGGAATAACTCTGTGAGGAGTGGCTTCGATGGGAGATGGTGGAGTTTGGTTCAAGAGGCCATTTGTTTGGTAGAGTGTTAAGAGAAGATTCTAGAGGTGAAGATGCAAGGAAGGTCACAGTAAAAACTTGTTAATTTATACAAAGAAAAACAAGCTCGTCTTGAATGTAGTGCTTGGCTGAAAATTAAAGTCTACTTTTCTTGAAAAAAGTGCTTGGTTGTAAATTAAACCATATGCTTATAGGTATTAGAATCTATATAGAGTGTATATAATTTATGTGTAAACTCTCATTTTTAGGGAGTAACTTACCTAGAAAGGTTAATAATTGAGATATAAAATATTTTATATAGATACTAACTAGGTAATTATTGGAATCTATAGCTTCTTTTTTAATTAATCTCTTCAATCATACTACTACGAGGCTTATCTTTTTCTTTTTCATTATCAGCTTCTAATTGTTTAAGTAATTTTTGGGTGTCTTCCCAATCCATTTCATCTAATGGTTGGCTGAAGTCATCAAATTCTGGATATAGGGTTCTAGAGACTCTAGAATTGAGCTAAATTCTGCTTCCTTTTCTTTTTCCTTTTGCAAAGTAGTATCTATCATTAACATTTGTTTTAAATTTTTATTGTCTCCTATCTTATATTTACCCTTATCTTTTTGACTTTTTGGGAAAGCCACACCCGTCACAGGATTTGAGGAGTCTTTACCAACTACCTATTGAGCTGGACTAGCCAATGATGTTATGGTTTCATTGGTAACCTTCGGTTGTATTTTTGGCAAAATACCGGCCATAAGCGGACTTGATTTGCCTTCTACCGATTAGGTTTGAGTCGGGCTAGGTAATGAAGTTAATTGGGCCTCATTACTGGCCTGCTAGGTTGTCTGAAGCTGTTGATGCAAATGAACGTTTTTGTGTAGTAATATAATCTGTATCTAATGGTAAATTTAAGGGAGGTAGGTTTTCAACTAATGCTTTTATTTTTTCTACCAATTTTCTGTCTTCGATATTGAATGTTTTTTGCCCTTTTTGAGAAGTTTTTGCATATTATAAAGGTCCAGCTATTTTTCCCAAGTTTTTAATAAATCCTCTTGCATAATTTAATAAACCTAGAAAAGATTGTAATTTTTAGTTTCTGCAAATCATCTATTGGCATATCTAAAATTTTTGTAGTTATATGTTCTTGTAATTTGATGGCAATTGTCATTTCCAATTTCGAGGCCTAAAACTTTATATGGATCTTAAAAGTTCCATTTCTTTTCTGGAATTATTAATCCATGTTTCATAAATTCTGCAAATACTAATTGTAGATGTCCTATATGTTCTTCTATTGATTTACTAAATACTAAAATATCATCTATATAAATTAATACAAATGTATCATATTTTTCAAAAATTTCATCCATTTTTCTCTGAAATACTGCTGGGGCATTTTTTAAGTGGTCTAGGTCAATTACCTTCTCTATATATTGGTACCGGTAATTGTGGTGTATTTGCTGAACTATCAGCTTCTTCCTTGAATTCAAAGGTTTGAGGAGTATTAAAATTGATAATATTATCATTAAGATCTATTTCTACTAACTCTTCTTCAGGTAACATTGTTCTCTTTCTAATATTCAAGTCAGAATCGTAGTATAAACCTTCATTCTCATTTAATTGATTTTGGTTTATTAAATGTTCTGCTAATTGCAATAATTCATAGGGGGATAAATTCATTTCTAATTCTTTCATAAATAAAATTGGATCTTCTTGTGCAAAACTAAGTTCTTCATTTTTTTGCTCTATTTCGACAAAATTTATTTACAAGCGGTTCGGTCGAGAATCTAATTGAGGGGCGTGAGTAGTAGTATATTTATTAAAGCGTCTGAAGTTTCTCACGATTATTAATGTACATTACATGTTCTTTTGTCTTGTATATAAGAGAGCCCTTAAGGCTTCTCTAAGGCATCCATCTCAACCCCTCTAAGAGATAAGAGTGTTCTAAGAATGTTTTTCTGTAAGATGTTTTCTTGTGAATAAAGTGTGGACTCCAGTTTGGTTCGAATTGAATTGCAAATTTCCTTCTCCCAAGTTCCTCTACTCTCTTTTTCCCTCGAGCGGAAAGCTTTTCTTGTGAAGGTATGGCCACAAAAAGATAGTGTTTTCTTGAATTGTATAGTCTTTGTTTCTTACCAAACGTAATCCTAAAGACAGAAAACAATATATATATATATATATATATATATATATATATATATATATATATATATACGGGGCTGATACTATGCGCCCGGCTTTATCACTGTGCAAGTGCGGTCTCCTCGTTTTCGCCCACTTGCATAATGTTTTGAGGAAATCCAACCTTATGGATGGAAAGAACATAGAAAAATAAGCTAGCATGTCAATTTTCATATTATTTGGGAAGTTGTAGGGTCTTCATCTTAAAGGGTGAAATTTTGAACCAGTAAGATTTCTTTAAATTTTCACCCGTTAAGATAAAAACCCTACAAGTTTCCAAATTGTATGAAAATTGACATGCTTATTTTTGATGTTCTTTCCATCCATATCTGATGGAGATCCTTAAAACATTTGTCAATGTTGATGACCAAATGGGAGGCAACCTTATGTACAAAGTAATGTCCAGATTATAGCTTGGGCCGGATGCGGGACCTCGGGCACGTTCACAGACGCGGCCGTGCAGTGGAGGCAGGCCCCACTTGAATACAAGGCCTAAATGATACATGAGCGGATAACCAAATTGTCCAACAAATAATTTGAGTTATTTTACAAGCGGAACTTTACTCTTAGTAAAACAAATATTGGCCCTACAAGGGTCCTACAAATTTGTTAAGGTCTCATGTAAAGAAGGCGAAGTCCTCGAACCTCTGTAGCTCACAGTTTGTAATCACTAAACTTTAAAACACGAAAAGAGAAGAAGACAAGTGGGATGAGCTTTCCGAAAGGAAAGCTTTCAATTAAGTACTCCCGCAAGGAATGCGAAGAGGTCATGAGCACGCATTCATAAAATAGTGATCCACGCCACACAAATAACATAATAGGAAGAAACCAAGAGCTCAAACATAAAGGAGATCACTATCACAAAGCACGGGGCTTAAAGCGAAGTCAAATCAAACTTGAATATCAAACTTGTCATCTCCACGGTGACCATCGACCTAAGCCGATCTTATATCTTATAAACCAAACCCTTGAGATGCGGTGGAGCTCCCACATGTACGTAAACGGCCAGCGTATCGTCCCACTGAGGGGTGGCGTCCAGAATGTCCGCCCACAACTTATCACAATCTGCACTGAGTGGGAGAATCTTCAACAAAAGAAATCTTGACAGGCACGGGACAGAACCGCGGGCTCAGCGTGTTTCCACGCGTCTTGCGATCAACAGGAAGGCGTGTCGACATACACACACATGTCCAACAAAAGCTTATACACCAATAAGCATACACTACCACGGAGCTCAATAAAGAAAGAATCTTAAACACGTGTATGCAATCCAAAACATAACGATATCAGAGACAATAATGAGAAATAGCTCAAAGAGATTCCACAACATCGAGATCAACAAACATTCAAGCATGAAAGTTGGGACAAAAGCATAAAGTCAAGAACACCCATTGTTGGGTGAAAACTAGGCAGATGTACTTACAACAATCAAATGAGGCAATGAAGCAAAGGTACTTACATGCACAAGCATGCAATCACGAAAGCAATAATCAATCCAAAGAAGGAAGATAAACAAGGCAAGAGTACTTACCAAGTCACAAAGTCTGGTATCCCAAGGAACCCCTTCGCATCTACGTCAATCCTGATAACATATCTTATATTAGAAATTCGCAACATCGTATGATTCTAGATGTGTATGCAAGATGTTCTAATTTGGGCTGATCGAAGCTTAATGGGCCCTCCACTGAGTTTCTAAGCCACTTTCTTAAATTATTTTACTTGTCTATTAATACAAGAAGGCACAGGTAATTACGGTGATTACGGCCCACCACTTCCTTTGGAGATGTCTTGGGTTCGATTCTCTCCACTTATCTCTTATTCCCCTTTTATTTCCTTTTATAGTTTTATCTATCCAAACTTGGCTCAATATATCACATGTGCGATAGTGCCCCAAGCCCACGCGAGAGGTCTCAAGTTCAAATCCCCCTTACCACAACCCTTTCTTTTCTATTTTTAAATATTTAACTTGGTTAGACTTAGTCACTTCCACTTACTGAACCCAACCATAGTTTTGGTCCATCCTAACCAATTAACTAATCTTTAATTAAACAATCCATCCTTTCTTCTAAGTTAAATCCAGCCCATAGTAATCCATTGGGCCCAAGCCCATTTCAATTCACTAGTTGAGCTATTTGATTAATTCTCCAAGCCCACAAATTAATCATCCGTCTAATTATCAATTAGTCATTACTAATTGTCGTTAACTAATTATTCACCTAATCAACTGATTAGTTAACCAATTACTTAATTACTAATTAGTCTTCCAACTAACCAATCCATGAGTTATTAAGTTTAGATTCAGTTTCTCCAATTTTTATTTTAATCCATGATCCATCAGCTTGAGGCTTCCAAACCATCAAGAAGCCCACCCACCTGACTTGACCCAACCATGTTACATCATCTAGCTCATTTTAATTGGCTACCCCAAGTCAATTTAAATCCAAACTTTACAAATTACTTATTGAAGTAAAATCTTTTAATCAAACTTTATAGGTTGATTTATTTAATAATTAAAATTTATTAACTAATTGATTTAAAAGTCCAACCTTATTATTTAGTTTATTTGACCAAAATCTATTAACTAGATTTTATCAAACCCAAACATTATCCACTGACCCCTCTCTATTTATCATCATCATCTTCATCATCAACAACCACAATGTTATAAAAGTTTCAAACGTTCATGCTAAAATTTATGACTATGAACATGACCAATCACAGCAAAATCCTCAGATTCAAACCAGAACTAGAATGAGATCAAATCCATCTTCACCAGGGTTCACACAAGCATGCATCCACCTTTCTAAACTAAACTATAATCCCTTCTCTCTAAAATTATACTATGCACACAGTCAATAGCAGCTAAGAATGAAGATAATACTGTCAACTATTATGCTTGCATGAACCTAAGTAAGGATATTTTGAGATGTGCATGAATGGATCTCCATAACCACTTAACTATGTCTTCATGATCAAAGTGAAACATAACTACCTAACTGTGATCAATTCTCTCATATATGATTAGTAATAGGCGAGTTACTCCCAAATCAAAAGTAACATTCATCAACCTAAATGTTCATAACTTTTCATGCAACTAAGGGAAAGTTCACGGTGTGTAACCATTTCCATCATCCTAAATATTTCCTCGCATCTTACGAGAGATAAGAAGAGCTCACGGAGAGCGGTCAGTCCAAAATTGAAACTCCAGCGGTAACGAAGCCTCACTGGCATGCACCCAGACCTCGAGGGTGATCCCGGCCTATGACCGCAGCGCTTTCGACCCTCTTCAGCCTTCCTCCCCTTGTGAGCGGCGCCAAGCGAGACAGCTTGCCACTTCGCCGAGCAAAGAAGGCCGTTGCCAAGCGTGCACGCGCACCTCTTCGCCGTGGAAACTTCTCTCTCGGTGGCGGCCCGTCTCTTTATAGGGCTCCCGGAGGTATACTTGGCAGCCGTCAATCCCTTTGTTGGAGGGATCTAATTCGACAATCACCAACTTGCCATAGTTGTGGTTCGAAATCCTCCCATAATTGGCCGGTGAAATTTTCCAAAAAGACCCTCCTTCTTTAAAACTCCTACATGAAGGTCCCTTTTGCATCATACTCATGTGTGAGTTATTTTACACAAACCCTTGATTTTTATCATGCCCCAAAAGTGTTCACACGTTTTTGTTTAAATCCCAGTCATGCACGTGCTTCCCTAAAATGATGGATTCTTTATTTATATACAACTAAATATGATTTTAATATTATTGATTCATTCATAAGCCAGCCATGCATGATCTTTTCATATTCCTACTTTCCTCATACCTATATTATAATCACATGTGTGATGGAAAGTCATGGTGCAGCAAATCATAATCATCCCTTCCTTTATTTTATTTTTAAATTTCAAAACCTTACCTTATCTGAATCAAATCCTTATATATATATATATATATATATATATATATATATATATATATATATATATATATATATATTCCATCAATCAACTCCCTCATTCAAATCAACTTAGCAAAACCATTTATATAATATCTATAATCAAATCACATCATTAAAAAAAAAAATATTCATAAAAGTCCTTAAATTTTGATTATTTCAATCAATAATTACCACATGATTATCATATGTGCCATATATTCAATTGGTTATCTAATTGCCATTTCCTTATCTGCATTTATATATAGGGTTAAAGCCATTTTTGGTCCGTGAAAACAAGGTCAATGTTCATTTCCATCCCAAAAATTTAAAATTTATTCAATACGGTCCACATCAGCATATTTTGCCACTTATCACTCCACATCAAGAAATAACAACTTAAACATAATAATAAAAGATTATATGCATTTCATTAGTATTCCACATGTAGCCCGTATGCGTCGTGATAGGGATAAAATGCCAAAATACGGAATATATAGGGACCCAAAATGTCAAAATATGCAATACATAGGGACCATATTGAACAAATTTTGAATTTTGGGATGGAAATGAATATTGGTCCCGTTTTCAAGAACCAAAAATGACTTTAACCCTTATATATATTATATAATGCTCATCTTAGCTTAATTCTTCAATTTGCAACTAACTCCTTTTATAAAAGGTTACATGCAGGTCCCTAACTCTTTTATTTCATGAGCGTAACAATATTTCCCTTTTAGTCCCCTTAAGTTTTCAAATTCCACATTGGTCCCCAACAAACTTAATTAAGGTTTAATCCTTTTAATCCACACTTTCTAATTAAACCCAAACTTGGGAACTTTCTATTAATAAATAATAATCAAAGTGAAATAGAAGTCATTTATTCATAATAATTGCTTAAAGAGAAAATACTAACAAGTCCAACTTTGAGAACCTTTCCTTATTAATCACATGGTTAAATCCAATAGCTAAAATTTAACCCCTAAAATCCTTGGATTTTACATCCGGCCCGCCTTATAATATCACTCTCAATATATATATATATATATATATATATATATATATATATATATATATATATATATATTAACAAAGGCGACAAGCACCTCCCAGTTAGGGAAGGACAACATGTCGAATACACGTGCCCTCACCTTGCGGTCACGGGGTATCGAACCCGAGATCTCTCCTAACCAAGAGGTCGTTGGTCTCTTCTTGCTCATATTGATCTTCATCTTAGACACTTGGTCGTTGTTGCACTTTTTCTTGAATTTGCATGGACACACTTTGTATACGTACCTTTTTCTTTTCAATCTCACTTGTTATTTTCATCAAAGGTTACATCCCGACTTATTATCACCTTATTTCTCTTCAAACTAAAGATCCAATAGCTTTTTGATTTTGAGTTATAGCCCACAAAAACACATTTATCTCCCTTTTATTCAAATTTGCGCCTCATTTCCTTTGGAACATGAGTATAGCAAATAGAACCAAAAATTCTCAAATGATTTACCGATGGCTTCCAACCTCCGGACCATGCTTCAAATGGAGTCTTGTTCTCCACCGCCTTTGTTGGACCTTTGGTTTAACAAGTAGATGCGTGGTATAGATTGCTTGGTCCAAAAATTGATGGAAGACATTTCTCTTGCATCATTGTTTCTTGCCATTTCTTCAATTGTTCTATTCTTAATTCCTCTACGGCAACACCATTTTGCTCCGGTGTAAAACTCACTGCCGTCAATTGTCTTTTCTAGGCCAATGTCTTCAAAAATTTGTCAAATTCCTTGGGAGTTGTACTCACCACCTCTATCAATACGAACTCTTTGATAAGCTTCACCACTATGTCTTTTAACCATCTTTTGAAATTTCTTGAAGATAGAAAGTGCCTCCGATTTTTGCCTCATGAAGTAAACCAAACACATTCTTGAATAATCATCAATAAAAGTGATAAAGAAGCGATTACCGGCATGAGAAGGTGTAAAAATCCATGATTTTATTGAATAAAAATGGATTTAAAATTTTCCTCTGTTTAGATTCCTAATTATTTTGCAAGAGGGCATTTTGTGAATTAGTAAAAGTCCCAGGGGCATTTTGGTAAATGGCCTTGGAAGAGTTCAAAAAGAATAAATAGATTATTTCATAATTTATTTAAGTAAGTTGGTGGTTGATTTACTTAAACTTGGTAGTGATCAATTTAATTAAATTAGGAAACCCTCTAAGTTGATCATGATTGGACCTTCATTAAGGAAGTAAAGGTTAATTTAATTAATTCATTATTGATTTAATTAAATCGGGAAAGTCCTAAGTTGGTTTGATTAGGTCTAATTGAAGAAGGAAGGGGAGAATAATTTAAATTATTTTGGTGCAGTGCTTGGAGGACCAAATAGTAAAATTTATAAAAAGATGGGAATTTGAAAAGTAAGGTTGTTTTGTCTCTGGAAGGGCCAAAGAGTAATAATAGAAAGTCGAAGGACTAAAAGGAAGTTTTTTCCTCTCATTGTGGAACAAGGACCCAAATCTATAATTTTGAAAAGTTGGGGGTCCTTTGTGCATAAGACCGAGAGAAAGCGGTGGTTGAGTGTGGAGCAGGCGGCCCGGATCAATTGATCCTGCCTAGACCAAATCATTGAGACAAGGTGAGTGGTTAAGATGGGGGCCACGTGTTGGATAGAGAGCCACCCATGATCGCTTGAATGGATCACGAGGCAGTAGGTGAGGGATGATGAATGAGGCCGGCCGCCCAGATGCGGGCAAAATCACGTCGGCAGATCTTGTTCACAGGCTCGATCACGAGGCAGGCAACATCTTCCTCCTCTGCCAACGATCGCGCGCCATTGTTGCCAAAAAAATGGTTGCATGGATTGACGCCGGGAATGGCAAGTAGGGGGAGGAGATTGGCACACGATCTCCTTGCAGTATGAACCCGATGGCGTGGAGATGCGCCAGGCCTATAAAAGGGAAGATCGACGGTGAGCTCACGAAGACACACAACACCGCCATTTGCCTTCTCCACCCCTCTTGCGAGGGAGCAGAAGTGGCAGAGAGGAGCGCACGGGTTCTAGCGCGCCGAGACCAGAGGGAGGCGAATCCTAAGCAACCCGTTTGCTAGGAGCAGCTGACAACCAGGATACCAGCTGACCACTTTCTCCTGGTAAGCCTAAGCCCTCTGTTTCTCATAATCCTTAGGCCATGCATACATGTTTAGAGGTGGCGTCGAGAGAGAAATAGAAAAGGTGAGGGTCCGAGTCCGGTAGAATTGGCGCTTGCCGATGGGGAAGAAGCTGGGAATCCAAGCCTCAAGCTCTGATTACATTTGGCCAAGGAGCACACAGTCCCTGGCCCCTGGATCTGCGAGGCGTGGGAGTAGTGGACTTGAGACGCCAAAGGCTCACTTAGAGCGGCACGTGCAGGAGCAGTGTGGACCTCTCACTGGTCGTCAGTGAGACCGACACGAGATAAAGTGAAAGAGATGAAAGAGAGGATGATGGTTAATCTTAATAAGTTTTAATAATTGTTAACTAATTTGTTAATTCTTAGTAATTAACTGATTTATTATCAGGCAGTTTAATTAGTTAATAAGTTAACCAATTAGAAGTTAGTTAGTTGGGATAATTAATTGGTTAGCAAGATAACTGGTTGAAAAAAAAATTAATTGGGATGAATAGTTAATTAGTAGAGTATAATAATTGAGCAAATTAGTTGATGTTAATCTCGACAAATTATTAACTAATTAATTAGTTAAAATGGAGAAAAACTAAAGGATGGCATGGTGGACTATTAATTGTCTAAAGGTAGTTGATTAGTCGGGTTTAGTCACCATGATTGGCTAGTTGGAATTGAAGCATGAAATTTTGAGATGAAATCAGGAATAGCAAATTGAAATTGTTGGATTTCATTATCGATTAGAAAATAATGTATGGAACAAATTAGTTAAATTTCAATAAGGTTTATTATTCCTTGATGGTTAAAGAATAGGTTTGGATTATTCAAAAGGAATTAAATAAATATTTTCTTTGAGTAATGGGATTAGTTAATTAATGAGATTAACTAATAACTACTTAGTTGGACAACTTATGTGAAAATAATTAATTATTTGGATAATTAATTAATAAGTTGGTTGAGCCAACAAGTTAAAGTAGGTTGGAGTCAACCAAATCTATGGTTGGGTGGAGATTAGTCAATTAGTTAATTTGTTGACTAATTAATGGATAAGTTTAATGATCAATTAATAGATTGGCTTATTAGATTAGTCGAGTAGATGAATTGTTTTGATTAATCAATTTGTCAAGATGGATAAGAAGATGAGCTCGAGGATGGGTCAGATCATTTCCCAAGGGATTCAATCAAGGTGGAATGACCAGGAAACGCGAGAGAAGGTCCACAAGTCGGATTTAGGCCCGATAGAGCTTGCATTGTGAACTTGGTATCTATAGACATGTACTTTTATTGAGAGTAGACATGTCCTTGGCAAATTTTGACTTGGATCGTAGAAGTCCGTGGAGCACCGAGACTTTGTGACTTTAGCGTAAGTACTTACGCCTTGTACCTCCCGGTCATTTATTGATTGGTTTCTTGACTTTTGAATTGCATGATTGAGCATGCCTTGTTCCTCTTTTCGAGATCTTATTGACGTGTCTTCATTCGCGACATGTTGCTTTGTTATTCATACATGCTTCCTTGATTTGTTGAAATCTTTTGTTTAGCATGTTTTGATTATTTCGGGATGTTGGAATCCCATGTGTGTTATTCTGTTCGTCCGGATTGATGGGCGGTGGGCTCCAAATTTTGCTAGGCGTTAGGGGCGGGACACCACGGCGTTCCGGCAAGCACTTCTAGCCAGAGGGAGGGTGTTACGGTTGTCCCCGCGGTCGATTGGGGTCGATCGGTGGCCAGGTGTCGACATAGAGAGATGGCGCTTACCGACATACGACCGAGGGCCATAAGCGGCCGGATGGTCGTTTTCTCAGCGAGTTCGCTGATGGTGCTTGGCCGGGGAGGCGTTTGTGGAGCTTCCTTTGGAACTCATAACTGGGAGTCGATATCTTGTTTGTTATTGTGATAGACTCCTAGGGTTTTGTTTTGAGGGGTGTCGAGGCTTGACTTTGATATTCATGTTGTTTTCGATATCATATTTTTCTTGAACCCCGAGGGGTACTACTGCAGGCTTTCCATTGAAGCTCATGCACTTGTTTCTTCGTTTATGCATCCCGAGGCGTAGGATTCTAGCATACGTGAGGGTTTGAGAGCCTATCGATGGGTGGTGATTTCTTTGAGATCAGAGGACTGGGTTTATTTTCTTGTTACGAGTGAGGCTTTTTATTTGTAGGACCCTTATAGGGGCCCTAGTGTTTTGTAGGGTATATGAACCCTTGTTATTATTTCAATTTGAACTCTGTTTTATTTTGAATAAATTAAGTTGTTTTATTTCGTGCATTAACTGCTTTATAAACAGGACCTTGTATCAGGTGTGGGGCCCGGAGCTCTACGGCTACTGCCAGTTTACACGCACGCGATGTCAGGGGTCAGGGATGGGTCGGGCGTTCTGAGGAAGGTGTCTTCATGGGACCACACACATCGGAATAAACAAGCTCCAATGGTGCCTTGGCTCTCCAAGCTTTTCCCTTTGGAAATGAGTCTAGGTGTATTTTACCAAGATCACGTGCTTAACAAACATCATGTTTTTCTTCAATTATAGTTGACAAGCCATATACCATCTTCTTCTTGCTCAACAATTTCAAGCTTTCAAAATTTACATGTCCAGGCGGCTTGTGCCACAACCATGACAAATCTTCAACACATGCCTTCAAAGCAACATTTCTGGCGAGCTTGAGAGTGAGAGGGAAGTTTCTATTTTTCTCCATTTTCACATTGGACATCAATTCTCTTTTGTTTTCAATCTTTTCATATATTTTGCACCACCCACCTTCAAAATGCACCGCATGACCATGATCAACAAGGTGCCCGACACTTATAAGATTTTGTGCCAAGTCCGGGGCATATAATGCGTCATGAATCAACATCCAGCCCTTCTTTGAAGCAATGACAATCATGCCTCTTCCTTTTTATTTCACAACGACACCATTACCCATAGTGATTTGAGTAGTATTGGTATCAAGCTTGCAAAAGATAGACTCATCACTGGTCATGTGGTTGCTACATCCATTATCAACATACCATACATCATTCTTTTGTTCAACGGCCCCTTGATATGCATAGAATGTGCTTCCATCACCACTCTTCTCTTCGGTATAATTAGCTTGCTCATTTGATTTAAGCCAGCAATCCTTTTGCATGTGGCCAAACTTCTTACAATTGTAACATTGGAGCGTTCTCTTGAACCAACAATCTTTTTCAACATAAGAGGCTCTCTTGCAAATATTACACTGGGTTTGGGCAACATTGTTGTTTTTTCTACCACCACCTCTCCCAAATCCACCACGACCTCTTCCAAATCTTCCTCCACGGGATGATCCTTCCAACGGCCAAATTTTGTTTTGGTTGCTCCTTCAAGTTTATACTAGATTTGAAATGCACTTTCAATTGATTGTTCGGTGTGTTTACCTAACCTTTGCTCATGCATCTCCAAGGAACCCATTAAGTCATGAATGCTAAGAGTAGAGGGATCCTTGGTTTCTTCGATGATGGCGGCAATATTTATTTGTCCTTGGGAGAGAGACTAATAAGGATGTTCTTACATACCATTTCTCACCAAATTCTCACCCAAACTCCTAATTTGGTTCACAATCTTCATCACTTTTTGAGAAATAATCTTACTAAGCTCTAATACTAAGCCATACATGATGGTATGCATTACATGACATAGTCTTCACGGTGGGGAATTTTGGTTTCCTAACCACACGCTGTGGCGTTCTTCTAATTCGACCGTCGAGTAATGATTGTTGTCCGAGTAGCTAATCTTGCCTCCTTAATTTCTTCAATCTCCTCGTTAACTTCATCATTAGCCATATAATCCTCCATGCTAGCATCAGAGAAAGTTTTGTTTTGTTTTGTTTTGTTTATCTAGAAGCCAGGCATTAGCCTCCGTAGAACAATTTCGCTTCACTGGAGAAGGCTACGTGTGTGCGTAGGCCCGCAAGCCAGGATGACCACGTCGCATTGCCGCTACTTTTGTCGCGAGAGGAGATTGACCAGGAAGTTCTATTTCGTATGTCACGATCTTTTCTTGGCTCGGCTATTACACCTTCGGTGAAAGTTGATATTTTTTAAAATAATATCTTAACAGCTCTGTGACTGAAGAGATAAACAGAAAAGAATCTCAAAAAGAGAGTGAAAAAAAAGAGTCAAAAGGCTGTCCAATCTGATGGAATTATATTGGACCAAAAAATAATTTTCTCTAAAAAAACGTGCCTGACTCGTGTCAGCACGCACATAAACAGTGCTCGGCACAAGGCCATGTTCATGCCGCGCCCGCACCCATTTGACCCCCAGACCGTATCATACAGTGGTTTAACAACGAACCGTGTCATAGCCCCGACCGACGTGTCACAGCGCAGACCGAGTTATATTGTTATCCGGGAGCAATGAGTGCAACATCCATCCGTCGGATCAACATTGGATGGAGAATAGGATGAATAGGACTTTTGCGTGCAGAGGTGAAGCCAGGACATGACAAGGGGCCGCAAGAAGACACGTGTACCTTTTTGTTTAGCTCCTGCAAGGAATAGCGTGGGCTCTGGAAAGACCGCGAATCTGACAACTACAATCCGGATATAGTCACCTCCACCGCAATGCCATCTTCTGTAATTTCTCCCTTATCGGGTCGGGTCTGGCCTCTTAATAATGGGTTTCGGATTTGAATTCTGCCAAAGATGAAGGTTGATTTTCATATATACTTGTTAACAAAATTTTCAATATATTTCATTTAAATATTTTCTGAAAAACTATCTTTCCTCCATCCATAATATACAAAATTGATTGTGGACCATAAAACATAACTATGTAAACATTAGTGATTTATAACACTAATATAAATATAATATTTTCTAGAAATATATGTTATGTAATTTTTGAGAATATATATACATATATAATAAAGTAAAGATTTAACTTATTTGTAAAAACAAAATTAGTCAAAGAAAAGAATTTTTTATGCTGTGAGTTCTGAAAGTTTGAAAAAGTGTAAGAAAATTAAATAAAAATTCACATCACAATTTTGAAAGTAATAATTATCTAAAATTATAATTTATTTAAGAACAAAAATCTCATCTTACTAACGACTTTTAGGTTTATTGGTATCGAGTTTTTAACACCTGAAGAAGTTGGTACTCTCGTTGATGCGGCCCAGGAGATCGAATCCTCCTCATATAAAATGTGGGCTGAGTTCTGTGAGGTCTTCTTATCCTTTCGCTTTCTAGAAAGCGTTTGTAAGCCTTTATATATATATATAAAAAAAAAATCTTATCTTTCAATTAAAACTAAATCTAAGAACTGTTAGTCTAAATCAGAAACCAAAGTTTTCCACTTTTATTAAATTTCATATTTTACTGAGTGGCTGTAACAACAAACTCCCTTCAGATTGCAGAAGTTTTATGAACCCTTATCGGATCTCAGTTCAACAAAACAACAAGATATCCAAACCCGAGTCGAGTTTCTTGAGAAACGGGTGGTAAGCGCACCACGGAACTCATAACCAAAATCCGCATTCCAAATCTTCAAAAGAGAAGAAAAGCGAGAGAATCCAAGAGATCCACAACATCCCACTCCACTCCCATCTCCTCCTTCAATGGCCATGGCGGCGCGGGCGATCTATTGCGAGCTCTCGCCACAGAGATCACCATCTCCACCGCCGAGACGGGATCCGTCATCATCTTCGACTTCGGCAGCGCCGCCTGGGCGGCGATCGGCGGAAAGCGGTAAGATCGTGCTCCAGCCTAGGCTCTGCACACTCCGATCGTATGGGTCCGAATCCCGAGACGGCATAGTGAGGGCACCGCTAGGCGGCGATGGCGGTGGCGTCTCGCCCTTCTTCGCGTCGCTGGCGGAGTACATTGAGAGCTCGCGTAAGAGCCACGACTTCGAGATCGTCTCCGGCCGCGTCGCCATGGTGAGTACCAACTAGCTAGCTAACAAAGAAATGGGAAACGTATTTTGAGTTGCGTTTCCCGGTTCGAATAGATTGGAGCTCCGTCCAATCAGCGGCCGGTGGCTGTTCTTAATCTATTTGATTGATTGCTTCCACAGTTGTCCTGTGATTTGAAATTTCCTAATTATTTGTTTCACACATATTCACATGATTGTTTGTTTTTTTTCCTTGAAAATTTTAATTTTCAGGGAGATTTCACTGCACCACTATGTGGTTTTTGTCTTTATTAATTCGGGCTTATAGTTTGAGTTGTGGTACTTTATACCAAACTGCTTAACGTGGCATAAATATAAATCTGAATTTGCCTTTTTACTATTATTTTGGTTCTCCTCATGTTCATTAATCTCTGCTTCATTGATATTTACCCTTATTTTCATTCTCCTTATATTCATTAATCTCTATTTGCTGCATAAAAATGTTTATGGTTTGAGTAATGTAAATAAGGATAAAAAAAAATAAATTTAAATTTATTTTTATGTTATGTCAGCAGGTATTAATAGGATTAAGCGTTTTGATCTTTTTTACAAATGGTTTAGATTGTAGGATACTAAGGTGTGACAATTTAAACCACAGATTTCGAATTGATAAAAAGATAAAACACGGGATGGTTTAATAATATTTTATTTTATTTTTTTGTATTGATTTTTATCTCGATAAATAATAATATTATAATTTCAGAAAAACCTGCACGTTTCTATTTTTATTTTTAGAAAATATAAATATAATAACTCTATAAAAGATAATAATATCATGCTTTAGATTTTTTTTTTTTTAATGTGGATAAACATTAAAGCATGCACACGTCTGTTTCAAACCCTTTCATTGCTATGAGAAAGAATAGACTAATCAACCTCAAGTTGAGGGATATTTTCTTTTCTTCTGACATAAATACTATTCTTGGTTAAATTGAAATTGTTTGGATTAACTTTAAAATTAATTGAAAGTGAAATATAATTAATTCCTCCTTTATTTTGAATACTATTTAAAATATTAAAGTGTTAGTGAAATTTTATACTTAAAAATTGGGTTAAGAATGCTCCAGCTATGACAACTAATTGATTGTTATCTATGGAAATATCTCTGACATTATGTTAGATGGTTGCACTGCTATATAACATATATTATGACTTAATTATAGTGTTAGACATAAAATGGGGTAATTGATTTGAGTTCTCAGGTAGTGAAAATTAGGAAAATTTTCTCACTATACATGTGGGATATATCATATCATGCTGTATACTGTATCTAACACATTTCTCTGTTGGGTTAAACATAGGTGGCATTTGCAACAGCTGTGGCTGTGGAGATTGTGACTGGGAATAGTCTCTTCAAGAAGCTTGATCTTCAGCAAATTGAAGAAGCAGGGGGTGTGTGCTTGGTCGTCATTGTCTGTGCCACAGCCTTTGCCTGGTTCTCCAGCAACCGGAAGAGAATTGGGCAGATGTTCACCTTGAGCTGCAACTCCCTTGTAGACTCTCTCATTGACAATCTCATTGATGGATTGTTCTACGAACGAGACCTCAATGAATGGTCTGATGATACATAGTTCACAGGTTTGTCTAGTAATGCACTGCTCTGGCAATCTCAAGAGATGTGAAGATGGAATAGGCTTGTGATATAGCTAGTAGTTCAAGTGTGTTTGTTTGTTTGAAGCTGGAGTTGTTTCGTATGGTAAAGCAGTGCTGTGTAACTAGTAGAGTAGCTTCAAACATATATAGATACAGGATTTGATGCGAATTATATATAGATTGACATATAGCTAGGTGTTCATGTGTATGGTATGCAGTGTTCTCGCAAAATTGATCTATATAGAGATGTGAAAATGGAATTGTATGGCCTTTGTTGGCTCTGGCCTTATCTTTAATATGGATGCATGGCCAGTGGTATGGCTTCAACTAGGTTTTTCTGAAACTTGCTATCCATTATATATAGAGAAATGTTAGTATAAGGCCAAGTAGAATTATTGTTAAGTATAAAGCGCCATTTGAAGCCTATTATTTTTCAAATCCATTGTATGGATGGAAAAAATATTAAAAAATAAAGGTAGCGTGTCGATTTTAAATACGAATTTTGTAGTATGATATCATTTATATTCTTCTAATTATTACACTTATTGTACTACCCATATATATGATAATAGGGTTCTAAAGAGTAATTAATAATTAAGATTAAAGCTTTTTTAATTTTGAGCGATTAATTTTGAGAGTTTAAGAAGTGTTGTTTGCAATATGTTATATGCTCTACTTGGTACTTATTTTTCTTTAGTGTGAATATAGCCCTTTTTTTTTTCTTTTTTATTTTACTGATGGCGATGCTTTTTTCTTTCTGATGCAGAGCTACAGTGAGTTTTCTACAGTGATTTGTTTTTATCATGAAAGAGTAAAACAAGCCCCTAACCAACTAGATTACCAAGAGGCAGGCTCATTTAAGAAGAAGAAGTAAAGCAAGAGCGAAATCATGCAGAAGAACACCTATAAACCCTAAGCGCAAGCGCCTTTCAAGCGGCATACTTGGGTATAGGCCAGGAATTTGCGTCCTGGCGCGATTTTCACCTCTGCTCTTGGTTTACAAAATCTTAAGGATCGCTTCTCTCTTTACACTAACGATTTTCACGAGATAAAATAGAGTGATTATAAGTTTGTTTTAATCTCTCTTTACCGGATGGATTATCGGTAGGAAACAAAAACTATATAAATCAAGAAAACACTATCTTTTTGTGACCATACCTTCACAAGAAAAGCTTTCCCGTTCGAGGGGGAAAAGGAGTCGAAGAACTTGGAGAAAAAAGCTTGCAAATCAAACCAAACCAAGATTCACACTTTATTTACAAGAAAACATCTTACCGGAAAACATTCGTAAAACACTCTTATCTCTGAGGGGTTGAGATGGATGCTCAAGAGAAGCCTTAAGGGCTCTCTTATATACAAGAGAAAAGCATCTTCTCACTATTCTGATACAATTTAGGTGGCTCTTTACATTTGGCGTAAGAAAGATAAGAAGATAAGAAGGAATCCTTAGCTATGAAGATAAGTAAGCATCCTTATCATTCATGGTGAGTATCCTTATCATCTTTATCTTATCCTCTAAGAGTCCACCACGCTTCTCAAGCACACTCTGATGAGGACAACGAAATGGAAAAGTGGCTTATTTAGTACATAGGTGTTGCCAGCCACGTTAGGAAAACCATAAACATAAGAAAACGATAAACATATGTCGAGGAAAGTCCAGGTAGCGGACTAGCCAACTTTTGGTGAGAAAGGCGTCATTATCCATAAGGGCAAAAAAGTGGAGTCGTCCTAATCTTCAAAATTATTGTAGTTGACTTGGCGAAGATAATCCATGAGATGCGTGTCAGATGGATTGGTGTAGTAATGCATTTTGTCGATGTAGGCGTCGTTGAGAACAAGTTAAGCGAAGCGGTGGCCATTGGTACAGGCGATTGAAATGATGGTGTTGTGTGTGGGATCTGGCGGATGAAGCGAAGGCGATCGGGAAAAGATAGCCTGAGAATAGGACTTGACTTGCCACGTTTGCTTGAAGTGTTGAGTTCAACAAGAAGTTCATCTTTTCCATCCGCAATTGTTGGAGTTAGGCCATGGCGAAGGGGACTTCATGGTATGAGCAAAGGTCTGCGAGAGTTTTGAGAAAAGAACAAATGAGTTTGTGTTGCCCATGTAAGATCTTTTGAGGTGAGGGTTTTGTTCTTATCAAATTCAGTTCAATGAATTCTTTTACCAACATGTCTTTGATGGGAGAGAAACATGGAATAAGTAAGACCACGATTAATTTTTGTGGACAAGTTAGTGTTGAGAATTGAATAATGTCGGTATGAGAGTAGCCGATGGGAGGATGGAGGGAGTTTGGGTTGAAGAGGCCATTTGGTTGGTGGAGTTGATGAAGAAGATGATGCAAGAGATGTAGTACTTTACACAAATAAAAGGAAATGAAGAGAAACTCATCTTGAATTAAGTGCATGTTTGAAAATTAAAGTCTATTTTTCTTGAAAGAAGTGCTTGGTTGTAGAATTAAACCATATGTCTTATAGGTATTAGAATCTATATAGAGTATATATAATTGGAAGTATAAACTATCATTTTAGCGGTAGCTACCTAGAAAAGTTAATTCAGTCTATACCCAGTTATCTATGGTTTGAAGGCTTACAGGGTTTTATAGGTGTTCTTGGGTATGATTTTGCTCTTGTTTATTCTTCTTTCTTGAATGAACTAGTTCATTGGTAATCTAGTTGGTTAGGGGCTTGTTTTACTCTTTCGTGATAAAAACAAATCACTGTAAAATCACTGTAGAAAAACGAATGTAGCTCGGTACTGTAGCAGAAAAAGCATATATATATATATATATATATATATATATATATATATATATATATATATAATTATTATTATATAAAATATATAGATAAATAGATATAAATATATAATATATCTTAAATATTATCTATATATATATATAAATCTATATATTATCATATATATGGGTGATACAATTAGGCAACCGCAAGTGCGGTCTCCCAGATTGTATCACCCAGTATATATATATATATATATATATATATATATATATATATATATATATATATATATATATATATATATATAATTTTTAAATTATGTTATCATCATAATACCTGTTTTTATATACATATATCTATAAAAATTATATGTACATATCTATATATTATATTATAAAATATATAAAAACAGTGATAGGATGAGGCGGCTACACTTGCGACCTGCCTCATCCTATCATTTTTCTATATATATATATATATATATATATATATATATATAGGGTCATGCTACGATTCTGATTGAACATCGTTTCGGTCAACATTAGCTTCTCTCTATTTCTACGCCCTAGGCATGTTTGAAGTATTTAATCAGGTATGGATGGGAAGATCGTCGAAAAATAAAAATTTAGCATGTTGAATTCTCATACAATTTGGTGACGTTTGAATTACATCCCTTAATGGTTGAAATTCTAAGCGGTTAACATTTCCTAAAACAAGAACCATTAAATTGGGAGGACTAGCGGTCACTAAATTATATGAAAATGGACGTACCCTAGCTTATTTTTCGACACGATCTTCCCATCCGTATTGGAAATCTTTCAAACATGCTCAGGCCGAGAATCAGAGCGTCGATCGGAAATGAACGATGATCCTAGCACGATCTTAGCATCCATATATATATATTCTTTCATTTTTTATATCAGCCTATAAAAAATGGTTGGTTAAAATTATATATGAGCCTATAAATTTTTTTTCTTAACTCTGCAAGATTAGAATTCATCTTTGTCATGCCCCGAACCCAATTCTCGGGCCTCGGACACGTGATAGACACCGTGAACCCCACAAGTACGCAAGGGTCAGTAGATATCCTGTATAGATCCTAATATAAAGACAATAGCGGAATAATAATGAAAATAAAAGGGTGATACAACCCCATCAGCGATACAACATATAATGTCGAAGGGCTCACACCGCCCATACATAAACCACACAGTCACCCCTAGTATCCTAGAATAAGTACTGAATAAATACTACAAGTCTCACACACATGTATGAAATATAAATCCCATCTTTGAGTACTACCTACCCCCTCAAGATGGAGGTGTGAATAAGCTTGTGACACCCCAACTTGGAAAAAAATTGATTATGTTGAGGACTGACAAAGCCTTGGTAAATATATCGCAAGTTGTTGATGAGTTGGTACATCTTTGTAAAAATAACTTGCCCTGCTTGCACCTTCTCTCTTACAAAATGGCAATCTATTTCTATGTGTTTTAGTTCTCTCGTAAAAACACAGGGATTCTTGGCTATATGGATAGGCTGCTTGGCTATCACAATTCAAGGAGGCTGGAATTACATAAGGAGACTGATTAATTCATGCAATAATCTTGTGAGCCATGCCAATTTTGAACCCATACCTGCGCCTCATGGATCTATATATTACGCCTCGCTAATAAAAAGAGCAACAATATATTGTTTCTTAGATTTCCAACAAATTGGACTGCAACCCAGAATGATATAATAACCACTTACTGAATGCCTTGTATTTGGGCATGCCGCTCAATCAGAATCACAGAAAGCTTGAAGTTTAAATGAGGAATCAGAATTCATTAAAAGACCTTGTCCTGGATTGTTTTTCAGATATTGTAGAACATGTGTGGCAGCTTCCATATGAGGGACATGACGTGAACTCATGAATAATTGGCTTAAGAAGTTTTGAATTTGTAAAGGCTATCTCTAGCCTAGTGTTAGTAAGATAATTCAACTTACCAATCAACCTTATGTAACTTGTTGGATCAATAAGAGGTTTTCCAACTTTTGCAGTGAGTTTTAGGCCTGCAATCAATGGATTTTGAATCTGAGTTTGAGAATTTTTACAATGGAACTCATCCAATAAATCCAAAGTCAACTTCCTTTGTGGTAATATGACATTACTTCCTTGTTGAATGACTTCAATTCCTAAGAAATACTTCAGATAACCAAGATCCTTAATCTTGAATTGTTCATCCAAAAATTGTTTCAAAGAACTCATTTCTGTCTCATTGTTCCCAGTCATTAATATGTCATCAATGTAAATACCAAGGAAAACTACCAATTCATTTTCCTTTTTATAGAACATATTATAATTGTTTTTGGAATTCAGATATCCTCTTTTTTGTAATGCATCAGAAAGTATAGAATACAATTGTCTAGAAACTTGTTTTAGACCATAAAAAGACTTCTTCAATCGGCAAACTATATTGGAATTTTAAACTTCAAGACCCAGAGGAACTTTCATATAGATTTCTTCATGTAAGTCTCCATGGAGGAAAGCATTGTTTACAACCAATCGATATATTCGCCAACCTCTTTTTTACCGCAGTTGCTATAATGCTTCTCACAGTTGTCATTTTTACCACAAGAGAATATAGGTTTCAGTATAATCATACCCTCTCTTTGTCTAAAACCTCTTATAACAAGTCTAGCTTTGCATCTTTCAACTATACCATCGACTTTGTATTTAATTTTGTAGAAACCCATTTTATAGCTGATTTGAAAGCACTTTCAATTGAATTTTAAAGTGTCTCCGGCAACCTTTGTTCATGCAGATCAGAGTGAAGCCATCAACTCTCGAACACTCAATGTGGAGATATCCTTGTTTCTTCAATAATAGACAATATATATAGCATCATATTTCTCGGTGCAAATTGGTAGAGAACCTTCTCAAGAATTCTCTTGTCTATAACCACTTCACCATACAAACCCATTTGGTTTTATAACTTGGTAATTCTAGAAAAATACTCCTTCAAACTTTCAGATTCATTCATCTTCATGTTCTCTAACTCTCTTTTGAGAGTTTGAAGTTTAATAGCCATTATCTAGTATTTCCTTGAAACTCCTTTTGCAAACCCTCCAAGCCTCTTTTGATGTTGAAACCCTCATTATTCTTGGGAACAACTCCTCAGTAATAGCTTGTTGAATGAAAAATAGGGCATTTGCATCTTTCTTCTTGCTTTCTTTTAGAGTTTCCTTTTGGGCATTTGTAAGAGTTACTGTAGCTTCAGGTTCTTCAAAACCATTCTCAACCAAATCCCATAGATTTTGAGATTGGAATAGGGTTTTCATCTTCAAACTCCAAAAATCATAATCTTCCCTATTAAGGAGAGGGATAGAAGGTTGTTGGATGCTCAAACCTTAGAGCTTATAGAAGCCATAGTTCTTCTACTTCTTGACGAATTTTTTCCGCCAATCCTCTTCACACCCAGCTATTGTTGATGATCGAGTAGCTTTGATACCAATTTGTTAGTTTTGTGAAGCTTGAACAAGAGAAAAACATGAAATTTCTTCAAAGTACTAGGGCAAACTTCTCTCTTCCTTCAGTAGCACCTTACTTTTCTCTTCTTTCTCAATTCACTTTAGTTCTAGTAAAAACCCATTACATTTGTTATACAAAATAACAACAACACAGCTAAATTACTAAAACACCCTTCTAACCATCGGACTCATATACATTCATAATATCTTAACTCTAACATACATTGTTGTAACTTTAGTAGATATCACATGAACTTTACTAGATATCGTTGTAACTTTGTCGCATATCACTTGAACCTTGCCACCTATCATTGTAACTTTAGCAAACATCACTTGAACTTTAAATGAGATATTACTGATGAATTTTCTTGACATCACATTAACTTCAGCATATATATTTTACTCCCAAAAATATACAATATGGTATATATATTTGGTTTATTGAATATAAATACTCTCAATGGGATTGTAACAACACTTTTCACGTTTATTTCTTCAAAGCAATAATTTAATAACATATACAATCATATGCTGTTTTACAACTTACAACACCATTAAATCAACATAATAAAACATAGAAAAACAGAACTAGCTGGCTGGAGATTAAATTCTCCATCTTTTTACTTATTTTGAATTATTCTTATAAGCTGTAGGGGATAAATAGGATTTTTTTAGAGGATCGAGGCAAAATGACAAAGGGAAATCTACGGTTAGAAGAGAGATAATTACTTTGGAGATAAAAGCTGAGAAAGCTGAGGAGATAATGTAAAATGAATACAAGATAATTATTTATTCACTAGATAAAATAAAACATTACATAAAAATAGTTATTTAAAGATAATAAAACTTAACTTCACGGGCTAACAAACGGGACTACAAACTAGATGCGTGGCTATATACATGCCACTACATCATTACAAATCAAACCTTATCTAAAACATAGACCGCGACTCAACTCATGCGACTTTAATCATATCTAATACTCCCCTTGATTCATAGCCGCATACTCAAAGTAAAAGAACATAGATAAACATGCTTAAATGCATGATAACCCTTTTGTAAATATATCAGCTACTTGTTCCTCTGTACTGCAGTGATCTAAAGTAACTTGTGCATCTTTAATTAGACCTCTAATAAAGTGATATCGAAGGTCTATATGTTTAGTTCTGCTATGGAGTAGTAGGGCCTTAATGTGGTGATAATTGACCTATTAATGTCACATAAATTTGTATTGGTCACACTTTGTATTTGTTTGAAATTTGATAAAAGCCTTACGAGCCACCTTTGCTTGACAAGGCTGCTTGATGTTGCGACTATATACTCCGCTTCTAATGTTGAGAGAGACAACTTCCTACGGTTTGGAACTCCATGTGACCCGCATCTCCCAACCCTACTATGAAAACACACTCCCACTGAGGTGCTCTTTTTGTCCTCAATTGACCCGACCCCAATCACTATCTATGTAGCCTTATAACCTGAAATTTGCCACACACTTATACATGATTCCATAGTCTTGAGTCCTAGTAATATACCTGAGAATTCTCTTCATTGCTCCAATATGCTTCCTGGAAGGAGAGCTCATGAATCTTGAGATAACTGCCACTGAGTAGGAGATGTCAGGTCTAGTTGGGTTCAAATATATCAACCCACCAACAAGACTTCTATACAACAATGCATCAACCTTCTCTACCCTATCATTCACTTGAAGCTTTTCTTTTGCATTCATAGGTGTGTCAACACTGTTGCAATGCATCATATTAAATTTTCTGAGCAGATCTTGAGCATACTTTCTTTAGAATACAAAGATGCCATTTTTGTCTTGTTTAACCTCCAAGCAAAGGAAGTATTGAAGCAGCCGAGGTCACTAATCTCAAATACGGTCATCATCTTATGTTTAAACTCTTGAACCAATGCCTGTAGAGAACCCATGCAAATAATATCATTTATATATAGACAATTACTCGTAGATCATTACCTTGGCTCTTGTTGTACAAGGTTGGTTTATTCTCGCTTCTTTCATAACCATTGTTGGAGAAGAAGGTATCTATGCGGCTGTTCCAAACCAGAGGAGCTTGCCGCAATTCATAAAGAGCTTTTCTCAGCCTATAAACCTTGTACTCCTCTCCTTCAACAATGAATCCCTCGGGCAGTATAACATAGACTTCCTCTTGAAGCTCTCCATTGAGGAAGACGGATTTTACATCTAGCTAGTGAACAAACCATTGTTGTTGTGCAACAATTGACAGGAACACTCTTCCTGTCTCAAAACGGGCCGCCGGTGAGAAGGTTTCTTCGAAGTTGATTCCTTGTTGTGCATAGCCATTAGCCACAAGACGAGCTTTATGCTTCTATAGAGACCCATTTGCATTCAACTTGGTCTTAAACACCCACTTTAGACCCACAGCCTTCTTCCCTTCTGGTAGATCTGTTCACTCCCAAGTTTTCTTCTTTTGGATGACGTGAATCTCTTCTAACATTGCCTTCCTCCACTCTTCCTATTGTGCATCTTCATTATAGGAGTCAGGATCTGAAACAAAAGGAGCAAATGAATATTGTTCATAGATATTTTTGAGAGATTGAACGTTGCCACGAGGTATATCGTCAAAGGTAGTGATGCGTGGGTCTGTATAGATCTATCTGAGAGATCGAACTTTGCCACTTGGAGCACCATCAGAGGTTGCACTACTGGGGCTGGCATCAATGTGCGGATTACTGCCACCAACTATTGGAGATGTGGACCAACTAGAAGCCGGTGAGATGCTGCTGCTTGGGTGAACTCCAACTGAGCTGCTATCAGGCTCTGGTTTGTTGTTGTTAGGCGTGGAGTTGCTACTTTCTGGAGTGAAGCTTAGCGAGATGGTCTCCAGCGGCGATTCTTTGTTATGTTGGCTGGTTCTTTGTTTTGTGATCAACGGCTTTTGGGCGTTGATGTAGTGATGTTGGATTGCTGTTTGGTTGAACAAGTGTGCTGTTGTTGCTGTTGCGTTGTTGATTGCCATGTGGACTGCTGTTGTGGTGTTGTTGTTCGGCCGGAGCTCTTGGGCATTGATGGTGGTGCGTGGTGACCGGCTTCTTCTAGGTTCTCCAGAGTCAAAGGTCTTTGGTAGTGTTATCTACATCTCAATAGGATTATCTTTGCTCTTTCGATTGAGTCATCCTACTCCAACTTGTTGTTTCATGGAAATAATATCTTTTCCCACTATTAACTTCCTTGTTATAGGATTGAACAACTTATACCCCTTTGTTTCTGTATAATAGCCAATAAAGATACACTTTTGTGATTTTGTATAAAGTATATGGCGGGATTGACTATTAATCATGGTATATGCAATGCATCCAAAAACCTTCAGATGAGAGACATATGGTTTCATACCTGTGAAGGCTTTAATTGGAGTCATATTAGCAACTTCTTTTGTTGGTAAACGATTGAGGAAATGTCTCCGCCAGGCTATTTGTGGCCTCTGACCTCATTGATAGTCATTTGGAAGGTTTCTCTCATGCAGTATGCTTCGAGCCATCTCAACCACAGTTTTGTTCTTTTTCTCTGGGACCCCGTTCTGTTTCAGAGTGTATGGAGCCGCCAATTGTATTCTAATGCCTTGTTCTTCACAATAATTAGTGTACTCCTTGGAGACAAACTCCCCTCCCCGATCCGATCGAAGTATCTTAATGTAGCACCCTGTTTGTTTCTCCACTTGGGCTTTGAATTTTTGAAAGAACTCAAAGCTTTGTGAAATGAACTTGATAAAATAAACCCAACTCATTCTACTATAGTCATCAATAAAGAGAATGAAGTATGAGTTACCTCCAAGTGATATTATTTGTATTGGTCCACAAAGATCTACATGCACAAGTTCTAGTGGGATTGATGCTCTCCATGCTTGATCGGAGGAAAATGACAACCGGCTTTGCTTGCCATAAATACACCCTCTCACACGTGGATGTCATCAATATGAGGGAGTCCTTTGACCATCTTCTTGTGATTCAACAATTACAAACCTCTTACATTTAGATGCCCATAATGTAAATGCAAAAGATTGGAATCATCACCTTCCTTTGCTATCAAACTGAGGCTTCTAACATATGAGACTTTGATGGAAAACATGCTATTAGAAGACATCCGAATAGTGGCGACTTCAAAGCCGGTTTGCTAGTCTCAGATACAACACTTTGTATCCTCAACTGAAACTATATAACCACTAGTTTGCAATAATTGACGAACACTGAGAAGGTTATGAGCAATACCTGGTGCATATTGCACATCTCTCAGGAGCTTAACCTTCCCATCTGATGACTTGAGAGCCATGCCTTTGTCCTCTATTAGAACCTTCTTGTCATCACCAACCTCACTGTATGCTTCTAAGTTTCATTTAACTCCTCAAACAACTCTCATTGCTCTGGAGTTGGTTTGAGGCATCCACCCGCTCTAGAAGCAACACACTTGAAACAGCTGGATTAGTATCACTATGAGTAACAAACAGATAGCTTACATTGCTCTCTTTTGCCATATTTGCATTCTTCTCTTGGTACCAGCACTCAGCTTTGATGTGGCCAAATTGCTTACAATTGTGACATTAAAGGTTATGCTTGTGGTTTTTCTGAGGATTGTAATATTGCTTCTTATCACCTTCCTGTCTTGCATCATTGTGTCTTCCTCTGCCTCTACCAGTGAATCTCCCTCTTGATGCACTTTTGCCACCTCTTCCTCGGCCTCTACTTGCATCTGCATATCTTGCACCATATGCATCTCCTTCCACTTGCAAGACTTTTTCCTCAGTCTTCTCAGCATGCCTAAGGATTCTAGCTTTATGAGCTTCAGTGTGTCGCCACTCGGCTCATCAATTGTGTATGTTTGTGTCCTTGGACTCTTCGGATGGCCGCCGACGACATGATCAAAATGTGGAGAAAAACTTATAAGTATCTTTGCCACCACTTAGTCGATCGAAGATGAGGAATTAAGCCATAGCCTCTCATCTCGATTGATAATGCTCCTCACCCTTGAGATGTAGTATTGCACCGATCTCTTCATTCTTCATGCTTGCGGATCTCAAGGTGTGTCAAAGTGTGCGGAGCTTCACCTCAAAACCTTTGATGAGCCTTGAAACTTCAGATCTTCAACATCGTCCATGTCTCTTTGGGCGTCTCAAATTTTGCCACTATCAGGAGAAGATAGATTCCCTGAGCGGCTTTGTTGGATGAAGCAGGCCTTGAATCCGTTGTCGGTTCTCTCCCGTGCCTTCACTTCATCTTGTGAGTCGGTGTAGCCATGTCCCACAAAATCCTAGAGATCCTGTGATTTGAAGAGGGTCCGCATCTTCGTACTCCAATATTCGTAGGATTACCCTTTGAAGATCGGCAAAGAGGGTTGGGTAATGCTCCCGATGTTTGCCCTGATTTCCAATACTGGCTCTCATACTAAATGTAGGGGATAAATAGGATTTCAGTGGATCTGGCGAGACAAAGGAAATCTCAGTAAGAGAGATAATCACTGAAGATAAAACTTAAACTAAGGAGATAATGTAAAATAAAGACAAGATAATTGTTATTCACCGGATAAAATAAAACATTACATAAAAACACTTATTTGTGGCTATATACATGCCACTACATTGACCAAATAAAACCTTATCTAAAACATAGACACGACTCAACTCATGCAGCTTTAATCATATCCAATAATAACAACCTTTAATTTTCAAATGAATGAATCATCCGTTATATATCCCTTTTCCTGATCAGTATGGCGTTCTAACACTTGGGCATATCTTTTGGTGGAGGGAGCATTTGAGCCTCTGGCATCTTACCGTTCTTCACAATGAACACAGTGGTCATGCCCCAGGAAGTATGCCTATCCAAATGACAGTGCATGAACCAAACACCTGATCATCAAACATAATAATGGAAAAATAAAACACAGTAATTATTAACTCCATTAATTTCACAAAAGTTAACGACATCCAAATTAAATAGAATTTAATAAACAAGATAGACTCACCAGGATTACTAGCTCTGAACCTCACAGCAGCCCATCCATTCTTTGGAACTCCAACAGTGTTCTCCAATGGAGGATCCACAAGGTTGTAACCCTTCGGGTCCTTCTCCTTGTCAAAGTTCCCAAAGCCCCTCCCAACTACGTAGAACCTAAATCCATGCAAGTGCATGGGATGGTTCTCCGCAGCCAGTAAGCTCGTACCTTGAAACACAACCTCAATGCTCTTGTTATACTCCACCATCCCTCACCTCCGTCAGCCTCTTTGGAGTCATCAAGAGCCTCGGCAAGTCCTCACCTGTGAAGTTGTAGTACTGAGGTGTGGCTCAGATGGAAACTTTTCCCGTAAACATTGGGAATCTGATGGTAATAAGCATCAAGGATGTCGATCACCGGAGACTGAAAACTTATGTTGTTCAGACTTCGAAGCAAGCCGTCCGGAGAAAGGACTATTGCTGCATGGGTCACTATTATTGCAAGGGAAGTATGTTCATTGCTATTGTTATGATCACCCGCTCATCGATCTCTTTTGGCACATCTGCCGGATGATCCTTGCTGTCCAAGCTCCGAAGCTTTGCAATGAAGGCGGTCGCTGCATTTGTATCATTATCAGCTGGAAGTACTGGGAACAATGGAGACGATGTTGATGGTGGTGATAGTTTTGATCTCTGGTTCTTGTACTCTATGATGGCGGTCGCACTACTATTATCATATTCGACACGGTCTGCGCTCGCATAAGGCCTAGTGGCCATGTAGTATCGATTATTTTTCGCTGATGAGTTGTTGAGGGAGTGCTGGTTTGCAAAGAGCAGTAGATCCATTGTTTGACCAGGAGTGATCATGACGCAGTTTGTATCGAAAGGTTTGATGTATCCTCCGTCTGTCCCGACCACTCTGAGCTTATGTCCGGCGATGCAGAAGAAGAGCTCGTTGTTAATGGCGCCGTTGATCAGCCGGAGGAGGTATGTCTTGCCATGCTCCACCAAAACCTTGAAGGTCCCTAGAGGTTTGGGAAGAAGAAGAAGATGATGATGATGATGATGATGATGATGATGATGATGTTGTGTTGGAGTACATTTAGGGTTTTGTAAACACACCTTGTTTGGAGCAATTATACAAGTCTCCGGGTTGACCATTGATTGTGTAAGCGTCTGAGATGTTAGGATCAGCGCCGGTGCGCAGCCCTTCAGCGATGACTTGGCCCACATCCGCCTTCCACCACTCACCTGTAGTTGAGATATAACATGCAGAAGAGGAACCATAGTTTCAGTTTCACTGGCGGTGAGAACATGCTCAAAGCAAGCATGCATGAACACGTGCGTGCATGTTGGTATACGTACGTACCAAGAATGATAGGGATCTCCTTGTAAGGCGCCGAGTAGGGAAAAGAAGAGCCTTTCTCTGGATAGATGAATATGGCGCCATGAACAGTAGCACGGTCCCATGCACTGTGTGCATGCCACCAGAGAGTGCCTACCTCCTCAGAAAGGATGATCTTGTAGGTGAACTTTCCGCCCGGCCGGATTGGACACTGTGTGATGTACTCCGGCCCGTCTGACCATGGATTCCTCGGCTGGTCAACGCCATGCCTTTGCATGCAATAAAATAAACTTTAAGTCATGATCAAGAACATGCATGATATCTCTCTCTCTCTCTCTTTCTATATATATCTCTATATATATATTGAATGAAGAGTTTCAAACCAGTGGATGGTGATATTAGAGCCAGCACTGTTGTAAACATCAACGAAGATGGTGTCGCCTTTGCTTGCATAAATGGTTGGCCCCGGGAACTGCCCGTTTACGGTCAAGATGTCTTTCGTGGAACAAAGCCGGGTGTATTTAGTTTCTTTGATCTGAAATCAAGAAGATCAAGACTGAATAATGCATATATATATAGAGGATGCATGACATAATCTAGTCTACCCTTTCCAGTTCTCCAGTCTTAATTATGTTTGTCAACAACTAACCATGCTTTAGACTAATTAAGGTTGCTTTCAAAAAGATGAAAAGCTTCAAGCAAAATGATCGAATATATAATCAGGAAACAAACAATGACATGAATAGCAAAATGATCACTACAATGTTTGAACCTTTAGAGAAATGTTGAGGTTAAGCTAATGATATTGGATGGTTAGAAGAAAATTGAGATTATATTAACTAATTAAGACAACTTACAACAAACTTATGGTGAATAGTCTTGGCAGAAACCAAGCTGCTGCCAAGCAACCCATATAAAAAGAGAAGAACTAGCATCTTCATGACGGAATAACCTATCATTGCAAAAGCTTTATATGGATCTTAAACTTTGCGAAAGAGGAAGAGAAATGATGACACTTGTTTAGTATCTTTGTTAATGGTATTGTATATATATAGATAGAGCATGAATATATACAAGGTGGCCAATGTCCGTTTGCTGTGAAGGTTCTCTGCATGTAATCCAGTCCACCACGTCACGTCCAAAGGCAACACAAGCCCATTGTTTTTTGTATTTAGATTTTCTTGTTCTTCTTTACTTTCTTCATCTTCATCTTCATCTTCATCTTCATTGTTTGATTTTGGTCAAGGGCTTTGATGGTGCATGCAGACCAGTTCAAGGAGCCGTCTGACCGAAACAAATGGTTGGCCTTTTGCAAACTTAAGTTTTAAAATTCTTTGGGAGTGTGCTTTCATGGTCTTTCATCAATGTTGGGTAGGATAACAACCAAGTCTAATATGACACATGGAACGTAGCCAAACCAGAGATTCAAGTCAACCACATTTTTATTATAACATATATAATAAATAAGAGGTTAATTTGCCAACTTTACAGCTGCCAAACACTCTTCAGATAATAATTGATTTGGCAGGCGACTCAACAGAATTGGAGAGCTAAAGGGAAATTTTAAAATTAGATTTTTAATTATTTAATATAAATTAAATTTATTAAATTTTTTAATAAATACTTATACGAGATATTTACTTTAACTATTTTATATACTATGATAACCACCCCAAAAAGAAAAAAAAAATCTAAACAAATATATAATTATTAATTAAATTTTTATAATCAATTTATTCTAACATTCATTTTTCAATTGATAATGTGGCTAATCAATTTAATCTTTCTTGAAACATTGTCATCGATGAGTATTGCAAACAAGAACTCAAAAGCAAAGATTTAAAAGAGTAAAGATATACAAAAATTTAAAAAGAATCTTGATTTATAATAGAGAAAATGATCATTATTTACTAATTTACCAATAGCTATGTAATTAATAATTCTTGAAATTAGTTTTTTAATAACTAATAAGGTACTTGAGAGAAGATATATATTTAATTAAGTATTAAACTAAAAAAATTTTAAAACTTTAGTTTATTATCTTTTATTTTAAAAAGTTAGTTGATAAAAGATATATAATTGATTAGGTAGTAAATTAAAAAGTTTAAATATCCGTATATTATAACAAATAATAATTATTATTATTAGCATGACAAAGTTTAAAAAATTTCAGGTTCAAATGTATTAGGAGGCCTTTAATAGATATTAAATTAAAATTTTTAAATATTAATTTATTATGCAAATATTTATTATAACTACAATGATAATAAAAAAATTTAAGTTTTAAACATTATATGCGGCCTCCAATAGATATTAAAATTAAAATTAAAATTTTTAAATATTAATTTATTATAATAATTTATTATTATAGTTATGACATTAAATTTTAAAAAAAAAAAAATTTAGAGGATAAAAAAAAGATATTAGGCTCTTAAAATTTGGGGGCCTAAAATTGTAGCTTCACTTTCGCTTTACTCCTTGAGTCCGCTAACCCCTTCTTTTCTTTTAATAAAATATATTATTTTATTTTAAAAAAAAAGAGTCTTTGCTTCTGCTGCTTCTTTTTTGATGAAGGCTTCACTCTTTCTTCTTGAAGCTCCTTACTTGGAAATTGACATCCAAGTTGATTTAGAGCTCGAAGTTGAATAGATTGATGGCTTGAAGTTCTTTTCTTGACATCCGAGATGAGTTAGAGGCCAAGCCGATAAGGATGATTTCATTTATATTATTGAGAGTTTTTGCTTTTTTTTTTCTTTTTTTCTCTCTTCTTGATCCCTTGTGTAAGTAGATTTCTTTTGTTTTTTATGGAGGCCAAGCCACCAAGGATAATATTTAGATTTTTATTTTACTTTTTAGATTTTTTTAGATTTTTCAATTTTTTTTATAAACGGGTCATGCTTCGTGTCGGGCCGGCTCCGGCAAAATTGGTGTCATGCCCAAATAGCAAGGCGAATTCGCCTGCCGTGCTCGGTGGCCGGCCGACCAGAATCGGGTCTAAGTCTGCAGGCCAGATTACATTTGTTATAACAAATAACAATAAAAAACAGCTAAATTACTCAAACACCCTTCTGACCGTCGGACTCATATACATTCCTAACACCTTACCTCTAACATACATCGCTGTAACTTTAGTAGATATCACCTGAACATTACTAGATATCATTGTAACTTTGTCGCATATCACTTGAACCTTGCCACCTATCGTTGTAACTTCAGAAGACAGCACTTGAACTTTAACAGATACTATAGTAATTTCTGAAGACTTCACATTAACTTCAACACTTCCCCTTAATGTGATGTTCTTCCATTCCCAATTGTTCTCTAAACTTCAAAAACTTCTTCTTGTACAAAGCTTTGGTGAATATATCTGCAATTTGATCTTCAGGCCTGCAATACTCAAGTTCATTTTCTTGCTCTTTAATCTTCTCTCGAATAAAATGATGTTTCAATGCAATGTGCCTTGTTCTACTTTTGTAAACTGGAATTTTTGCTATAGAAATTACAGATGTGTTGTGACAAGCAATCCTTGTTGCTTTCTCTTGTTTTTCTCCAACATCTTCTAATATCCGTCTCAACCACCGCGGCTTGTGAGGTTGCCATGCATAACAGATACATATTCAAATTTCGGGGAAAGGATTGAACAATTGATTCTTGCTTCTTTGATTGCCATGAGAATATACGAACCAAATGAGAAAATAAACCACATTTGTGCTCTTCATCTTATCTGCTAAACCAACCCAATCACTGTCACAAAAGCCAATCAAATTAACTTCTTCACTCTTTGCATACTTGATTCCATAAGCCAATGTTCCTCTTATGTATCTAAGAACTCTTTTTTTTGCTCCAAGATGAAAATGATTGGGATTTTGCATAAATATGGACAATAAACTAGAAGCATACATAATGTCTGGTCTGGTTGCAGTAAGATACAATAAGCTTTCTGTTATGCTTCTATACAAAGTACCAACAATCTTCCTTCCTCCATCTTCTTTCATCAACTGTTCATTAATTGCAAGTGGTGTTGCCATTGTTTTGCAGCCATACATATTGAACTTCTTCAACGTCATTTCAGCATAATTTTGTTGTGAAACAAACACTCCATCAGATTGTTGATAAATTTCAAGACCAAGAAAATGATGTAACAATCCCATGTCACTCATTTCATATCTCCTCATCATATCTTTTTTGAACTCATCAATCATCTTTTCATCATTCCCAGTAATTATCAAATCATCAACATAGATTGCAACAAGAAGAATAGGCATACCTTGCTTCTTGACATAAAGTGTTGGCTCACTCTTACTCCTTATAAAACCATTGCTAATAAAATAGTTGTCAATCTGATTGTACCACTGACAAGGTGCTTGTTTCAGCCCAATAGTGCTTTTTTCAGTCTATAGACTTTTTCTTTTTCACCTTTGATGACAAAACCATCTAGTTGTTCAACATAAATTTCTTCTTTCAACACTCCATTTAAGAAGGCTAATTTGACATCTAGTTGGTATAGCAACCAACCATTTTGAGTTGCTAATGCAATGAGAGTTCTAATTGAGTCTTTGCGAGATACAGGTGCAAAGGTTTCATGGAAGTCAATTCCTAGTTATTGTGAATAGCCTTTTGTAACAAGCCTTGCTTTGTTTTTCAATATAGACCCATCAGGCCTATGTAGATCTACTTTACTCCAACTATTTCTCTATCTTTTGGCTTGTCTACTAGGTCTCATGTTTTGTTCTTCTTAATCATTTGAAGTTCTTCCATGTCATTCTTCCAAGCATCATCTTTAATAGCCTCCTCAAAATTTCTTGGTTATGCCATGGAAAATTGCATGATTCATAAATTCTAGCAATGCCTTTCATTTTTCTTGGGGTACTACTTGGACTTGATGAACTAGAGCTTGAACCATCACTTGAGAATGATGATGGATCAACTCTTGGTGATAATTGTGATTATTCTTCAACATTTTAGTCTTCATTCTCAGTATCTTCTTCCAAAGCAGCTGACTTATACGCACCTTATTTTGCTCCCAACTCCAAGTAGCTTCTTCATCAACCAACACATTTCTACTAATAATAATTGTATTTTTCTTCAAGTTCCGTAGTCTGTAGCCTTTTGCATTTGATGCATACCCAACAAAAATGCAAGCTTCACTTGTTTCATCCAACTTGTGCCTTTTCTCTTTTGGAATTTGAGAGTAACAAATGCTTCCAAAAACTTTTAAGTGTCTTACTGATGGCTTTCTCCCACTCCAAGCTTCTAGTGGGGTTCTTTCTTGCACAGCTTTAGTTGGGCATCCATTTATCAAATAAATTGCAGTCCAGACAGTTTCAACCCAGAAGGAATTTGGCAAACTTAATTTTATCCTTGAGCGTTGTTCTGGCCATCTCCAATACTATTTGATTCTTCCTTTCTGACACTCCATTTTGTTTAGGACTATATCCAACAATGAGTTCTCTTTCTGTAATGCCCTGATCCGAATCCCGGGACCTCGGACACGTTCACAGACTGGCCGTACCCAAGTGGAGACGAGCCTCACTCGGATACAAGGCCTAATAGATCAAAAGCAGATAACATACTTAACAAAATAATTACAATATAACCGTTGAGTTTCACAGCGGATTACAAATACATGTTTCAAAATACCCTACAAGGGTCTATACAGGGTCGAATAAAAACCTCACACACTCAAAAAAAAAAAAAAAAAAAAAAAAACTCAAGGTCCTCAAACCTCAACAAAGTATCCCGTCCCCTCGTACGTTTCTGAACCTGAGTCAGCTAATCCTCAAACCTGAAAGAGGGGAAAAAGAAAGGAATGAGCTTTCGAAAGGAAAGCTCAGTAAGTATACCTGCAAAGGAAGCAATGAACTCGATAGTGATCCACTCGAACATAGCATATTATAGAAAGCAAGATCAAGTCAAACACACAAGGATCACTATCCTACAAGCACACAACACGAGTCCAAAGAATTTCTTGTCATCTCCCGGTGACCATCTTATCTTATCTTAAGTCAGACCCTAGAGTCTGAGAGTGCTCCAACATGTACGTACACGGTCAGCGTATCATCCCACTGATGGGTGGACATCCAGAGTTCCCTCCCCCTGGTAGGACTATAGGACGTACAGAGTGTCCTCCCCCTGAACGCCCGCACACACAATATGCACTAAATGGGAGAATCTTCATTGACGAGTCTTGGCGTTAAGTCTACACGGACTTAGCATAGGCTCACGCGTGTTGCCACGCACGGCCATATATGCCGGGCTTGGTGGTAGACATGTTCAACGATTACAAACAAAAAACTTATCACATCAACGTGCATACATCTTTACAAGAAAAGAGAACAATAAAAAACGAACATATGTATGCGAACCGAAATAGATCAAGCATAATGATATCAAGGCCAATAGACAAGGAGGCAATAGCTCAAAGATAATCAACAATATCGGGATCAACAAAATAATCAAGCAAGAAAGCTGAAACAAAAACATATAGTCAAGAAAACCCAAAACTAGGTGGGTACTGAAATGGATACACTTACCTCTATCAATGATCTACTTGGGATCCAACTTGGCGTGTCTCCTCTCTCTATGCCGAAATCTGATAACAAAACCTATTTTAATAATAGTACAATTATTCATGTCTAGATGCACATGCAACTCTCACTAACAGTCCCTAGATTAAACATATGTCTACGCTCATATAGACAGAGTCCCACTATTTTTCTAAACATGACACTATAGTCTAGTGGTTGGGAGATTCCACTATTACTATGGGGTCTTGGGTTCCAATCTCAATGGCTACAAATTTTATCTCTTCTCTTTTTATTCTCTATCACTATTCTGGCCCACTATTAAGGCCCATCAAACTGGTCCAGACCCGCTCCTCTTATATACTTTTTTATATGATCCAACCTAGTTGAATTGCTCAACAAATCCAGGCCCAACCCGAGCCCAAACCCAAATCAGAATCTACTTGATCAAACCAACCTACTAGTCTAATTGATTCAATCTCCATCAATTCAGGCTTGACCCATTATCTAGTTAGTTTTAATCTCTTAATATGGACCAGACTCAATTTAACTAATAATCAATTTCAATACAATTCAATTGATCAAGACTTGATCAACTTTACTCAACTAGACTAGACCAGATTTGTTACCTGACTAAACCCTGCTCACTTTAAAAATCAATCCAGACCCAACCCATCACCTAATTGACTCAACCTAATTACACATGGTATTAAAATCAATTCAAATCCTCTTGACTCGATTAAACTCTCTCAACCCAATTCGGACCCAATCATGGTTTGATTTAAATTGACACTTGATCAGACCAATTCATTATATTGATCAAGCTTAGTCAATTAACTCAAACACGTTAATAATCAAATCAAATTCAATTGACCAGGACCTAAACTTGTCTATTTGACTCAACCTAAGCACTTGTCTAAACTCGACCGGCTAACCTTTTAACATGGTGTAAAATTCCTGAAGTTAATGCGCAGTCCTAAAAAATTGCTCATAACTTTTGATCCAGAAACCCGATCGAGTTGATCTAAAGCTCATTGGAAAGAGCTTTTTCTTATCTTTTCAATGATATATTATATGTCCCGATCAGAATAATATAACTAGCTAAAACTAAGCTTGAAACTGATAGCTTGGAACTGCACAATTTCAGTAGCGTGTTATGCGCAGTCCGAAAGAACTGCTCATATCTCCTAATCCGTAAGTCCGATTTTAATGATATAGGATTATTTAGAAAAATATTTTTCTAAATTTTCTAACGGTGTATTATATACCCAAATCGGAGAACAATAAGGGATCCAAATATCCCTCCAAACTAATAGCTAGACTGCAGGTCTGAAACTGTCATCTTTAAAAAATCCTAGGTTGTATCTACAAGTTGCCTCAATTTTATCCCTTCATGAACTATGCATAAATTAAAGGGAGGGAGAGTGAATGTATTTACCTCTATCGACTCCCTCCTGGCTTGTCTTCACACTCTGTGCTGATATTCCTTACCAAATCCCTTACTGAATTGTATCTCAATTCTCTCACTATATCCCCCTTTATATAGATGAGAGACTCTAATCTTACTTAAATTTTAAATTTGAGATATAGATAAATCGTGATTGGATTGTGATTTATCTCTACGGGATAGACCTTCATCTAATTCGAGTTGGCCTTAATTATATAAAAATTTAAATTCCAGATAAGGATAAATTATAAACGAATTATAATTATCTCTAAGTGATATTTCTAATTCAACTCAAATATTATCTTCTAATCGATTTACAATTCCCTATTATAGATTATTTCTACTAGATAATCATGATTCAACTTAACTATTAAATTCTGATTACATCATAATTCGTATTTGAGAAATCTAATTTTATAGTTATCTATTTTATCTCATATCAATCTCTACGAGGTTAACCCAAATCGGGTGACATGATGAATTTGCCCTTGTTGATTTAATCACATTAAGCCCAATCTTTTTCTGAAATTACCAAAATATCCTTGATGACTCTTATTAACCCTAATTAAGACATTATCCAATTTCATCTCTCATTTCACATAAAATTCAAAAACTCAAATACATGGGACCTTTCTAATTATCTTATTGTTTAAATAATCAGAACTTCTATTCTACTAAACTCGATTCGATCCAACCTTAGGACTTTCTTTTATTAATCACAGATTTTAGAAAAAAAGTTAATAGCCTAAAATCTTCGAGTTTCACACTTTCAATGCCTTCATCTTTACAAAACTTGTAAAATTCTCTTGAAGTGTACTCCTTACCTCTGTTACTGCTCAAGGCTTTTATATAACAGCCACTTTGCTTCTCAACATATTTTTTGAATTTTTTGAAGATACCATACACTTGGGATTTCTGTTTCATGAAGTATACCCATGTCATCCTTGTAAAATCATCAATAAACAAGATAAATTACATGTTTCCAGCAGGAGATAGAGTCCTCATTGGTCCACATACATCTATATGAACCAGTTCCAACACCCTTTCGGGTCTCCATGCTCCTCCTCTTGAAAAAAGAGTCTTTGTGATGCTTTCCTAAAGCACACCCTCCACGTATGCTCTATTTATCTTCAATGTTTGGCAGCCCATGCACCATATTCTTCACTTGAAGTAGCTTCAATCCCTGAAAATGATAATGCCCTAGCCTTCTATGCCATAACCAGGACTCATCTTTGATTTGTGCTTTCAATGCAACATTTCCACCATAGTAATTGAAAGTTAAGTCAAAGCTTCTTCATCTCTTCATCTTTATATTTGCCACTAGTTTTCTTCCCCTCTTTTTGTCATGTATAATGCAGCCATCATCTTCAAAATGGACAACATATCTATTCTCCACAAGTTGCCCAACACTTAGCAAATTCTGATCCAAATCTAGAACTAGCAACACATTGCGAATGAATTTTGTTCTTTCTTTTGTTTGGATGCAAAGTGTGTCTTTTTTGCCTTGATTGAACTAAAACTCCATTTCCCATTTTCACTTGTACATTCATGCCATCATCTATTCTTGTGAAGAGACTCTTATCTCCAGTCATGTGATTACTACATCCACTATCAAGCAACAAACATCATTTCTTTCTCATTTGCCACCTGACAGCTTGCATAAAACACACTTCCTTGTTCATCTTCTTCTTCTTTAGAAACATTTGGTGCTTGTTGTTGACTCCTCACTCTACACTCCTTTTGTAGATGCCCAAACTTTTTACATTTGTAACATTGTGGCTTCCCCTTAAACCAACAATCTTTATCAATGTGATTACTCCTCTTGCAAATACTGCATTTCAGTCCTGAAACGTTAGCACCTTGATTTCTGCTGTAATGATCTCTTCCTCTTCTAAATACTTCCCCTTTTTGATACTCTTGGGATGATGACTCCTTTGATTTTGTTGTCAAGTTTAGTTTTAATTTGAAAGCACTTTCAATTGAATTTTTTGAGTGTCTCAGAAACCTTTGTTCATGAGATTGTTGTGAAGCCATCAACTCTCAAACACTCAATGTGGAGATATCCTTGTTTCTTCAATAATAGACACTATAGCATCATATTTCTTAGGCAAACTGATGAGAACATTCTGAACGATTCTCTTGTCTATAACCACTTCACCATACAAACACATTAGGTTTATAACTTCAGTAATTCTAGAAAAATTAATACTCCTTTATACATTCAGATTCATTCATCTTGATGTTCTTTAACTCTCTTCTAAGAGTTTGAAGTTTAATAGTCATTACCTTAGCATTTAATTGAAACTCCTCTTACAAAACCCTCCAAGCCTCTTTAGATGTTGAAAGCCTCATGATTCTTGGGAACAACTCTTCAATAATAGCTTATTGAATGAAAAATAAGGCTTTTGCATTTTTCCTCTTGCTTTCTTTTAGAGTTTCCTTTTGGGCATTTGTAAGAGTTACTGTAGCTTCAGGTTCTTCAAAACCATTCTCAACCAAATCCCATAGATCGATCTTGAGATAGGAATAGGGTTTTCATCTTCAAACTCCAAGAATCATAATTTTCCCCATTAAAGAGAGGGATAGAAGGTTGTTGGATGCTCAAACCTTGAGAGCTTGTAGAAGCCATAGTTCTTCTCCTTCTTGATGAATTTTCTCTGCCAATCTTCTTCACTCCCAGCTGTTGTTGACGATCAAGTAGCTTTGATACCAATTTGTTAGTTTTGTGAACCTTGAACAAGAAAAAAACATGAAATTTCTTCAAAGAACTAGAGCACACTTCTCTCTTCCTTCAGTAGCACCTTACTGTACTCTTCTTTCTCAATTCACTTTAGTTCTAGTATAGACCCATTACATTTGTTATACTAAATAACAACAACGCAGCTAAATTACTAAAACACCCTTCTGATGACCATCAGACTCATACATTCATAATATCTTAACTCTAACATACATTGCGGTAACTTAATTAGTAGATATCACCTAAACATTACTAGATATCGTTGTAACTTTGTCGCGATATCACTTGAACCTTGCCACCTATCATTGTAACTTTACCGGACAACATTTGGACTTTACTTGAGGATATTGCGCATTAATTTCTGCAGAGAGCACATTAACTTCAATATATTTTATTCCCCAAAATACACAATATGGTATGTATATATATTTGGTTTATTGAACATAAATACTCTCAATGGGATTGTAACATCACTTTTAACGTTTATTTCTTCAAAGCAATAATTTGATTACATATACAATCATATGCTGCTTTACAACTTAATTACAAGACCAATAAATCAACATAATAAAATATAGAAAAGCAGAACTAGCTGGCTGGAGAAATTCTCCATCTTTTACTTATTTTGGATTATTGTTATAACAACCTTTAATTGTCAATTGAATGAATCATCTGTTATATATCCCTTTTCCTGATCAGTATGGCGTTCTAACACTTGGGCTTATCTTTTGGTGGAGGGAGCATTTGAGCCTCTGGCGTCTTACCGTTCTTCACAATGAACACAGTGGTCATGCCCCAGGAAGTATGCCGATCCAAATGACAGTGCATGAACCAAACACCTGATCATCAAACATAATAATGGAAAAATAAAACACATTAATTATTAACTCCATCAATTTCACAAAAGTTAACGACATCCAAATTAAATAGAATTTAATAAACAAGATAGACTCACCAGGATTACTGGCTCTGAACCTCACAGCAGCCCATCCATTCTTTGGAACTCCAACAGTGTTCTCCAATGGAGGATCCACAAGGTTGTAACCCTTTTGGTCCTTCTCCTTGTCAAAGTTCCCAAAGCCCCTTCCAACTACGTAGAACCTAAATCCATGCAAGTGCAGGGGATGGTTCTCCCCAGCCAGTAAGCTCGTACCTTGAAACACAACCTCAATGCTCTTGTTATACTCCACCATCCTCACCTCAGTCAGCCTCTTTGGAGTCAGCAAGAGCCTTGGCAAGTCCTCACCGGTGAAGTTGTAGTACTGCGGTGGCTCAGATGGAAACTTTTTCCCATAAACATTGGGAATCTGATGGTAATAAGCATCAAGGATGTCGATTACGGGAGACTGAAAGCTTATGTTGTTCAGACTCGAAGCAAGCCGTCCGGAGAACGGACCGCTGCATGGGTCACTATCATTGCAAGGCAGTATGTTCATTGCTATCGTTATGATCACCCGCTCATCGATATCTTTCGGCACATCTGCCGGATGATCCTTGCTGTCCAAGCTTCGGAGCTTTGCCGTGAAGGCCGTCGCCGCATTTGTATCATTATCAGCTGGAAGTACTGGGAACAATGGAGATGATGTTGATGGTGGTGATAGTTTTGATCTCTGGTTCTTGTACTCTATGATGGCGGTGGCACTACTGTTATCATATTCGACACCATCTGCGCTTGCATAAGGCCTAGTGGCCATGTAGTACCGATTATTTTTCGCTGATGACTTGTTAAGGGACTGCTGGTTTGCAAAGAGCAGTAGATCCATTGTCTGACCAGGAGTGATCATGACGTAGTTTGTATCGAAAGGTTTGATGTATCCTCCGTCTGTCCCGACCACTCTGAGCTTATGTCCGGCGATGCCGAAGAAGAGCTCGTTGTTAATGGCGCCGTTGATCAGCCGGAGGAGGTATGTCTTGCCATGCTCCACCAAAACCTTGAAGGTCCCTAAAGGTTTGGAAAGAAGAAGAAGAAGAAGATGATGATGATGATGATGTGTTGGAGTACATTTAGGGTTTTGTAAACACACCTTGTTTGGAGCAATTATACAAGTCTCCGGGTTGACCATTGATTGTGTAAGCGTCTGAGATGTTAGGATCAGCGCCGGTGCGCAGCGCTTCAGCGATGACTTGGTCCACATCCGCCTTCCACCACTCACCTGTAGTTGAGATATAACATGCAGAAGAGGAACCATAGTTTCAGTTTCACCGGCGGTGAGAACATGCTCAAAGCAAGCATGCATGAACACATGCGTGTATGTTGGTATACTTACGTACCAAGAATGATAGGGATCTCCTTGTAAGGCGCGGGGTAGGGGAAAGAAGAGCCTTTCTCTGGATAGATGAAGATGGCGCCATGAACAGTAGCACGGTCCCATGCGCTGTGTGCATGCCACCAGAGAGTGCCTACCTCCTCAGAGAGGATGATCTTGTAGGTGAACTTTCCGCCCGGCCGGATTGGACACTGTGTGATGTACTCCGGCCCGTCTGACCATGGATTCCTCGGCTGGTCAACGCCATGCCTTTGCATGCAATAAAATAAACTTTAAGTCATGATCAAGAACATGCATGATATCTCTCTCTCTCTCTCTTTCTATATATATCTCTATATATATATTGAATGAAGAGTTTCAAACCAGTGGATGGTGATATTAGAGCCAGCACTGTTGTAAACATCAACGAAGATGGTGTCGCCTTTGCTTGCATAAATGGTTGGCCCCGGGAACTGCCCGTTTACGGTCAAGATGTCTTTCGTGGAACAAAGCCGGGTGTATTTAGTTTCTTTGATCTAAAATCAAGAAGATAAGACTGAATAATGCATGTATATACTTGTTATATAGAGGATGCATGACATATATACTTGAATTCCAGATATGACATTATATATAAATATATATATGTCCTTTAGACAATGTCTAGTCTACCCTTTCCATTTCTCCACCCTTATGTCTGTCAACAACTAATTATGCTTTAGACTAATCAATATTGTAAGAAGTCTTCCATTAATAATGAAACAGCTGTAGCAAGGTTGCTTTCAAAAAGGTGAAAAGCTTCTAGCAAAATGATCATAATAAGGAAATAAACAATGACTTGAATAGCAAAATGATCATCACTACAATGTTTGAACCTTTAGAGAAAAGTTGAGGTTGAGCTAATGATATTGGATGCATGGTTAGAAATTAAGACTACTTACAACAAACTTATGGTGAAGAGTCTTGGCAGAAACCAAGCAGCTGCCAAGCAACCCATATAAAAAGAGAAGAACTAGCATCTTCATGATGGAATAACCTATCATTCCAAAAGCTTTATATGGATCTTAAACTTTGCTAAAGAGGAAGAGAAATGATGACACTTGTTTGGTATCTTTGTTAATGGTAATGTATATATATATAGATAGAGCATGAATATATACAAGGTGGCCAATGTCTGTTTGCTGTGAAGGTTCTCTGCATGTAATCCAGTCCACCACGTCACGTCCAAAGGCAGCACAAGCCCATTGTTTTTTGTATGTAGATTTTCTTGTTCTTCTTTACTTCTTCATCTTCATCTTCATTGTTTGATTGGTCAAGGGCTTTGATGGTGCATGCAGACCAGTTCAAGGAGCCGTCTGGCTGGCAAACTTAAGTTTTAAAATTCTTTGGGAGTGTGCTTTCATGGTCTTTCGTCAATGTTGGGTAGGATAACAACCAAGTCTAATATGAATCATGGAACGTGCCCAATCCAAAGATTCAACGACAATATTGTTATTTAGGTTTGGTATAGTAGCATAGATATATATAAATAGTATTTAAACCTACCATTCATATTTTTGTTTGAAGTACATGATAGGTAATATTATATTGTATTTCATAATATATGTAGTTTAAATGTAGGGAGAAAAAAAAAGTGATTTCTTTCATAGTTATTCACTATAATATTTCATCTGATTTATGATAAAAACCTTTAAGAAATTATTGAATAATTGGTGTTTCTAGTTATTGGGAAATTGAAGAAATTCACTTAGATTTCCAAGCTCATTGACTTTAAGCAAAGTATAAGGAGAAGATTTAATTGGTTAAACTAACTCCAGAATGTTACACGTACAAGCATAGATATCATTTAGTTATACGCATGCATAACTAAATTGAAGGCAAAGCTATCTCTAAGTACATGGATGCTGAGTTTGCTTTCTTGACAAGCTTAACGCTAGGACTATTTTGTTCTAAGTTATTACCTAACTGTGGCTTGTTTTTCTATACCTAAAGCTAGGGGTGACCCATTCAAACTAAGTTGGTCCTGTTTTTAATCTAATTCGATGGCTAAAAAACTTTTTGAAATGCTGGTGAAAAGTTTCAAAGGATTAGTGCCCAAGTTTATGAGGGCTTGGCATTTAAGAAGACAAGGTAAAGCATCTCACTCATTGTTAGTTAAATGTGAATTCCCATACATATTAAAAGTCTAGGACAATTTCATTGAAGTTTAATGCATGTGCAACAAACAATGTCAAACAGATAGGGATGATAGCTAGAAAAATCAATCAAACATCAATATCTTTCTAGTACTCCATTATTATAGTGTTTTTTTATTCAAATTGACTACGGACCTTGAGCATAACATATTTATTTATTAATAAAATAGTGAATAAATCACAATTCATTAATAATATACAAAAAAAATATATACATTATGGCCATGTGGAGTGATTAAGAGAAAGATTATCATTACGTAAGGTCGAATGACTTTAGAAGGAAAACGAAAGAGAGTGATATGATCATTTATAAATCATATTGGAGCAATTACGTACAATTCGTAGGCCATAACATGAAGGGGACTGAAAGGGATTGATCGGATCATTAGCAATGTATGTAAAACCGGACCGTGAAGCGAACCGATCTAATAATTGGGTCACGGATCAGTCAAGTCTGACTGGATGACCCATTCTGATCGGATCAGACGACATCATAAATATATATATATATATATATATATATATATATATATATATATATAGTGGTCTTTTCTTGTATGGAAATCAGTTCGAACCTTTATTTTAGTCGATTAAGCGCCGTTTTAGGCGCTTGGAAGCGTTTACGAAGGATTTTCAACGACTTGATGGGAAGATCATGAAAAATAAAGCTACTTTGTCAATCGATTTTAAGTATAATTTGGTGGCCGTAATTCATAAAACTTAATGGTTGAAATTATGAACTACTAAAATTTTCCTAAAAATAAGAGCAGTTAAGTGGGAGGGCCAGAATGGTCACCAATTTATATGAAAATTGGCAGTGCTGTATTTTTCAGTTGATCTTCCCATCCGTATGGTTAGAAATCCTTCAAACATGCTCCTGTGGTTTAAATGGAGCTGCTTGAATCAATACAATTGATCCCGTTATTTTGATGTTAGAACCATATATATATATATATACATATATATATATATATATATATATATATACCCCTCAAAAGTTTCATAATTGCTTGTATACCATTGAAAAACAGGTTGAACTGTAGATATGCCCCTACTATTAGGGTATGTTGACAGAAGTTAACCAGATAATCTTAAAAGTTGTTACAACTTAAGTTAAGGGCTGGAAAATGTCCAAAATACCCATATTTATATATTTTAAATATTTTAAAATTTAGATTTTTAAAGGGATATTTTTAAAGCTACAGTCAAACAAAAATTCAAGGGTATATTTGCAATGAGTATAATGGCTATTTTGCATGTCTACCTTTTGTTAACTGAGAGTTTTTATCTGAATTTAACCCTAGAGGTATATAAGCAATTATATATATTATTCAGGGGTATGTATGCAATTATGTTTTATTCAGTGGTAAATACGTAATTTCAAAATTATTAAGAGGTACACCTGCAAAAAGGAATATATATATATATATATATATATATATATATATATATATATATATAGGGATGTGTTACATTCAGGCAGACTATAACATTGTGCATTCCCACTCGTCTCTCATTTGGCCCCCTGGAGCATGTTTGAAGGATTTTCAACCATACGGCTGGTAAGATCATCGAAAAATAAGCTAGCATGTCCATTTTCATACAATTTGGTAACCGTTTGGTCCTCCCATTTAACGGTTCTTATTTTAGAGAAATCTGAACGATCCAAAATTTCAACCGTAAAGTGGGAGGACCAAACGGTAACCAAATTATATGAAAATATACATGCTAGCTTATTTTTCGATGATCTTCCCATCCGTACGGTTGGAAATCCTTCAAATATGCTCTAGGCGGTCAAATGGAAGGCAACTGGGAATGCACAAGGCATCCGGCCGACCGCATCTGATTAGCGCCCTATATATATATACACGGTGATGCTAAGATGCGGTCGGCTGGATCACTATGTATATCCGATCGACGCCCATTTCGACCCTTGGAGCATGTTTGAAGGATTTCCAACTTTACGGATAGAAAGATCATAGAAAAATAAGCTAGCCTGTCAATTTTCATATAATTTGATGACCGTTTGGTCCTCCCACTTAACAGTTCTTATTTTAAGAAAATTTTAACGGTTCAGAATTTCAACCATTAGGTGGGAGGACCAAACGGTCACAAAATTGTATGAAAATTGACAAGCTAGCTTATTTTTTGATGATCTTCCCATCCGTACGGTTGGAAATCCTTTAAACATACTCCAAGGCAAAAATGGGCGGACCGCAGACAATGATCCTACGGCCGACAAGATAAGACCAGAGGGCATTATATATATATATATATATATATATATATATATATATATAATATATATATGTGTGTGTGTGTGTGGTGGTGATAGTATGCTGCTGACCATAATTGTTGTCGGCCTATACTATCACCACTGCTCATTGGGTGGTGTATGGGTTTGGGTTTAATTTGTTTTTGGGGTGGGTGTTAGTATGGGCCGGTTGTAAGTGCGGCCGACCGCATACTAACACCTCCCTATATATATATATATATATATATATATATATATATATATATATATATATATATAATAAGATACATGGTAGAGGTGTTTCATACATCTTCAATAAATATTTTTAGATATGATGTTTGATAAGAAAAATAAATTTATTAATTAATTAAGGATAAGTTTTTCAAAGTTAAAGAAATATTAAAAGAGGATTTTTTAAAAGTTTTATACAACACAAGTGGATTTATATTTTCTAAGGGGTTTGACAATAAAAAGTGTCAAACAAGGTTAGGGTTAATTGTGCAATTTACGAACCATATCTCTAAAATCCTTCAATATCCTCATTAGAGCTCCTTTGAGTTCTAGAAATGGCGACCGAATCGTAGCCTAATATTCTCATTAATGACTCCGTCCTTCGCTTTCCATGTCTCTCTTCCATCATTCTCCCTGTCAATCCCTCACATCCCCCCCCCCTCTTCTCCTCTCCAGAACGCCGTTACTCCTTCCATGCCATCGACTCCACCTCTAAGGATCCCTCGAACTCTAAGTTCCAACTCCTTGATATTGCTCGGAAACCTTTTACGATCCTTCTTTTCTCCGCCGCCATCTCCTTTTCACCCTTCGATTTTAGGCCACTTCCTGCCATCTCTAACCCCAATCGTGACCTCAACCTCACGAAAATCTGGGGAATCCGTCCGGTTACCGGGCCAACCGGGCCGGGTTCGTGGTTTGTCCGGGTTTGACCTGTTTGACTTCCGGCCAACAACCGATATGAACCGAATCCGGCCGGTGCACGGTTTTCGATTACCTCACCGGTCCGGGTTTAAAAACACTGATCATTAGTTTAACTTAATCATAATCAACTAAGGATGAGAAAACAAAAACCTTACTAAATTTTTTTAAGCTTGATGAGTTTGATATGCATGCATGTGAAGGAGTTAATTAATTCATGTGAAGCATCTCATTCCTAATTAAAAAAATTATATATATATATATATATATATATATATATATATATACACAGTGAGGTGATGTTACTGTGCAATTAGCCGGATCACTATGCAAGTAAGGTCGCCTACCATTTGGGCATTTGGAGAGTATTGTAAGGATTTCAATAGATGCATCGTATAGAAAGATCATCAAAAAATAAGCTAGCATTTCGATTTTCATATAATTTGGTGAAGTGATGATCCTCCCACTTAAAGGTTAAAATTTTGAACAGTTAAAATTTCTATAAAATAAGAACCGTTAAGTGGGTGAATCATCATCTCACCAAATTGTATAAAAATCGACATGCTAACTTATTTTTCGATGTTCTTTCCATCCGTACGATTGGTAATCCTTAAAACACTCTCCAAATGGCCAAATGGGAGGCGACCTTATTTGTACAATAACCTTAAAACACTCTCCAAATGGCCAAATGGGAGGCGACCTTATTTGTATAATAACCGGCCAGCTGCATAGTATCACCGGTTGATATATATATATATATATATATATATATATATATATATATATATATATATATAATAAAAGTAAAAGTACACGTCTAAGTTAAATTTGTTTAAGGTTAATAATTATTTAGATATGCATGCATACAATGAAGTTAATCTTGTTGGCAAATTCAGAGACAGACAGAACACAGATTAACATCTTATTTCAGTTAATTAATACTTAACAATTCAATTTCATTAAACTAACTAGATTTCAAAGCATAATACACGCATAGTCACTCAAAACCATTTCATCGAATTCAACGATAAACTATTGAAATTAAGTTGGGAGATTAGTCAAGCCTAGGTAGGGCATGCCTTGATTAGGTAGGGCATGCATAGTACTGCCGTAAAAGCATATTTCACCTTCTTCATGCAAGGAATCTGACAAACACTCTAGCCAATAGGGTACACCTAATGCACGGCCTTGTGAAGCTCCTCCGTGAAAGCACGTATTAGGCATGAGCAGCCCAAGTATCAACCAAGGACTCAATAGTTGGACAAGGAGAAGAAGGAAGAAGGAAGGAGAAAAAGATGATGAACATTGCTTTTGAGAGGCTTTCTGTATCTGAGATTATTATCAGTGAGAGAGGAGATGAAAAAGTCAAAGAAGCTTTGGCTATGCAAAAGGATTATATAACCATGATACGGTCCAATGGTTAGGAAATGATCAATTGGACTAGATCTAATGGCTAGTTGTCGTCGTGTAAGATAAAAACAAATTAAGGAAAGAAAAAATAATAGGCTTCAGAAAGGGGGACCATATGCCAGCCAGCAGGCCGCGGTCGTGTGCGGGCGGCACACATGAGGAGTTTGTTCTTGCTCAGTCCATTGATCAACTTGATCAAGTGGCGATGGCTAAGATGGTATATGAATTAGTTTGAGGTTTAGTTCCTAGCCGATGTGGGACTAAACCTCTGAGATGCAATAGAGATTTGTTGTGAGAGTAAATAGAATGGGTGGGTTGGGCCTTTGGGTCCACCATTCCATTTCCAGCAATCCCCTACTACACTCATAGTCAATCATAACGCTAATCAATATGGTATATGAAACGTAGAACACTGAGAATAAAATTATACTAAAATTTATATGTCTCAAAAAATAATATGAAAGCAATTGTATGCGTCATCAAACTTAGGATTTTGATTCCAGTCAAATAAAGAGATGAATTGTTTATTTGGTGAGCTCTTGGGCTTACACATGATCGTAAACTATGGTGTCCTTAGAGACTTAAACCTTAGTTTTCTAGTAAAGCCTCCAACTGATGGAAATGTAGTGAACTATGTTTTGAACTACATTCCTTAAATCAGCATTTAATAAAACTAGAGATCCTATACGATACTTGAGTTAGGTGGATTGACGCATTATTTGGCCATGCGCACGATACCATTTCATAGAGATATTTAGACAGTTGACCTACAAAATCTCATGACAACTGCAGCCTAACAGTAGTCTCACATACGTGCAGATCTCCAAAGAAATATGTTGTGCAATATGTTGTTGAGATACAACTTTTGATCTCATTAAGAGTTAAGATCAACCTTAAACCACTACATGAGAGCACTTGCCATAGGAATAGGGTTAGATTATACCTCTAGTAAATATTGTGCTCTCCAAGCCAACCAATCAAATAGCTTTCCTTTGAACTTCTACCCAGCTGGAATCTTATAGAACTAGGGTCACTACAGTTATTGACCTCTATGGTTTCATCCTCATTTCCCTCGATGCATCAGCTATCAATGATCTTAATAACCCTTTCATTAGGAAAACCACTAGATTTAGGTCTGACATCAGATAATCTATACTAAAACATTGTGCTTCATGTACCTCTATACTGAGTTGTGTTGGATCTACAAGTGCATGTTCATCTTATCATTTATACATTCACGCCAACAAAATTCAATAATAGATTTAGTTGGATAAACTACACTAATGGTCCCTATATTTTGACCCAATATTCATTTTCGTTCTTGTATTATAAAAATCTTTGTTATGATCCCTGTATTATGGTGTATTTGATCGAATAGGTCCTTGGTGCTGACGTGGCAGCCACTTGATATACACTTTAAATACGAATATATTTTATTATAACGTGGCACAGAAATAAAATTTTATAATATGCTAATAAATTAATGCTGATGTGGCATGTCATGCCAGCATGCTGATGTGGCATGTCACGTAGAAGAAAAATAAAATAAAAAAATATGACAATCCTTGAAAGTGTAACGCCCCGGTTTTTCTGGTAAGTATTTTTTTAACTTTCTGAAATATAAATCGGGGTTTATTAGTTCATAAACAAGAATTTATGAATAAGGGTAAATTATGGAATGGAAATGGACCAACAATTTTGATTTCGGCCCAACCCAACCAATTAAATGGGTGACCAAACTTAGCCCTAGTGTGACCATTGTTGGTATGGAAAATAAATAATTGAATAAAGTGCCAAAAAGTTAGAAGGTAAACGAAATTATTAGATTTGGAAAGATAAGTTGATTTATTAGAATTAATTATTAAAAATATAATGAATAAAATCATATTATCATATGAGAGGAAGTTAGTGTTTGAATTGGAAATCAAAATTTAAGTGAGAGAAAGAGATCTCTCCCTCTTCCTCTCTTTCCGACTCCTCTCTATCCACACCCACGCCCACCGGCCAACGAGTAGCCCCGCCGAAGCCTCCACTCCCATGGAAAGGCCGCCCTTCCAACGCTTGCCAAAACCGCCGCCGCCACCCCAGCCAGTACGCGCGGTGGCAAATTGCCTGCAGTGCTCACTACAAGCGTCTGGCCGCATGCGCCGCCGGCTTACAAGGCAGCAAATTGCCACAAGATCCTGCTGCACAAGGGCATCCGGGCAGTGTGCCCCATGGCAAGCGCCTTCGATTTGGCGGCCATCCAACTCAAAGTGGATCGGCCGGACAAGACCGGAACACTAGCTTTGAAAGTAAATCATCCTCTACGGTTTCAGTGTTGGTCTCGAGATTGGGAAAATTGATGTTTAAGGATTAAAACCATGAATTAGAGGGATGTCTAGGTATGAAGGGATGCATGTTTGTAAAACAAAAGGGATGAGATTAGCTTAGATGGTGGACTGCCTTAATTTGGATCTCTATGGCTGATTATGAGTCAATTGAACATGTTCTTAGTTGAATGCTTGTATTGTAATTAGAACATGAATTCAATGTTTGAGAGTTTGTAAATTTCAGGAATACTAAAGCAAATGGATAGGCTAATATTCAGAATTTTTATATGCCTATGATGTGTTCGATGAAATGCCACAATGAAATCTTTGAACCTCAAGAGGTTTGAAATGTTAGTTTCCATGCTTAGAAACCCATCATGAATATCTAGATTACATGATAGAAGTAAGTGGTATGATTATGTTAAGTATGGGGTTGTCTATAGTTGAGTCTATCAACTGTTGTATTAATGCCTCTATGCTATAATTATGTACAGACCTGCAGTCTGGCTGTCCCCTTCAAGGGACAGCTGCATCTTGTAGACTACTCTGTTCGGATCGTGTAATATGCCGCTGGAAAGGTCTTGAAGTCATCTTTCTAATGAGCTTTATATGAGAGAAATCCAATTTACGGTTTAAAAGATATGACCATTTCTTTCCAGCTGGGCAGGATTGGCAGATTTCTGCATTTCATATTTGGTCTAGTAATATTTTACTTTGTTCTAGTTAATGTTCAAGGGTTGTAGAATAGTTTTACTATGCTGAAATGTTATGACTATGAATGCTTATCAATGGCCCAACATTCTATTATATTCATTGAGTTCATAGACTTAGCTTTACTGAAATAAGAAATGATCTCCTTGTACCCTTTATGATTGAAGTCATTCAACTATGATGCCTTCCCTGTGAGCTGTTGCTAAATTATTAAACCATACATGTTTGTAAATTCAAAGGCTTGGTTAGTAAAGGGTTATGCTCACATTAATGTTTTAGAATGCATATATGGTGTTTGGTAAAATGGCACAATAAAACGAGTAGTGCAATGGATAGAGATTAAAAGCATGAATCTAATGTTCATAAAATGACTCCTTAGTATAGATTTAAGATTGTAAGCATATTATGGGTATCTAAGAAGAGCCCTGAGAATTTGTAGAAATGTCATTGATGTTAAGTATCAAGTTTTCAAACATTAAAATTTTCTAGGCATAAACATGCTATTGAACAACTTTATTTTTAGAATACATGGACTTAAGTTAAAGACTGGTGAACCTATGTTAAATGCATAATTGAATGCAGAACTCATTTAAAGGAGATTGGGTTTACTACTTAAAGAATTCACTTAGAGCAAGTTAATTGTTAAGAACATATATGTAAACTATTCTTGGGGATAAGGTTAAGTGTATATTAGAAACCTTGATATTGGAGATTAAGAGCTGGTTATAATATTTAAGAAGTGTTAATATGAATTTAAGAAACCGTTAAGGGTAATCCTACTCTAGTATTATTATAATGGAAGTTAGAGGGTAGTTAAAACCTTTAAAGCAATACAAGTATATTTAATACATTTCTTATACTTGTATAGGACGAGACGAGTAGGGGAACACGCAGGAGGTGCGGGTCAAGCTTAGATAGCGAAGGACCTCAGGTGAGTGATTACACTATACTTAGAATATTTATGTGATCGGATTTTCATCGTTGGATTTGTTTATATGAGTTTTATCTCGGTTTGTGATATGCCGATGGATTTCTCTGCTATTATAGTATAGAGGATTTCATGATTGTTTAATTGCTTAAATGTTAAAGAGCATGAGATATGATTAAGGAAACCCTAAGGGGTAGTTAAAGATTATTGCATGTATCGTAAGCTGCACCTTAGTTAGTTAATGTATGGGGGCCCAGCAGGGGCTCAGGATAAAGCCCGGGTATTTTTAGTAGACGGGACCAGTGAGGAAGGGGTTTTGTTTTTAACCGTTTTTCTTAAAACTAAAATGTTTGCGAAAGTCGTTCTTTTATAAAAACCCCTTCACATCTCGACACGGGATGTACCGGACTTATGTAAGCGCGGTTATCGGGGATCATGTAGAGGCATACCACCGTTCTCGATGGATGCCGGAGTCCTTAGGAGACATTTTAACTAAGGGTGCACGCTTGTATGATCTGAAGGCCTCGTGATACATATTTATGTGATTGTGATATGCTTATGATGATTGAAATTAGTATATATGCTTTATTCGGGCTTTCTGAAATGCTTGGCATGTTAATTTAATGAGAAGATAATGCGTATGATTAGCATTATTTTGGGGATTCGTAGATCTTTCATTATATATATTGATTATCAGATATTAGTGGTTTTCACTCAAGTGAACTATTTGCTCAGGTAAGTGAGCGTGAGTAATCCAGTAGATGGCTCTGACATAGCAGATAAGAATAGTGCCTGTGTGCACTTGTTGTTTAGACTTCTAGCACTCATCCGCAAATTTGTAAACTCTGTATAATATTAAACAGTTTGTCTTATTGTTATGATTAGTAATTTGATTATTATGATTATTATTAGGTGTAAATTACACAGCTTATGGGCTGGGTGCACTCCCGGCCCAGCTGGTGTGACATCCGTCTCAGTGAAGAAATGGGTGTTACAGAAAGGTACTCTATTGAGTACAAAACAAACTGAGTAAAAAGCCTTCCCCCCCCACCACACACAAGTTCTCAGTTATTCCAGAACTTAGAACTTAATAGCATGACATTCACCATATCCATTAATATTATGTTTTTCCTTTCTGCTGCTCCATTGGACTTTGGTGTATATGGAGCAGTGAACTCATGGATGATATCATTCTCTTCACAGAATTGAGTCCTAGAGTGAGAAGTATACTCACCACCTCAATTAGACCTAAGAGTCATAATAGATTTCCCTAATTAGTTTTTTGCTTCAGCTTTGTAGATCATAAATTTGTTGAGATCTTGATCTTTGGTTTTAATCAGATAGACAAGTAGTATCTAGAGAGCCGGTTGCCCATTCGACTCTATCGACTTCATGTGGCTATCTAAAGGTTATGAAATACATGTGTAAAAGCTTCCCTATTATGGCTTAATTAACACCTTAAGTACCCCTAATTATGTTTTGAGTAATTAAATTCCCTACTTTAGTTAATATGATTTAAATGAGTGGTTGAATTGCAATAGGAATTAAGCCTAGCATGATGGACACGATTAGAGGGTTTTAAACAAAAAAAAAAAAGCATAATTAAATATCCATGAATTATAGTAGTCAAGGGTTAAACTTGGAATTGATTAGATAGATGGGCTTGAGTGTAAAATCAGCTTCTCACAGGCTAAAGGTAAAAAGGGACCCGCATGTTGACAAAAAAAAAAGAAAAAGATTAGTGGGTGTTTTGTAAAAGGCCATTCATAACCTATGAACCTGGAAAATCATATTAAATGGGAAGCAACAGTCAGGATGAGGGTGGAGGGAATATTAAAGCCATCCGACGGCTAAGAAAAGAAACAAGTTACCAAGAAAGGAATGTATTTAGGGGTTGTTTGGTTGTCCACATTTCAAATTACGTATATTTCAAATTACATGTAACTAGAAATGCAGTATTTTATTTTACATCAATGGTGTTTGGTTAGATGTAACTAGAAATACTGCATTTACTTTTTGCTTGTTTGGTTTGATGTAAAAGTTAGGATATAGTTACCATGTAAGTGGGGTGGTGAGATTACCCCATTATCTATTATTATTACTAACTAGTTTATACATAAAAATTACTTTTAACTAGAATAATTAATCTAATAAAATGTTTATTATTTAAAACATTAATACTTCTTCTTTGCTAAAATTTAATTTTCTCCATTAAACTTAAATAACAAATAGTATTTTTTATCTAACAAAATTAGATTTTATCTAACAAATAGTATTTTTTTACATCTTAATTTTCACAAACACTCACTTATCCAAATGCCTTGTAATTTCACTAACCAAACCATTCATCATTGATTTAAAAGACAGTGAAAAAATTGAGACCTAAAAATAACATCATTGTAATTGTCCAAACAACAACCGAAATTACAACATTGCAATTGTCCAAACAACAACCAAAATTACAACATTGCAATTGTCCATGCAAAAACCGAAATTACAACATCATCCCACTTGTCCAATTAAAATAAAATTCACCATTGTTCGATACATAACATCATAGTAAATGCGACAATACGAAATGACACGATAGTAACAATTCAAAGCGGTGTTATAAAACTCATGCTCTAATTTCGACCACCCCTCAATTGATCAATAAAATCATCCATCCAAATGCAACGAAGGGTATGAGATTTGTTCATAAACCCATTTGCTAAAGGAAGATTTTGAAGCAAATGGTCATATGCTCGTCCAAGATCATATTCGGTATAGCGATCACTCAAGCTCATGATCTCATCATATAATTGCTTACTAATAAATTGACTCTTATCGGCCTCCAATGCGTTAGCAATTCTTCCCAATTGATGCTCAACATTTTGCATGATTTCTTCATCCACCTTACGTTTTCCTCCTTTTTTTACCCTCCTTGGCCTTTGAAGTGGAGCTCGTTTGCGTGTCGTTAGTAGGTGGTTGACTTGGTGCAACATTGTCAAAATCATCGAATCCTTGTGTTTGGTTACCAAGATTGATTATTGGCAATGTTGGTGGTGCTTCCATTTGTGCGCCTATGCTTCTAGAGCTTTGAGAAGCCGTTTTCGCAAATGATCCCGTTGCTTGATCATTTCCACATACAATGGCCATCTCCTCATAGTATTGAATCGGCTTATTAATATAAATCTCCTCCCCGGGGTGCCACTACAAACATAAATATACATAAATAAATTAGAGTCAATGCACAAATATTACTAGAAATATTAACAATAAAATTCAACTAACTACTTGTATATATGTTCGGTATTCCTCCTCTCCCGTGATTATTTTTTTCCCCACATCATCCCATGACACACCACTTAAATCTTTGATCTTCTTAATTATTATCCACTTTTGCCTTACATACCTTAAACGATTGAGGACATGTGTGGCACTTACAACCAAGTTGAACCTTTCGCTTAACTTGGCTCTTAAACGGCATTGATAGCAACACTTTTAAACCCCTTATCGGATTTAAGGCCTAGAGTTGCTTGCTCAACCAAAGGAGTCAACATGAATGACGTCATAATAGCGGTCCATCGAAAATTAATTGGTGTTTTCCTTCCAACAGAGTCAAGGCTTTCTTGTGTTAGGTTTTGAGACTCCATCTACATAGCATAAAAAAATAGTTAGTGTCACTAATCACAACATCAACCAATAGATTAAAAAAATAAAAATAAAACAATGAAACATTAAAATACTAATAATACTAATAATAACAATACAAATGAGAGTGTCCTAATCATTTGTACAAACACAATTAATAGAATTTAAATATATAGTTACGAGACATCACACAAACACAAACAAAATTAAATCAAGTATGAAACATTTAAATAAGGAAAGCATCATGAAAACACATATTCATTGGAAAATATTTTAAGGCATCACACATATTCAACAACAACATACATCACTACACATCTACACAAATGCAAGGAAAATATTCAATATATTTATAGACGAACATAGACCAATAACAAGTCAAAGATCCCACAATGTCTTTCCTACAATCAAACAAACAAAATTACAATAGTCATAATGCTCAATAATACAAATACAACCCACACAAATTGTAGTTCTTAAAAAAACATAAGGTAGGAAGCTACTTTCAATTATTTCTCCATATGTCATTCTTGATTGTTTCTCGTATTGCACACCATTCTCTTACATCTTCACGGACTTGGGTTGCCGTTCTCACATCATGTACATTTGGATTTGGTTCCCAATCTTCAAGATTTGGTACATACATGTCATGACCGTTTTGCAAAATATAGTTATGAAGAATACAACACACAATGACAATTTCCACTTGTGTTTTATATAGAAAAAAAGGTCTAGATGTTAGAATTTTGAACCGGTTTTTCAAAGCTCCAAAGGCTCGTTCCAGAAGTGCATGAAGAGTGCCTATAATTAAACAATTCTACGTAGTTGATGGAGTCCGTGTACTAAACTCCTTGAGATGGTATCGAACACCACGATATGGCGATATAAAACCCGGGCGTGTGGAGTATCCCGCGTCTACAAGGTAATATTTGCCTATAACAAAAAAGACAAACTATTACATAATTGTATATTATTAAATATTTTAATGCCAATATCATAATATTATACCTTCAGACACTATTAGCCTATCTTCTCTCTCCAACGTATTCCGAAGGACAAGTGCATCGTGTGCTGAACCTTCCCAACCGGCTAGTACGTATGTAAATCTTAGTTTAAAATTGATTGCTGCTAATACATTTTGTGTTGGGTAAGGTTTTCTTCCACGAAAACGTGCTACAATATCATTTGGCACAGATGCTTGAATATGTGTACCATCAAGTGCTCCAATGCAATCCTAAAAATTAATGAAAAATTGTAAATACCGTTCATAAGATAAAAATTTGATTAATTTTACTTCTAAATTTATTAACTTAAAATATGGCATAAACCTTGGATCTTGCGAGATGATTGGAGAGGTGACTATGCTAGGTGGCTGGATTAACTCGCCTCGAAGTTCTCCAATCGCAAACAAAACATGATTGAAATAACGGCTAATTGTTTCTCCGGATCATAAAAAATTAAGTCCAACAACCCTGTTTCTCACATTATGGCCAACAATGTGAAGAAACATAGCCACTTGCTCTTCAACACTTACATGTAAAGTGTTGTATAGCAAACCTTTTGCCTTTAACAGATCACATAATCCAAAAAAAGGCGCTCTTCGCATTCTCAACATCGATATACTAGCTGCATCAGAACTATTTGTTATCCTTGAAATATAATTTGTGCGTTGCGCATCCCTATTGTAGTAAGGCTCCCAAGGCAAATTAATCCATCTCCTTCTATACCACATTAAGGCAAAAATAGTGGCAAACAAAGTGGACGCAACTGCAGCATACTCATCATCATAATTTGAATCCATCTATAAGTCAATTACAATAGTCAATTATACTAATTACAAGAAGAGAAAAAAAAAGAGAAAACTCATCAATATATGTAGTATATTTCATAAAAGAAAGTGACCAAACATGGTCTCAACTGGGAATCCATGAGAAGCCTGTGAGTTTGGCTTTTACTTTGCATTGCATTCATGTTTAATCAAATTTTATCATAATCATTTAATAATGTTTTTTAGTTAGTTATTTGATCAAACAATATTGAATTATATCTTGACCTGACTTTATTGTTTACTCAATTATCATTTTAAACAACAATGGTGTGGTTGCTCCAAGAACAAAAGACTTAAACCCACTGAGTTTACCCAATTAAACAAAGCCCACATAATAACAAAATTGCAATCATGACTTTTCAATCACAGTAAGAAAAATCAAACCACAAAAGCATGGAGAAAAGCATGGAGAAATTGAAAATTAATTCTGGCATTTGCACAAGAGACAGATAAGAAATCGACCATATCAGATGCTCCAAATGTTCGTAAAATTGCATTAGGTAATTATGCAAATCATAGTATCCTTAGTATTTTTAAATGCTAGAAATCGTGATATGATATTTTGTTCTAAAGTGGTGTTGAGTTATCCTGTATAGTTTGTATGCAATCTAATAGATTGATTTGGTGAATTTTGATGCACGATTATTTAATCTGCATTGAAATTATTCAGCAAAAAATGATTGTACATTCATTTGTGAATTTATGTCCTGCTTGAATGCATGTGGAAGTGTACACTTGTGAAACTATATCCTGCTTGAATGCATGTGGAATTGACTGATGTAGAGATCCTCACAACCACCAGTAAACATTTATCAATATCTGCCATGCTACATATCAATGCAGAGATGAAGGAGATATAACATCCCCAGCTTGGTATTTTTGAAGTTTTATCCCAATTTCAGAAAGCTATTTAGTTGTGGTTCAACATATAAAAGCTTGACAATGAAATATGTGGTCAATTTATTACAATCCAGTTTGGCTAAAGTTGGAAGCAAAGTTCCTTAATTTCTTGTGCTCACCATTCAAAAGACATAAGAAAAACCAGACAAACAACAAGAAAAAAACAGGGCCTCGTCAATCAATGCTAAGAAAAAAAAAACTACAAGAAAAAAACAGGGCCTCGTCAACAAGAAAAAAACAGGTAAGCAATGCTAAAAATCACCTCTTGCTGGTTGTTGCAGAGGTTCAAGGGCTGCTGCAATCACTGGAGATCTTCACTCAAGCTCGGCTCCAATCCGAGGTCCCAAGGTGAGAAGGGATGTAGGGCCTCGTCAGCGCTCGTCGTTGCCTCACGGGAGAGGGGAGAGGAGGAAAGACGGGGAAGAGCTCGGGTCCGATTCTCGGTTGGAAGCGAGTAGCCGTCAAGGAGGAAAAGGGGATTAGGGTTCGGGTGAGGAGGAGAACGAGAGAGGAGCGGTCACGAGAGAGAGAGAGAGAGAGAGAGAGAGAGAGAGAGAGAGAGAGAGAGAGAGAGAGTAATTTTAAGCCAAAAGTTTCCCTGCATTTCATAATACGCCCAAATCAGCCGTATTTTAAAATCATGCAAAACAACCCAAAATGTAAAAAGTTTTACTGCATAACTACCTTTTTACATCAAACCAAACACGCAAAAGTAAGTTTTACATGTAAAACTTTTTACAATACATCTAGTTACAGGTAACCAAACAGCCCCTTAAAGGGGACCCCTCATGCATGTAAAGGAGAAACAGTTTCTCAGTAGGAAACCATATTATCATCAAAAGGGAGACGACACACGGTACATTAATAACACTCATGCTAAAGGAAACATGTCCCCACATTTGTTTTCTCCCCCTTGGAACTCGTATCTGAACCAGAGATTGACCTTACTGAGTCGTAGAATTCTCTGTTCACTAGCGTAGAGAAGCAGATGAATGGTCCCATCACCATACCGCCATCATCACAGTTGTTTATATCAAATAAAATATATATATATATATATATATATATATATATATATATATATATATATATATATATATAATGATAAAATAAAAAAAATAAAATATATATACCCGAGAAAACATATCTAGAAGCAATCTCAAATCCCAAGATAGCTTGAGAACATATCTCGAGGCAATCCAAAATTCCAAGATGCCCGAGAACGCATATACCGAGGCGATTTTAAATTTCAAGGTGGCTCGAACACATATCTCGAGGCGATCCTAAATTTCATAATAGCCCGAGAACAGATCTCGAGGCAATTAAAAAATATAAGTACATAAAAAATAAAATAATGCAAATCCCAAGACAGGAACACTAATCCCGAGGCGAATAAAAAAAATCAAATTAATTTAAAATTTAAGTTTGATCTTATCTCTAAGTTTTAGGTATTAAAAGAGGAGAAATTTGATCTTATACAAACCAACCGAGTCAATCTAAAAAAAATAAAATAAATAAAAAAAATAAAAAAATAAAAAAGAGAGAAGAGATAAGTAAAACAAAATTAATAAATATTCCAATTTGATCATCTTGGCTGTGCTTGAGGAATTAATTTAAATTTTAAGATTTGGGCTTATCTAGACTAATTAAAATCTTAAAATAAATTTTGATGGTTGTGAGGTTACAAAGGTAATGTTAGGGATAAATTTCAAATTTAATAATAATAAAAAATTAACTTCATTGTGCCTATGGTTTCAAGGTTAATTAAATAAAATTATTTTTGACCTTATTATATGGCGAGGTTAATTTAAATCTTAAAAGAAGAGATTTGACTTCATCATACCCGAAGTTTGAGGTTAATTTAAATAAAAAAGTATTTAAATCTCATCTGAACTTACGGTTGTGAGTTTAATATTTTTTTTTAAAAAAATAGGATTTAATCTTATCTTATCTATGGTTGTGATTTTTTTTTTTTAAAAAGGGATTTTTCTTCTTTGTGAATAAAAGTGGGAGAAAAGGCAAAAAAGGGGATTGAGAGAAAAGATCTGGTGGAAAGTTTTATTGAAGGCGCCGAGCCGCTGCCCTCAAAACACAAAGAAGAAGACCATGAACACCACCCCATGCGCGGAGGTGTTCATGAAGTCCCAAGTCGCCACCGATGTCTCACTAGCTAAAGAAGAAGACCATGAACACCACCCCATGCCTGGAGGTGTTCACGGAGTCGCAAGTCACCGACAATGCCTCGTTGCCCATAGAAGAAGACCATGAACACCACCCCATGCGTGGAGGTGTTCATAGAGTCGCAAGTCACCACCAATACCTCGCTGCCCATAGAAGAAGACCATGAACACCACCCCATGCGTGGAGGTGTTTACGGAGTCGCAAGTCACCGACAATGCGTCGCTGCCCATAAAAGAAGACCATGAATACCACCCCATGTGTCACGCCCCGACCCGGTTCCCGGGACCTCGAGCACGTGCACAGACCGACCGTATCCAAGTGGAGACAGGCCCTGCTCGGATACAAGGCCTAAGTAAATCAGAAATAGATAACAAAATATCAAAATAACTCAAATTTTATTAATCAGACTTACAATGGAATTAAAACATAATTTATACACCCTACAATAACCAGGCCCTACAGGGGTCCTACAAGTCAAAACTAGTTGGGATCTTCCAACTTCGGCAAGCTATATCCTAACCCCTCATCTCTAAATAGCGAATATATCCTTTAGGACTTGTAATAAAAAGAAAGCAAATAGGGTTAGCTTCCGGAAGGAAATCTCAGTAAGTTCCCCGTAGGGATCACAACGAAGTCAAAACCAATTAAAGCATATCATAATTCAACAGTCAACAAGTCAAACAACTTAGGGGCCATGCCCCTCAAGACAAGCAAAAGGTCTAGGAGACTAGGAAAGAAGAAACTCCTAGATTAAACAACATGTACGAGGCTCAACAAGCTTCTCCGTCAATTGACTCGGCCGCATTTGGAATCAACCTTTGGCCTTCGCACGAAGCTTCCATTATGGGGCCAAGATATCGCCCCACCGACATGTAAAAGTTGGACCGCTAGGTATCCTCCCACTTCGCATGGAAATCCATCGTAATCCGTGGTGTCCTCAAACTCGAAGCGCCCACATACGAAAGCAAAATTTGCTCCATCAACCAAAGCAATAATGAATCTATTTGGTGCACACCTGCTTGGCCAGCACATAAGACTATGTGTCTGTAAAATCCATGATTTTAGTTTTAAATAAAGGGATTAATATTTTTCCTGAATTTAATAGTAATTTTCGAATTTTGCCAACAAGGGCATTTTGGGAATTTATAATTAAAACCCGAGGGCATTTTGGTAAATGGAACCAAGGGAGATTCGAAAATATAAATAAAATTATTATATAATTTTATTTATTCTGATTGATGAAGATTTAATTAAATTTGGAAATACATGATTTAATTAAATTGGAAAGCTCATGAAAAATCATGTAGAAAACTTAGAAGGAAAGGGGGAGAAAATTGATTAAATCTATTAAAGGGAATGCCCTAAGTTTAGTAAGCATGGGATTTAATCAAGAGAAACCAAATCAAATTTAAATTCAAATGAATTTAAATTTTAGAAATTATTAATTAATAATTTTAAGTTTTATTTGGCTGCCAAGGACCTATTAGAAATTTTATAAGATTGCAAGGACTATGAGATAAGAGTTGTTGTCTCTGACGAGGGACCTGGATGTAAAATAAAAAGTAACGAGGATTAAAAGGGAATTATGTTTCCTCTCACAGTCCAAGGACCCAATTATAATTTTTGGGAGTTTGGGGTCTTCTGTGCAAAAGACCAGAGAAAAGCATTTATAAAAGGAACGAACGGCCAGGATCTGACGATCCGTGTTGATCCGATCGCGAGGTGCAAATCCAACCATTCAAATTCCTCGTCAGGGATAACGGTACTCACGCACTCACCGTGCGGTCCGATTCCCAGCCGTTTGATTGGATGATGAAATGCAATCTCGAGGCAAACCATCGTCTCCTTCCTCCCGCCAGCAACCGCGCGCCAGAGTTGCCAAACCGGGATGCGTTGATTGGAGACGAAAAAGGAAAGCATGGGGGGGGGATTTTTGGCGTGCAATCTCCCTCACCAGCATGCAAGATCTCGCAGAAGCCCTCCTCGTACCCTATAAATGGGACGGGCCGAAAGTCTCGAAGGCTTACAAGACCACCGCTGCCCCTCCATCGCACAAGTAAGAGAGATAGTGGCAGAGAGGGAAGTCACCAAGGCCGCGACGAGCTTCCACTGTGTTCCGAGAGGTGGTGGACGAAGGCACGCAAAGGACAACGACGACCAACCTTGTCGTCTCCGGTGAGTACAACCTCTCTCTGTCTTTATTTCCGGCGAGCATGCATGTTAGGTCTGCTAGCTAGGATGATGAACGCCGAGAGGGAGAGCAACCAGAGTCCCTTGCTGGACGAGTTGCAGGACGGCAAGACGGGAGACCGGCCGTGAGCGGCCAGGTTCCGGCAGGGGAGGGGGAGGTCCGTGTTTTCTCCTCTCCAGCATCCAGCGGTTAGTGAGGCAGTCGGTGGGAGACCCACTGCGACCAGCACCGCATAGAATACTGGACCCGGTGGAAAGCAACGCCTTCTCCTCCGTCAACGTCCCGCCTGTGAAGAAGGAGATAAAAGAGAGAGAGAGAGAATGGTAGTTAGTTAGTTAATTAAGCTAATTAACTGTTAGAGCTTGGTTTAATTAATTGTTGATTAATTATTAATCAAGCATTAATCGGATTGAATTAATTAGTACCTAAATGATTAGCAAGTTAATTGGAGGTTAATTAACTTGAATAATTATTTAATGGTTGATTAGTTAAATAACTAAATGGTTAGTTGATGGATTAATTAAAGTGTTAGTTTATTTAACTGTTAACTAATTAGATGGTATTTCAATTAATTGGTTAAATTGATTGATAATCATGTGATTAGTTAGTTAACTAATTAGAGATTGGTTAATTTGGAAAATTAATTAAAAATGGTTAATTAGTTGAATAACTAATTGGGTAATTAGTTGTTAACTAATTGTTGTGATTAACTAGATTTTCTTGTTGATTAATGGACCGAATTAATTAAAAAGGGGGTAGTTAGAGATTAATTATTATTTAAATCGGTCAACTAACTGATTAGTCATTTGATAATTAAATCGTGAGATTTCACTAATTAATTGGTTTAATTAGTGACTAATTGGTTAGTAAATTAATTGAAGATTAATTAATTTTGAATAATTAATTAATAAGTTGGGTGGGCCAACTAGTTAAAGAAGATTGAGTCCAACCAATCTAAGGTCGGGTCCGGATCTAGTATGTTGGTTTATGGAGGACCATTGGGAGATTAATTAATTAGTTAAGTTATTAACTAATTAAGGGACCAGTTTAAAAATCAATTAGCAGATTAATTAAATTGGTTAATTAATTAAATGGCTAATTGAGTTAATTGAGGAGATGAAATGAAGAGGAAACGCGAGGGAAAGTTTGCAAGTCGGACTCAGGCCCATTAGAGCATGCATAGTAGATGCAACATTCTTAGACGAGTATCTTATTGAGATAAGATTTTTATTTATCAGATTCGACTTGGATGCCGTAGAAGTCCTGTGGAGCAATGAGGCTTCATGCATTTTAGGTAAGTACTTCGGCCTAGCACCTTTACTCTTTGATGAGTATTTCTTGATCTTGTTATTGCATGTTGAGCATGCCTTGTTCCTCCCTTCGGGGAATTTATTTTTATGTCTTTGTTGTGACATATTGTGTTCATACATGTTTCCATGAATTTTGTTGAAATCCATATATAGCATGTATGATTGTTTTGGGATGTTGGGATCCCTACTTGTACTGTTCTTCGTCCCGGATCAGTGGAGCAGGTGAGCTCCAGATTTTGCGAGAGCGTTGGGGATGGGACACCCTGACGTTCCGGCATTCCTAGCCAGAGGGAGAGTGTTCTGGATGTCCTTGCCAGTCAGTGGGGTCGATCACTGACCATGTCGACATGAGAGACAGGTGGCGCTACTGGCCATACCTAATTCGAGGGTCAGAGCGACCGGATGGTCGTTTTCTCAGCAGGTTCGCTGATGGTACTGACCGGGGGAGACGATTGAGAAGCTTCCATTGGAACTCTTAGCTAGGAGTCACGATCTTGTTATTTTATTGTGATAGACTCCTAGGGCTTGTTTTGAGGGGCGTGCCCCGAGTTTGCTTTTGATATTCATGTCTTTTGATATCATATTTTCTTGAACCCCGCAGGGGTACTTACTGAGCTTTCCATTCGAAAGCTCATGCACTTGTTTTCTCCTGATTCACGCATCCCGGAGGCGTAGGGACACTAGTACGCCAGGAGCTGAGCCATTGTGGTCTGACTTGCAGAGGTCCGAGGACCTTGTCTATCTTTTGTTTTGAGTGAGATGTTATGTTTTATAGGTCCCCTTAGGGCCTGATATTTGTAGGGTACACAGACCCTTGTTATTTATTTCCGCTAAACTCGCTTTTATTTTGAATAAATTAAGTTGTTATTTCAGACATCCGCTTACATACACTTAGGCCTCAGGATCGGGGCCGGGCCTCTACCGGCATTACGGCCGGTCTGGTACATCGCGCCCGAAGGTCCCGGATCGGGCCTGGGGCGCTATGCATTAAGGTGGTATCGAGCACGCAGATAATGGACACCCTAGTTGCCCTAGTGACTTAGTTAAATAAATAGCCGAACCGGAAAGGCCGGGTTGGGTAGTGACATTTTGGACGAGCTAGACCGACATTCTTCCCTTTGAATCGCAGAGGAAGCGTAATGTTGGGACGAGGATATCGTGGACCTAGATACTTGACGTGCGGCATGCGATGCGAGGAAGTGGAGTCCGCGTGAGGGAGAACACTCCACCGCCTCGGCTGAGGATGCCGCGAGTGTGCTAGCCGAAGTTGAGGGTGGCCGGCTGCAGCGACTATCATCCGCATCGGTAGGGATCGAGGCCGCGGTAGAGACACTACTCGATTGGCGAGAGGAGAGAGGGCGTAGGGTTCACATTTGTGTGGGCAACGCTTCGGGATTATCAGGAGTCTTGACCCCCTACGGTGCTAGGAGGAGGAGGATTTGACCACACGCGGGACCGGTGATAGGGAGGGTGTACGACACGGGAGGGGGGACCACTGGTGGACTACACCCCACTGTCTCCGGACAGGGTGGTCCCTGGCCACCTACACCCCAATCGCCTCCGGATAGGGCACCGGTTACCTACACTCCGTTGTCACCAGATAGAGAGGATTGAGTTATTTCTTAGATTCTTTGTCACTAGGATGAATAAAGTGTTGTTTCGCAGACTATCTAGTTGTATGGACTATGATTATCTTTTATGAGTTTATTGGAATAATAAAAGATCGTTATTAATTGCTTTCCAGTTATGTGTGTTTTTAAGCTAACCCTACAGGTGGTTTGGCAATAAGCAGGATGAGTGGAAGAGGAGGAACGGGACGACCTCGAGGACGGCCTCGCATCGCACCGGCGCCTGAGCCCCCGGTGGGAGAGGTACCCCCACCGCCAGAGGCTATGGAGATTGGGCAGGAGCAGCCTGCTCAATCCGGGACTGCAGGGCCGCAAGTTGCGGGCCAGAATGTGAGGGAGGAAGTACCCCCTGTTGCAGTGGTTGACCTCATGCGTGAGATGATGGGGTACATCCAAGAGCAAAGACAGCAACACCAAGCACCGCCCCCTCCACCTGCCACACCTGCTGCCGGCCGAGGATTAATTGCTGAGATCAAAAGGCCATCACCACAACCTTTTGATGGGACCGCAGATCCACAAAGGCGCCGAAGTTATGGATTAGAGAACTGGAAAGGACATTTGACATGTACCAAGCCGATGATGAGGATAGAGTTAGAACGTACCGCATATCCGATGCGCGAGGTCTGAGGGTAAGACCGGTACCTTGGTGAGGTACGCTCGAGAGCAGTGTCTTGGATTCAGGACTTGGGAGGAGTTCAGAAGGCGTTCTTTGCCAAGTATTTCTCGAGGAAGACCGCTCTTGATGGCTCAAGAATTTAACAATCCGGGTCCAAGGTGGTTTGACCGTGGAGCAATATATGAGATCGAAGTTCGATAGGATCGCCCGATTCCTTCACGATATGGTGCCTCTTGAAGAAAGCAAAGTAAGAAAATTTGAGATGGGGCCGAGGCCTTCTAATCAAGAAAATAGTATCCAAATACTTGTGCACTACCTATGCCGACATTCCGGTGACCCGTGCCAAATATATTGATGATCCCGCTTGACCGATCCTCACCAACAAAGAAAGACAAGAAAGATAAAAGCCTGTAACAAGATGGGCGAGGGCGGTCTTACGGGAAGAGCACAGACACAAGAAGACAAACCATGTGTCCCAAATTCCTTTACAAATAAGCCTACAGTGGATCGGGAGCCTCATGCGGAGGCAAGGGCGGTTGGACCAAAGGGCCGCACAAGTTGAAGTGTTTTGAATGTGAGGGCAACCACAAGCAGCCCCAAATTGGCCAAGACTTACCGGAGGTTGTTTACATGCTACGGTCCGGATCACAGAAAGCACATGGTCCCACAACGCCTCTTTGATGTAACACGGGGAGGCTCCCGGGGGCCTCAATAAATATATGGAGCCTCCAAAGCACCATCCGGCTCCACGCCTACGTGGAGGAGATAAGAAGGGGAAGACGGTAGCAGGCCAGCCTTCCACTTCTACCCAGCCAGTAGCACAGCAGAGGCCCACGACTCATGGACGAGTCTACCACCTGACCACTGAGGAGGCTCAGACTTCAGCGAACGTCGTTGCAGGTACGATCGCTGTTAGTTCTTTTTATGCATGCACATTGTTTGACCCGGGTGCCACGCATTCTTTTGTTTCTGCTTTGTTTGCACGGAGACACTCCTTACCCACCTGTAGAGAGCTGCCAGATATGCCGAGCGTGGACACGCCCGATTGGAGCTGCGAGGATGTTGAACAAGATGGCGCCGGCATGTCCTGTGATGATAGAGGGGCGGGTGTTACCTGCCAATCTTCATGTGATGGACCTGAGGGATTACGATGTAATCCTAGGTATGGATTGGCTCTCTTACGTACGCGATGGTTGATTGTCGAGAAGAGAGTGTACTCGTGATGCCGTGACGTGGAGTTCACCTTCTATACGTGGCGGCCGGGGCTCGTTGGTTCGTGAGATCTCAGCTCTCCAAGCTCGGAGGTTGCTAGATGGTGGTTGTGTCGGATATTTGGCCTCGATCTTGGAGGTCAAGAAGGACGATGGACCCGCGGTAGCAGATGTGCCTGTGGTGAATGAGTTTGCCGACGTGTTCCCTGAGGAGTTACCTGGACTACCCCCGGAACGAGAGCTGGAGTTCTCTATTGATTTGATTCCGAGCGACTCAGCTTCCGTGGCCCCATCTGAGGATGGCGCCAGCGGAGCTGAAGGAACTGAAAGTGCAACTAGAGGAGTTGCTAGAGAAAGGGTTCATACGGCCCAGCATGTCACCTTGGGGCGCACCAGTGTTGTTTGTAAAGAAGAAAGACGGGTCAATGAGGCTGTGCATTGACTACAGAGAGCTGAACAAGGTGACAGTAAAGAACAAGTACCCCCTACCGAGGATCGACGATCTTTTGGACCAGTTACAGGGAGCTCAAGTGTTCTCAAAGATTGACTTGAGATCCGGCTATCATCAGGTACGGATCAAGGAACAGGACATTCCAAAGAGTGCCTTTCGGACAAGATATGGACACTACGAGTTTCTGGTTATGCCTTTTGGACTCACAAATGCTCCGGCGGTATTCATGGACACAATGAACCGGGTCTTCAGGCAGTATTTGGACCGGTTCGTGGTGGTCTTCATTGATGACATTCTGATCTATTCGAAAGCGATGCCGACAAAGAACACATGGAGCACTTGAGAGTCGTGTTAGAGACTCACGAGACAAAGATCGGTTGTATGCCAAGTTCTCCAAGTGTGAGTTACAGTTGAAACGGTGTGGCTTTCTTGGGGCACGTGATCAGTGGAGCTGGAGTCTCGGTGGACCCCAAGAAAATAGAAGCAGTCGTCGATTGGAAGAGGCCGACCACCGTCAGGGAAATTCGGAGTTTCTTGGGTCTAGCAGGCTACTACCGGAGATTTGTTGAGGGATTCTCTCGTCTAGCAGCACCTATGACGAAGTTGACAAGGAAAGGCACCAAGTTTACATGGACAGAGTCATGTGAGAAGAGCTTCCAGGAACTGAAGAGGAGATTGGTGTCAGCACCAATCTTGGCCTTACCACAGAGTGGGCAGGGGTACACCGTATATAGTGATGCTTGCAAGGCGGCTGGGGTGTGTCTTGATGCAGGATGGGAGAGTCATAGCCTATGCTTCCCGCCAATTGAAGCCTTACGAGGAGAACTACCCCACACATGACCTAGAGCCGGCGTGATGCGTCTTTGCTTTGAAGATCCGGCGACACTTCCTCTATGGAGTACCTTGTGAGATATACACGGATCACAAGAGCCTCAAATACATCTTTACCCGGAAAGGCCCGAACATAAGACAACGGCGATGGTTGGAGCCGATCAAAGATTACGACTTGAGTGTTCATTACCACCCGGCAAGGCTAACGTGGTGGCGGATGCCTTGAGTAGAAAGTCCAACTATGAATTGTCGCTGCATTGCTCACAGCGTTCTCGAGAGGCCCTTGTTGGAGGAGATGAGGAGGGTGGAGTTGGAGATCATTCCGCCAGGGGATGGAGGTTTCTTTGGCGGCTTGCACATATACGACCTTCAAGATTGGGGAGGATTACAGATGCTCGTGAGGCAAGATAAAGATTTTGAGGAGATCAGGAGTCAGATTGGGCAGGGAGAGCCGACACGGTTCAGAGTGCATGAGGATGGAACTCTCAGGTTTGATAACAGGATTTGTGTGCCCAAAGGTTCCCGAGCCGAGGAATGAGATTCTTGAGGAAGCCCACTACTGGGCTATGCGATTCATCCGGTGGAACCAAGATGTACTGAGAGGATTGAAGGACCACTTTTGGTGGAAGGGCATGAAACGGGATGTCGGCCGAAGTTTGTAGCCGGATGCGCCACTTGTCGGCTAGTGAAGAAGCGGAACATCGAGGAAGCCGGTACGGGACATTACAGCCGTTGCCTATTCCGGAGTGGAAATGGGAGCATATCAACATGGACTTTGTGACGGGACTACCGAGTACTCAGAGGGGGAAGGAGTCAATTTGGGTCATTATGGACAGATTGACCAAGTCGGCTCACTTTATACCTCACGAGGGCCGGGTGCGTCATTGGAACAACCGCTCGGATTTATATTGATGAGGTGGTGAGAGACTTCATGGGGTACCGGTGACATTACCTCGATCGAGACACCGAGGTTAGATCTCGGGATTCCGGGAGGTTTTGCATGAGGCTTTGGGTACTGCGTCGGCATTTAGTACGGCTTTCCACCCTGAGACGGATGGTGATCCGAGAGGACCATCCAGGTATTGGAGGACATGCTGAGGGCATGTGCCTTGGATTTCACAGGATCGTGGGATGAGCGTCTGAGTTTGGTGGAGTTCGCCTACAACAACAGTTACCAGGCGAGCATTCAGATGGCTCCATATGAGGCGCTTTATGGGAGAAAGTGCCGGACTCCGATCTGTTGGGGTGATGTGGGTGAGAGGAAGCTCATGGCTGAGAAGACAGTAAAGCAACCAGACTTCATCCGTCAGACAGAGGAGCAAGTCCGGATGATCAGGGAGAGATTGAAGGTGGCCCAAAGCCGACAGAAGAGCTATGCAGACCTGAAGCGTACTGATCTTGAGTTTCAGGTTGGCGATGCGGTATTCCTGAAGGTGTCGCCTATGAAGGGTGTGGTGAGATTCGGAAGGCGTGGAAAGCTTGCTCCGCGCTATATCGGACCCTTCGAGATTCTTGAGAAGATAGGAACTGTGGCCTACAGGTTGGCTCTACCTCCGAACCTATCCCAGGTTCATGACGTGTTCCACATTTCTATGTTGAAGAAATGTATTCGGGACCCGTCCCGAGTGATTCCAGAGGTACCTGTGGAGGTGCAGGAGGACATGTCATATGAGGAACGGTAGGTAGAGCTCTTAGAGACCGCCAGGAGCGACAGTTGAGAAACCGAGCCATTCCATTTGTGAAAGTGAAGTGGAATCATCACTCCGCCAAGGAAGCCACGTGGGAACGCGAAGAGGATATGAAGAAGCGTTACCCAGAGTTATTCGTCTCGGGATGAGGTTTAGAGGCTCTATTTTAAATTTCGAGGACGAAATTTTTTGTAAGGAGGGGAGATTGTAAAATCCATGATTTTAGTTTTAAATAAAGGGATTAATATTTTTCCTGAATTTAATAGTAATTTTCGAATTTTGCCAACAAGGGCATTTTGGGAATTTATAATTAAAACCCGAGGGCATTTTGGTAAATGGAACCAAGGGAGATTCGAAAATATAAATAAAATTATTATATAATTTTATTTATTCTGATTGATGAAGATTTAATTAAATTTGGAAATACATGATTTAATTAAATTGGAAAGCTCATGAAAAATCATGTTAGAAAACTTAGAAGGAAAGGGGGAGAAAATTGATTAAATCTATTAAAGGGAATGCCCTAAGTTTAGTAAGCATGGGATTTAATCAAGAGAAACCAAATCAAATTTAAATTCAAATGAATTTAAATTTTAGAAATTATTAATTAATAATTTTAAGTTTTATTTGGCTGCCAAGGACCTATTAGAAATTTTATAAGATTGCAAGGACTATGAGATAAGAGTTGTTGTCTCTGACGAGGGACCTGGATGTAAAATAAAAAGTAACGAGGATTAAAAGGGAATTATGTTTCCTCTCACAGTCCAAGGACCCAATTATAATTTTTGGGAGTTTGGGGTCTTCTGTGCAAAAGACGGAGAAAAGCATTTACTCTAAAAGGAGCGAGCGGCCGGGGATCGGCCGATCCGTGTTGATCCGATCGCGAGGTGCAAATCCAACCATTCAAATTCCTCGTCAGGGATAACGGTACTCACGCACTCACCGTGCGGTCCGATTCCCAGCCGTTTGATTGGATGATGAAATGCAATCTCGAGGCAAACCATCGTCTCCTTCCTCCCGCCAGCAACCGCGCGCCAGAGTTGCCAAACCGGGATGCGTTGATTGGAGACGAAAAAGGAAAGCATGGGGGGGGGATTTTTGGCGTGCAATCTCCCTCACCAGCATGCAAGATCTCGCAGAAGCCCTCCTCGTACCCTATAAAAGGGACGGGGGCTGAGCTCCGAAGGCTTACAGCACCACCGCGTCCTCCACCGCGCTGCAAGAGAGATAGTGGCAGAGAGGGAAGTCACCAAGGCCGCGACGAGCTTCCACTGTGTTCCGAGAGGTGGTGGACGAAGGCACGCAAAGGACAACGACGACCAACCTTGTCGTCTCCGGTGAGTACAACCTCTCTCTGTCTTTATTTCCGGCGAGCATGCATGTTAGGTTACGCTTAGCTAGGATGATGAACAGCCGAGAGGGAGAGCAACCAGAGTCCCTTCTTTGGGACGAAGTTCTGCGGGACGGCAAGAAGACGGGGAGGCCGTGAAGTGAGCGGCAGGAGTTCCCGGCAGGGGAGGGGGGGGTCCGTGTTTTCTCCTCTCTAGACGACACTACCGGTGTCGGAGACGGTGGTGGGAGACCATCGGCGGTAAAGCCGTGCCGGGAATCGCTGCGAGTGGCCAGAACGCGCCTACTCCCCCGTCAACGCCCCGCCTGTGAAGAAGGAGATAAGAGAGAGAGAGAGAGAATGGTAGTTAGTTAGTTAATTAAGCTAATTAACTGTTAGAGCTTGGTTTAATTAATTGTTGATTAATTATTAATCAAGCATTAATCGGATTGAATTAATTAGTACCTAAATGATTAGCAAGTTAATTGGAGGTTAATTAACTTGAATAATTATTTAATGGTTGATTAGTTAAATAACTAAATGGTTAGTTGATGGATTAATTAAAGTGTTAGTTTATTTAACTGTTAACTAATTAGATGGTATTTCAATTAATTGGTTAAATTGATTGATAATCATGTGATTAGTTAGTTAACTAATTAGAGATTGGTTAATTTGGAAAATTAATTAAAAATGGTTAATTAGTTGAATAACTAATTGGGTAATTAGTTGTTAACTAATTGTTGTGATTAACTAGATTTTCTTGTTGATTAATGGACCGAATTAATTAAAAAGGGGGTAGTTAGAGATTAATTATTATTTAAATCGGTCAACTAACTGATTAGTCATTTGATAATTAAATCGTGAGATTTCACTAATTAATTGGTTTAATTAGTGACTAATTGGTTAGTAAATTAATTGAAGATTAATTAATTTTGAATAATTAATTAATAAGTTGGGTGGGCCAACTAGTTAAAGAAGATTGAGTCCAACCAATCTAAGGTCGGGTCCGGATCTAGTATGTTGGTTTATGGAGGACCATTGGGAGATTAATTAATTAGTTAAGTTATTAACTAATTAAGGGACCAGTTTAAAAATCAATTAGCAGATTAATTAAATTGGTTAATTAATTAAATGGCTAATTGAGTTAATTGAGGAGATGAAATGAAGAGGAAACGCGAGGGAAAGTTTGCAAGTCGGACTCAGGCCCATTAGAGCATGCATAGTAGATGCAATATTCTTAGACGAGTATCTTATTGAGATAAGATTTTTATTTATCAGATTCTGACTTGGATGCGCCGAGAAGTCCCGTGGAGCACGAGGCTTTGCGATTTTAGGTAAGTACCTCGGCCTAGCACCTTTACTCTTTGATGAGTATTTCTTGATCTTGTTATTGCATGTTGAGCATGCCTTGTTCCTCCCTTCGGGGAATTTATTTTTATGTCTTTGTTGTGACATATTGTGTTCATACATGTTTCCATGAATTTTGTTGAAATCCATATATAGCATGTATGATTGTTTTGGGATGTTGGGATCCCTACTTGTACTGTTCTTCGTCCCGGATCAGTGGAGCAGGTGAGCTCCAGATTTTGCGAGAGCGTTGGGGATGGGACACCCTGACGTTCCGGCACTCCTAGCCAGAGGGAGAGTGTTCTGGATGTCCTTGCCAGTCAGTGGGGTCGATCACTGACCATGTCGACATGAGAGACAGGTGGCGCTACCGGCCATACTCACCCGAGGGCGTAGCTTAATCTGGATGAGTCGCTTTCTCGCCAGGCCCGTGATGGTACTGACCGGGGGAGACGATTGAGAAGCTTCCATTGGAACTCTTAGCTAGGAGTCACGATCTTGTTATTTTATTGTGATAGACTCCTAGGGCTTGTTTTGAGGGGCGTGCCCCGAGTTTGCTTTTGATATTCATGTCTTTTGATATCATATTTTCTTGAACCCCGCAGGGGTACTTACTGAGCTTTCCATTCGAAAGCTCATGCACTTGTTTTCTCACATTTACGCATAATCGAGGCGAGGGACACTAGTACGCAGGAGTGAGCGATCGTGGGTGGTGGGTGACTTGAGAGGTCAGAGGAACTTGTCTATCTTTTGTTTTGAGTGAGATGTTATGTTTTATAGGTCCCCTTAGGGCCTGATATTTGTAGGGTACCTGAACCCTTGTTATTTATTTCCGCTAAACTCTGTTTATTTTGAATAAATTAAGTTGTTATTTTGCATTATCTGCTTACACACTTAGGCCTTGTATCAGGGTGGGGCGTCTCTACTTTCGGCTACGGCCGGTCAAGACATCGCGTGCAGAGGTCCGGGATGGGTCGGGCGTTCTGATGTCCATGATCAAATGTCGGTCACAGGGCGGAGTGCCCAACGAATAAACCAAACAACAGGTGATGAAATAAAATTCAAGCACATCAACCACGCACATACAAAGAAGGAGAGCAAATAACAGGTATGTGCATGTATTCCAATAAATAGAGGCAACAGATATGCTAAAAGAAATAGCAACAACATAACCAAGAAACCCGATGACGGGTGGAAAACTAGGCAGAGGTAACTTACCTGTGTTTGCAATATCAGAAATCCTTTCCTGACCCTTACTCCTGATAAGTCTCTATGTCGGTATCTGGCAGCAAAACCTTAATTTAATAACGACATTGTTTTAAAATTTCTAATAAAACATGCATGATGACTTAATTTGGCCCAAGTCCGACTTATGGGCCTTCCCGTGTACTCTATGTCATTTTCCTTCTATTTTCTAAGCTTCTGCCCCTATAATAATAGAAGTTTCACTCCAAAAGAGTTAACTAGTATAGTGGTTAAGGCCCACCAAGCCCAAGTGGAAGGTCCTTAGTTCAATCCCCCTTCTCTACCCCTTTTTGCAGATTTTTGTTTTGATAAGCCTGGTTCTAACATGTTTGGACTCAAACTCTTAATAACTGGTGCACCCGACTTAATTGATCAAGCCCAAAACCCATCAAAGAACAGACACAACTTATTAAACAATTTTGACTAGGCCCAAATTGAAATCTTGATCGAACCCAACCCAGTTATTTCTCTAAATTGGTTTGCTTTTAAACTTGGTCCGACTCAAGCCAATCTCTTAATTGACTAGGCTGGGTTAACCAAACCCAACTCAAACTCACAAATTAAATCCAATTAATTTACAAATCTTAACTCAGATATAAATCGGTTTAGACCCAAATCAATTAGCTTTTTTAAAATCAGACTTGACCCAACTGACTTGGCTCAATCTCAAACCCGATTGGACCTAACCGTCTTGAAACCGGTTCAAACCGAAATGACTTGATTCACCCAAATCATCTATGTTATGTTTAAATCGAATCACTTTCTTTTTAAACTATACCAGACTCAATCACTTGATCAACCTGATTTAAACTAAAATAGAATTCCTGTTTATCAACTCCGTCCAGATTGGCCCGCCGGACATGAGGAAGACGCGGTGGTTGCCGGAGATGTGCGGGTGGCTAGGACTATCTCTGCCCCCAGACTCACGTCGGCCGGTGATAGTCTGCACACCGTGAGTTTCCCCTGGCAGCGGCAGGGTCGAGCTCCTTCTCTCCTCATCGAGGTCCCTCCCGGCCGGATTCCATCCCTAACCGGTGATCAGCTCCGCGACCGTAGATGGATGGAAGGGCCCCCCAGATGCGCTCTTACTCTCTTTCTCTCTCTCTCTTTCCTGATACTATCCCTTCTCCTCATGCAGGCATACACAGTAACTAACAAACACTGACGGAGAAGGAGACTCACCGATGATTGCCGCTCGTCGAGCTTTCTCTGGTGGAGTTCCACTTCTGTGACCTCTGTCGTCTAGCGAACACTCTTTGGCCTACGACGGTCTGTCGGCGCTCCTTTCCTTCTCCTCTCTGTCTCTTTGTCTCCCCACACTGGTGGCGGCGACGTTGGTTTCCAGATGATCACAGTAGGGGTTCTAAGACTCCTCCCTATTTATAGAATTCGTGGGGAGTTTCTAGATGATCTACTCCTGCTCGGATAAGCTTTATCCGCTCATTTAAATTTCTTTTTAATAGTTTTCAGGAACGGATAATCTGCGCTGGCGCAGACATGGCGCGACGCTACCGGAGAAGAATGCCGCCGTGCCTCAAGTCGATTTCCCATCGAGTGGAGCGGCTTAGATTGGTGGTATGGTGATGAATGGCTAGATCATATCTTTCGCCTCCGGATCCGGACTCTCACGAGATGAACGGATGAACTAGAGTATAGATGGACGGTCGAGATTAGTTTTCTTGCATCAAACTTAAACTAGATCTGAGATGGACGTCCCGGATCATCTCTCATCATTTACTAGATGGATGGCCAAGATTAAAACCCATGCGTTGAACTTACTCACGATCTGTAGATTATTTAATCATGGCCGTCCATTCCTTTTGAATACTCTTTCTACATGGTTCTCACGTAATATTGCAATTAGGTCCTTTCTTTCTGTTTAGTTTTCATGCAAGTCCCTTGGCTAAGAGAGAGATATGAAATTCTCGTTAGGTCCCTGACTCTTCTAATTTTGCAACTAGGTCCGTGGTCCAAAGAGGGACACATTATCCTTCAGTCCCTAATTTTTGCAAAAATTATTATTAGATCCTTAATGATCCCAATTAACCCTAATTAGGGTATTTTTCATTTTAATCTCTCTTTCCACAATCAACCATAAAATTTCCTTTTTTGATAAACTTCTCAAATTAGAAAGTTAATTGAAAAGATCAACAAATCTCTATTCAAATAAAAATTTAATTACATCTTATCTTAAGGACTTTTATTAGCCAATGTACCAAAGTAATAAACTAATTAAACACCAATGTAAACACATTTATTCTCAAATAAAATAAAACCCTAAAAAATCATGGACCCTACACTATGCGTGGAGGTATTCATGGAGTCGCAAGTCACTGCCAATACCTCGCTGCCCATAGAAGAAGACCATGAACACCACCCCATGCGTGGAGGTGTTCATGGAGTTGTAAGTCACCGCCAATATCTCGCTGCCTATAGAAGAAGACCATGAACACTACCCCATGCGAGGAGGTGTTCATGGAATCGCAAGTCGTCGTCAATGTCTCAACTTCCAAAAAAAAAGATAAAATAAAAAAAAGAAAAGATTGAAAAAAAGAAAGAGAATTAAAAAAAAAAAGAAACGATGAAAACAGAGAGAGGGGCGGCGAAACAGGAGGTGTAAAAATAAATAAATAAAAAAATAAAAAATAAATAAAAAGGGATATGAATTAAAAGAAGAGAGAAAAAAAAGGGAAGAAAGAAAAAAAGTCATAGAAGCTGCAGATTTAAATAATAATAATAAAAGAAAAAGAATTGTCAGAAGTTTGTCAATGGCTTAAGAAGATTCTCTTATTTTAATATATATATATATATATATATATATATATATATATATATATATATATATATATCCATATAAATATATGAAATAAAATAAAATAATGCACATATTTCAAAGTGTCGTAAATCCCAAAGCGGTTCACATCTAGATGCGATGATGGAATACACATCTTGAGGTGACCAATAAAATATATCATGAAATGACGCATTTCGAGGTAGTGGTGGAACACTCATCTCGAGGCGGCTGATAAAACACAAACCTCAAAGTGGCACGCATCTCGATGCGATGATGGAACATGCATCTTGAGGCGGATAATGAAATACAAATTTCAAAGCGACACATATCTCAAGACGGTGATGAAACATTTATCTCAAAGTGGTCAATATAAACCTAAATCCTAAAACGGTGCAAATCTCAAGGCGACGACGAAGAATACATTGAGTCGGCCAATGAAACACAAATTCCAAAGTGGCGAAGCATACATCCCAAGGCGGAAGGCGGTGTCATTCAAACAAAAAAATAAATAAACAAATAAATAATATGTATAAATATCCTATGATGATATTCATATGTAATAAAATAATTATGGTTTGTAAATAAATGAAATCATTTTTTTATTCATTGCCTTTACTTATACTTTTGCCCTTAATCGGAGATTCCCAAGACTCTGTTTGGGGTAATTAATAATAGAGGCTTGCCTCAATTAGGAACGGAATAACCCACAATAACTAAACAAATATGACATTTGTGATTCGATATGTCTCTTGGTGTCCCTTTACAGACACAATGCCAGGCAGGTATTTTCGATCCCACAAATTCTGGCATGCCCGTTGGGGACCCTTATTCCATCTCCCATCTTTGAGGCAAAAGTACAAGTAGAGGCTTATGAACTTTACAAGAGGATTTCAGCTGCAGCTGAAAGCTCGTCATCCACAAAGATCGTCATAGTCCCACACATTCCATCCATGGGGCGTCGACCTAATATGATTCTCTTCTTCTGATATGAAGATCCAATAGTAAAGAATTAAGGACTTTCATTTTGTAGAGGTTACCCCACCCAGCCTTAAGGGTAGTTTTTGCAGAAGAAGATGATGAGCGCACCTTTAAAAAGTTTGAGAGAAGGGAATCTTCAAACCTGCTAAAGGCTTAAAAAAAAGACAAAAAAAAAAAGAAAAGAAAAGAAAAGGAAAAGCAAAAGCAAAAAAAACAAAAAACAAAAAACAAAACAAAACAAAACAAAACAAAAAAAGAAAGAAAAAACGAAAAAGCAAAAAAAAAAAAGAAAAAAAAAGAAATATTATCTAGGAGGAGTCCAAGAGGATTCCTCAGGTCCCGGTAGAAGTCCAAGAGGATTTGTCCTACGAGGAGTGCCCAGTGGCTATATTGGGCCGGGAGGAAAAGCAACTGAGGAATAGAACTATTCCCTTTGTTAAAGTAAGGTGGAATAATCACTCGGAGCGGGAAGCTACACGAGAGCCTTGAGGAGGATATGAGAAAGCGCTACCCAGAGTTATTCACTTAGTTATAAGGGGTGTGTTGAAATTTGAGGGGCGAGAATTTTTGTAAGGGGGGAGGATTGTAAAATCCAAGGAATTTTAAGGAAATAAATTTGTTGAAATTTTCCTAAAATAATTATTTAATTAAATAATTTTCCCTAGAGTGTTAAATGAGGATCTAATAATGGGGAAACTAAGCTAAAAGGGATTTAAAACCCTAATTAGGGTTTATGGGGGGACCAGAGGGATTTAATGGTAATTTATAAAGTATTGAGGACTAAAAGATAATTGTTCTCTCACATGTTGGACTAAAATGTAATCTAAATTAGTTATGAGGACCTCTGGATAAATTTCCATGAGAAAACCCTTATAGTAAAGGAAGAACGGTCGAATTAGAAGATCTCGAATTTGTGCTGATCGCGAGACATCATAATGGCCTATAGGATGCCACGTGTTGAATCAAGAGATGAACCATCTGATCATGTTGTTGATCGCGAGGCTTTATTAAGAAGTGGGTGGAGCCACGTGGTTCTCTAAGAGCCGTCCATCTAAGCTAGTGAGTGATACGAGGAAATTGGAGAAGATCTGACCGTTGATCTATTTTGAATCACGGTCCTTGATCCAAGAATTGCCAGATCCTAGACACTAGGGGAAGATCCAGCCGTTGGATGAGGATTAAATCACAACCTTTCACTGGATGAATACTGTTTACGAGGCAAGGGAAATGAAATCGGACCGTTCTACTCTGATTAAATCTGGACAGATCATCAAGGGGATGCTGGATTCGAGGCATCAAATGGGATCTCCACCGGTCATCTCGGAATACGGTTCCCAAGGCCAGCCACCCCCTTCACCAGTGACCGAAAAACGCCCGCGCGAGCCTCGCCGGATCGCCCGTGCGTTATGAGCGAAGATGCTGGTAGTCGGTCGGCAGGGAGCGGCGAAACGCTTGCGACGGTTGGGCTGGCTTCCCGAGCCCTATAAAAGGGTACCTCATCCACTGTCTCAGCACACAACAAACCAAGCTCCCAAATCTCCAATGAGGTGACGGTCGGAAGAAGAGAAAGAAGAGAAGGAGATCTTGGCGGAGGTCGTTGCTTCGCGTCCACGAAGAGCCTTGAGTCGCCGCGGTAGGAGGTTTCAGGCGGCGGAGGGGCTAGAACGCTGATCGAGGCGAGAGAGAGTGAAGCTTCGCCAGTAGAAGATAGGAAGCGACCGACTTTGGGAGTTTCACCGGTGACTCTGTCGTCGTCTCCAACTTTTTGGTAAGTGTCTGCACCTCCTCCCCATCGATGTAGTACTGTCTTCATGCATTCATAACGTTAGAAGGAGCTCGTCGCCGAGATGCAAGCTATCGGCCGAGAGCTTCAAGGCCTCCACCGAGAGAATGGAGGCTGGTGGCGCTACGGAGGAGCCAGCCGGGGTTGTGAGACCATCTCATGCGGGGGACCGAGCATGGGGCGAGTGCTCGGTGTGGCCGGAGATGAAGTGCAGTAATCTTTGGTCACGCTTTCGGCCGGACGGTGAGGAAGAGAGAAACGAAGAAGAAGAAGATAGGATAAAAAAAATAAATAATAATGATATTATCTTAATTAGTTAATTCAGTAGTAATTAATTAGTTGAAATAGTTTTTGAAACTTTAGAAATGTGACAGTTAATGGAATAATTATTTTGTATAGTTAAAATAACTATATGGGACTTAATTAGTGTGACAAAATCAATTAAATAATTAACTAGTATAATTGAGAATAATTATATGACAACTAAAGGACGTGGAAACAGGGGGAAAGGACCAGAAACCCGTGAGAAGGTCTTTAGGACCCGTTAGTGGGCCTAGGCCCAACAGAAACGATAGGCAAGTATGTGTAATTAGAGGCGTAGAGATTTATTGTAATCTTGACTCTAATAGGGTCTATGTATGCCAGATACTTTCGGGGAGTTGTAAGGCATACAAGGGAGACTAGAAGGGCTTCTAGATCCAACAAGAGGTAAGTACACTTGCCTAGTTCCCACCCGGTTTCGGGTTTTCTTTGAACCTACTTATGCCTTAAATGCCTATGCTTTAATCATGACATACATGCATCCTTGTCTATTTCTAGATTCCTGTTGAGCATGTATGATTTGTTTACGGGATGTTGGTATCCCTGTTTGATGTGGTCTCTTGGGACTCGGTGGAGCGTGGGGCTCGAGGGAATGTTGGTGGATAGGACCCTCAAGATTTTACGCTTGCCTTGCCGAGAGGGCATTTCTGGTGGTCTTACTCGCACAGTGGGCATGGTACACTGACCGTGTTAACATCAAAGATATGAGAGGTAGTTCCACCGATTTGCGATCGGAGGGTGAGAACGACAGAAGGTCGCGGCTTACAAATAAAATTGGACATACTGGTCGGGGGTTGATCCTTGAGTCATCTTTGAAACTCACCACAGAGCTCGAGAGCTTCTGTCATTAGGGTCGTACCATTGGATTGTTCTGGTAGACTCCAAGGTTATATTTTCTTGGGTTTGTGACCTCATTGATTGACATATTGTCTACTTATGTCTTTGTATCCCCGCAAGGGTACTTACTGGGCTTTCCATTCGAAAGCTCATGCGTTTTGCTTTTTCCCTCTTTTACAGATTCCGAGGTCTAGGGAGGGGTGGAGCTGTGAAAAGGTCACTAGGAGATTCAAGGTCTGGGGGATTCGTTTATCTTTCATTTTGAGAACTGTTTATTTGATGTAGGACCCGTATAGGGACCAAACCTTGTATAGGGCCTATGGACCCTTATGACTCTTTGTTCCTTTGAACTTGAGTTTAATTTATATTATGGATTGTTATCTGCTTATCACCTTTAGGCCTTTTATTTTAGTAGAGTTTGTCTCTGCTTTAGTACGGCCCGCATTGACTCGGCTTCGGGTCCCTAATCCGGGTTGGGGCGTGACAGATTAAAGTGGTATCAGAGACAGGTTCTCTAGATAGAGCAGATAGCAGAACCCTAGATGCCCTTAGCCAGTTACATAGACTGAGTGTGGGTCTGGGGTAGTATAGTTAGTGATACGTTAGATTGACACCAGGTTTTACCTGCAGGATGTCCTGACCGGCCGTGCATCCGCCGAGAATTCATCCGATGATGAGGTGGAGTCAGTTCGGGAGAACACTCCACCACCCCGTGCTGACTAGTCTGAGCCCGCAGAGGTCCTCGCAGAGATGAGGAGGACGGTTGAAGCCACTAACCGGAAGATCGGCAGGCTTCAGACCACGGTTACTATGCTGGTTCGTGGACTTAGAGATCATGTAGCTATGCAGAGGCCAGTGGACGTAGGCCCGAGGGTTACACTGGTACAGGAGATAGTGAGCCCGAGTATCCCTCCTCGGCCAGTGTGTCGAGCTCGTGACTACCGCCGTAGATTGGGGGTTCAGCTTAGGGATGGAGCTGTGGGTCCGTCTCCTACCGTTCTCAGGATCGCCAGGTGCCAACGGTGTGGAGGATATGGACACCACATGGCGGAGTGTAGACGCCCTGCTCTCTGGTGCCGTAGCTGTGGCAGTCCGGAGCACCTTGCCTTCTACTGTCCAGCTGGTGCACCGGGACCTAGTAGAAGACCACAGGGGTCAAGAGGACATCAGTCCTTTGTTGACTACACTCCACTGTCTCCTGATGAGCATCACCTAGATTGAGTTTTAGATTCTGTTGTTAGAATAAATGTAGTCTTACAAACATTGATGTTGTATGAACTACTTATGTTATGTCTTCGGTATGTTCTGTTATTAGCATATTGTCTTTAGTTGTTGCTTTCAATAAAGAGTATGTTTTAATCATTACTTGACTAGTTGGGAACGATATAACCTTGAAATTTTTAACAGTTGAATCATGAATCAAACACGTGGAGGTCGTGGAGGTAGAGGTAGGGGTAGAGGTAGGCGAGGGCGACCTCGTCGAGTAGATGTGCCACAGCCGCCTGTGGAAGAAGTACCCCAACCACAGGGTGGTGATATACCCCCACCTCTAGATGAAATGGAAGTGGAGCAGGAGGTGCCTGCTCAGTCCAATGCACAGGTGCCTCAAGCAGAGGGCCAGGAACCAAGGGGGGAGGTACCCCCCATGAGCATGTTAGACCTCATGCGGGAGATGTTGGGACTAATTCAAGAGACCCGACAGCAGCAAACACCATCTCCACCAGCCACCACCACTCCTAGTAGAGGTTTACTAGGGGAGATCAAGAGACCCTCTCCCCTACCGTTTGAGGGAGCCGCTGATCCCCACGTGGCTGAGCAATGGATAAGGGAAATGGAGAAGACCTTTGAGGTCTTCCAGACTACTGAGGCGGAGAAGATCAGGACCGCCGTTTATATGCTCCAAGGACCCGCTGAGGACTGGTACCTTGGAGAGATCAGACTGAGGAAGGGGGAGGCCTTCCAGACTTGGGAGGAATTTAGAACTGCATTCTTCGCCAAGTACTTCTCTCGGGGACACTTAGTCCAGCTTGGACAACAGTTCTCCCAACTTGTTCAGGGTGGCTCTACCGTAGAGCAATACGAGACCGAATTTGATAGATTGGCCCGTTTTCTGCCTGACATGGTTCCGACAGAGGAGAGCCGAGTAATGAAGTTTGAGGCCGGACTGCGGCCATCATTGAAGAGAATCGTCACTAGCCACATGTGTAAGACCTACACCGAGGTCGTGGCTAGGGCAAAATATACTGAAGCCTCTTGCCAGGGGGACGCCCAAGGGTCGTCCCAGAAGGAGAAAAAGGATAAGGGGGCAAATAGTCAAGGCCAATCATCGAGAAAGAGCTCTGGGAAACGTAGGCCTGACAACAAGTATCGGCCTTATGGAAAGTCGACTAGGTCTACAGCCTCGTCTGGAGGCAAAGGGTCATCAGCTAGTGTGACCCAAACCCTAAAATGCTATGAGTGCAAGGGAACGCATAAGAGGTCGTAGTGTCCCAGGATAACGGGAGGATGTTATCTCTGTTTGGGTCTTGATCACCAAAAGGCCCAATGTCCGCAGTGTCAACAAGGACAAAGTGTGGTGGGAGGAACCCAGGGATCACAACAAGCTTCCCGACAATCAGTTGGGCCACCACCAAGGTCACAAGGTGGAGATAAGAAGGGGAAGGCACCAGCAGGACAGCTTTCCACATCCAATCAACCCCAGCAGCAGAGGCCTATGACCCATGGACGGGTCTATCATCTGATGACTGAGGAAGCTTCGAGCGTAAAAGGTGTAAATGGCGGTACCATTTACATTTGGTTCATTCTATGCCTGCACTCTATTTGACCCTGGAGCCACACACTCTTTCGTATCTGCACGATTTGTACGAAGACACACGTTGCCTACTATAGATCTACCCCAGGAGTTGTGTGTAGACACCCCAGTAAGATCTGCCAAGTTGGTAAGGAAGATTGTACCGGCATGCCCAGTAGTAATAGAGGGGCGGAGATTACTGGCAAACTTGCATGTAATGGACCTGAAGGATTACGATGTGATCCTCGGGATGGACTGGCTCTCTTCAGTTTACGCAGTTGTAAACTGTCATGGAAATAGAGTTGTATTTAGGATGCCAGGGGATGAAGAGTTTACCTTTAAGGGCAGCCAAACTTGTTCCCTAGCACAAGAGATTTTGGCTCTTCAGGCACGAAAGTTACTTAGGGGTGGATGTATAGGTTATCTGGCCTCTATCTCTGAGGCGAAGAAGGACGTGGAGATCGTAGTCTCAGATGTACCCGTGGTGAGGGAGTACCCTGATGTATTTCCGGAAGAGTTATCAAGACTACCGCCAGAGAGAGAACTGGAATTCTCTATTGACTTGGTTCCAGGAACGACTCTTGTGTCTAAGGCTCCTTATCGGATGGCGCCTGCGGAGCTTAAGGAGTTGAAGATACAACTAGAGGAGTTATTGGATAAAGGTTTCATAAGACCTAGCATGTCACCTTGGGGAGCACCTGTTCTTTTTTGTCAAGAAGAAAGACGGGTCGTTAAGGTTATGCATCGATTATAGGGAGTTGAACAAGGTGACTGTGAAGAACAAGTATCCCTTACCAAGAATAGATGATCTGTTGGATCAGTTACAGGGAGCTCAAGTATTTTCCAAGATTGATTTGAGATCTGGATACCATCAAGTGCGGATAAAGGAGACGGATATTCCGAAGAGTGCATTCTGTACTAGATACGGGCACTATGAGTTTTTGGTAATGCCGTTTGGGCTTACCAATGCTCCGGCAGTTTTTATGGACATGATGAACCGGGTATTCCGTCAATACTTGGACCAGTTTGTGGTGGTTTTCATCGATGACATACTGGTTTACTCAAGTAGCCACCGGGCACACGAGGAGCACTTAAGAATTGTGCTAGAGACTTTGAGGGAACATCAACTCTATGCCAAGTTCTCCAAGTGTGAATTCTGGTTGGATAAAGTCGCTTTCTTGGGTCACGTGGTAAGTGGAGCTGGAGTTTCAGTAGATCCCACGAAGATTGAGGCCGTCGTTGATTGGAAAAGACCAACTACAGTACGAGAGATACGGAGTTTCCTAGGATTAGCTGGCTATTACAGGAGATTCGTTGAGGGTTTCTTCGTTATAGCAGCACCATTAACTAAGTTGACCAGGAAAGGTACCAAATTCGTTTGGACCGAGTTCTGTGAAAAGAGTTTCCACGAGTTGAAACAGAGGTTGATTTCCGCACCAGTCTTGGCATTACCTCAAAGTGGACGTGGGTATACGGTTTACAGTGACGCATGCAAGACTGGCCTAGGATGTGTATTGATGCAAGATGGGCGCGTGATTGCTTATGCATCACGACAGTTGAAGCCTTTTGAGGAGAATTATCCCACACACGATCTGGAGCTAGCGGCGATCGTATTTGCCCTAAAGATAGCTAGCGGCGATCGTATTTGCCCTAAAGATCTGGCAACATTTCCTCTACGGTGTACCTTGCGAGATCTACACCGATCATAAGAGCCTTAAGTATATATTCACACAAAAGGAGTTGAATATGAGACAGCGGCGTTGGTTGGAGCTAATTTAGGACTATGATCTCAGTGTCCATTACTACCCGGGTAAGGCGAACTTGGTGGCCAATGCACTAAGTAGGAAGTCTGGATATGGAGTTGCCGCTATGTTAACAGCTCAGAGACCTTTGTTGGAGGACATGAAGAGGCTGGAGTTAGAGGTTGTTTTGCCCATGATGGATGTCTCCTTTGCCAGCTTGCATATCCGACCCTCATTGTTGGAAAGGATTCAGGTTGCCCAGGGGCAAGAACCTGATATGGAGGAAATCGGGAAATATATAGGCCAGGGGGAGCCAACACGGTTCAGAGTCCATGAGGATGGTACTCTAAGATTTGATGAACGAATTTGTGTGCCTAATGTCCCTGAGTTAAGAAGGGAGATTCTGGAGGAAGCTCACTATTCGAGCTACGCTATTCATCCTGGAGGTACCAAAATGTACAGAGGATTGAAAGATCATTTTTGGTGGAAAGGAATGAAGCGAGAAGTTGCAGAGTTCGTGGCTAAATGCATCACCTGTCAATTGGTAAAAGCTGAGCACCAAAAGCCGGCAGGGATGTTACAACCCTTACCCATTCCGAAGTGGAAGTGGGAGCATATTAAATATGGATTTTGTGACAGGGTTGCCACATACTCAAAGAGGCCATGAATCAATCTGGGTTATAGTGGACCGACTGACTAAGTCGACCCATTTTATACCGTTGAGGATCTGAGCATCCTTGGAGAAGTTAGCCCAGTTGTATATAGATCAGATCGTCAGGCTACATGGAGTACCGGTGTCGATCACTTCTGATCGAGACACTCGGTTTGTCTCCAGATTTTGGGAGAGCCTGCACACAGCATTGGCCACAGGTTTGGCGTTCAGCACAGCCTTCCACCCACAGACTGATGGACAATCCGAAAGGACCATACAGGTATTAGAGGACATGCTGAGAGTATGTGGGTTGGATTTTACGGGGTCTTGGGATGAGTGCCTAAGCTTGGTAGAGTTTGCCTACAACAACAGCTATCAGGCTAGCATCAAAATGGCTCCATATGAGGCACTCTACGGGAGAAAGTGTCGAACTCCTATTTGTTGGGGTGATGTGGGCGAGAGGAAGCTAGTAGCTGAGGCAACGCTTGAGCAACCAGATTTTGTCAAACAGACTGAAGATCATGTTAGAATGATCAGAGAAAGGCTCAAGGCTGCTCAGAGTAGGCAGAAGAGCTATGCAGATCGTAAAAGGTCTGATCAAGAGTTTAATGTAGGGGATCTGGTATTCCTCAAGGTATCTCCTATCAAAGGGATCGTGAGGTTTGGAAGACATGGAAAACTTGCTCCGCGATATATCGGACCTTTTGAGATTTTGGAACGCATAGGAGTGGTGGCATATAGGTTAGCCTTACCACAGGACCTTGCTCAGGTTCACGATGTCTTCCACATTTCGATGTTGAAGAAGTGTATTCGTGATCCAACACGAGTGATTCCTCAAGTCCCGGTAGAAGTCCAAGAGGATTTGTCCTACGAGGAGTGCCCAGTGGCTATATTGGGCCGGGAGGAAAAGCAACTGAGGAATAGAACTATTCCCTTTGTTAAAGTAAGGTGGAATAATCACTCAGAGCGGGAAGCTACCTGGGAACGCGAGGAGGATATGAGAATGCGCTACCCAGAGTTATTCACTTAGTTATAAGTGGTGTTGAAATTTCGAGGACGAAATTTTTGTAAGGGGGGAGGATTGTAAAATCCAAGGAATTTTAAGGAAATAAATTTGTTGAAATTTTCCTAAAAAATTTATTTAATTAAATAATTTTTCCTAGAGTGTTAAATGAGGATCTCATAGTGGGGAAATTAACCTAAAAGGGATTTAAAACCCTAATTAGGGTTTATAGGGGGACCAGAGGGATTTAATGGTAATTTATAAAGTATTGAGGACTAAAAGATAATTGTTCTCTTTCACAGGTTGAACTAAAATGTAACCTAAATTAGTTATGAGGACCTCTGGATAAATTTCCATGAGAAAACCCTTATAGTAAAGGATGAACGGTCGAGATTAGAAGATCTCGAATTTGTGCTGATCGCGAGGCATCATAATGGCCTATAGGATGCCACGTGTTGAATCAAGAGATGAACCATCTGATCATGTTGTTGATCGCGAGGCTTTATTAAGAAGTGGGTGGAGCCACGTGGTTCTCTAAGAGCCGTCCATCTAAGCTAGTGAGTGATGCGAGGAAATTGGAGAAGATCTGACCGTTGATCTATTTTGAATCACGGTCCTTGATCCAAGAATTGCTAGATCCTAGACACTGGGCGAAGATCCAGCCGTTGGATGAGGATTAAATCACAACCTTCCACTGGATGAATACTGTTTACGAGGCAAGGGAAATGAAATCGGACCGTTCTACTCTGATTAAATCTGGACCGATCATCAAGGGGATGCTGGATTCGAGGCATCAAATGGGATCTCCACCGGTCATCTCGGAATACGGATCCCAAGGCCAGCCACCCCCTTCACTAGCCATCGAAAACGCCTGCTGCGGCGAAGCTCGCACGGATCGTCGCGGCAAGCATGAGCAAAGATGCTCTGGCCGCGGCCTAAGCAGTGGAGGGCGAAATGCTAGCGACGCTTGGGCTGGCCTCCCGAGCCCTATAAAAGGGTACCTTATCCACTGTCTCAGCACACAACAAACCAAGCTCCTAACTCTCCGGTGAGGTGACAGTCGGAAGAAGAGAAGGAGATCTTGGCGGAGGTCGTTGCTTGGCGTCCACGAAAGAGCGTGGGAGCTGTCGCGGTAGGGTTTCAGCGGAGGCGAGGGCCGTGAACCGCTGACCGAGACGAGAGTGAAAGCTCGCCCGAGAAGATAGGAAGCAACCTGACGCTGGGAGTTTCACCGGTGACTCCGTCGTCATCTCCAACTCTTCGGTAAGTGTCTGCACCTCCTTCCCATCGATGTAGTACTGTCTTCATGCATTCATAACGTTAGAAGGAGCTCGTCGCCGAGATGCAAGCTATCAGCCGAGAGCTGCAAGGCCTCCACCGAGAGAATGGAGGTCAAGGCGCCTTCTGAGGAGCCAAAGTGGGGTTGTGAGACCATCTGTGACGGGACCGAGAGCATGGGTGTGCTCTGTGGCCGGAGATGAAGTCTCAGTGATCTTTGGTGTCATTTCCGATCGCGGACGTGAGGAAGAGAGAAACGAAGAAGAAGATAGGATAAAAAAAATAAATAATAATGATATTATCTTAATTAGTTAATTCAGTAGAATTAATTAGTTGAAATAGTTTTTGAAACTTTAGAAATGTGACAGTTAATAGAATAATTATTTTGTATAGTTAAAATAACTATATGGGACTTAGTTAGTGTGACAAAATCAATTAAATAATTAACTAGTATAATTGAGAATAATTATATGACAACTAAAGGACGTGGAAACAGGGGGAAAGGACCAGAAACCCGTGAGAAGGTCTTTAGGACCCGTTAGTGGGCCTAGGCCCAACAGAAACGATAGGCAAGTATGTGTAATTAGAGGCGTAGAGATTTATTGTAATCTTGACTCTAATAGGGTCTATGTATGCCAGATACTTTCGGGGAGTTGTAAGGCATACAAGGGACACTAGAAGGGCTTCTAGATCCAACAAGAGGTAAGTACACTTGCCTAGTTCCCACCCGCCGTTCGGTTTTCTTTGAACCCGCTTATGCCTTAAATGCCTATGCTTTAATCATGACATACATGCATCCTTGTCTATTTCTAGATTCCTCGTTGAGCATATATGATTTGTTTTACGGGATGTTGGTATCCACATTTGATGTGGTCATCACGCCCGCACTCGGTGGAGCGTGGGGCTCGAAAGGGGAATGTTCAGGGTGACGTGACCCCCGGCATTTCGCTTGCCTTGCCGGAGAGGCATTTCTCGGGTGGTCTTACCCGCCGTGGGCATGGAACACCCACCGCAGCACACGTATGAGAGGTAGTTCTACCGATTTGCGGCCGGAGGGTCGAGCGACCGTGAAGGTCGTGCTTACAACAAGTAATGGACATACCGGTCGGGGTTGATCCTGAGTCATCTTTGAAACTCACCACGAGGCTCGAGAGCTTACGCATGGGTAGAATTTAAATACCATTGGATTGTTCTGGTAGACTCCAAGGTTATATTTTCTTGGGTTTGTGACCTCATTGATTGACATATTGTCTACTTATGTCTTTGTATGCCCGCAGGGGTACTTACTGGGCTTTCCATTCGAAAGCTCATGCGTTTTGCTTTTTCCCTCTTTTACAGATTCCGAGGTCTAGGGAGGGGTGGAGCTGTGAAAAGGTCACTAGGAGATCCAAGGTCTGGGGGGACTCCTTTATCTTTTATTTTGAAAACCGTTCATTTGATGTAGGACCCGTATAGGGACCAAACTTTGTATAGGGCCTATGGACCCTTATGACTCTTTGTTCCTTTAAACTTGAGTTTAATTTATATTATGGATTGTTATCTGCTTATCACCTTTAGGCCTTGTATTTTAGTAGAGTTTGTCTCTGCTTTAGTACGGCCGGCCCTGCTGACGCCAGTGGTCCCTAATCCGGTCCGGGCGCGATGTGATTAAAGTGGTATCGAGACAGGTTAAGCTAGATAGAGCGTATAAGCGTAACCCTAGATGCCCTTAGCCTGTTGCATAGACTGCGTGTGGGTCTGGGGTAGTATAGTTAGTGATACGTTAGATTGACACCCGGTTTTACCTGCAGGATGTCGGGACCGTCGTACCGTCAGGATTCATCCGATGATGAGGTGGAGTCAGTTCGGGAGAACACTCCACCACCCCGCGGCCGACTTCGCCCGAGCCCGCAGAGGTCCTCGCAGAGATGAGGAGGACGGTTGAAGCCACTAACCGGAAGATCGACAGGCTTCAGACCACTTTTACTATGCTGGTTCGTGGACTTAGAGATCATGTAGCTATGCAGAGGCCAGTGGACGTAGGCCCAAGGGTTCCACTAGTACAGGAGATAGTGAGCCCGAGTATCCCTCCTCGGCGTGTGTGTCGAGCTCGTGACTACCTCCGTAGATTGGCGGTTCAGCTTAGGGATAGAGCTGTGGGTCCGTCTCCTACCGTTCTCAGGATCGCCAGGTGCCAACGATGTGGAGGATATGGACACCACATGGCGGAGTGTAGACGCTCGCCCGGTGCCAGAAGTAGCCGTGGCGGTCCGAGCACCTTGCCTTCTACTGTCCAGCTGGTGCACCGGGACCTAGTAGGGGACCACAGGGGTCAAGAGGACATCAGCCCTTTGTTGACTACACTCCACTGTCTCCTGATGAGCATCACTTAGATTGAGTTTTAGATTCTGTTGTTAGAATAAATGTAGTCTTACAAACATTGATGTTGTATGAACTACTTATGTTATATCTTTTTCGGTATGTTCTGTTATTAGCATATTGTCTTTAGTTGTTGCTTTCAATAAGGAGTATGTTTTAATTCCAAAAAAAAAAAAAATAAGGAGTATGTTTTAATCATTACTTGACTAGTTGGGAACGAAATAACCTTGAAATTTTTAACAGTTGAATCATGAATCAAACACGTGGAGGTCGTGGAGGTAGAGGTAGGGGTAGAGGTAGGCGAGGGCGACCTCATCGAGTAGATGTGCCATAGCCGCCTGTGGAAGAAGTACCCCAACCACAGGGTGGTGATATACCCCAACCTCTAGATGATATGGAAGTGGAGCAGGAGGTGTCTGCTCAGTCCAATGCACAGGTGCCTCAAGCAGAGGGCCAGGAACCAAGGGGGGAGGTACCCCCCATGAGCATGTTAGACCTCATGCGGGAGATGTTGGGACTAATTCAAGAGACACGACAGTAGCATACACCACCTCCACCAGCCACCACCTCCACCAGCCACCACCACGCCTAGTAGAGGTTTACTAGGGTAGATCAAGAGACCCTCTCCCCGACTGTTTGAGGGAGCCGCTGATCCCCACGTGGCTGAGCAATGGATAAGGGAAATGGAGAAGACCTTTGAGGTCTTCCAGACTACTGAGGCGGAGAAGATCAGGACCGCCGTTTACATGCTCCAAGGACCCGCTGAGGACTGGTACTTTGGAGAGATCAGACTGAGGAAGGGGGAGGCCTTCCAGACTTGGGAGGAATTTAGAACTGCATTCTTCACCAAGTACTTCTCTCGGGGACACTTAGTCCAGCTTGGACAACAGTTCTCCCAACTTGTTCAGGGTGGCTCTACTGTAGAGCAATACGAGACCGAATTTGATAGATTGGCCCGTTTTCTGCATGACATGGTTCCGACAGAGGAGAGCCGAGTAATGAAGTTTGAGGCCGGACTGCGGCCATCATTGAAGAGAATCGTCACTAGCCACATGTGTAAGACCTACACCGAGGTCGTGGCTAGGGCAAAATATACTGAAGCCTCTTGCCAGGGGGACGCCCAAGGGTCGTCCCAGAAGGAGAAAAAGGATAAGGGGGCAAATAGTCAAGGCCAATCACCTGAAAGAGCTCGAGAAACGTAGGCGACAACAAGTATCGGCCTTATGGAAAGCCGACTAGGTCTGACCTCGCCCTGAGGCAAAGGGTCATCAGCTAGTGTGACCCAAACCCTAAAATGCTATGAGTGCAAGGGACCGCATAAGAGGTCATAGTGTCCCAGGATAACGGGAGGATGTTATCTCTGTTTGGGTCTGGATCACTAGAAGGCCCAATGTCCGCAGTGTCAACAAGGACAGAGTGTGGTGGGAGGAACCCAGGGATGATGAGAATAGACCCATTTTCCTTCCAACCCAAAATTCTCTTTAAGGAAGTTTCAGCAAATGAAAACATGCAATATGCAAATACAACAACAACTACAGTAGTTGTGGGTCTTGTAGCATATCAGATTGAATGCATACAAGAGTTGAATAACCCAAAGTCCCCGGTATAAATAAAGTTGCAAAAAAAAAAAAGAAAAAAAAAGTGAAAAAGAAAAAAAAAACTCATTCAATAAGTCACACAACAAATGGTCGTTGTTGAATTAAAATAAGCTAAGGGAATAAAATTGATGGGAAAATCCTACCTTAGCTATGACAACCTTATATTGGCCCTCTTTATGATAGCTTAAGGATGTACAAGTGCAAAAAACTCATTGCAAGTTTTACATGAGTAGCATTAATCTGCAACTCAAGACATTTCATAAGTGGGGACAGATAAAAGATGCATTCCCGATGAAATTAAGGAGCAGGAATTTCAAAATTATAATATCTGATATCGTAGTCACTCGACAGACTGAAGATGAAAAGATAGTAAAATATATCATGAAATAGAGAAAAAAATAAGCAACAAATTTGAACAAGCTCAATAATACTGATCATTAGATGGTGGTTGGTGATCGCGATAGGATTCCCACTTTCGCCAAAGAGGTAAAGCCGCTCTTCTTGTCCAAAGCCAAGTGTGAGAAGCTCGCCGTTCAGCATAGGGAAAATAAAATCCTCTATTAGACCAGAGAAGAAAAGACATCTCATCCAACATCAACCATGGAGTTGCAGAAAGCGGCAATAGAAGTGTGGATCTCGAGGCAACAACATCCTCAAATCAAGCGATGAAGTGCGTATCCCGATGCGATGAAGCACAAATCTTGAAGGCGCGACCGCATCTCTCGAGGTGATAATGGAACTCACATCTCGAGACAGCTGATGAAAAATACAAATCCCAAAGCAATGAAGTGTGCTCCCGATTAGTGAAGCACACATTTCGAAGCAACACGGATCTCGAGATGATGATGGAATACTCATCTTGAGACAACTGATGAACTACAAATATCAAAGCAGCCACAGATCTCGAGGTGTTGATGGGACACACATCTCGAGACAACTGATAAAATACAAATCCCAAATTGATAGAGTGTGTATCTCTATGCAGTGAAGCACACATCTCGAAGCAACAAATATCTCGAGATGATAATTGAGCGCACACCTCGAGGTGGCTGATGAAATGCAAATCATACAAACCTAGTGATGAAGTGTGCATCCCGAGGCAATAAAGCACACATCTTGAAACATCACAAATCTCGAGGGGATAATCGAGTACGTATCTCGAGACAGCTGATGAAATACAAATACCAGAGTAGCCACAAGTCTTGAGGTAATGATGGAGCACACATCTCGAGATGGCTGATGAAAATATAAATCTCGAAACAGCGCAAATCTTGAGGCAACGATAAAAGATGCATCTCGAGATGGTAACAATCCCAAGTGATGAAGTGTACATCCCGAGGTGGCAAAGCACACATCTTGAAGCAGTGCAGATCCTGAGGTGTTAATGGAATAGACATCTCGAGATAACTATTGAAAATATAAATCCCAAATTGATGAAGTGTGTATCTCTATGCAGTGAAGCAGACATCTTGAAGCAACACAGATCCCGAGGTGTTGATGGAACAAACATCTCGAGATAGCTGATAAAAATATAAATCGCAAATTGATGAAGTTTGTATCTCTATATAGTGAAGCACACATCTGGAAGTAGCACAAATCCTGAGGTGTTAATGGAATACACATCTCAAGACAGCTGACGAAAATATAAATCCCGAATCGATGAAGTGTGCATCCAGAAGCAATGAAGCACATTTCGAAACAGCACAAATCTTGAGGCAATGATGGAACACTCATCTCAAGATAGCTGATGAAATACAAATCCCAAAACGATGAAGCGTGCATCTGAAGGTAACGAAGCTCGCATCTTGAAGCTTCACAACCCTCGAGGGGGCAATTAAGCACGCATCTTAAGATAGCTGATGAAAATATAAATCCCAAAATGACACAAATCTCGAGACATGGTGAAGCACACATCTCAGGACAGCTTATGAAAATGTAAATCCCAAAATGGCACATCTCAGGACAGCCTAGGAAAATATAAATCCCAAAATGGTGCAAATCTTGAGGCATGATGAAACACGCATCTCAAGATAGCTGATGAAAATATAAATCCTGCAACAACGCAAGTCTTGAGGCAGTGATGGAGCACATATCTCACGATAGTCGATGAAATACAAATCTTGAAGCAACCCCAAATCTCAAGACACCGATATAGAACGCATCTCGAGGTGGTGATAAATCCCAAAGCAAAAAAATATGTATCCCCAAAAAGTAATTGCAAATCTCAAAATGATGAAGTGTGCAATCTCGCGGCAGTAAAGCACACATTTCAAAGTAACACTGATCTCGATGTGATGATAGAGCACACATTTCGAGACAGCTGATAAAAAAAACAAATCCCAAAGCGAGGAAGTGTGCATCCCAATGTAGTGAAGCACACATCTTGAAGCAACATAGATCTCGAGGCGACGATAAAGCACGCATCTCGAGACAGCTGATGAAATAGAAATCCCTAATCGATAAAGTGTGCAACCCCGAAATAGCGAAGCACACCTTGGAGTAGCACCAATCTTGTGGGGGGTGATAGAGCACATATCTCGAGATAGTTGATGAAAATACAAATCCCAAATTGATGAAGTGTGCATCCCGATGTAGTGAAGCATACATCTCAAAAGAGCACAAATCTCAAGGCGATCGAGACACGAATACTGATGTTGCCCGAGAATATAAAGCCCGAGGTAGCTGAAGAATGCAAATCTTGAGGAGGTTTCCTAAGTGTATCTGACATCACTTCAAGAGCTAATAACATATATGGAAAAGTTGGATAAAACTAGTCCAAACGTATTATTTGACATTCAAGTCATAAAAGGTGAAAGAGAAAGCCAAAAATGATAAAAGACATCAAAGTCCATTTTTTAAAATAACATCATGGAGCTCCATAAACCTTTTAGAAGGCTGGGGGCAAGCTACGATGCCTATGTCATCTGAAATCAAAGGAAAAAGCGATACGACATATATAAAAGGAAAAAAATATTTTCCAAATATATATAAAAAAATTGAAAATTCTTCACTTGGGTTCTCAGGCACTCATATGATGAGATCACCAAGGAAATTTGAAATCTTGAACCTGTATTCTCCATTAATGAGGTTAGGTATAATATGACTCTTGAAGTTTCACATGTTTCTGACACGAAATCGAGATTTCTAAGGGGAAAACAATGAAAAAAAATCCTCACTTGGGTTCTCAGACACTCATATGACGAGATCACCAAGGAAATATGAAAATTCTAACTTGTATCCTCCATTGATGAGGTCAAGTAAAAATATGACACTTGAAGTCTCACATATTCCGACAATGGAGTTGAGACTTCTAAGAAAGATTCACTTGGGTTCTCACACGCTCATATAATGAGATCACCAAAATATATGAATTGTCTTACTTGGGTTCTCATCCGCTAATATGATGAGATCACTAAGATATATGAAATGTCAAACTTGGGTTCTCAGACACTCATATAATGAGATCACCAAGGAAATATGAAGTGTCAAACGCGTATCCTCCTTTAATGCGGTCAACAAAAATATGACACTTGAAGTTTTGCATATTCCGACAATGGAGCTGAGACTTCTAAGAAAAATACACTTGGGTTCTCATATACTCATATGATGAGATCACCAAGAAAATATAAAACGTCAAACTTGTATCCTCCATTAATGAGGTCAGGTAAAATATGACATTTGAAGTTTCGCATATTCCTACAATGGAACCGAAATTTCTAAAAAATATATAAAATATAAAAAAAAATCTTCACTTGGGTTCTCAAACACTTATAAGATGAGATCATCAAGAAATATGAAGTGTCAAACTTGTATCCTCCATTAATGAGGTCAGGTAAAATACGACACTTGAAGTTTCGCATATTCCAACAATATTGGAATCAAGATTTCTATATATATATGAAATAAATAAATAAAAACCTTCTCTTGGGTTCTCATACACTCATATAATGAGATCACCAAAATATATGAAATGTCAAACTCATATCCTACATTGATGAGGTCAAGCGAAAATATGACACTTGAAGTTTCGCATATTCCAACAATGGAGCCGAGACTTCTAAGAAAAATTCACTTGGGTTCTCATATGCTCATATGATGAGATCACCAAGATATATGAAATTTCAAACCTGTAACCTCCATTAATGAGGCCAGATGGAAATATGACACTTGAGGTTTCACATATCCTAAAAATGGAATCGAAATTTCTAAATAAAAAAAGAAGAATAAAAAAAAGATAAAGCTTCTTCACTTGGATTCTCAGATATTCATAAGTCAAACTTGGGTTCTCAGAAAACCATGTGATGAGATCGCCAAAGAAAATATGAAACTTGTACCCTTCATTGATAAGGTCAAGAAGAAACACATATTTGAAGATTCACAACTCATAGTCAAGCAAGTCGAAGGGGACTACAAAATAGAGAAGTTGATTCTTTAGCAAGAGTAGCAAAGAAACTAGCAAATCCAAACTATGAAGAAATTCAAATCACCATAAGAAATAAAAAACCCACAAGTACACTCCTAAATAATGTCAAAGAAAAAAGTATTGGGGGCGAAATGGAAGACTTCACCCTCGAAATGCCATAGGAAGATTGGAGGCAACCATTCATACAAATATTTGAAATATGATAAACTCTTAGGGGGCAAACCAGAAGGCCTTCAAAAAAAAGCGAGAAGCCCTAAGATACCCCCTAATAAATGCGATGTCTTTCGTATGAAGAAACGAAAGAAGTCATGCATAATCATAAACACTCAAGCATATGCGGGGTACATCAATCTAGACCCATGATGCGACTTAAGAGTAAGCGCATGGGATATTATTGGTCAACAGTGGTCAGTTATTGCATCAAATATGCAAGAGATGTCATCTATGCCAAATACATAAAGATATTATCTATCAATATCCAAATCCAATGAAAATGCTATGTCTAAAAATAAAAGAGACTAATATGATATGTTCCCTTGATGTTATGGGCTTATTATCCCTATAGGACTCCAATACAATCCACACCATATCCTTTAGTGTTTGGAATTGAGCAGTCATTTCTCTTGAAATTCAAATGATATGAAGTCTCAAATGAAGATAATATTCTATTTCACTTAGATGAACTGAACTCTCTCGACAAGAGAAGGATAAGAGGACAGTAGAATCTTGAAGTCGATAAAGCATATATGTCCCAAGCTTATAACAAGTTGGCTCGATTCCAGAAGTCTACAAAGGGACGGATAATTCTAGTCCTGAGGAGACCCATCATCGCCAATGAACGCGTTGGGCTAAAAAAAAAAACAAAAACAAAAACAAAAACAAAAAGAAAAGAAAAAAAAAGAAATTGGGAAGGTTCATATGTTATGGAGATCATCGACGAAAAAGGGCGCATATTAGCTCAATGACGCTAATGAAGAAAGACCAATGCCACCCATCAATGAAAAAATGTTTGTCTACAACGGAATGTCTGGTCCCTTATGAGAAAAAGGTAAACCGGTCACGTACAATTGCATGTATTTCTTGAGGCAAAACATTAATTTTCATGTACTTTTGTATTAAATTCATTCAATGAAATAAAAGGCATGTGTTTGTCTATGAAGGAACGTCTGGCTCCCTGTAAAAGGTATACTGGTCATGCATAATTAAAATGTGCTTCTTGAGGCAAATACATTGACACCCACCACCACCCACCCACACACACGCACACACACACACACAAACAAAAAAGAAAAGAAGAAAAAGAAATATATATATATATATATATATATATATATATATATATATATATATATATGGCAATACGTATTCTAGGGACGTCCCTAGAATTGAAATCTAGGAATGTCCCAAGTATAGCCTTTGGATCAAAATCCAACGGCTAATATGAAATCCTGAAAAATAAAAGGGGGACTCCGCAATCGTTTACCCCGTGTCCGTGTTGGTTTCTCTCGCATCCTCGCCGTGAACTGAAGACCAGGTCGCGTTCCTCCGCCTCTCCTAAGCCTCTCTCAGACTGACCTCTCCCCTTGAGTCTCGCCTCTTGCCTCCGCCTCCTCAAAATTGAGTCTAAATTCTTACAAAGTTGAAATCCTATTCTAGAGTTTCTCACCACTTCTGTTGCCACGCCCGCTGTCTCCTCGTCGAGTCTTGCCTTCCCTTAAGGGATCTATAAATATAGATGGTAATCTAAGCACACTCACTGTAAAGTTTTTGAATTTTGGAAGATATTTTATTGTATTTTTTGGGAAAATCTAAACACACATATAGTAGTTTAATTTTGGACGTCTTCTCTTCAATCAGTGGAATCCATGAACAGAAACCAACTCTGATGGTTTTGTGAGCTTCCATGGCAAAATCTGATAGATGTTTAGAAGAGCTATACACTGATCATTGTCTATGTTGTCTGTGTGAGTGTTTTCCCTGAAGATAAACAGATTTATAACTATACCATCATCTTGTCCAATTAATTTCACATTTGTCTAATTAGAAGGTATATTAAGTGTAATTATTGATAATTACTTATTCTTCCCAGGCACACTGTAAAATTAATATGAATAAGTTAGATTCTGAATTACTTATTGTACCAGTTGCAATTTATATAATAACATTGATAAATCTCATAAATTAATAATCAAATTTATATAGTAAGAGTGCTAAATCCTAGATGATCAACGTCTCACCAAATATTTTCAATCTTCTAGTTATTATTCTTGCTTTCAAATCAGGCATGCTTTCTTTGCTCTTTTTCTTTGAGGAAAGTTTAGACAACTCACCAAAGATTTCATGATTTTCATTTGCTCGATAATAATTATAAAAATGATATAATATAACAAAGTCTCTACAAGTAAAATTCTGAAATCAAATCCTTTACTTGCAGCAATTGGGAATGAAAATGGGGGATGCTCATGGTAGTTGATTTTCAAGGATCCAATATCCAAGAGACTCTATTTCTACATTTCATATTGGACAACAACATTCAAACTCTCAAGTATGTGAGAGTAAAATTCCTAGTTTATATTCATTCTCTTTCTCTTATTTGATTTGCCATTCTTCAATGCAAATATTTACTGCTCCGTTAGTCTGTTATGCTCCATTGAGCGTCATGTTAAATTTGTCATTTTGTTTTGCACTTCTTTAAATTTGCATATTAACAATGATAATTCTCAAAAGTGCGTGATTAAATTATGTGCCTAATCCTCTATGCCAAGGAACTTAATTATCATCAATATGCCCTGGTGATGTGGTTTATTTATTTATTTGAATGAGCTACAAGGAGCTGTCACTTTTTGGAGCTACATATATGACTTTTCCTTTTAAAGAGTTATAAACAAGATACCTATGAAGCATGTAACAAATTTCCCATAAAGGTTGTGTGAAGTTTAGTTTATTTTATTATCTCAGTGCTCAATGGTTTGCAGGTTCATGAATTTTTTTTTTATTTTTTATTTTTATCTAAATGTGCAAGTATATCAGCCCCATGGACATGATCATCTGCCCTGTTTCAAGAGGTATTCTTGTCAGAAACCAGATGAACGGCCTTGGATCATTGAATGCAACCAAGACATCCATGGCATCAGTCCTCAAACCGAGTTTGTAATTCAATAAAGATCACAAAAGTTGTGTCTGCTTCTCTATGTTTCTGTGAAGATCAAAGAATGACTAATGTAAATTTGGTTTTTATTTTTTTTTTATTAAACCTTGGTTGTGGTGTAGTGATGTTCATAAAAGTTTTTTGATGAATTGACTATGTATTCAAAGTTGAGAAATCAATTTCATGATGCAGTGGAGAAAGTTGAACTTTGCTGCTTATTAATTTTCTATTAAATATTTTCTTGTAATTCAATGATGGTCATAAAAATTCTTTCATGATTTGAACGTGGAGTCAAAGTTGAGAAATCAATTCCATGCTGCAGTTGAGATGATTGTATTTTATATTAATAGAACCCGTGACTCAGTTATTTTCATATAGTAACACTGAATTGTGTCATGACCTTAAAATTTGAATTCTAAGAATAGTATTTGTGTTCATTGTGTGGTTAATGTTATTGATCCACAAGATTTTAATTTTATGATGTTCATTTATATGGAAAGTGTGAATTAATGTTTCTGAAGATGGTTTTTTTGGATGGAATTTGATGAAAGAAATGAAAATTCGATGCAGGGCCCAAAAAATGAGTCGATCTCAGTCAGATTGATTGTTTCTGTTTTTTCCCATAAATTTGTATGTTAATTGTTGATATGTAATGACGGGATGAAAAACCGCCAATAGATTGGTTTGTGCCCATTTGCAAATATAAAAAGGATTGCAACTGTGACCAACAATAAATATTTTTCATTTTTCATTTGAATTGTGAAATGCTAACTATCAAGAGAAGATTTTTCATCTTTGAATATTAACATCAGAAAAGCAAGGTTCGCTCATACAATTTAAACAACAGAATAATGCTTTAAACCAATTGGTTGAGTCACAGTTGCACTGATTTATTCAATTTATCACAAGACATTGATATTTTTCAGGTCAAAGATCAAAAGCAAAACCAAGGATTGTATTTTGTAGGCGAGATGCATCAATTACTTGAGATGAACCCTACATTTTGTTTACATGTGTCACCTCCTGATAATTAAAGATGACCTTGTTGGAAGATTCAATTGAATGATACAGAATTAACTCTGAGATCTTCAGAAGTATATCTTTTATTTTTCTTATATTGCAGGAAAAAAGAAAAAGACAAAATACGAAACATATTACGCACTAATGTCTTCTAGTATACAAGGAGATGCTACAATTTTGAAGTGAAATAACAAAAGGCATTACATATCTCAAGAATCAGGAGGCTTCACATTCACCCAAGAATAACACTGAAACATGAACACATTTGACAAAAATAAAAAAAAAATTACAAAAAAGTAGGGCAGTCAGCTGATCACACAAACTTGAGAAATTTGCATTTGATATACTTTTCATAAAACCAGAGTGAACCTATAGTGAACCTATACAAGGCCAGGATGAAGTATGGCTAAACAACTCCTCTCTCAGAATTCAATTCCCCACTATAAGTAATTTAAAAAGAAAAGCGACAGTTCTTTCTCAAGCGCGATATCAAAAGCCACCAAGTCCCTACGTTGCGGAAGGGGAGAGGTTGAGTTCAAGAGAGGGGTTCAGGGGGGTGGATGAGAGGAGGCGATGGAGGAGGTCAGAGGTGGAGGTGGAGGCAGAGATGAGGACGGAGTAGATGTTGGGTTTGAGACATATAAATCACTGATTCAGGGAGTTGACGTCTGTGCCGGAGGAGATGAGGGTGGAGAGGATGTAGGGGCGAGATCTAGTGATGGAGCTGCGGAGAAGGGAGGCAAGGTCGACGGGGGAGTAGGAGATCGCCTTGGAGATGAGGAAGGTGTCGAGGGAGCGTCGCGAAAGAGGTGGGGATCGAGGAGGGAGAAGAGGCGGTGGAGATCGGGGAGGGAGGCGGAGACCAGGAAATGAGAGGAGGCCGGGGAGGTCGGAGAGAGAGAGAGAGAGAGAGAGAGAGAGAGAGAGAGAGAGAGGGAGGAGAAGGCTGATGAGGCTTTATTAAAAACATGTTTTCAGGATTAGCCGTTGGATTTAATCTAGGACGTCCCTAGATTACTCACCCTATATATATATATATATATATATATATATAATCAATGACCTCAGGTCTCCCAAGATGGCTCGACCATAAGATGAAAAATTTTGTATGTTCATACTTCTCTCTCTCAAATCAATTTCGTGAGAGAAGTATGAAGGGGGCATTTGTTTATATAAAAAAATATATATAATGATAATATAAATAAAATAAAATATATATGTCTCAAGGGCCAATATGAAATATTTCATATAAATATTATGATGAAATATATATTGAAATATATAGCCCGAGAAAACATATCTAGAGGCAATCTCAAATCCTAAGATAGCCTGAGAACATATCTCGAGTCAATCCAAAATTCCAAGATGCCTGAGAACGCATATACCGAGGCGATCTTAAATATCAAGGTAGCTCGAACACATATCCCGAGGCGATCCTAAATTTCATAATAGCCCGAGAACAGATCTCGAGGCAATCAAGAAATATAAGTATATAAGTACATAAAAAATAAAATAATGCAAATCCCAAGACAACAACACCAATCCCGAGGCGAATAAAAAAAGATCAAAATTAATTTAAATTTAAGTTTGATCTTATCGCTAAGATTTAGGTTTTAAAAGAGGAGAAATTTGATCTTATACAAACCATCGAAGGAAATCTTAAAAAAATAAAAAAAAATAAAAAAAAATAAAAAAATGAGAGAAGAGATAAGTAAAACAAAAATAATAAATATTCCAATTTGATCATCTTGGTTGTGCTTGAGGAATTAATTTAAATTTTAAGACTTGGTTCTTATCTCGACTAATTAAAATCTTAAAATAAATTTTGATGGTTGTAAGGTTACAAAGGTAATGTTAGGGATAAATTTCAAATTTAATAATAATAAAAAATTAACTTCATTGTGCCTATGGTCTCAAGGTTAATTAAATAAAATTATTTTTGACCTTATTATATGGTGAGGTTAATTTAAATCTTAAAAGAAGAGATTTGACTTCATCATACCCAAAGTTTGAGGTTAATTTAAATAAAAAAGTATTTAAATCTCATCTGAACTTACGGTTGTGAGTTTAATAGATATATATATATTTTTTTAAAAGGATTTAATTTTATCTTTTCTATGGTTGTGATTTTTTTTAAAAAAAAGGGATTTTTCTTCTTTGTGAATAAAAGTGGGAGAAAAGGCAAAAAAGGGGATTGAGAGAAAAGATCGGGTGGAAAGTTTTATTGAAGGCGCGGAGCCGCTGCCCTCAAAACATAAAGAAGAAGACCATGAACACCCCCCCATGTGAGGAGGTGTTCATGAAGTCACAAGTCGCCGCCGATGCCTCACTACCTAAAGAAGAAGACCATGAATACCACCCCATGCTTGGAGGTGTTCACGGAGTCGCAAGTCACCGACAATGCCTCGCTGCCCACAGAAGAAGACCATGAACACCACCCCATGCGTGGAGGTGTTCATGGAGTCACAAGTCACCGCCAATACCTCGCTGCCCATAGAAGAAGACCATGAACACCATCCAATGCGTGGAGGTGATCACGGAGTCGCAAGTCACTGACAATGCCTCGCTACCCATAAAAGAAGACCATGAACACCACCCCATGCGTGGAGGTATTCATGGAGTCGCAAGTCACTACCAATATCTCGTACACCACCCCATGCGTGGAGGTGTTCATGGAGTCGTAAGTCACCGCCAATACCTCGCTGCCCGTAGAAGAAGACCATGAACACCACCCCATGCGTGGAGGTGTTCATGGAATCGCAAGTCGCCGTCGATGTCTAAACTTTCAAAAAAAAAAGATGAAATAAAGAAAAAAGAAAAGATTGAAAAAAAAAGAAAGAGAATTAAAAAAAGGAAAAAAAAGGAAAAGATGAAAATGAAGAGAGGGAAAAAAAAGGAAAAGATGAAAAGGGGGGCGGCGGCAAAACAGGAGGTGTTAAAAAAAATTAAAAAAAAAAGAAAATTAATAAAAAGGGATATGAATTAGAAGAAGATAGAAAAAAAGAGAGAAAAAAAAGTCCTAAAGCTGCAGATGTAAATAATAATAATAATAATAAACGAAAAAGAATTGTCAGAAGTTTGTCAAATAAGGTTCTCTTATATATATATACATATATGAAATAAAATAAAATAATGCACATATCTCAAAGTGCCGCAAATCTCAAAGCGGCCCATGTCTCGATGCGATGATAGAATACACATCTTAAGACGACCAACAAAATATATCATGAAGTGATATATTTCGAGGTAATGGTGGAACACTCATCTCGAGGCGGCTGATAAAACCCAAATCTCAAAGTGGCACACATCCCAATGCGACTAAGTAACACGCATCTCGGAGTCGCCGATATAAAATACAAACCTCAAAGTAGCACGCATCTTGATGCGATGATGGAACACACATCTTGAGGCAGATAATGAAATACAAATTTCAAAACGACACATATCTCAGGACGGTGATGAAACATTCATCTCAAAGTGGTCAATATAAACCTAAATCCTAAAACGGTGCAAATCTCAAGGCGACCACGAAGTATGCATTGAGGCGGCCGATGAAACACAAATTTCAAAGTGGCGAAGCATACATCCCAAGGTGGAGGGCGGCGTCATTCAAACAAAAATAAATAAATAAATAAATAAATAATATGTATAAATATCCTATGATGATATTCATATATAATAAAATAATTATGGTTTGTACATAAATGAAATCAATTTTTTTATTCATTGTCTTTACTTGTACTTTTGCCCTTAATCGGACGTTCCCAAGACTCTGTCTAGGGTAATTAATAATAGAGGCTTGCCTCCATTAGGAACGGAATAACCCACAATAACTAAACAAATATGACATTTGTGATTCGATATGTTGCCTTGTGTTTCTTCACAGACATGATGCCAGGCGGGTATTTTCGATCCCACAACAGTGAAGCTGATGACCATACCTCGAGCTTCCCAAGGTTATCCTCTCGCTGCTTAATGGGAGTTTGAACTGCTCCATCAGTAGTCCACTGTGAAAGCGACGAGTGAGAATCGGAGAGCCACTGCGTTGTAGTGGTGCATTAGAGTTCGATGTACTCCATCGAAGCTTGCCTCCCGGAGGGTGGACACACGCCCCTGTCGAGTAGGAGTCTACTCCAATGACCAGTAGACTCCGGCGAACACCACCAGACATCGGAGATCGCGGAAGGGAAAGCTACGGTCCTTTCACCTCCCCTAGACCACCGCGAGCTCGCCTGAGTTAGACGGTCGGACTGAATGCAGCAGACCTTGGAGCAATGCCAGCCGCCTGGACGCCGTCTCTGTGGCGCCGGAAACTGCCACAGGCGTGGTGAGTCGCCTAACCCCTCCCCATGAGCCAGTGATGTGGCTTGTGGGGCCTCTCGATGCATGCAGTATATGTACATGTAGATGCACACATGAATGGATTAAGTGGAGTTAAAAGGAAAATGCTAAGTCTTTGTGGGATTACTTAAGGAATTTCTGTTATGTTAATCTCACATGGATTAAGGTTGATCACGGTAAGGTAGTAGATAGAATAGTTCAGGAGCTTTGAGCATACATGCATTGTCACTTCTAGACCTCGATTCCGTGCCCTCGAAAGCACGCTAAGTATCAGATCGGTCAGATCCGAAGTGGAGTCGAGCATTACTCGGACACAAACAGATAACATACAATATCATAAAGTCTCAAACGACAATAATCAAAACATTATCAGAGTCACAACGAACAAATCATAGGGGCTCAAAAGCCCTATAATAATCCAGGTCCTATAAGGGTCCTACAAAATAAACATCTCTCTCTCTCTAAAGAAGAACGAGGTTCTCGAACCTCAACAAAGTCAACCCAGTTCCTCGCACAGCTCCCGAGACCGAGTCACCTACCTCTCCGGACCTGAAAAAGAAAGAAGGGAAGCAAGTACATGAGCTTTCAAAAGGAAAGCTCAGTAAGTACCCTGCAGAGATCTCAATGAAATCCAAACTAGCACGGATGATATAAGAAGGCCAAAAATGAACAAATCAAAGATCATCAATCCACACAAACAGGGCCATGCCCCGCACTAACCAAACCCTAGGAGTCTACCACAACAACGGTAGGGCTCCTAACCACAAGATCTCAACAAAGAACTCTTGAGAGCTCACAAGTCATCTCCCTAGTCGGTCACCAGCCTAAGCCGATAACAACCCTCAGTCCAAGGTCTAGTAGTGCTACCACCAAAACATGGACATACATTGTCAGTGTACCATCCCACTGACAGGAAAACAAAGAATATCATCCCCACTGGCGGGAAACAAAGATTACCAGTATTACCCCCACTGGTGGGAAACAAAGAATACGAGGACGGAAGAATCCTCAAATCAGCATTGTTGACATATACCTACCCGGCCAGCGCACAAGCTCACGTGGTCTAACGGTCACGTGCCAGTCAACAGGTAGGCACACTCAACATTCACAAGCACATCCTACAGGATGCTAACCTCTCAACATGCATACACAAATGTCGAAGTAGAAATCCAGAAGAACAAAGTACACGTGTATGCAATCAAAGCAATATCATACCAGGTCATGATATCAAAGAGGTAATACCCCCAAAGGGTCATACAAGCATGCACGAGCATGGCATCAAACATCCAAGGCATGAAAGTAACGTGCACAAGCACGAATTCAAGAAAGCAATAACAAATAAGGCAACAACAAAACCAATAAAACACTCTGTAGAGTGGGAACTAGGAAGAGTAACTAACTCACATAAGAATCAAGGATCAATCAATGACAACGGTACTAGGCAGTAGTACTTACATAAAATCATGCAATAGCAAAGTCAACAAAACCCATAACTGGGTGGGAGCTAGGCAAAAGTACTTACCTGGAAACTTCCCTAGTCTCCTCCTGACGTGTCTCTAAGTCTCCACGTCGGTAACTGATAGTAAAGTCTCTATCAATGTCAAAAACAGTAACAAACCCTAATATTTCTAGATGCATATGTATGACTCTCTCGCTTGATTAACTTCACCACAACTATCGAGTCCTGAGGTATCCTATTCGGTTATCGACCCATTTCCCTTGGTGTTCTTTCCTTTGTTCGTCCCTTAACCTCTAATTGGTTAGCTAGTCCATCGTCCAACTTGACGACCTATTATTCGTGACCCTATATATAGCTTTGACCATACTTGGTCACTGTGGGAAATTTGGGCCATACTTGTTAAGCCCACCAAGCTATTAGGTCCTTTTCTAGTTTAGTTCTTTTTATTTTAAAAGAACCAAGTTCTATTGCGTGGCTAGCCATGTCTGAGTGGTTAAGGCCCACTAAAAGGATTTGGGTGGTCTTGGGTTCGATTCCCACCGCCTACAACCCTTTTTTCCAATTTCATTCCTTTATTTTCTTTTACTCTATTTCTATGTAACCTGGTTAAGCCCAACCTGAACTCTTTAGTCCAATCCTTTAAGCCCAAACACATTGGCTAACCATCTAGGCTTAGCCTAAATAGACTTTTAATTGATCAAATCCAACCATCAAACCCAACCCAACCCTTTTTAACCAAGTTAATTAGAATGACTAAATCAAATTCAGACTCAATCCAATTATTAATGGGTTAGTCTTAGTCAACTACTTAATCAATTTAATCAAACGAATTAACTAAATTAATCTTTAGTTAACTAAACTAATTTAATAATTAACTTAATTAATTTTTTTTTAATTTTCTATTCTTCTTCTTCTTCTCAACCCGTGCCTCAACGGAGCCGCCACCTGTCAGGGTAGCCTCCTAATTCACCAACATCGGGCTCTTCCTCCTAATCCAACGGCCAGCACACATCTACCACCACCCGGATGAGAGGCCTTGCTCCACCGTCAACTCTGAAACTCCATTGTCCCGGCCGGGCGTGGCTCCACTCCGGCGAGCTCCTCTCTCCCGCGCCTGAGGTCCCTTCCGCCGGGAAACAATGCGTCGAGCTTCCTCTCGGGCGGAGAAGCTCATGCGCATAATCGGGCGCTCATCGCTCCCTTCCCCGCGCCTCACCACTCTACCAAATCCCCTCTCCGGCGAGCTCGAAACCATGTCGCAATGCATGCACACAGTACCCATACACAACGTGGAAAGGAACGTACCTGTCAGGGCAACCTCCTGGCGGTGTTTGGTGGCGGCGAAAACCCATGGTGCTCCTTCTTGTCTTCTCTGACCACCCTCGCCGGCGACCACTACGATTCCCCTCTCCACTGTCTCTCGGGTGAAAATAGTGGGTGGATTTTATAGAGCGAGGGCAGTCGAAGGTGATGGTGGCGTTCGCGAGCCGATCCGCAGGCTAACGGCAGAGTTCTCCGTGCGTAACGCCCGGGGAAGACGGCAGGGCGCCTTGTGGCGCTCGCGGCGGCTCACTGGCGGAGGAAACAGCTGGCGTGCCTCGTGATCGATACTCCATAGATGAGTGGTGAAGATTGATTGGATCAGATCTAATGGCCGAGAACCCATCTCAATGCCTCGGATCTGACAGCGCTCAGATGGAGAGTTGGGATCAAAAGAGGATTAACGGCCAGATTACAACTAACCGCCACGCATCCATCACTCCAAAAGATGGACGCCTCACAAAGAGCCACGTGGCATCACGGATGCCCTTATAACACCACTCGATCAGCACCAATCCCAGATCCTCTAATCTCAGCCATTCATTTGCTCGTATAAGGGTTTTATTTGGCAAATTAACCAGAAGCCCCTGAAATTATTTAGGTTGCATCCAGATCCCTCTCCTGTGAGAGAGGAAAATTTCCATCCAGTCCTCGAAACTTTTAAAATTACTAAAAAAGTCCTTAAACTCCCAATTATCCCTAATTGGACTCAAAATTAATTTAATTCCCTTTTTAAAGCCTTTTTTTTATTAAGGAACTAAATAAATTAAGAACTTACTTTATGGAATATAAGAAAAATTTTATTCCTAAAATTCATGGATTTTACATGCATGCATGGGTTCATTAACGGGTTAGTGAAAATCAGTATAAGGATAATATAGAAAGTTGTAAACCATATAGAAGCCATTTCCCTTGAATGCTTGCGGGCTTGGTAGAAGAGTTACATGGATAACTTAGAAGTTAACGGTAATGAAGGGGAAAGCAATTAACCACAACCCATAGCTGTGGAGTGAGTGAAATCCAATTCTTATTGGGCTCAGTGACTCATTATTGGAACCAAAATTAACCGATTAGTGGGGATAGAGGAGATTAGTGGGCTGCAACCCACTTCTAGAGTATAAAGAACCTTGAGTGAATTCATTCAGCTTTAATAGGTGAAACTTAGTATGGACCACAGTCCATTCCAATAGAATTCAGGTTTTGGATTGATGTTTCTTAGAGGGCCTAGTTAGTAGATCCACTAGAAGAAACCAAGTTGATGGGCCTTAACCCACTTGGTGAGAATCAAACTTGTGAGTTGACTCTATAGCTTCCCATGGAGTGGACCCAATTCCATTAAGCAAATACATTAGTTAATGACATCATGAGCACGGTGAGGGGAATATTAGGAAAATTAACAACCAACGTGAGATTAGTAGATAGGTATAATACATGATTGGGCCCGATGAGAGGTAAAAATCTATCATATACCTGTAAAGATACTAAGATTAGATTTTTATTATCAGATACCCAAGATATAGGGTCGTGGTGGCGGCAGGGAAGGATTCGTGAGGTAATCTTTAGTACTCTCGATAAGGTAGGATCTCAGACCGTAATCGTGTGAGTATTTCTAACTCAAAGCCCTCTATCCGTTTCAGGTCGCTAGATGGATGTTGGAATCCATCTTTTCTGTTCTGTTCTTAAACTAGATGGATGTTGGAGTCCATCTTTTGTTTTCTGTTCTACTAGATGGATGTTGGAATCCATATTTTGTTCCTGCTCTGTTTTGAATTCTCTGAGAGTTTTGGTTGTGTATTCGAGATGTGGTTTCTTTGTACACACACACACACACACACACACACACACACACACTCTATTTTGTATCTTTGATGATATTTTGCTTCATATATATCTCCCATACTAGCACTCTAGCACTAGGCCAATTTGGACTCTGGGTTGATGTCACAGCTGGGCCACTTTCCGACCATTGAGTGGAACGTCAGTCACTAGGAAGATGATATCTCTTTGTGGGATAAAAAAATACTCGCTTGGCATCGTGTCTGTGAAGAGACACCACGCAATACATCGAATCACAAATGTCATTTATTTTTAGTTATTGTAGGTTCTTCCATTCCTAATAGAGATAAGCCTATATTATTAATTACCCCAGACAAAGTCTTGAGAACCTCCGATTAAGGGCAAAGTACAAGTAAAGGCAAAGGAAATCAACATAATTTGATAATTCATATATTTGCAAATCATGATTTTTATTACATATGTATATATAAATGCATCATCATAGTATTTATTTATTAATATATCGGACAACGCTCTGAACGCTTTGTCACTTTGGGATTTGAGTTTCATCAGCTGCCTTAAATGTGTGCTTCGTCGCCGCCTTGAGATGTGCACCACTTTAGGATTTGTATTTTTATTGACCACCTTGAGATGCGTGTTCATCGTACCTAGAAATGCGTGTTATTTCACTACCTCGAAGCCCATGCCACTTGTGATTTGCATTGTATCAGCCACCTCGAAATGTGTATTCCATCGCCACTTTGAGATTCATGCCGTTCGGAGATTTGGATTTTATCATCCGCTTTAAGATGCGTGTTCCATCGCCGCATCGAGATGCGTGTCATTTTGGTATTTGTATTTCATTGACTGCCTCGAGATGAGTGCCTCATTGCCACCATGAACCTCATCATTTCGAGATTTATACTTCATTGACAGCCTCATGATACGTGCTTTTATCGTTGTCTTGAGATTTGTGTTTTATTCTAAGTACCTTAGGATATATATTTTATTATTATTTATATATATATATATATATCATGCTTTTGATTTTTTTTTTTTTGGTTTAATCCCCCAAATAGTCCCTCTATTATGGTCGACTCACCCATTTAGTCCCTCTATTATTAATCATGTCTTTTTTGTCCCTCTATTTCTTAATCTCGGCTATTCAGGTCCTTTCGCCCAACTTCCGTCTCGATTACCGTTTCAAATGCTGACGTGGCTTAAAAAATTATAAAAAAAATCCAAAAACAGGGTCACCTCTTATCTAGGATTCCGGGTGTGGAATAACTCACATCCGAACCCGTTTTTTATCTCTCTCTCTCTCTCTCTCTCTCTCTCTCACAGCTCTGTAGTGGCCGCTGGTTCCAACGAATCCTAGAAACCCTAAACCTAACCCTAGCCGCCATGGACGTGCTTCTCCTTCTCCTCTTCTCCCTACTCCCCCTACAGCTTAGCTTCAGTGCTCCACAACCAAACCTCAAGCTTCTGATCTCCTTCAAGAGCTCGCTCAAAATCCTCAGGCTCTCTCAAGCTGGCGCTCAAATAGGACTCCTGTGCCTCCTTCTCCGGCATCTTTTGTGTTTCCGGCCATGTCGCCGCCATGGACCTCGACGGGCGCCGCCTTTAGCTCCGGGACTTCCGCTACGCTTTTCCTGTTCCCTTCACTGGAGGGCCTCGAGAGCTTGCCCCTCAAATCCTTGAACCTCACTGGGACCCTGCTCTAGGCCGCGCAAGCGAGAGCCACACGGCACTCCTCAATCTCTCGGGAATTGCCTCAAGGGCCCGCCATGACGTGTTTCTCTTCAAGCCTCCCTCGCCTCCAGGTTGACCTTCCTGGTTGAGAATTTGAGTTTTGGAAAGGAAAGCATTGATCTTGATGCTTATGTTTAATTTTTTTAATTTATTGGGGCGAGTTCTGTTAGAGTTCTGTTAGCATAAATGCCCTGGGATATTCAATTTGAAGATGGTCATCGCTGCTTCTCTTTGTTTCTGGTTGGGGTCTTTGATTTGGATTAGAAAGCATTTGTTTTGATCCTGGTTGTGAGTTCTATAAGCATGTATATCATGGCCTAGGTGGTGGAACCGAAGCTTCCGGGTCGGCTGTGACAGAACGGGCGGTGATGTCCGAAAGCTTCAGCCTTCAGGATGGTCGCTGGAGGAGGATAGGGGAGAAGAAGGGTGATGGTCGGGGTTCGGGTTGAGGGAGAGAGTTAAAAAAATAGGTTCGGATATTGGTCATATCACGCCCGAATCTGAGATGACATGGCCCTGTTTTTTGGGTTATTTTATCACTTTTTTAAGCCACGTCAGCATCAAAACGGTAATCCAGATGGCAGTTGGGCGGAAGGACCTGAATAGCCGAGATTAAGAAATAGATGGACAAAAAAGACGTGATTAATAATAGAGGGATTAAATGGGCGAGTCGACTATCATACGGGGACTATTTGGGGGATTAAACCTTTTTTTTTATTGCCATCAACCACCCATGGCATTATCATGCAACTTATCTATGAAATTTCTTGATAATTTATAGAAAGTCAACAAAGGTAGCTTTGCCATATATATGGGCCCCATGTCATTTGCTCCACTTATCATCATTTTTTCATTTCTTTTGCTTGCTTTTTTTATTGAACTCTTCTCACAATTGCCATGAATGACAACGTTGGGAGTTGGGACCTTTTTTTGCATCTTTTTGCACAAAGTTCAAAAGACCATATCTTCATTATTATGGAAAATTCTGCATATGTAATATCCATTGGATCATGGGACATTAATGAATACACATGTATGCATACATTAAGAATGAAAGGATGCCATGGTGTCAAATCCAAACTTTGCTTTTCTTTACATATATAGAGCCCGGCCCGATAGTGTACTCATATAGCAGGCCGCTCGCATTTGCGGTCGATTGCACTATATCATGGATGGCTGTATATATCTATATATATATATATATATATATATATATATGTATGTATATCTTTTGAGGGATTTCATTGAATATTTAAAAGGGCATTATTCATATATTTCAAGTATTGACTTACTTGCGAATGCAATCACATGCTTTTGACAAAGGCAATATGACGCCGGGCGGGGTAGTGATTAACCCGCGGGCTAGCCGGATCCAAGGACCGCAAGGAAGAACAAACGAAGAACCAAAGAACCAGAGAAAATACTCTGAAATTCAAGAAAATATTATTACTCAAAATTCAATAATGAAAAACTAACCCACACGTCGGGTTAAATAGCCTCAAAAGATTAACCTAAAAACCTTATCATCTAATCTAAATTTGCTAAAATTGATAAATTATTATTTAAAACTCTAATTATCTAAATTTAAAACTCTAAACATATTAGATAACTCCTAAAATCCGATATCAAATCGGATTCAAATCCTATCCTAATTTGGCATATGAAATATTACCAAAAATAGAAAAAAGACCAAAAACCCTAATTTGGCAGATTAAATATTTCTAAAAATAGAAAAAAAACTAAAATTCTCTCTAATATGACGTCCCCATGTCGCAGGTGCTACCGCAGAAAGAGCTTTCCGAATTGGGGCTTCCAAATCGATTCCTCATGGCATATAGGTAGCCAAATTTATGGTCAAAATACCGAACCACACCCAAAACCGACCCAATCTTGGAATTGACTCGATAACTTCTTGTTTTTACGTTGACCCGCCAACCCGGCACCAACATTTGACTCGAGCCTCCTGCATTAGTCACCCTGGGTTGGAAAGAACTTGACCCCGAGTTCGACTGCACCTTTGTTGGTAGGTCTGGATCTCCATGCTTAATCTCAATCAAAACCCTAGAGACAGAAAATAGGTTAGTAGTGTTGGTTATTGGGCCAGGAGGGTTTTCCTCCCATCGAGATACCAACACAACGCTAGTCCCATCATCGTCATAGATGGGCTCACCAATCTCCTCCTCGAGCTCGCTAATTTCCTCCTCGTAGTCGTCGTAGATGGGAGAGATCTCCTCATCCACATCATCGTTGAAGATAGGACAAATCTTCTCCTCCGCATCATCGTTGAAGATGGGTGAGATCTCCTCCTCCGCATCATCGTCGTATATGGGTTGGCCAAACCTCTGACGCTATGATTATGGTGCCGGACTTCGGAAACTACCCACGCATAACCACGCATCAAAATCGATCAAGTACCAGACGATGCCTTTGATAATTTCGACTTGCCTTTGTAAATCCTTAATCATCAAGCATTGGGTTAACTCCGCGACTTGTATTTGTAGATCCTTGTTCATCGCCTGTGGCTTTAGGTCACTGTGATTGGACTTTTCAAACCGGAACTCGCCCAACCCAACCCATGACCATTAATGCACCACCGCCATTGATGTCGACGCTTCCCAAGAAGATGATGAGCTCTGGTACCAACTGACGCCAGGCGGGGTAATGATTAACCCGCGGGCTAGCCGGATCCAAGGACCGCAAGGAAGAACAAACGAAGAACCAAAGAACCAGAGAAAATACTCTGAAATTCAAGAAAATATTATTACTCAAAATTCAATAATGAAAAACTAACCCACACGCCGGGTTAAATAGCCTCAAAAGATTAACCTAAAAACCTTATCATCTAATCTAAATTTGCTAAAATTGACAAATTATTATTTAAAACGAAACTTATCTAAATTTAAAACTCTAAACAAATTAGATAACTCCTAAAATCCGAGATCAAATCAGATTCAAATCCTATCCTAATTTGGCATATGAAATTTTACCAAAAATAGAAAAAAGACCAAAAACCCTAATTTGGCAGATTAAATATTTCTAAAAATAGAAAAATAAAATTCTCTCTAATGTGACGTCCCCATGTCGTGCGCGCTGCAAAGAGCTTTCTGAATTGGGGTAGAACGCCCGATTCTGATATCGGTAGCCAAAGTTATGGCCAAAATACCGAACCACACCCAAAACCGACCCAATCTTGGAATCGACTCGATAACTTCCTGTCTTTACGTTGACCCGCCAACTTGGCACCAATATTTGACTCGAGCCTCCTGCATCACAATATTGGCAATGTATGGGTAAGGACAGTTTTTAGTTTCAACGAGTCATCTTATTCTCATTTTGGTTTCTATGCTTGCAACCTTCTCCTTCTTTCGCCAACTCAAGACTTTTTCCTCATAGACCATAAATGATGTGGAGAAATCAAGAAGCTTCATGCCTTTCAGTGGAATTACAGGTGTTATATAAGAAAAGAGCTAGCCAAGCAGGAGTTGATAATATTCATTCACTAATTTGTCCTGAATTATGAGTGGTAGCATGTTCGGGATGATCTCCTAGTAACTACACCTAGATTCGAATCCCTCAATTGTCAAAATTATTCCATCAAAGTTATAAGCCTTTCTTATTACATCTGATAATTCCAACGGCCAATGAACTTGTTTGAATGCCCATGAAGTGGATATGATGTCTTGCTTGAAACACTGAATTATCAACTTTCAGTTTCTTTCCATGAAAGAATCTTTCCAATTTTATTGATTCTCTCTGATGTCAGCTTCCTTTTATATGCAGCAGCAGTTGGATGATGTTTCATTTTCTCATTTTTCTACAGCAACGTTCTTCCACTTTATCATTATATTTGAGAAGTCTTTGGCATGCATTTCAATACATGGAAATGGACTTTCAAGTCTTGAGTATCTATTATTACAATCTCCAAACTCTTTCAAACATTTCATCAAGCATCTTGAGGGCATTATAACATGGCTAAGTATTGAAAGGGTTTACAAATTTTATAAGGAACAACATTAGTCGTGAAATAAAGGCTTAAGTAGAGTAATGATGCTAGTACTATTGGTGGGTGATATTGCTAATCAAAGTGCCTATGAAGTTGTCACCTCCAAGTGTTCTTCTGATGCTATAAGTACTTCTACCAGTTGTTTAGCTTCCATCATTCATATGGCCATTTGGAAACACATAAGGAGAAACTTTTGAGGCATGTTTGACCTTATTCTGATCCCCATTTGGGCTCTAGAACCATGAAAGATATGGCTTGTTTGACTTCTAAAATATTAATTATGTTGTAGCTGTTGTGAAATCTTGCTAGCTTCATTGCTCAAGAACCCAACACTCTCCTGTTTGTTCAGATGGCTTGGTCACAGTTATAGGCGACTTTTCTTCTAGAGCTTATTTCTTCTCAAGTCATTGTATCAATTTCTCTTGTAAATGGGTTCTTTGGCAAAGAAAGTGTGCATCATCAATTCATGAATAAACATGAGATAAGTTTCTCCAAAGAATCGCAACATTGAATTTCTTAGTACAGAGGCTAGCATTCATGACACTGTCATCGATTGAGTTCTTGATAAGCGTTCAAATGAGCATCTTTACACATCATCTTTACATGTATCTCTATGTCAATTTCAATGATTTATAGCCCGCCAGTACTTGAAATGCTTCATATATTGTAAACAGCGTGCATATAAGCAACCCCGAGTGAAAGGAAGCAGTTATCGACAAAATGAAGACCAAACGAAGACATTTTGAAGTGAATAGGGGCTGAACTGGGTAATGAACGGCCGTCCACAATACGTAAGCCGGGTAAACCAAAGGAAGTGAACAATTCTAGTGAATGTCAGTTGACAAGCCCGCTCGTAGCAACTCGCGGTAATCAACAAGCCGATCACGCCTCGCTGATGAAACTGCTCAAAGACACCGTAGCATGAACGGGCCGATCGGGCCGTCCATTCAACTTACCGCTCGTGGCAACCTGCGGCTCAACGGTTCGATGAACGGCCCGTTCACAGGCCCGTTCATCGTTACTCTTTCCCACCACGGACCTATTCGGGGCAAATCTATAATTCCGAAGGAAAAACCCTAATGTGAGGGTATAAATAGGGAATGTTTATTGTGGAGAGGGGAGGTTGGCTGAGGAGAGAAGCTAGAAGAGAGATTAGGGTTTAGGGGTCATCTCCCCCAATCTGGAGGATAGATTATTCATTGGAGTTGCAACCATTGGAGGTAATGGTGTTCTCCATTACTCTTTCTTTTGTTTGTAATCTTTTCCTTATGGATTTGAGTTCCCCATTGATGGGGAACTAATCTATTGGTACTTGGGTATGTTGAACTTTAGGATTGAGCATTAATAGCATTGAATGTTTATGATGATTTGTTGGTATCTTATTGAATGTCTAATGAATGTTATGTATTGATTATAATCTCATTACTAGAAATTACTTGTGTGCAATACAAGATCTAGAGCTAGCGCCTCCTTGTATTAGGAACTTGCTTCATTAGAGAGTTTCATGAGTACACCGAGGAATCGGGTACTAGAAGGGAGAACGACTCTTTCATACGAATTCACCCCCATGATCCTTCCAATATATAGAAATTCCCTTGAGCTTCATATCAAGTCCTAGGAGACTAGTTATCCAATCACCTTGGAAGAGGGGTTGGATATAATTTAGGGATTATTGGTACAAGAAGTATCAACCTTGAGTCATAAACATCTTTGCTCATCTTTAGAATTGAAATCCGAAAGGGATACATACCCAAGTATCCTCTCTTGCTATCGATTAATCTCAATCAACTCTCGATTTTTAGTTTTTATATCCAACCTTTTTAGTTCTTTAGTTGTGAAAACCAAAACCCCCCAATTTTACCAACTAGACTAGGTTAGTAAATCTTGGTTAGAATTTAGTAATTTCTATTCCTTGTGGTTCGACATCCGACTCCCCATAGTTCACTCTATTACTTGACTACGACTAGTACACTTGCGATTCCATCCATCAGTTCTCGAATGATGATACATCTCCTGATTTCTTGGGAGGTTAAGACTTTTGCAAGTCTATAAGCAACATCAAAAGGGTTGGGCATCCATCATAGACTGTAGGTTTATCGATCAACTCAACCAGCTTCACAATCTTGTATGCAATTTGCTCCTCCAAAATTGAGTTGTACTTCTTTTATAAGAGCACCAGAATACTGGCAGCCCCCCTAAGAGCCTCCTCCAAGACATCTAGATCTCTGCCTCCTCTTCTATTCGGGAACAACATCAAGAGGAGTTGCTTGGCTGCGCGAGAGGAGGAGTTCATGTTATTAGAAATCACCTCCAAGACAGACGAGTGCACGAAGATGATATCTTCTTTTATCTTCTTTTGCCAGAGCGATCTCATTCACTAACAAGAGATCAAGATGTGAGCCATCGCGCTCGTCAAAGAAAAGCTTGATGTCAACATGCTAGATGACAGAGCGCGGAACGCATGGTGACTTTATCTTCACAGACAAGGCGGCAAATGATGGGGTCGTCAGTGGTGTGGACCTTTATGGGGGTGGCAGTGATTCGGTATAGGGGCTGAAAAAGGGAAGCAAAGAGCTATTATATAGCTTCTCTTCTCCAAAGAATGTTAGGGTAGCAAAGGAAGCTATTATATAGCTTTTGCTTCCTTCTCGGTAGAAGCAGTGGCATCATAGCCGATCGCATCCCTAAGAAATGCTAGACTGCATCAACATGAAAGAACGGGGGCTTCTATTTCTGTGCTTTTTTTCTTTTTCATTATTTCATCTCTCTTTTTTTTTCTCTCTCTCTCTCTTTTTTTTTTTTTTGTTCCCTGCTTTGCCTGATGCAATGCTCCTTCTCTACAGCTATTGATCTTCTGCGGTATTATAGTATATGGACGGATCTGAATCTGTATCCTTCGGCAAAGCCATCAGAGACAGATAGGGTTGTATCCATAACCGAGAATACCTATATCTCACTTTTTTATGAAGCCGAAAATAGAAGAGGGGAAGCTTTATCTCCTTCACCGCCGCTATCTTTTCTTCTGCTCCCCTCCTTCGGCTAGGTCCAAGTATGCCTATATATTATGTGTGTAGAGAGAAAATCTCTTTTTTCACTAGAAGCTTCCACCCATTTTATTTCTCCTCTTTAATTTTTTTTCTTTCCTTTTCATTATTCAAATTTGATTTAATTTTGATTTTGATTTGATTGATTTCTTCCTTTCTTAGCAAATAAGATCAATCTTTTTAATTTTAATTTGAATTGATTGATTTTTTCCTTTCTTGGCCAACTTGATTTGATTGATTTTTTTTAATTCATTCAAATTTTAATTTGATTTTATTTTGATTTGATTGATTTTTTTTTTTGGGAACTATATTTATATTTTTTCCATATTGCCTCGGGATTTGTTCCCTTGGATTATCTTGCATTTCCCTCGTGATTTGTGTCGTGGATTATCTTGGATTTGTCTCGGGATCTGTGCCCGTGGATTATCTTAGGATTTGTATTTTTTTTAGATTATCTCGAGATTTGTATTCTCGAGCTATCTTGGAATTTGTGTCATTGGCTTGCCTTGGGATATGTGTCCTTGGCTCGCCTCGGGATCACACAACATCAAAATATTTTAATATCAAGATATTTCAAGATATACTTGATTTGAAAATATTTTAGCATTGCCCCTTTAAAATATTGGCACATGGTATTTTCAATGCATTTTTTAGACACAAATACTCTTATGCTAGCATATTTTATTATGGCACTGGGCCGATGTCGATATTGGGTCTACCATCGTCACTGGGACCAAGAGATATTCTGATATACTTCTAGGGAGATGTATGTTTGGACTTTGCTTCTATATTCTGATCCGATTGGCTCGCTTTGTCTATTGACATACTATTTCTGTATTGCTTGAGCTTATATATATTCTGATCGAATCTGCTTTGCTCTGACTGAGATATTTTGCTTCTGTACCATTTGAGCTTCTTTAACTTTCATAGATCTGGCCTTACGCCATTTTCTTTTTCATGCAATCCTACTAGGGTTGTTCTTTAGGCTCATGCACTTGGTTGGCCTTTTTTTTTCCGGATAACGACGATTAGCTAGGAGCGGGACTTAGGAGAGAGCTTCCGAGGGATAGCCTAGCAGCGTCAGGGGCATTTTTTGAGCTGAGGTCTACAGGCCTCTATACTTTTTGTATTAAATATATGTATCTGATTCTGAGCCTTGTGTGCTTGTGGGGCTTAATCTCATAAGTACGCTGCTGTGTCCCCTCACGTGCACTTCTGAGCCCGTGATCGAAGTTCGGGCGTGACAACTTGCTACTAGCTCTAGTAGGAGTTCTATTTGAATCACAAATGTCACTATGAATTAATTTAACTAACTCGGAGTTTCTATTAATGTATTGGAAAAGCTTTTAAGAAAGTTTGGCTTGAACACAGATCTGCCATTTGGAATTAGAATCAAGTTTAAATTCATTAATCTTCTAATTGTTCCAAGATTTACATGTCCCAATCGACCATGCCAAGTTTCACAAGATTTAACATTCATGAACACATGCAAAAGAAGTAGAGTCACTTTCACTGAATGATAAGATTGAAGGTTCACAAACATTTAGTCTAAATAAACCACTAGATAAAAATTCTTTTCCCACAAAATGGTTTCCTTTAGTAATTACAACTTTGTTAGACTCTAACATAATTTTATAACCAGTTTGAATAAAAAATTAGCCACTAATCAGGTTCGTCCTAATGTTTGGCACTTGCTGAACATCCAATAGAGTAAGGACTTTGCCTGATGTCATCTTGAGATCTATTCATCCTTTCTCCAACACGTGTACATCTGACCTATTCCCTAAAGTCACACATCCTTTACTTGAGACCTGGTAAGTGGAGAACCAGAAATGGTCAGTACAAACATGAATAGTCTAGGCACCACTCTAAGTTTTGATAAGTCAAATTCACTGTGGGGATCAATAAAGCTTACTGACCTAATGTGTCTTAGTTGAAGATGCACCTATTTCATGTACATTGACTTGTGGTTTGGGAGGACCAATATTCTGCTTCACTGGTGCAGTCAAATCAACGTGAGCAATTATAATTTGACCATATTTTTCTATGTTCGGTCCGTATTTGAATAGATATAGATTTCCTGAAGAAGCAATCTCTCGCCACGTGGTAGGTCCTACCATAAACAAAATAGTGTTTAGGGTTCTTCTCAGATGGTTTGAGAATTGGTGGTTGAGATTGAGAAAGTAATGAATATGTGGTTTGCCCCTAAGTTTAAAGTTCTTGTCCTTAGGGGAATATTGTTTGTTCTTAGCTGAGTGTTAGGGACCTCTAGGGCTACTACTATTTTAGCTCTATAAACTTCTTGGCCCTTAGATGCATGAGTGTGTGGACCTAGAATGGAGACGGTTTGCCTCTTCAGCCCTTAGTATGTTATAGACTCCTAAAAGATTAAGAGTGTTATTCCCGTGTCTGAGGAAATCAATAAAGTCAGATTAGGAGGGTGGACGTCTACTTAGGAGTATAAACATAGCATGACCATCAGTAAATTTGGAGCCATGTTTGTTGAAAGCAGACATGAACTCTTGAAAGGTGTGAATTTGATCTTCTATGGGTACACCGTTAGTCATCCTAAAGTTGTCAAAATCCACAGTTAGACGGTTGATCCTAGTTGCGTTGTCTAGATTGTACTCTGTCTCCAGAGAGTTATACACTTCCTTAACAGTCTTATATTCATAAAACAATTACACAGTGTGTTCGAAAGACATCTAAGTAGTAGATACTTGCAATAATAATTTATTTCATCTGGGGACCTATTAGGTTTGTTGAAAGTTTTGGGTTTGATCAAAAACAGATATTGAGAATCGGCGATGGCCATCGGAGCCGAAATTATTAGAATTAGTATCTAGGCTTCCCCCAAGTGTCCTTGGGTGGTTATCCAAAATTTGGCTTGGGCTTGCCACCATTTAAACAAAGTTTTCTTGTCAAATTTTTCGGGTTTACTAAACATGTCGGGTTGATTAAAAGATACCGTAATATTCAACTAAGTGCTAATTTAGTTTGTTTGCAAAGTGATGATCAAATAATTAAATTAAGTGTGAGTCAGTATAACATAAAATGACAATTTAGCAAAACTAGCAAAGAAAATTTTCAACAATTAGGAAAAACAAAATCAGATCTAAATTAGCAAAAAATTTCAAAGCAGCTTTAAGAAAGTAAACATGCAACAATGTCTAAAACATGGATGCTCCTTTTGAAACTATGAATATCAGTGATTTTGTGGAAAATGGTCTTGTAAAGTATGATGCATTACATTTTTGTTTTGGTCAATGTTCTGATCCATCTAGAGTCAGCAAATTGGCAGCTATTGGTTGTCCTGTAAACCAATGGGCCTGGCATCCTTGTTTACCAAGTACTAAGCTTGTCAAGAATGTATATGACCATTTTAACAAGAATCAGACATCTAAATCTGATGCTTGGATAGGGTGGCAGAAAGTGTGGAAATTGCCAATAGCACCAAGGATCAAAACTTTCCTTTGGAGGCTATTTCATGGCAAACTTCCTACATATGGTTTTTTATATAACCTTAACATTGGGCCTCGTGTTTTGTGTCCTTTCTCGTGGGTTGGAAAATGAAAATCAGTAATATATTATGGTTCAATGCAACTTCTAAATATTACTGAAATCGGTAGCCGAAAGCATCTCCACATCAACCTGACTGAAGTAACTAAATTATTGGATGGAGATTGGCTTATGACTACTTGTGGACCTGGTGGAGTTAGAAATCAATGGGATAGAGCTGTACTTGCTACAAGTGTATGGGCTATTTGAAAGGCCAGGTGTGAGCTGGTTTTCAGCAGCAAAAGGCAGACAACTGACCAGATTATCGACCACGCGATGAGTGTAGCCCAAGACCATTATTGGAGACTCAAGACCCAACTCAGGGAGTATCTAATTAATTCTATTTCAAGGAATTCTATCACTCTGATGTGTGATGCTGCTTTCCATCCTGACATAGCAAATTGTGGTACATGTTTTATAATGTTGTTGGGATCAGGGACAGTGATAATGGTTGGTTGTTCTGGCAAGGAGGCTGAATCAAGTCTAGAGGCTGAATTGAGAGCAATTGAGCTGGCTTTGGATCAGTGTCTGCGGCTTGGGTGGATGCTTGATAGAGTGTGCTCTGACTGTCTTCTTGCTCTGACCTTACTTTCTACTCAGGAAACGCATGAAGATGGGAGATGTCATGCTATCATTCAAAGGGTGAAGAATGCAATTCATCAACATCCAATGATGGAGTTAAACTATTGCCCGAAAGAGCTAAATATGTCACGCCCCAAACTCTACTTGGGCTCAAGTATGAGACAACGCCGCATACTTACAGGGTTTCCCCCATATGTATGCAAGGCACGGAAACAATCTATAAACCAGTTGTAATCATAATTCACATAATACAAAATCCTCAAATAATAAAAATAACAAGTCTTATTTATTCCTTAATATACCATAGGATTATTCTTAAATCAAGACAATAACAAAGTTCCTCCAACATCTCAATAATAAAAACTAAAATATTGTTCTTACAATCCAAATCAAAACACTAAATCACTAACATCAAGAGACTCAATACGCCTCTGCATTATTACGTCAATGAAATCTAAGCCTCTTGATCCGAACCTGAAAAATAGTAGAGGGGGGGTGAGCTAACTAGTCCAGTAAGAACCAACAACCTGTCTAGCTAGATCAAACAGGTTTTAAGTCATCTAGTGCAATAAAATTCATATCATGCTCACAATAGGTAAATCAATTTCAAAACACTTCGAAATCAATCTCAAACATGCTCATAATAAAGTATATTTTTCAAATAATAAATTTAGGACCACATGTTGTAAAATCATTCAATAATTCAAAGTTTCACAATTGGACACCATTTTCAAAACATCAAATCAGACTAAGTCCACATTATCCCTTGTGGCTAGTTATCTAATGTGTCATCGTATAACCCCCGTTGACTGGGTATCGAAATCCCAATGATTACCCCCATTGGAAGGGTATCGAATTAACAATGTTACCCCCATTGGCCGGGTGTCAAATTTCCAATGTTGCCCCCATTGGACGGGAATCAAATCATAGTCTTATTGTTCAAAAACATTTGAAAACCAAATAAAACAAATCACATTGGTGTCCAAATAATCACATTCAAAATGTTCACAGTCTAACAAACATGTAAATCAAGCAGCATGTGTCCAATCAAAGGTTTTGTCAAATATTCATGTTTGATCCAAGTTAATATATAAAAATAACGGTCATCGTATATACAAATCTTGGTTTTTATATAAAAATTACTAGAAGACAGAAGGAACTTACATTAATCCAGAAATTCCAAAATCAAAATAATTCACCTTCTTGAAATCTCCGAATCAATCTAAAATAATTAGACGAAGAATAGTATTTAGTATTCTATACTATTGGTGTCAAAAATGATCTCAAAATCTCTCTATCTAATAGTTTTATTCCGAATAATTCCAAAATTCTCAAATTTCCCACAAAGTGTACAATTTACATAAACACCCTTTGTTTTCTCTTTTTTCGACAAATCAAACATAAATAATAAAATCTTGATCTCTAAGATACCATATTATTTTTCCATTGAATAAATACAGAAATCCCGAATTTTCTTTTTTTATACTAATTTTTGGAATTTTCTGCTAATTTCTTCCTTTTAATTATAATTTCTGAATTTCAGAAATTATTGTCCTGAATTTCAAATATTACTGCAATAATCCAGAAATTCTAGAATTTCTGATTTTCTTTTTCTTTTTCAGAAATTTCAAGATTTTAGATCTTTGTTTAGAAATTAAGGAATTTCTTGATTTTCTCATCAATATCAACTAGTTTCAATAGCCTTCAAAGTTTCCTATGCAATCTCTATTTTCTCTATAGATATATCTAGATCTACAATAAATCACAACCTATTTGTAATCTTTCAAAAATTTAATCATAAAGGAAGAAACTTACCGACTAAAATCCAGAAAGCCTGAGCAAATAGTCTTCTCAGATTGTTCTACCGCCTTTATTCCTTTCCTCCAGGCTCTGGCCGTCGATGGGAGAAATTAAAAAAAAAATTGAGGCGGCTAGGGTTTTCTCTTCTATTTATAATCTCATAATAATTTTCAATTTTGCATAAAACCCCTTCTAAGAATATAAAATTATTCAAAGATTTTCTTATGTTTTTTTTTTTGTTTTTTTTTAATTTTTAAATTCGGGGTCTTACATTCTCCCCTTCTTAAAATAAGTTTGGTCCCCAAACTTGGATGGACTAATTGCATTATGAAACATATATCCTTTTTCTATGATCATTATTTTCAATTTTTCATTATCTATCACATTGGTTGATTTATAATTCACCCAATATCTCTCATATATGGTTAGTCAACAATATATTCGGATGGATCATATTCCATTATTTTAATAATTTGGACCCAAGTTATCTAGCATCAAGTATTTATCTATCATTCAAATCATTGATTTCATGGAATCATTGTACTAGTAACTTCAAACACAAATCTTTATGCTCACAAATCAACATTATCATCAATGATCCATACTTCTATATTATCCACTAGAGCATAACCATACTTGTAAAGGTTCGATTTCATAATACACAATACCTGCTATGATTGAGAATCAATAAGAATCGCTAAAATCACTTAATGTACTAATACTCATTTCTTACATCTATTGAAGGGAAATTATCATAGTATGAAGAAAAGTCATACTACCAAATAACTTGATTACACCCATAATCCCAATATACGTCTCACATCATGATCAAAATCATCCCCAACATATGCTCAATTATATTAACCAGTCGATTTCTTGAGTCAAACCAATGACATATCACAAAACTTTTATATTCATACTATGTCTAGTGGAATTTGTATTTCAAAACATTCTAATATACTTTTTCATAGCTCAACAATTTCCATAATCCAAGTTCCTCAAGTGGTCCTCCATCATATGATATTAAATAGTCACTTAACATTTAACATGAATGTGTGCTTCAATTTCCATTAAAATTCAAAATCTTCATTCGATACACATAGATTCAAAGGAAGTAAATATTTAGACCAAAATACAACTATCTAAGAAATTCATAGAGATTTTTCTGACTATTGCAACAATTCCAAACTCTTCTCATAGGTCCTAAATCATCAATTGAACAAGTAATTGGTGCATAGTATGGTTTACATCTTCAAAATATCAATGTTTTTTTTTTGTCAAGAAAATCATGTTAGATTTCACAATCCATTTCCAGTCGTAGGGTATCTATTGGGAAATCAATTCACATTGACTATAAGTTTTACAGATTTCAAATTCAATTGCAATACCTTATCAAAGTTTCTAAATTTAAATTCAAGCTATCATGGGTCCAATTTATAGATAAATTTTTCTTCAAAGAAATATCAGCTCTCACGATATAAGATCAAAGCTAAAATTGTGATAGAATCCTCGAATTGCCGATATGAATCGAATTTTATCTAACTATATTTTATAATAATAAAGTAAACTACTTTCCTCACAATCAATAATACATTAAAAGATTTAGCTGCATATCTCAACATAGTCGTTTATTTTCTAGAGATAGTTATAGATGAAATCTAAATCTTCATAACCTAGTTAAAAGAATAATTTCTTACATCTAACAAGTAACTATCTCAAATACTATAACTAATATTTACTCATAAGAATCAACTAATCAAACAATTTCACTATTGATATACATCTTATGACCAATGATATGAGATCAAATAGGTGTAAGAACATTTAAACTCAAAAGAGGAGTCTGAATATTATCTAAAATCACATTGAGTCTTCGATCATTAAAGAGTAAGAAAAGTTAGAAGAGATGATAAAATGATAAAATCAGTTATAACAAGAGATTCAAATAATCTTGTGATTATGGTACAAAGAAACCGTACATCTGATTTCACTATCTAATTTCATTCTAAGAACAACAATTTGGGAAAGAAATGCAAAAATCTTGTGAAGAAACAAAAATATCAAATTTGATTAATAGTCTTTTTGTGGTTGTACTTTTCTTTTTTTAAAAAAATTGGGAGAAGTCATCATATGATGTCAAGGTGAGGGAGCTACTCATATTAACAAATCAAAGTCAAATAGTATGATTGTAAGATTAAGAAAGCCTAGTCATATAAATGAGTCAAACTGCAATAGTCATGTGGGTGTTCATATTAGACATAAGGTTACTCTGGAAGACCATATAGAGTTCAAGACCATCATATGATAATTTAATTCAATTATGAGTTGTCATAAATAAGCAATACTCTTGGAAAGATGCACAATATCTAATAATTTACAATTTAGCCCCATTATTCCTACATGAGACCATGATTTCATTAGGCATGGAAGCCCCCACTCTATATAGGGGAGAGAATCTCCAAGGAGGACGATTTGGATTTATCTCAAAGTGGCAATTTGGGTTTATCTCAAAAGAGAAAACGAATTTATTTCAATCAAAGTTTATCTCATAGATGAAACTTTCCTAAGCTAGGTTTATCACAAAAAAGAATTCGAATTTAATTGAAAAAACTTTTATCTCATATACAGAACTTTCCTAAGCTATCTCAAAAGAGGATTTGAGATTATTTCGATCAGAAAATCTGGGTTTATCTGAAAGGAAGATTTACTAATAAAAAAAATACAATTTTTGAAAGAATCCTCCCTTTCTTTGGAAAGTTTTCTGAGTTCCCTAATAAAGATAGCACAATTGTTGGGTTTTACCTCCTCCACCCCTTATATAAATTTTGTCCTCGAAATTTGCATCAAACCGATGGGGGTACCAATAAATTATCATAATCATCTATTCCTATCATATATTGTCATTACACTAGGGTGATGGTTCCATCATGTTTCCATTGCGCTACTCTGATGGTATTTAATCCCCTTTATATAGGTGGCTGCCTTTTACATTCGCTTCTTGGATCTTTCCAATTATTTTATATACTCTATTATTTGGCTAAATCCTTGAACCAGGGTCTAGATCTCTTAGACTTGTTCATATTCTCATCCTATGGTACTAAGTATATCAATCACATTTCTAAGATCATCAATCCTATTATGATATTAAAAGATGTTTGCCAATACAAACACTAACCAATGGCTATTCTGATACCACTAAATTGTCACGCCCCAAACCCTACTTGGGCTTGAGTACGAGACAACGCCGCATACTTACAGGGTTTCCCCCATATATATGCAAGGCACAGAAATAATCTATAAACCAGTTCTAATCATAATTCACATAATACAAAATCCTCAAATAATAATAACGAGTCTTGTTTATTCCTTAATATACCATAGGATTATTCTTAAATCCAGACAATAACAAAATTCCTCCAACATCTCAATAATAAAAACTAAAATATTTTTCTTACAATCCAAATCAAAACACTAAATCACTAACATCAAGAGACTCAATACGTCGCCCAGATTATTACGTTCCTTGAAATCTAAGCCTCTTGATTCGAACCTGAAAAATAGTAGAGGGGGGTGAGCTAACTAGCCCAGTAAGAACCGACAACCTGTCTAGTTGGATCAAATAGGTTTTAAGTCATCTAGTGCAATAAAATTCATATCATGCTCACAATAGGTAAATCAATTTCAAAACACTTCGAAATCAGTCTCAAACATGCTCATAATAAAGTATATTTTTCAAATAATAAATTTAGGATCACATGCTGTAAAATCATTCAATAATTCAAAGTTTCACAATTGGACACCATTTTCAAAACATCAAATCAGACTAAGTCCACATTATCCCTTATGGCTAGGTATCTAATGTGTCATCATATAACTCTCGTTGACTGGGTATCGAAATCCCAATGATTACCCCCATTGGGAGGGTGTCAAATTACCAATGTTACCCCCATTGGCCGGGTATCAAATTTCCAATGTTGCCTCCATTGGATGGGTATCAAATCATAGTTTGATTGTTCAAAAACATTTGAAAACCAAATAAAACAAATCATATTGGTGTCCAAATAATCACATTCAAAATGTTCACAGTCTAACAAACATGTAAATCAAGCAGCATATGTCCAATCAAAGGTTTTGTCAAATATTCATGTTTGATCCAAGTTAATATATAAAAATAACAGTCATCGTACATACAAATCTTGGTTTTTATATAAAAATTACTAGAAGGCAGAAGTCACTTACATTAATCCGGAAATTCCAAAATCAAACTACTTCACCTTCTTGAAATCTCCAAATCAATCTAAAATAATTAGATGAAGAATAGTATTTAGTATTCTATACTATTAGTGTCAAAAATGATCTCAAAATCTCTCTATCTAATAGTTTTATTCCCAATAATTCCAAAATTCTCAAATTTCCCACAAAGTGTTCAATTTACATAAACACCTTTTGTTTTCTCATTTTTCGACAAATCACACATAAATAATAAAATCTTGATCTCTAAGATACCATATTATTTTTCCATTTGAAATCCCGAATTTTCCTATTTTTATACTAATTTTCAGAATTTTCTTCTAATTTCTGCCTTTTAATTATAATTTCTGAATTTCAGAAATTATTTTCCTGAATTTCAAATATTACTGCAATAATCCAGAAATTCTAGAATTTCTGATTTTTTTTTTTTTGTCTTTTTTCAGAAATTTCAAGATTTTAGATCTTTGTTTAGAAATTAAGGAATTTCTTGATTTTCTCATTAGTATCAACTAGTTTCAATAGCTTTGAAAGTTTCCTATGCAATCTCTATTTTCTCTATAAATATATCTAGATCTACAATAAATCACAACCTATTTGTAATCTTTCAAAAATTTAATCATAAAGGAATCCAGAAAGCCTGAGCAAATAGTCTTCTCAGATTGTTCTACCGCCTTTATTCCTTTCCTCCAGGCTCTGGCCGTCGATGAGAGAAATTAAAAAAAAGTTGAGGCGGCTAGGGTTTTCTCTTCTATTTATAATCTCATAATAATTGTCAATTTTGCATAAAACCCCTTCTAAGAATATAAAATTATTCAAAGATTTTTTTTATTATTATATTATTATTATTATTATTATTTTATTTTTTTTAAATTTGGGGTCTTACAGAATACCATTGCTAATACTATTGCAAACTATGCTATAAGGAATCCAAGTTTATCTCAGTTTCACCGAGGAGAAGATAGGCCAAGATGGCCCAGGAAGGCTATTCAAGCAATGGGACTACAATTCTAGGATTATCTTAGTGTTTTATTTTCTGTTTTTATTTGTCTAGCTGTAACGGCTCCGTATGTCAGGAAAAAAAAAAAAAACAATGTCTAGCAGATTTTTTGGCAAATCAATCAACAAAAATTTCAACAATTACAACAGTAAATTACCGTGACACTAATCAAGCTTTAACAATAGTGGGTGATTTATGGAAATCAGAACAATTCCAGGATTAACTGAGTTAAATGGTGTTGTAGAGTAAGTGCTTTAATTTGTGAGACAGTGATGACCTAATCTCAAAAACAATCCTAGGTTTTAAATGTTATCTGCGAGGCGAGGGTATGACAAGCAATTAAGCAATAGAGATTAACACCTAATTTTAATTAATCAATTACAGTTACTCAACCACACTCACGTGCGGGCGGCGCTATAGGCCAGCCCACCGATCAATTTGATTAACTAACTTCGACTGAGATGGTTAGTATATGAATTGGTTTGCGGTTTAGTTCCCACCCAATGTCGGACTAAACCTCTAGATGCAATAAAGATTGGTTGTGACTTGTGAGAGTAAATGGAATGGGTGGGCTGGGCCTTCGAGCCAGCCCACTCCATTTCCAACAACTCCATGGGAAGGTTTAAAAACCTTCTTGTCACTCATTACAATGGTTGGCGAAACTAACTTTGAAACATGGGCCCTTTCTATTTAATAGTTCTAAAATATACTCTTAGATAGATGAGAAATTAAATGACAAATTAAAGAGTGCTTCATGCAAGGATATATAACTCTCACCAACCAAACAATTAATCGGTCTACAATGACCTACATTTTGCAACTAAGACAATAAATGAAAAACTACCATCCCTCAAAGCTTTGAAAACCAACAAGTAGAATCTACAATCATGTCCACAGTTTCTCTAATGTAATAAATTTGTGGACCTTTAGCTCGGATCAATAGATCCCATTCTTGGATATTTTTGGACACATTGAAAATAATTAGGTAGAACATAACAATGTGTATCTTGTTTGATAGCTTGAAGTTTAAGCATTGTATGTTGATTAGGGGGTGTAGGTGTGCTTCTTTTTAAGAATGTGCTAAAGTTTGCAATAGAACTTAATTAGATAGAGTATGAAAGCTCTGTAAACTTAGCTAACAAACATGTATAAATGGAAAACCCTAGAAAACCTTGCCAACAAAGAATCTATCTAAACAGTAGAAAACCCTATAGAAAATGCATCCATGAGTTAAATGCACAAGAAGGGCTTCCTCTATAAAATGCATGCAGGGACTGTTCTCTAAGTTAATCAAGAGACAAAGGGAATGGGAAGGAGAAGAGCCATGGAAATGAAGCTCATTGTTCTGATCTTCTTCTGCATGTTCTTCTACTCCAATGCTCATCACTATGACTTCAATGTGAGTAGTGATCATGACCTTTTAATTTCCTTTTTAATTCTTTGGCTGTATTATCTCATGTTCTAATTGAAAAATTTCTTGATTTAAAGATAAATTTTTAGTTTTTCTTTCTTAATTTTATTTTTTTTTAGGTGGAATTGACAAAATATACAAGATTGTGCAGTACAAAGAACATTCTGACCATAAATGGGATGTTTCCAGGTCCCACATTGTATGCACACAAAGGGGATACACTTGTTGTCAATGTCTACAACCATGCAACTGATAACATCACCATCCACTGGTATTAGCTAATTTACATTTTATTTTTTTCCTAATTAATACATTATTTGTTGTCAATGTCTACAACCATGTTATGGTGTTGCAATTTTTTATTTATAAAAATAGATAAATCATGTTTTATTATTATTATTAAAACTATAAGAGTTCCCGTTATAGTGATATGAAAATAAAAGCATACAATATTTGGAACATATATGAGTGTTCTAACACACGAATGACCTAAGTACTCTTGCCTAATTGCTCTGCTGTGCTGTCCTCGAAGACCTCACCGTTTGTGGATTGAATTGTAAGCTCATTTTTTTTTTACTGAATACTCCTCCATCCATGGCTTTAACTGTTTATACTTATGAGTTGTATCAAACCAAAAGAGTTTAAGAAATTCAATATTTTGAATAATTAGTTTTTAAAAAATACACACTTAAAAACATTTTCTGTTTTTCTCTGACAAGTTCTATGCAATTAGAACTGAAATTAAAGCAATTAAAATGAAATAATGGGAAAAGATCTTTCAACTTCCAATGCTTAATTTGCAATTAATTTCACTTAAATGATCCTGTACTGTACATTACTACAGGCATGGAGTTAAGCAGCCAAAGAGCTCATGGTGGGATGGACCAGCATACATAACACAGTGCCCAATCAAGTTGGTGGTTCCAACTTCACCTACATAGTGAAGCTATCCACTGAGGAAGGCACCATTTGGTGGCATGCTCACAGTGATTGGGCTAGAGCCACTGTTCATGGTGCCATTGTTGTTTATCCTAAGCTTGGCACCTCTTATCCTTTCCCTAAACCCCATGGAGAAACTCTCATCATACTTGGTTGGTCATCATCTTAATTATATATATTTGCATTTGATGATCTCAAAATAAAAAAAATATATTAAAAAAAACATTTTCTTCTGTTTTTTGTTTTGTGGCTTCATGTAGGAGAGTGGTGGAAGGAGGATGTGAGTGAAGTTCTTGAACAAGCCCAATCAGGCCAATCACCAGTGCCATCAGATGCCTACACTATCAATGGCCAACCTGGTGATCTCTTTCCATGCTCTAAATTAGGTATATATCCAGAGTATGTTTGATTATTGTTTTTAAAATTTAAATTTATTTCAGTTTAATTAATATTGATTTAAAAATACAAAATTTATAATAAATAAAAAATAAATCTCTTAAATTCCATTTAACAACATGTTGAAGATAAACTCAAAGCTGCTGATGTGGAAGCTGCTGATGTGGACATGTAGAATTGGTCAACTGACCTTGTCTTCCATTTAGAGAATCAGTTCCATGTTAATAGGCTGGTCTTACTCCACGATAGCACGTGGAAGTTATCCATGTTATGTGTTTGTATTTCTTAGCTTTAAGAGTCAGTCCTATCAGTATGTTATTTAGTTGCATTGTATTCTCAGTGAGTATCTGCAGCTGTTTTCTTAAGCATTGAATATAAAAACCCTCTGTTGTCTTCTTCCCACTCACACACCAGACATAGCATTCTAAGTCTTCAGCACCTCAATATTCTTCATTTGATCCAATCGCAAAAGTCTAAACACCAACAATCCCAGTATCGTGAGCTATGGCATCTATCAATGGCTCAGCAAAGGGTAAGTGTCGCCACCCTCTCGTGCCTATCCTCACTGTGAGAAGGCTATGAATACTGGAGGTTGATGATGAAGACCCTTTTTCTCTCCCAGGATCTCTGGGAACTGGTGGAGCAAGGCTATGCAACTGATGGAGATGAAGCTCGAGTAAAGGAAAACAGAAAGAGGGACTCCAAAGCCCTCTTTCTCATTCAATCGGCCTTGCATGTCAGCATCCTCCCTCGAATAGCAAGTGCTACCACATCGAAGCAAGCTTGGTCTATCTTGGAGAACGACTACCAAGGTTCCTCCAAAGTGAGGACAGTGAAGCTACAGCACCTGAAGAGGGACTTCGAGACTCTTCAGATGAAGGCTAGTGAGGACATACAAGCATACCTCACAAGGGTGTCTAGCATTGTTCACCAGATGAGAGTTCTTGGAGACTCTATTACGGACCAAGAAGTGGCTGCCAAGGTGCTGAGGAGTTTGCACCCACGCTTCAATCATGTTGTTGCTGCGATAGAGGAGGCACGGGACCTGACCAAACTGTCTATTGATGAGCTCAGTGGCTCATTGAAGACTCATGAAGACAGACTCAACTATACTACTGATGTACCAGAACCAAAAGCTTTTCAAGCTGAAGGAGAGGCTTCTGGTGTGAAGAAGCCAGACAACAATGCTGGACGAGGGAGAGGCAGAAGTTCCTTCAGAGGTCGAGGAAGAGGCCGAGGCCGAGGTAGAGGTAGAAGTGGAGGCAGATCATGGCAGAACAACAATGATTTCGCATAACATAGAAGCAACATACAATGCCAAAATTGCAAGAATTATGGGCATGTGAAGGCCGAAAGTGTCCGGTTTAAAGATAGCTGTTGAATGAAATGTAGTCAAGCAATGTTAAAGAGGGTGATGGCTATCTCTTCATGGCAAATGTTGATACTGATCAATCTCCTAGCAGTATTTGGGTGGTGGACAGTGGCTGCTCCAACCACATGACAGGCATGAGAGAACTATTCAAGGACCTGGATGCAAACTTCAAGCAAGCAGTAAGGCTAGGAGATAACAAAGAGGTCCAAGTTGAAGGCAAGGGTACAATAGCCATACCAATAAGCAATGGCAAGGTAAAATTACTCAAAGATGTTCAATATGTACCAAGGTTGGCTCACAATCTCTTGAGGTAAGTTGGCCAACCAATGTGCCAGGAGGACTGTCGGTGTTATTTGATAAGGATGTATGCCAAATCGAGAGATAAAGATATCACGGTCACATCTTTGGTGAACATCTGGAAGACGAAGAACAATATGTTCCCACTAGAAGTATCCAGGATGGAGCATCTTGGACTAATGGTGAATGGGATCAAAGACTCCACCTTATGGCACATGAGATATGGACATTTGCACCTTGAAGGGCTGAAGACACTGAGTCAAAGAAACATGGTACATGGCCTTCCTCACATCTCAGACATAGACTTCTGTGAGAGTTGTGTGATGGGGAAACAGTCTAGAAGACCATTTCAATCTGGTAGATCATGGAGGGCATCTGCACCACTGGAGCTAATTCATGCAGATCTTTGTGGACCTATGCAAACTGAGACATTAGGAGGTAACAGATTCTTCATTCTTTTCACTGATGATTATACTAGAATGAATTGGGTATTTTTCATCAAATATAAATCTCAAACACTTGAGAACTTCAAGAAATTCAAAGTGTTGGTAGAGAAGCAAAGTGGACACACAATTAGATGCCTGAGAACAGACAGAGGGGGGGAATTCTTATCCAAGGAATTCATTTCCTTCTGTGAAGAGAATGGCATCAGAAGAGAGTTGTCAGCTCCTTACACTCCTCAACAGAACGGTGTGGTGGAGAGAAAGAATCGAACAGTTGTGGAAATGGCTAGAAGTTTACTCAAAGAAGCTGGACTGTCAAATGAGTTCTGGGGAGAAGCTGTAGCAACCTCTGTCTATCTACTCAACTTATCTCCAACCAAAGCAGTTCTCAATCGTACACCTATTGAAGCATGGAGCAACAGAAAACCATCTGTAAGTCATTTAAGAACATTTGGTTGCATTGCTTATTCAATGACTCCATCACAGCATCATAAGAAGTTAGATAGCAAGTCTAACAAATGTATCTTTATAGGATATAGTCTTGAATCCAAAGCTTATAAGCTATATAATCCTATATCCTGTAAAGTGTCTATTAGTAGGGATGTTGTATTTAATGAGCATGCTAGATGGAATTGGAGTCAAGACAATGAAGGAACTCAGCTTCAATCCAAGCTGCAATTACCACTGTCAACTGTTGAAGACTCAACATTACCAGCCACCTTCACAAACAATTCAACCAATGCTGGAGCTACATCAAATTCATCTACTTCTCAAAGCACAGAAGGATCCAATTCATCCACACCAGCTATTTCAGCAACTTCTCATGACCAGAATTCAAGAGCTTCAAGTAATCAACATTCCAAAGAATCCTTCTCAGATGAGAGACTTCAACCAAGAATTAGAACCTTGAGAGAAATCTATGAAAACTGCAGCTTTGCCTTTACAGTGTGTGATCCTGTCTATTTTGAAGAAGCAACAATGAAACAAGAATGGAGACAAGCAATGGAGGAGGAGATTGAATCCATACAGAAGAATAACACTTGGTATCTAACTGACTTGCCAAGTGACAAGCAAGCAGTGACACTGAAATGGGTTTTCAAGACTAAGTTTGGAGCAGATGGCAACATTCAGAGATACAAAGCCAGGCTAGTTGCAAGGGGCTTTACTCAGGAGCAAGGAGTGGATTATGAGGAAACCTTCTCACCAGTGGCTAGATTCGAGACTGTGAGGATTCTCCTAGCATTGGCTGCACAGCAAGAATGGCCTATATATCAACTTGACGTGAAATCAGCCTTTCTAAATGGGGAATTGGAAGAAGAAGTGTATGTATGTCAGCCAGAAGGATTTGTTGTTGCAGGGAAGGAGAACAAAGTATTGAAGCTGAATAAAGCCTTGTATGGGCTCAAGCAGGCACCCAGGGCCTGGTACAAGAAGATTGATCATCACTTCATCAATCAAGGGTTTAATAGATGTGACAGTGAAGCTACATTGTATGTGAAGAAACAAAGTGATCACATGCTTCTTGTCTGCCTTTATGTGGATGACATAATCTATATGGGTTCATCCAAAGCAATGGTTGAAGATTTCAAGTTGCAGATGCTGAATGCTTTTGAGATGTCTGACCTTGGGCTTCTCCACTACTTTCTTGGATTGGAAGTTCATCAAGATGAAGTAGGAATTCATGTATCACAGAAGAACTATGCTCAGAATCTCTTGAAGAAATTCAACATGCTCCAAAGGTAAGCTTTCCATGTACCACACCGATGAACACAGTGGTGAAAAACTCCATCTAATTGATGGATCAGGGTGATCTTGATGCAACTCTATATAGAAGACTAGTGGGAGGACTCATTTATCTCACCCACACAAGGCCGCATATAGCATATTCAGCTTTGGAATTGTGTCAAGATTTATGCAAAATCCTTCAAAGCAAAGATCTAGGAGCGTACCAAAAGGATTTTGAGATACATATCTGGAACTCTAGATTATGGACTTCAATACAGGAAGGTAAATGAATTCAAACTCTATGGTTTCACTGACAGTGATTGGGCAGGTTCACTTGAAGATAGGAAAAGCACCTCTGGATCAATGTTTACACTTGGTTCAGGAGCTGTAACTTGGAGTTCCAAAAAGCAAGAAATTGTAGCACTTTCAACCACTGAGGCTGAATACATAGCAGCCACTAGTGCTGCATGTCAAGGAATCTGGCTGAGAAGACTGTTAGCAAGCATTGGTGAAGAGCAAAAGGGAGCTACTGATTTGTTCTGTGACAACAAATCAACAATTCAGCTAGCTAAGAACCCTGTTATGCATGGGAGGACAAAGCATATTGAGACCAGATTTCATTTCATCAGAAGTTTAATTTCAGAAGGTTCAATTGCAATCAAGTATTGCAATACAGAGGAGCAGACAGCTGACATTCTCACAAAGCCACTCTCAGTTCAGAAGTTCAGCTATTTTAGAATGCAAATGGGTGTATGCAGCTTTGAATTTAGGGAAGGTGTTGAAGATAAACTCAAAGCTGCTGATGTGGAAGCTGCTGATGTGGACATGTAGAATTGGTCAACTGACCTTGTCTTCCATTTAGAGAATCAGTTCCATGTTAATAGGCTGGTCTTACTCCACGATAGCACGTGGAAGTTATCCATGTTATGTGTTTGTATTTCTTAGCTTTAAGAGTCAGTCTTATCAGTATGTTATTTAGTTGCATTGTATTCTCAGTGAGTATCTGCAGTTGTTTTCTTAAGCATTGAATATAAAAACCCTCTGTTGTCTTCTTCCCACTCACACACCAGACATAGCATTCTAAGTCTTCAGCACCTCAATATTCTTCATTTCTGATCCACTGCAAAGTCTAAACACCAACACAACACACTAACCAGTTAAGGCATTACCTGTTATTCTGATTCATCCTTCTCCATGATCTCCACAGAGACTTTCAGAATGGTTGTGGAGAAGGGCAGAACCTATCTCCTCCGAGTTATCAACTCCGGCATGACGAACGGCCTCTTCTTCTCCGTCGCCGGCCACCGTCTCACTGTCGTCGGCTCCGACGCATGCTACACACACCCCACAACCTCCAACTTCATCCTCATCTTCCCCGGTGAATCCATGGACCTTCTCCTCCAAGCCAATCAACCCCCTCACCATCACTACTACATGGCCACCTCTCCCTTCTCCTACCAAGACTCCAGCGACTTCGACAACACCACAGCCACCGCCATCCTACAATACTCTACTCATCATCATCATCATAATAATGATCATCCTCTTCTCCCTTCTTTCCCTCCCTTCAATGACACCATGGCCGCCTTCAACTTCTCTTCAAGCTTGAGAAGCCTCTCCAATGTCAACCACTCCTTGATCCAAGTCCCCAAATCCATAACCAAACACATCTACATGACTGTCTCAGTGAACGTGATTGAGATTAATGGGACCGAGTTCTTGTCCAGCCTCAACAACATCAGCTTCTCCAACCCCTCCATTGACATCCTTCAAGCTTACTACAAGAGGATCAATGGAGTTTTCGGCCAGAGGTTTCCCGACAAGCCCCCGTATTTCTTCAACTTCACCGCCAACGAGCAGCCGGAGAGGCTTCTGGTGCCGAGGAGTGGGAGGGAGGTGGAGGTATTGGAGTACAATGAAGAGGTGGAGATTGTTTTCCAGGGGACTTCGTTGGTGTTAGCCGAGAGCCATCCCATGCATTTGCATGGCTATAGTTTCTACGTCGTGGGGATGGGTTTTGGAAATTTTGATAAGACTAGGGACCCTTTTGCATATAATCTTCTGGATCCTCCTCATAAGAACACTGTTTCTATTCCTAGAGATGGTTGGGTTGCTATCAGATTCAAAGCTGATAATCCTGGTCAGTTCTTTCTTTCTTTCTTTCTTTTTGGTTACAGGTTTTCATTTTGAAATTATTTTTAATTTCTTTTTTTACATTTAATTTATATATATGATGATTTATCTTCATGACTTGTATTTTTATGTGCAATCAGGTGTGTGGTACATGCATTGCCATTTGGAGAGACATCTTACATGGGGGATGAGCACTGCATTCATTGTCAAGGATGGTGAATGCCCACAAGCTAAACTCTCTCTTCCACCTCCCTATATGCCTCCATGTTGAACTAAATAAATACCAAATTTGATTACGAATGTTATTATCATGGGCTTTTAAGTAAATAAATAATAATAATAATAATAATAATAATAATAATAATAATAATAATAATAATAATAATAATAATGTCTTTTTGAAAAATATGCAATTTGTGGTAATACCCTTTTCTGCTTGAATGTAATAATATACGAGTGCTCTGAAATTTGCTTTTAATATTAATTGATGCTTTATTTATTATGTACTGTGAAAGAATCAATCAAATGAATGGCTGGTATCACTCCATCCTAATCAACCACATATCTTAATGACACGTGTATCAGCTCAGCCCAAAGAAATTCCATTTTTTTTTCTTTCTTATTTTGTCTTTATTTATATAAAAGGGGAATTTGCGTTCATCCCCCTATAAATAAGGTTAATTATTGAATTTTTATAGGGAATATAGAAAATAAAAATAAATAAGGCTTCATTGTATTATTTGGATATTGAGGGATTGCTTTGAAAAACAACCCCTTTCGGATTTTCTCATCCTCTCCAATAATATCACGCCGCGTTCTTGGTATCTCTCTTTCGCGCGACGATGGCGTTGCTCCACTCACCGATGCTCATCTCTCCACTCCCGGCGATATCCAAACCCTACTACTCCTCTATTACTTCATATGGATTTCGGCACCGGATCCCCAAACTACGCCCTCGCAGGTGGAGAGAAGGTGCCGGCGGCGGCCAATGGCGATGTGGATGCTTTCACGAAATACTCTGGGTATATATTCGAGGGTGGAGCCTCCTCGGAGGCGGAGTTCTTGAACGAGTACAATATTGCAGCAATCACAGCTATCTACCGGCGCAAGCCGTTCTTGGTCTTCCGGCGATTCGTCCAGATTGGTACCACCTTTGGGCAGTGGTTTGCCTCTCGGTATCTGGATAGCTTACAGGAGCGATCCGATGAGATGTTTAAGGTTGTCTTTTTCGTAATCTTGATTTCCATTTTGCTTATTTGCCTGGTGATTGACGTCAGCTGTTTGGGATCATTGTTTGCAGGTTAGAGCTGCGGAGCTTCGCCTGATTCTGGTCAAACTCGGGCCGGTAATTCCATATTTGATCATATTTTCCCATGGGCCAGTAATCCACTGTCTGTGTGTGTGTGTGTGTGTGTGAAAGAAAACTTTTTTCAGTGTTTTGTTTTTGCAAAATCTGTTCCTTCTGATGAACCTGACAATTATTTAATGAAAAATGTTTTAACTTTAGAATCAATGGATTATCAGTTAGTTACAAGTTTTTTTACTTTTACATGTAGCTTATCTACTGAGGAGTTCTGCATGATTTTTTTGCCATTTGGACATTTTGGTGATGATCTTAGCTCTTGCTTTGAGGAGCTTCATTCGAATATTTATCTATTCTCCTGATAGTTTGGTTTATAGTAAGTTAATGCCTCCTGGAACATTGTTCATTAGTTGGTGGAAATTCTATTTACTGTACTTAACATGAATTGAATCACGACCATTTTTTCAGGGTGCTTTTTCAGGGTGCTTTTGAACATTTTAAATTTGTATTCATGAGGCATTAGCTTCTCATTAATAGCGAGTTTGTGCACTTGTTTGGCCACTTTCTATTTAAGCTGTGTTTGCTAAAATTCATTTCTTCATGTTGCTACTCATACCGTGCGTTCTATTACAGGCATTTGTCAAGATTGCTCAAGCAGTGTCATCCCGACCAGTAAGTTTATTTCCCATTCCATGTTCAACTTTACAGAATTATATTGAATGCTTCTCTTGGTTGCTTAATTCAGTCTGGAAATTGAAATTGTGCTAGTTGATTTCATTTTAGGTTTGTTACTGGTTTTCAAACATACTTTTCTTCTTTTCATCTCCAAGTTGTATAACTGATTGAATTAGTTTTGAAAATTCAAGACATGGATATGGTAAAGAAAGCCCAAACCTTTTCTTTCAGATCTACCATCTAATAGTTTCTTTTGTAAATTTCACTTTTCTCAAGGATGTGATTCCTCCTGCATATTTGGTAGAGCTGTCATTGTTGCAAGATCGCATTACCCCATTTTCAACTGAGGTTGCTTTCAGTATGATAGAGAAAGAACTTGGGTGCCCAATAGAAGTTCTTTTTTCTGAGATCTCTCCAGAGCCGATGGCTGCTGCATCTCTTGGGCAGGTAGCTTACCCTGTCTTTGGGAGTGATTTATGTCAAAATGTTTTGGTTTCTGCTGATTATCAATCATGCTAAATCCCATTTATGTTCTGTCAATTATAGGTTTATCAGGCCCGGCTTCGTTCAAATGGACAAGTTGTTGCTGTCAAAGTTCAGAGACCTGGAGTCCAAGCGGCGATTTCATTGGATATTTTTATTCTGCGCTTTCTTGCAGGACTGGTTAGAAGAGCAGGCAAGCTGAACACTGATCTTCAGGTAGTGCTATTTTCTGATTCCTAATCAAGAACTTTTGATAGGCTCCTGATTTATCATTCTTCATTTCCCCTCACTTCCTGAGATTGTTGTTTTCATATCCACCATCTTGAAGGTGGTGCTGTGAACCAATTCCTAATCAGGAGCTTTTCTAATAGGCATTTCTCCCCTCTGCCAATGTTTCCTCTTTATTTCGAATTACACATGAAACCACTACTTTTTATTTTCACCAATTTTAAAGCTTATTTATACTGAATCATTGACTGCCTTCATTTGCAGGCAGTACTTGACGAATGGGCATCAAGCCTATTTCGGGTATATTTACTTCTCTTTGTTTTACTTACAAAACTTACTTTTTTTTTGGCTTTTGGTTTAAGAAATTAGGGTATAGGACAGTTTACAATCATCCAATGAATGCTCTATTTAAATTAATTTCATCTTTAGGAATATCACAATGTGTAGAATCTTATTTTATCTTCTCATTCCTGTCAAAGCCATCTCTTTATTAGTTTAGATCAGTTACCCTGTGAAAAGTCCATATTTCTTTGTTGTAAATATCATCGCGGCAACAAATCTGGATTCTTCCTATTCTTGAATTTTAATCCTTCTCACCTGTTTCAGACGTAGTCTTAGAGTTCACATTGAATACAGGGAAATGGCATTTAATGCAGGAGATGGACTACAAGGCAGAAGCGAGGAATGGGCTCAAGTTCAGGTAGGACCCGGATTTTCTTGGTAATTATGATTTACATTGTGTTTCTTGTTGTTCCGCTATATAGTCACTTTTATAAGATACTGGTTCTTAATAACAAAAGACAACTCCTTTCTTCATTGTATACCTTTGTGAACAATTGTTGGTTTTTTCAAGCCAGTTATGTGTTGTTTCCTCTGTTTTTTCAATCTGTTGAAAACTGGGTGCTGTTTTCTGATGACTTGATTTTTGTTATTGTTCATTATGTGTTATGTTTCCACATTTAACCAGAGAGTTGTATGGGGGCCTGCAAGATGTGTTTATGCCAAAGATGTACATGGATAGAACCAGTAGACGAGTTCTTGTCATGGAATGGGTGGAGGTGCATTTTTGTGAACCTCTATTATTTGACTGACTGGTATCTATGTTTATCAACATAGCCTACTCATTTCAGTTCTTTGTGTAGGGGAAAAAGTTATCTGAAGTGAAAGATCTATATCTTGTAGAGGTAGAATCTTAATTTAAACTTAATGTTTTGTTCCACCCATTTCCGCCATTTTCCTACACAAAATTCCATTCTTATTGTTTTTATTACCATTTGAGGAGATTGTCTGATCTTTGTCATTTGACAGGTTGGTGTATATTGCTCTCTTTCTCAGCTTCTAGAACATGGATTTTATCATGCAGATCCTCATCCTGGAAATCTTCTCATGGTCCTCCTCGACGGCAAGCTGGCATATCTAGGTAATTACTTATTTTATACTTTAATTAAAAGAGGCTAATTTATTCACTATTTGCATTAAATATTGCTTACTTGGACTCATTTGATCAAAAAGCCTCATCAAATAATGAATGAAATAGCTTTCTTCTTACTTTTTTATAGTGACAGTTGCCTGGATTTTACTTTTTTCAGATTTTGGAATGATGGGTGAATTTAAACAAGAACTTCGAGATGGATTTATTGAGGCTTGTCTTCATTTAGTTAATCGTGATTTTGATGCATTGGCAAATGATTTCATTACTCTTGGGTGAGTAAACAAGTTGATGTGTGCTAATTGATACCAAATTTCTTCTTAATGTTTAGTAGATATATTTTGATCTGGTATCAAACACACTCAGGCTTGTCAGTTATGTGAATACTAACATTAGAGGCCAAACACATATTGCAAAGGAATCTAGATGAGAGAGATGTCATATTTGTCATTTTGTCTGATAAATTGTTGCACTGAGCCTCTTCATCAGAATCAAAATAAAATTATTTCATTTCAAACAAAAAAGCCGTTAATGTTGAAGTTTTTTAGCAGATTCTCAATTACAATAGACCCAAATGGTCCCACTCCTTCCCTGACCCCTCGCATAATGCGGGAGCTTTGTAGCATCAGTCAGCCTTTTCAAGTACATGAATAATTTAAATATATAGGAAAAGAGTCAATGAGTTCTTCCTGTGAGCATTTCTTTAAGCCACCTAAATATTATCTAGTCCATATCTTGTGAAAATGCATCATTCTTCTATTTGCTTTCATGAGTTGACCGCATAATAATTATATCACAGGCTTCTTCCTCCAACTGCCCAGAAAGGCGAGGTTACCAAGGCACTGACTGGTCTGTGTTCTACTCATATTAATCCAGTACCTCATACAAAGCTTGCCTTATAATGGCTTTTTGTACTATTACTATCAACATGGTCTTTTCTATAAATCAGCCTTTTGTGTTTTATTCTTTGAACTCCATTATGCAGATGTATTCCAGAATGCTGTGAACAAAGGCGTTCGCAATATAAGTTTTGGAGATCTCTCTGGAAATCTTGGACGGACCATGTAAGATATCCATTCACCAGTCCAGCATTCTACTTCCTATGATATTTGCTTTTCATGTTATTCATATTATTATGGAAGTCAATTTGCACTTCTGGTTTTCTTGTAGGTATGATGATTATGTGCATAAATCTTTCTGAATATTTACTAGAAAATCCTATTTAAACATTGGAAGCTCTTTATAAGATTAAGCTTATAGACATGCCTATCCTTAGGCATACATTTGAGAAACGCTTTCTAGTCATTAGATTTTCATGAGCGGAATATATGTATTATGAACATAATCTTCTTTCCAAATATTTGTTCAAGAAAATTTTGCATAAAATGAATATGAGACTAGAATTGGTGTTATGCTGTGTCATTTGCATCTAATAATTTCAATAAATAATCTCCAATTGCAACATTATGTTCTTTGTATCTTCTTGTGGAGTGCAATATGAAAATAGTATGTAGCTGAATTAAGTTTTATTCAATCCTCTTCCTATTGAATGTCTTTTCAATTACATCTTCTCAGTCATATCAAATGTCATGAATCTGTGATATTTATCTTTGTTGTTCAGGTACAAATTTAAATTTCAGATACCCTCATACTTTTCCCTTGTCATTCGGAGGTACTGCAATGTATTGAATTGTTTTTTCTTAAAATTCTGGGGTGTCTTTGTCTGCAACTTTTTGCAACAATGGGATTCATTAATACTTTTCCTCAATATAAAATCTTCCTCTATGATATTTCAAGTATGCAATATTTAATATTTATCGTCTGTATTTGAGTTTTCAGCCTTGCTGTTTTGGAAGGCATCGCTATAGGTTTTAATCCAGAATACAAAGTTTTAAGCAGTTCATACCCATGGATTGCAAGAAAAGTACTCACTGACAGCTCACCGCAGCTCCGATCTACTCTACAGACTCTACTTTATAAGGTTTTTACATAAGCCTATTTATTTGAGATGTGGTACATAACTGATACATCTGCTATTTTATTTGCTACTTTTAAAGGTCCAAACTTGATTTATTAACATCCATTTTTTCTAAAAATTGTGTCAGGATGGTGCTTTCCGGATGGATCGTCTTGAGTCCCTACTAAGTGAGGTCATTTATCAGCTTGGTTATGTATGAGTGTGTGTGTAGAAGTCATATTTGTATTTGACTTCAAAATGCATGCCATTCTGGTCCCTTGTAAATTTAAAATAACTGATTGAGAATTTGAGATATATATGAGTTCCCGCTGCTGTCCTTTCTCATGCTAATTCTTTCAACCACTCTAGCACTCTGTTTCTGCCTAATGTGTGTGCAGTCATGTTGTGTATGTGCCTGTATCTGATGTCATTTAGGGTTTAAACTTTTATCCCTAAAGTTCGCAAACATTTCTATGCAGTCACTTCGTGCAAGAACTGAAGAATCTCTGACTAGAAATGAAGTAAAAAATTCTGATTCTGATGGAGAAATCAAGCAAGTCCTTTCTTTCACGTTGACTGAAAAGGTGCAATCAACCTCGATTTACTTTTTGTTTGAGAATCCTTAGTAGCGAACCAATGTAGTTGATCATGATTCTATCTGCTTCTCCTTGCTTTATAGGGGTCATTTGTGAGAGAAATACTACTGCAAGAGTTTGTTAAGGTATATCTACTCAAGCCTTGTGTCTTGTCACTGGAATGATATCAAATCCTTTACACTGCTACTTCTAAAGTGTGATCTCTTCACGTTGCCAAAACACTCCATTTCAATTTTGTTTCTTTTATTTATTCATGTGTATTGATTATATAATTATTTAACTTCTACTACAATTACCCCTGATGGTAAATACCACAAAAATCTAAATAGGTACTTGCGCCAAGTTAAATGGATTTTGTGATCTTTTCGAGTAGCATCAAGTGATAATGCATAAATGTCCCTCGACATCGACACTATAATGCTACTCTTAGCATTATTCATAAACTGGCAGCTGTCATTATTCAGGTTTCTCAGTGTTGAATAGTTATTTTTATAGGGTCTTTTGTGTAAAATATTATTTTATATATATACTGAGGGGCTGTCAAATCACCGAACCCTAATTTTGTCTACACTTTCTACATGGTACCAGAGTCGCCGGCCCCATCATGATCTCGCCGCCGCCGTTCGCCTTATCACTATCCGCTGCCACCTGAGTTTAGGTGACTGTAGAGATGGCGAACCAAGTCACAACTCAAGATATGAAGGATATTCTTGGGGAACTTGCGAGGATGTTCATAGCCAAGAGTGAGGCCGATGCCTCATCTAATCGGGAGATTGTGCTACGGCTTGAGATGGTGTAGAGGCTGGAGCTGATGCCAAACTATGTGAAACTAGAAGGGATAAAGAACTATCTGAGTTGGTCTCGGAGGGCGAGTCTGATCTTGAGCACAAAGGGGCTGGAGCATTATATGCAGGAGACCTGTGTTGAGCCTGCAGACAAGGGAAGCATCGAGTGGAGGGCCTAGAGCACCATTAATTCCCTGGTAGTGGCATAGATGATGAGTTCGATGTCTCCGGCCATTGCCGGGATGGTGGAGGCAATCAGTAATGCGGCAAATATATGGAAGATGCTGGCTAAGATATATTCTGGAGCAGGGAATGTGATGCTTATGGTTGAGGTACAGACAAAAATTAAGAATCTGAAGCAGGGGGGAGAAGAGTGTTTTGGAGTATGCCACCGAACCGCAAAGACCTTTGGTTTGACTTGACGACATGATCCCTTAGCATTTCCGTGATACTACATGCGCAAACTTTGGGCAAGAGATAGATCGAGCACGCAATGTGAAGGTGACTCATTTTCTCAAGGGCCTGAATGCAGAAGCTTGAGTAATGTGAGAGCCACAATGTGTCATCAATCTTCCCTTCCCACTATGGAGGAGGCTATCGTTGCGATGACCCCAGAGGAGGTTAGACTGAAGGTGATAACTGGTGATACATCACCCTCTATTCGGTCTGCATTGGTAGTTCCTGCTCCTGTTACCGACGATAGAGAGTGCTACAACTGCGGGAGGAAGGGACATCTCAGCTTTAGTTGCCCACAGCCGCGTAATCCTGGTCGCGGTCGTCCTGGAGGTGGAGGCAGAGGGGCCTATAGAGGTGCATGTGGAGAAGGTCGTGGTCGAGGTCGTGCTGGTTCTAAAACTAACTTAGCAGTTACTAATAAGGGTTAGACTGTTGAGATGTCCGCTGCTGATACTGCTGGGTTGAAAGTGTTGCGACATTTCAAGATGAGGACTGAGAGCTCCTAGGGCAAGAGCCAGGCTACACAGGATCTTGCTATGACCATTTGTTTTAGTAATTTTGCCAACTTTTCCTGTGCGCTCACAAGTATTCAGGCTCAAGCACTTGCATCCACAAAGAACTCGCATATAGAATGGATTGTAGACTCAGGAGCATCTAGGCATATCACTGGTGTATGTAGTGAGTTTGCATCATATTCATCATATAGGCATACTCATAATGAGACCGTCCAAACTACTGATGAGACTTCTCAACCCGTTAGAGGGATTGACTCGGTCAAATGTACTTCATCAATCACATTCTCATCTATCTTGCATGTTTCCTCATTCCCAGTTAACCTTCTTTCAGTTAGCTCTATTATTGATCAATTAGGATCGCCAAGTTCTTTTGATCGGGAATCATGTCTTTTCTAGGAGAAGCAAACGGAGAGGAGGCTTGGACCGCACCGCGTGATGGATCACAGATTTGGATGCAGGGAGGCCGATACTACTCTTGCTATTGCTGTGTGTGAAGGAGTAGAGGCTGCAGTGCTACTTCAACATTATCATCTGGGTCACTTATCTTTTGATAACTTAAGTAGGTTGCAACGAGAATTAATGGACAAAGTAGACATGAGTAAACTTATGTGTGATGCTTGTGAGTTTGGCAAGCATACATGTTCTACTAATTTTAGTATTGGTCTTCAAAGTGTTGAACCATTTGCTCTTATTCATTCGAATGTATGGGGACCTTGTCCAGTTGTTTCAGTTAGTAGATTCAAGTGGTTTGTGACCTTCATTGATTGTTATTCTCGCATGACTTGGATTTATTTAATAAAACATAAGAGTGATGTACTTCGGTGTTTTCAAGACTTTTGTGCCTGTGTGAAGACTTAGTTCAATGCAAAGGTTCGGATTGTACTGACTGACAATGGAACTGAGTATATTAATAAAGATTTTGCATCCTTCTTGTCAACTCAGAGGATCTTGCATCAGACATCGTGCCCAGATACGCCTGCACAAAATGGAGTGGCACAAAATGGGGTGGCTGAGCGCAAGAACAGACATCTGTTGGAGGTGGCACGCTCTATCATGCTCATGATGAATGTGCCAAAGATCTCATGGAGTGAGGCGGTGATGACGGTAGCTTATCTCATTAATCGAATGCCTTCAAGAGTGTTGGGAATGAAGACACCATGCGAGATGCCCCTGGGTGAGAACAAGTTCATCATTCCTCCTAAGGTGTTTAGTTGCACCTGCTTTGTCAGAGATCATAGGCCTTCAGTGGGGAAGTTAGACCCTCAGGCTGTGAAGTGTATATTTGTTGAGTACTCTTCTAGTTAAAAGGGTTATAGATTTCGAGTTCGACCGAAAGGCCGGCTATTTCAGGACTATGGATGTGACCTTAAGGGAGTCGAAGCCTTTCTATAGTGAGCAGACAAACTTGATATCTCTTTTTGAGGACTTCTCTCCTAGCACAGGAGTTGTTGGTCGAGATGGGGAGAATAGTAGAGATGTAGTTGTGGGGCTAATACCGTGTCCTATGAATGACATGGATCAGGGAGAGCGTCAAGATGGAAATGAAGATGGAAATGATGATAGTGACTTGACACGAGGACAAGGTAGTGACTTGACACAAGGACAAGGAGAATTGAATGTGTACAGAAGGAGACACTTGAGGGGAGCTTAGACAGGTGTCCAGGGGGAGCATGAACACTTGACGGGAGGTCAGACATGTGTCCAAGGGAAGCATGGAGAGCAGCAGCAGTAGTCGCAGCTACAGCAGCAACAGACACGACCACTCCCTGTGATTGAGATTGATAACTAATCCGCGCATGCCACTGTCCTCGGCCTCTCCTCAGTTCCTTCTTTTTCTCAAGATCTTCCCCGTCTCCTTTTGAGTCGGGTGGTAATGTCTCTACCTCTCCTAATTTGCCTATTGCCCTGCGTGGAGAACCTCGAGCCAATGCTGAAAAACCTCCGGCTAAGTTTGGCTTTGAGAATGATATTGCTAACTTTGTCTCTTATTCTTCCTTATTTCCTACATACAAAACTTTCATAGCATCATTACAGTTAGTGCTAATACCGAATGATTGGCGAGTGGCAAAGCAGAATCCTAAGTGGCAAGGTGTTATGCAGGAGGAGCTCCAAGCCTTAGAGAAGAATGAGACCTGGGAACTTGTACTTCTCCTAGCTAAAAAAAGTGCAGTTGATTGTAAGTGGGTGTATATTGTGAAGCAAACTCCTGAAGGAATGATTGACAGGTACAAGGCGAGGCTAGTTGCAAAGGGGTATAACCAAACCTATGGGATTGACTATGATGAGACCTTTGCTCCAGTAGCGAAAATGAGCACAATGAGGATTAGTCATGTGCAGCGAACTTTGGTTGGCCGTTACATCAGCTGGATGTCAAAAATGCCTTCTTGCATGGAGATCTACAAGAGAAGGTGTATATGGAGATTCCTCTTGGCTTTACTACTCCACAGACAAGTCGGAAGGTGTGTAGGTTGAAGAAGTCCTTATATGGGTTGAAGCAATCTCTAAGGGCATAGTTTGACAGGTTCAAACGTGCAGTGTGTGTTATGGGCTATATGTAGTGTCATGGGGATCACACTGTCTTTTACAAACACTCCAAATCTCATATCACAATTCTAGCTGTCTATGTGGATGACATTGTTATTACAGGGGATGATGTTGAGGAGATCTCTCACCTAAAACGAAGGCTGGGTAAAGAGTTTGAGGTTAAGGATCTAGGCCAACTGATATATTTCCTTGGTATTGAGATTGCACGGTCGTCTAAAAGAATAGTGCTTTCTCAAAGGAAGTATGTTCTGTACTTACTCACTGAAACAGGAATACTAGGGTGCCGAGTATCTTCTACTCCGATTGAGCAGAATCATAAGTTGTGTGCTCAATCTGGTGACTCGGTAAGCAAGGAGCGCTATCAGAGACTTGTTGGTCGCCTTATCTACTTATGCCACATGAGACCCGATATGACATATGCTGTGAGCGTGGTAAGTAGGTATATGCATGATCCCAGTGTTGAGCATATAGAGGCAATATACAGGATTTTGAGATACTTGAAGGGAAACCCAGGGAAAGACCTTTCATTCAAGAGTCATGTGCACTTGGATTCCGAGGGATATTGCGATGCAGATTGGGCAAACTGCTTGGATGACAGAAGGTCCACCTTAGGTTACTGTATCTTTGTTGGAGGTAATCTTGTGTCGTGGCATAGCAGGAAGCAAGAGGTGGTTGCTCAGTCTACAGCTGAGGCTAAGTACAGGGCTATGGTGGTTAGTCTTTGTGAGATGCTTTGGATGCGGAGTTTGTTGTCAGAATTGTGACTATTTAGAGGCGATGTATTGAAGCTCTAGTGTGACAACAAATCAGCCATTAGCATTGCTAACAATCCTGTACAATATAATCGCACAAATCATGTTGAGATTGATCACTTTTTCATTAAGGAGCGACTAGAGAATGGGATTTTGAAGCTGAGTCATGTTCATTCTGATGAACAATTAGCTAATTGTTTGACTAAAGAATTAGGTCCTAGAGAGTGTAATAAAGCATGTAACAAGATGAGGATGATTGATATCTATCGCCCACCTTAAGGAGGAGTGTTGAATAGTTATTTCTACAGGGTCTTTTGTGTAAAATATTCTTTTATATATAGAGGGGCTATTAAAACACTCAACCCTAATTTTGCGTACACTTTCTACACTCCGAAGTAAGAATTTTCATTGAATTGTTTAACTTAATTGTCAACTGGTTTAGTCTGAGAAAGTAGGCAAATTCTGTATGCATTTGTTCTTTGTTTATAAAATTCTATTAACTCATGAAACTCATGAGAAGATAAATGGAGGCTATTCTTGATTGTTTATTTTAACTCACTAAATAAATTAAAATTTAGTCAATGAAGCACTTTCTTGTTCGTCTGGTTATTTGGGGATTTTAACTGACATGGCTCTTTTGTTTCGACTTTCAACTCAAATATCTGATGGTTTGCAGGTGTTCTTTTGTAGTTTTATTCTGGGAAGTTGCAAACCAAGTTATTTTCCTTTTCATGTTGAACTCAGGGAATAGATGCGCTTGGCTTAGCAACCTTGGATTCTGTGACAACTGTTGCAGCTTCAAGGCTGCCCATCTCTATTCCGTCCTCGGCATTCTCAGTAACTGATGAAGACATCTCTAATCTGAGAACTTTGCATCGCCTTCTTCAACTGTTATCCAGGCTCCAAAAGAATGAAACTCCAAGCAAGGTAATCTCACTTTATCCAATTCATAATTTATTCTTGGAGTCACCAAACAAAGAATATCAAACTCAATGATCTGAACAACTCACATGTTGATTGAAGAATTAATTAGAAATTAAATAAACTGATTGGGGCCTCAGTGCCTTAATTTTTAGTCCATCTATAACTTGGGTTGTAAGGTAAAGAGGAACAATCCTTGACCAGTGAACATTTCAGACACTTTTATGTATGTTTAATTACTGAACCATTCCTTTTGTCATCCTGCTTTTCAGGAAGTAAGATATGCAAGTGTTGAAGAGGCTAAAATTATACCATACAGGGAAGAGGCTTCTCTTGTTCTTTATCGTATGACCTCTGTCCAAGATTTTCTACCCATTCTTACTGCCATTCCTGAGGTAAGGAGGTATTCTTTGTGCTGTGTGTGTATCTGCATCAATTCAATTTCTTACACATCAATGCATGTATTAGTTTGACAAACACCATAAGAGTTTACAAATCTTCTGTCACTTTATCATGATCATCAAAATTTTCTTTTGCTTACCTGTATTTTTTATTCTCTTATTTCCATTCAGAAGAATCAGAACAAAATGACTCCGAGTATCATGGGCATTATGTAATTTCTAAAGATGTCAACATTGTATGAGATTTATGTTAATAACTGAAAATCAAGAGTAGGATTGTTATTACATTTTCGTGAATATAGCTTATAATTTAATTTATTTCTCAATATTTGCAGTTGCCATCAGAATCTCAGCAGCAATTGCTTCGTCTGCCTGCTGATTTAGCTGGAAAGCTGCTATCCCGTGCGGTGGCACGGACTATAAGGAGGCTGTTTGTCTGAAGAGAAGAAAAGCAACCATCCATTTTATCAGAAAGTTCATCTTGTCATCATCGTCGATGCCATCATCCAAAAAGGAACCAAAAAGTATACCTAACGAACCCCATCCACCCGGAGATGATTTTTTTTTTAAAAAAAAATGTAACTATCAGTTTAAGCACTGACTACATTTGCCGCCAAGTTTATTGTCAGTAGTATGTAATACAACATTCCATCAATTGATAAAATTATAAAAAAATTCATGTACATTATTTAAGAAAGGGGTGGACCACTTGGATCTATTATATGCAATCTTATCTTATTATTATTTTTTTAATTTTTTTTTTTTGGTAAGAGATTGTTTTCACAGCTCAAATGAATTTTATTGTTACACTAAGATTCATTTTTCAACTAATAAAATTTTACTATAGCACAAGTGGTTTGATCCTTTCTCAGATTCTGCGCAATGTAGGAGTTTTGTAGCATTGGGTTGCCCTAAAAAACAGATACTTCGTTCAATTTGAAGATGTAGCAATTAGCAAACATGAAACGATCTCCATTCAGCAAACATGGTACATATTAATTACAGGCATCACACTGAACAGCAAACAAACTTGGAGATACAAACAACTCTGAATCAATATAGAATGGAAGGGTGCCTAAAAATCATCTATGCAACTTGCATTTCTGTCTTAGTACTGTTGCACGTCATTGTCTTAGTACTAGCTGCTGGCCACTGGGTCAGTTAGCTCTTACCGGCAAAAAAGAGACACTTGCATTCCTGTCTTCTCCTCTCAAGAAAGAGGGTGGTCCATTGTGATTGAGACTGGCTTCAATGCCGTGCATGTGGGGGAAGCAAAATCTTGTGCTTAATCTCCAAAACATTACTGAATTTAAACAAACTTCACAATTGAGAGATAAAATATAAGTGGAGAAATTACTCCTTGTGTAAACATTCTCATGTTGTTGTACAGCAAGTGAAGTAACTCAGTATCCTCTTCCATTTCTGCTAAAAAAAGAAAAGAAAAGACAGAATGTGGCATCAATCTCTATCAGTGCAGTTGTGCATTTAACTCCGTGTTATCCAATTCTGAATGTAGATGATTAATTACACTGCTAATCCTTGTTATACCATCTTTCAATTAATTTACAGAAATATGATGAGAAAGTGATTAATCAAGTTTAAAGGTTTATAATCCAAGATTAAATACGTGATTAATAAAAAGAGGAGAGAGAGAAAGAGAGAGTTACTGCAGAAGGTGGTGAGGTTTGGTGTTGGTTGTGTTGATTGACAGTGAGCTGGTGATGGTCAGCATGGCGAGGAAGGAGCTCGTCTTCGTTGCCAACACTGATGCGAGTTTTGTTGAGCTTTCTTGCTTCCCGGATCTTGGTAAAGTCGGAAGAGTAGTCTGCCACTCCTGGCTTCTTGTCCCACTCTCCAAACGCTGGCACTGACATCCATCCCTTGTTCTTATGTATACCCATACCCATCAATTAAAACAAAGTTAGCTAAAACATTCTAATAGTTCATAGCAGTCAGAAGAATTAAAAGAATAATGATGAAAGTGGTATGGTATCATACAAGAAGAATAAGAAGTGGAAGTGCAGTGAAACTGTTATTAAAGATGCATGCATAGAAACCAGAAGACATGATGTGACTCACTTCTACTGGTTCCTCCTCCATTTGTGTATCTTTGGTAGCGAACCCTCAAGTTCAAAGAGGCAAACGTCTTTTGATGAACAAATTAAAAGAAAAGAAATGGCATCTTATTATAAGAACCCTTGATAGAGAGAAAGAGAGGTTGGAGATGATGGGTAGGTGGAGATAGATAAAGAGAAAGGGAAAAGTACTTGTAAATTTGGTGAGGCATATAAGATTGTACTTGAAAAAGGAAGACAGCAGGGGAGTGGGAGGTCACCTCGATTGGTAGTTAATCTCAAATTATGTGGTCTGTGATTTGATTATATAAATAAAATATATAAAACAAAATATCCAAGAATGGTTGGTATCTCTTTAATTTTTCCCTGCAAATCTAAATAAAAAATTAAATTGAACATAAATTAATGAGTTTATAAACTCTGAGCATATCCATCATCAACCCAAAGGTTCTACTTAGTTTATAAACTAGTAAATGACGATTCACATTGCTCAGGATTTTAATAAAATTATAATCTATGATTGAATAAAATTCAATGAAAATATTGATTTGATTACTGTGTGAAGGGTTATCCAAATTGAATAAATGAAATGGCTTCTTTCTCATTTTATATATTCTTTTGTCCTCACATTTAACTACAAATAATTAAAATAATTAATAAAATGGTGAGAAAGAAGAGAATAATAGAGTTGTAGTGAGGAAGGAAAAGTTGAAGTAGATAAACTAAATTACATTTGAGGTAGAATTAATAAAATTCATAAATTAATTTATTAAACTACAAAAGGATAACATAAATTGATCAAAAGAGGAGCATAATTTTTTGAATTTTTTTAAAATTAAAATTATATGTAACCAATAGACTCCCATAAATATATAGATAAATAAATATCTTTTAAAATTAAAAATACTCCCGCTAGATAGACTTTTTAAAATAAAAAAAAAACCAAAATTTTAATAAAATTTTAAAATCCGAATCAAATATTTTGGCCAACTTTGGGTAACCCAGGCCTAAGTCACGCCCGTCTCGCCCTAAATTAACCAACCCTTGCCCCCTCTATCATCAACTATATGATATATTTCTGCCACTGTATGTATATAATGGTGAATTATGAAAGCTGTTAAATTTTCTATCTTTAGAGGTTTAACAATAAAAAAATACAACTTTTAGTGACAAATATATCCACAGTTAAAGATGCAGACGCACCCCTACGACAGCAGATATATGACCTAAAATATACCTGCACTCAGTGGATATATTTATGACCGACTCAAAAAAGCCGTTTATGAATGTGTGTTTGTGTTGCTTACATGTGTCAGCACCATATATTTTAGTCTAAAATTTTTATTTTTTTATATTTGTCAGTGCAAATACACAAAGGTTGGCATTACTTGACACTACGGTGGCGTGACAAAAGTTGACATGGTGCAAGTGATGATGTGGCAAAGATGATATGGTGACATGGTCAACAAGGCACAGGGTCAAACTACTGGAGAATTCCACATGTGTGTGAAGATATTCGGGACACTAACTTTGGAAGGCCTGGAAGATTCCAAAGGAGCCATCTTTGGGAAGTATGAGATTTACTTGAGGTGCAAGTATGAGAAACATGTTGGAGATATCTTTGGCAATGAGCTATCTTTAGAAAGGGCGATATTCACTTGAGGAGCAAACTTGGTGTAGCCCAACTTAGCAGACGGTTACAATATATTTGGCAACATATTCAAATTGGAGGGAAGAGATCATAAAGGCTATATTTAGTGAAGATTGGAGACTAAATATAGTGCATCCCAAATTTGGCGAAGAGCGAAGATTTGATTGAAGACCATATTTAGGCAGAAGGCTATATATGGTAAGGACTGATTTGATGGAGATCATGAAGACCCAAACTTAAATGATTGAGATCAAGTTTGGAAAGATTGTGAAGGCCCAAATGTAACACCCATCTCTTTACTGAGACAGATGTCACACCAGCCAGGTCAGGAGGGTATCCTGTGCCTAATGCTGTGAAATTTAAACCTGATAACAGTGAAGTACTCGAATTTGGTCATAAAAACATAAACATAACCGGTTACATACCGGTAGAGTACACATGACCGAAGTCATAGTAGAGTACAACACATAGTAGTTTTAGGTAACTACGACCCCAAATATAGCGAAAAATAAAACATAAAAGTTCAACAATACGACAACATAAACACTAGGTACGCCAGAGCCACTAGACCTCGACCCTCACGAGCTACAATCCGGATCCTTGTCTAGGTCCTGCAATAGAAAAAAATATAACCGAAGGGACTAAGCTATACAAGCTCAGTGAATTGTGAACATCTTTGCCAGGCATTATACATACTTGTGCTATAACTGAAATGTATGTTATCATAATAGCACATGTATTTAAACAAATACAAAACATGAATGTCTCCATATTTATCTAAAATCGGGATAAACATGCCAAGCTAATAGAAAAACCCGAATAAGCAATATCTATTCTCAATCATTACAAGCATATCATATTTCTATATATATATGCTAAGGACTCATATCGCACTAATAAACACCCATAGTTCTCATGTCTCGGGAAGAACTCCAACTACCATCAAAAGAACAGAGGCATACAGTACATGATCCAGATGAATGGGAACAGAGACATATAGTACATGAACCCGGGGCTTGACGACCAGAGGCATACATTTACATGTGTACGTCAAGGGTGCATCCCGTATCCGATACAGGTACTCACAAGAGTTAGAAAGGGGTTTTTATAAGAAAGATAATTTTCGCAAACGTTTTGTTTTAGAAAAGACAATTGAAAACAAATCCCTTTCTTAACCCGATATTGTCTACTTCATTTATGGGCTCTATCCTGAGCTCCGTTGGATGCTTCATGCATGCATATCTAACTAGGGTGCAACCTACGATACAATAAAATTAATATATCCACCAATTAAGGTTTCACTTTACTATTACTCATGCTATTTCAATTTTAAGCAATTAAGCAAGTATGAAATCACTATACTAAATAGTGATAAAATCCATCACATCCACAAACCGATAAAACTCATTTAAAGCATGAATAAATCGAATTACGATAAAAACATGCATAAAACAAAATATACAGGGATGTCCACTCACATGAAGTCCTTGCTAAGTTCTAAGATTGACTTGGTCCGTCCGCAGCTCCCGTGGGACCTTTACCTTTTCCTAGAAATCATAACGGTAACTAGATAAATACGAGATTCGTATTTTCATAACTTTAGTTTTATTGCTTTAGAATACGGTAATAATCAATCATGCTTTACTTGTTAACATGTCGGCTCTTACCAAGAGCATTAAGCAACAATTTACTCGTCTAGAGCATGAAAACATGTAAGCATGATATCTAGGAATTTAATGGGGCATTAACACTTAGAATTTTCATGAAAATTCGGCGGCACCTCCCCTATATCTAGGGCTCCCAAAATTAATACAATCATGCTCCATATTAATTTAAAACATTTCTACAACATTGAAGCCAATTTTGGTGATTGTGCACCTTGGTGAGGTGCTGCCTTTGAGGAGGGACTGCGGATGTGACGGAGAGGAGTCCAGCTAGTTGCTAAAGGTCAAGATTGGGAGGATTCGACAGTATTCGACTCAAACACAACTAGGAGGGTTGGAGGCGTATTAAGTTCGCGTTGCAACCGAAATTGCAGCCTTAGTCAATTCAGTAGTCGGGCCACATTGCAAGTTTAGGTACAATAGGAGTTGCAACGACTAATTTTGGAAGGTGTCCAAATTAATTGTCACGAAGATTCCGGAGATTCTAAAAGAGGCAGGTGATATTTTAGGCTTGTGGAGCGTCTATATAAGACCTAGCTTTGAGGATTTAGGATGAGCTACCGGAGAGAGACTCTAGTGTGAGGGTCGGTATGGTCATTGGTTAGTGGGTGCTTGTATGTGTTGTGTCACGCCTCACCAGCATTAGGGACCCCGAGCACATGGCTTGAGGCCGTATCCAGGTAAGAAGCAACTCACTCGGCTACAAGGCCTCAGTAAGTAACAGCAGATAACATAATATCAAAATAATAAATATCTCAAATAACTAAATAAAAGAGTCTCAGTGGAAACAAGATAAAACGAATGGGTCTAAATGCCCTACAAAAACTAGGCCCTAAAACGGTCCTACAAATAAAATAGTCTCTCACACAAAGAAATAAAGGAGATCCTCGGACGTTTGCAAAATACCTCGACCCTCGATCAGCTCCTGAGCTAAAGTCTCCTACTCCTTAGGATCTGAAAAAGAAAGAACAAGTGCGTGAGCTTTCGAATGGAAAGGCCAGTAAGTACCCCTGCTGGGTTCAAAAATCATAATATCCATAAAAGATATAAACCAAGTCAAACAATAGGAACACGCCCCTCAAATCCTTCCCTAGGAGTCTACCACAAACAAGAACAACGGTACGACCCCTAACTACAACAGCTCTCAAGCTCTACATCGAGTACCAAAGAAAAACTTATCAAGACGTCTCCCCCGACCAACATCATCAGCAACTTGCTAGATCTCGACCCTGCTGTCGTGCGGCCCTCAGGTCGCATATCGGTAGCCCCACCTCTCGTATGTGTCGACACGGCCAGCGAATCAACCCCACTGATGGGCAAGACAACTAGAGTATCGTCTCTCTGGCATGGCAAGCCAAAACACCAAGATGTCTCATCCCTAAACGTTTCCCATACAGAGCCCCCACGTTCCACTGAATCCGGGCGGAAGACCAAAACAACAAAGTAGGGATACCAACATCCCGAAACAAATCAAACATGCTCAACAGAATTTCAAGCAAATAAAGGAAGCATGAATGATCACAACAAGGCAACAATATCATCAACATGATAAAAGCAAAGTCATAGAAACTTCGAAGAGTGGGTACGAGGCAAGTGTACTTACTTCAATAAAGTCGACCGGGATTACTCAGCAAAATCCCGCCTGCCACGACTCTACGACACAACCTGATAGTAGAACTTATATCAATGTCGGCAAAAACATAAAAATTCCTAGTTGAACATGCATGATGCACTAATTGAGCCCAGCCAAACTTAATGGGCCTTCCCTTATTTCCTAGCCTTAACTAGTTAGATCCATCGGCCATTTTGACAAACTATTTATCTACTCGATCAAGTTAAATCATTTACAATAGGTTGGACCCATTTAGATTGAATCCACCAAGCCCATTAGTCCCAACCTGGCCCAGCTTAATTTATTTTAAAAATACCAAACATCATCACTATAGCTTTCCATTTCCTAGTCGTTAAGGTTCTATTATATAATTGAGAGGTTATGGGTTCCAATCCCACTACCTTCCATTTTTGCTCTTTTTATTCATCAATCTGGTTAGTCAAGCATTAATTAAATATTCCAGGTTTATTCTACCACAAAAGCAATAGAGCCTTGGTGGTTAAAGCCCACTAAGCCCACTTGAGAGATCTCAGGTTCAAACCTCCCCTCTTACACACTTTTATTTCTTTTATTTTTGTTAGTTGATCAAATCAAAACCCAATCATCTAATCAACCTGACCAAACCAGGTCACCGCAACCTGACCCGAATCTAGATCCAATCCAGTTAGATCAAACCCAACAAGTGAGTTAAAAATTCCCAATCAAGTCCCAATAGACCAAGCCCAAATCCATTATTAGTTTGACTCGATCAAACCGGTTTAACTTGAATTCAAACCCTCAAAGCCAAATTGCTAAACGGTTTAATTTTACAATCATCTCATATCCAATCTTACTTGATTGAACACAACCATGCTTAATCGATTAGATAAAACCAATTTACTCTTAACTGACTCAACCTAGCAAGCTAATTAATTTAGTTTTATTATTAATTTTTTTTAAACACGAATTCTAATCCTCCTTCTCTCTATTTCACTCCGTCAGTCGAGCCACGCCGGAGCTTTAAAGGACCAGGCCCTGCTTGCTGGTCACCGGTGGCACCTACGTGGCCGGTACCATCTCCACTGTCAGGTCCATGCTGCCCAAGTAGGTTCTGCCGTTCGTTGTCATCTCCTAGAACAGAGAACCGACGGCTCCTCCTCTCCTCGTCGAAGAATACCCGTGCACGGTCCGCTCCTCCCTCTTGAGCGTCTGGGTCGCGACAGGCGACAAAGCTCACTCGTAAGGGCCCCTTCTGATAACTAACTCTATCGAGCTACATGCATGGATGCTTTTCATCAGAGAAAAAGAAGGATGAAATCCTTACTGAAAAACGCTGGTTACTGATCGTCCTTCCCACCGAGACCAGTCGTTTGTCGCCTGCGTTCCGATCACCTTCCCTAGCCAAGATGAAGACACACTCGTATACTTGAGGAGATCAAGGGTGTTGCTGTACCAAATTCTCTAGCAAGGATCATCCTTTGCTTTGCCGGCTTTGAAACGAAAGAGAGATAGAAGCTTCCCTGGTGCTTAATTCACGGCCTCCTGGCTCCTCCTTCTCTGGCTTCGTCGGAGAAGGACAACTCCCTTCCCTCCCTGTCACCCTCTACCTCAGTTCCCCACGATAGAGATGAGATCGCCGCCGCTCAGAGATGCCCTCTAGGGTTCAGGCTCGGCCTCATTCTTATAGGACTAGCGATCACGATCGCGATCTTCTAATTTTCGAGCCGAGATCGTCCCTTTCCATATTTAGTTATCATTCAAATAACTTCCTTGCAGGCTGCTCAGTAATCGCGGCGGCGAGCGGTGGCGCGCGCGTGGAGAAGAAACTCTACTCGTGCCTTGTGATCGGGCGACACTCGTTGGACGGTACAGATTAGCGTTCTATAATCCAACGGCTTTCGTTTAAATCTCGTGCCTCAGATCTGTACCTCTGATAGATGAATGGTAGCGATCAGTCGATGATGAACGGTTTGATAACTCATCATCGCCTCGAACTTAAACAATCCTTTTAAGATGAACGCTCCAGATTATTTCTCCTCACGAGATAGATGAAAGGCCAGGATTGAAGACCATGTCTCGAACTTACGTAAACCATCAAGATCTTCTAATCTCCACCGTCCAAGTTTTCCCTTGCATGGTTTCTCTCTTGATTTTGCACATATGCCCTCCTATTTTACAATCTAACATGAAGGTCCTTCTACTGAGAGAGAAGTAAAATTCATTTCCAGTCCTTAGTCTTTTATGAAATTACAAGGAGGTCCTTGGAAGCCCCAATAATTCCAATTTAGGGATTTAATCAACTATACCCTCTTCTTCAAACAAATCCAAGAAATTTCCAGAAATTTCCAAGGAAATTTCAATTAATTAAATCAATCAATTACTAAACATTTATAGTTTATTTACTCTAAGAATTTATTTTTTTTCCTTTTAAGTACTCCAATCACTCTTAATTACCAAAAAGTCCTTGGAAGCCTTAATTAAACCTTATTAGGGTTTTAACTTATTAAACCTTACTTTTCTATATAAATCAAAATTATTTCAATTACCAAAATATTAAAAATTCATTTATTCAAGATAATAGAAATCTTGGATTTCACATGTTGTGAGGATGAGTGACAAGTGTGTTGTACTCATGTTTCTACCTCTCTTTTAGTTGCTCGTTATCTCCGGGATTGACCCCCCAGACATAGGCTTGGAAGCCGAACTGGGTTACCAATTTTTGTGTCTCCTCGCTTCATATTTTACTTTGTGATTGTATGTGTGAGCTTGTGTGTTCATTGAGAGAAAGTGTCATCCCAGAAGCCACACAACCTCCAGGCGGAACTAAAAATATTTATCTAGCATCATGTACTTCCGAGTGGTTATTGATTAATTAAAGAAAAGAATTTGAAGATATGTTTTAGCTTTTGAATGAACATTCTTATATAAAGCTACCATTCTAGTTTTCATGTTAAGCTATTTTTAACTTTAACAAAAGTGAAGCCTTCTTTAAGCGCAACCGAACAACTTTTAAAGTTGGGAAATTTATTTTTTACTTCCCTACATATTTACATTTGACCAAATAGTCATTCTGGCTATTGATATTTCTTATTAGTCTCCCTTTTTGAAATTCTTCTCCACAGATCCCTCGTGTCAGAGAGTTGTGTAGAATTTTTGAACAATTCCACCTTTATCCTTAGGTGCTTTGGTAGGTGATCTCCTACCCAGTTATGTCACCGTTATCATTCATTTCCTTTTCTTGCCCAACAAACTTTCTCATCCCCTCCATCTTACTCCTCTATTCAGTGAGTGTGTCTTTAGTTGAACATCTGCAGTCTATCTTTCATTCCTTTCCTTTGCTCGTGGTTTTTGAAGGGTAATTATGTCCAATTCTGGGTGAGAGTGATGGTCCCCCTTCTTCTTCTTAAGTTGAGCAATCCCTTTTACATCTTCTGCTCCCATATTCATTTAGCAGGTTTCCAATGGAGACCTTATACACTATTGCAAGGTATAAAAAAGGTCATGTTTTTGAGTTTAGCGTAGTGTCCACGTGACAGTTTGTGTTAGAGGATATATGCAAATGTTGGAGCCTGGAAGCTTCCCCTGTGAGAGTGAAAATTGTCATCCCAAACGATCACAACAGTATATGTTCCATTGAGTCAGATGGAGATTTTTTTGTGGGTGTGCAGCGTATATCATATATTCAAGATGATCGTGGTGGGTATGATCATTGAGGACAAGGGTGTGACAACGGAGGATAGGTCAGAGTTATCCAAAGCCCCATAATTAAGACTACCTTTTTATTTGTTTTTGTTGAGATATTATACATTCTTTGTTTCGAACAACTATATTATTTGTTTTTTTAATGGAAGTATGTTCTACATGTATTTGTCCATGATTATTGGGGTGTTTGTTTGTTGTTTTCTTTTCTCTGTGTATTGTTCGATGTTTCCATTTATCTTATGGGGTTCATGTTTATTTTTTAGAGTTTCTGTTTAATTTTTGGAGTTTCCACTTAGTAAACAACTGAAGCATTGATTTGTTTTGGAGTTTTCGCTTAATAAACGGCTTCAGTGTTTTTTTTTTTAGTTTTCGCTTAGTAAACGGCTTAAGTGTTTATTATTTGAGTTTCCGCTTAGTAAACGGCTTAAACATTTATTTTTTGGAGTTTGCTCTTACTAAATTGCTAAAACATTTAATTTTTGGGTTAAAGCCATTTTTGGTCCCTGAAAATAGGTCAAATGTTCATTTTCACCCTAAATTTCAAAAGTTGTTCGATACGGTCCCTGTGCTTTACGTATTCCGACACATTTGGTCCCTGACGCTGATGTGGCACTGACGTGGCATACGAATGAAATTCATGATATTTATTTGTTTTTTTTATTAAATAGGTGACTATTTTGATGACATATGGTGGTCCAGCTGGACTACTGACATGGCATGCCATGTGACAAATTATCTTTTTATTAATTATATATTTTTTATTTTTTATTTTTTTATTTTTATATTTTGTTTATTTCCAAAGAAGAGAAACAAAGCAAACAATAAAAAAATATAAAATATTAAAACTAAAAATATAAAATTATAAAAATTGCCACATGGCATGCCACGTCATCAGTCCAACTGGCCTACCACGTCACTAAATATGTTACTTGTAAAATAAAAATAAATAAATAAATACCCTGTATTTCATTCGTATGCCACGTCAGCACCACATCAAAGATTAGGACCAAATGTAACGAGCTCTCAATACCGAGGATCGTTTTGAACAACTTTTGAAATCAAGGATAGAGATGAACATTGGACATGTTTTCAGGGACCAAAAATGGCTTTAACCATTAATTTTTTGGAGTTTCCTCTTAGTAAACGGCTTAAGCATTTATTTTCTGAAGTCCTCACTTACTAAAGAAAGTTTTTTGCTTATTTTTTGGGGTTTCTATTTATTTTTTATATTTTTCTTCTATTTGTTATAGTTTTCTATTAGTAAATTGTGATGTTTTTTATTCTTTTTACTAAATGTGGCAAACACTAGGGACCAATTACTGCAAAGCAGTCCTTTTAAACTCAACCCAATGATGTCCTAAGAAAGTCAAGGAATGACCTTATGCATAACAAACCACTCGGAATTAGGCAACGTGGTGATCGAAACAGTCGACTAGAGATTTGAGAATGTGGAACATTTCAGAGAAGCTTTATGGACCTTTGCCATCAGGTGCAATTTCAATTGTTGGTTCCTCAAGATTAAAAAAGCAAAAAGTTACCATTGCATGTATAGTGGATGGTTGTCAGTGGCATGTCTATGTATCAAGAGATGGCACTCTTCAAGCATTCAGGATCAAAACAATAGAAGACACACATACATGTTGAGGAGGGATTGGAATGACATCCCATCAAAAAGCTTCTAAAACCTAGGTCAACAAACTTGTGATTTAGAAACTTAAAGATCTACCACTATATAAGGTCGTGGACATACAACGAGACAAATTATGCGACCATCGAGTCCACCTGCCGTATAAAGAAGCCTGGATAGATAAAGAGGTTGCTCGGGAAAAGGTCCACAGATACGATGTGACAAGATACGATCTATTGCTGTGGTATGCCAAGAAGATGGCCGATACCAACCTAGGTAAGATCATGATTTTGGATAAAGAAAGTGAAAGGTTCAAGCAAGAGTTCTTTTGCTTTTATGGTTGTTTCAGGAGAGGTTATAGACCCTTATTATTCCTAGATGGAACTCATCTATTATGGAAATAAGGTGGTACTTTGTTAGGTGCAACTAGTAAAGACAACAATAAAAGATTCTTCTACTAGTAAAGACAGATAATAATTGGACATGGTTTGTCTCAAAACTGGGTGACACATTGTATAACAATGACAAAGAGTACAAGAAGACCATTGCGTTCATATCGGACTGATCTAAGGGACTTTTCAATGTTGTTTCTAGGGTTTTCCCTTCCTCTCCCCATGCGTATTGCTTATGATATTTTTAGTCAAACTTCTTCAAGGGAAATGCTAGCCTAGGTAGGGATATGAAGCATGTAAAATCCAAAGATTTTAGGGAATTATTGTTCGTAATAATTTTTCCTTAATTATTTGAACAAGTCCCCAAGGTGGGAACTAATTAAATTTTTATTGGAATAAATATTTAATTAGTTATTTCTTTGAGTAATTTGTTAATTAAGGTAGTCTCCCATACTTAGAATTTATAGGATTTTATGTGGAAAGAGGGATTAACCAGCTTAATTAGGGTTTATCGGGTTATCAAGGACCTTTTAGTAATTTCACAGAAAAGCTGTGTTTAAATGGAAAAAAAAATGGTTCCCTCACACACAAGAGGACGTGCTTGTGAATTGGGAAAAATAGGAGGGTTCTTTATTAAAATTCACCTGGAAGCTATACATATTAATATGGAATTTTAAAAAATTGCAAGGATTCGTTATTAAAAAGACAAAGGAAATCCTACACACTTGTATGATAATTTGTCGGATTTTCAGGGACTCTTTACTAAATAGCCAATTGAAAACCAGTATGATAAATTACTAGTATGATAAATTAAAAAGATATCAAGGGCTCTTTACTAAAAAGACTCTCTCTCACATAGGTGGGGTCTTCATGCAAATTATGAAGATGGGAAAGACTCTTTACTAAAATTGCATGAGAAGCATGCATGCGAGCCTCTTCGTTTGTAATTTTGGGGAAAATCATGGATTTATTTGAGAATGAGTATTCTTAAATTATATATATATATATATATATATATATACGGGCATGCTACTATGCAGCCGGTCGGAACATTGTGCAAGTGCGGTCGCCTCCATTTGGCCCACTTGCACAGTGTTTTGAGGAAATCCAACCGTATGGATGGAAAGAACATCGAAAAATAAGCTAGCATGTCAATTTTCATATAATTTGGGAACTTGTAGGGTCTTCATCTTAATGGGTGAAATTATGAACCGGTAAGATTTCTATAAATTTTCACCTGTTAAGATGAAGACCCTACAAGTCCCCAAATTGTATGAAAATTGACATGCTAGCTTATTTTTCTATGTTCTTTCCATCCATATGGTTGAAATCCTAAAACACGCTCCAAGGGCCTGTGAACGAGTATGACATTACCTAAATGTTGTTCCAAATGGCCTTATAGTAGCATGCCTATATAATAATTATGTGATAGTCTGATAGAGGAATGATTAAAAAGACTTTGAGTCAAGGATTAAAATTGATTAAAGACGTAATTAAGATTAATTGGGAACTTAGGGACCCCTTGGTAATTTCAAATAAGGTGAGAATCTAAGTGAAATTAGTATCCTCTCTCATATTCAAAATCAGACAGGGTCCTATTCCGGATTTCAAAAAAAGAATGGGGTTTAAATGAAACCATCAGTTTTCGCTCACAATGACTTACTATTATGCAAATAGAGAGGAAGATAGGGCTCTTTATTAAAGTTGCATGAAAAACCATGCACGAGAATCATATTAGTTGAAATGGATAGTTGTGATCAAAAGACAAGTTAAATGGTTCGATCCAACAGTGCAGGTGAAGCTCCAGAATCAAACCGCGTAAGGATAGGGGGAGCGTCGCTCCTTCGCCAACAAATGCGCAACCACATTATCCGATTCACTGCTAATCTAGCCACCACCAAACATAGTCGATCGGATCCTGCGAAAATTCTCCTTTCAACGGGACTGGATTCTCCCCACGATCGCTGTATGGCAGGGTATAAAGGAGGGGAATGCCCTAAAACCCTAATAGAAGTTCCTCATGAGGGGCAGCGAACCTTCTTCTTCTTCTTCTTCTTCTTCTTCTTCTTCTTCTTCTTCTTCGTGAGAGCGAGAGGCAGAGGGGGAGTTGCTGTGTGGTCGGCCTATGCTGAGCAGACGCGACTTCGCCGAAAAGGTAAGCCCTGCTCCTAATGTTTAATTTCAGTCTTGTGTGCATGCATCGTAGGGGTGAGTGAAATAATGGTTTAGTGGGTGCAAGCATTCTATGTGATCATGTTAGGGGTTTACAGAGGTTTGGGTCTTGGTTGGTTCTCAGAGGTTGCATGGTGGCTGGGATGAGTTGTGGGAGAGCAGGGTGGATTAGATTAAGAAATGGAGGTCCGTGTGGGTGCAAGCATAGTTCAGAGGGTGTGTTGGCCTGATAAGTGGAGTTCTATTGTTTAGGAACTTGAAGGTTAGAGAGGAAGACCTGTGACTTTACTGGTGGTGATTGTAATTGGGTTTAGTGTTTACAGATGGGAAGTAAAGCTACAAAGATTGGATTCTATACATGTTATTCTCTGTGCTAAATTTTTGAAGTTATGTATGGTTACATAGTTTGTGTCATGGCTGTGAAATTGGTTAGAATTTAGATGTGAGTCATGAATTCTCTGTTACTTGGTTTGGAGAAGGGTTACACTCCCTTGAATGATTATGGTGATGATTATTACTGATTTGATTATGGAGTTTACTTAGTTTGTGTGTGTGTGCCCAGATGGATGTCAAGGTTTGAGAATTTGTGATCTTGGGATGAAGGTATGTACTTGCTAATGCATGCTTGCTTTTTGTTAGTATAGAAACATAAGAGAGGATGAAAGGTAATAAATTGGGCTTTGTTAAGGTATATCAATAAGGGTTCAGAATCTCTTGTGAGGTTATAGGTGAAGACATGGTTGATGGGTTCTCTATGTTGGGTTTTTGGTAAATACTTATATGCTTGAATAACAGAGGCTGTATTGGGAGAGTTGTGCATGATCTCAAATGGTTGCTAAAGGATTAGATGGTTAGGTGGTCCTTGTAGAGGTTTCATTTGGTGATTTGGTGATCATTGTGCTAGTGAAGGGTGAGGATGATATAACTTAGAAGTCAGGTGCTGTTCTTTGTCTGAGCATACGTTCATATGGATTTCTCTTATTTGTTCTTGTGTTTCATTAGCCATCATGCATAGTAGCTATGGAGGGACTTTAAGAGATTATTTGGTGGGTTAATGTATGAGCATGAATGAGTGACTGACCTTCTTTGATGTATGATGATAGTTTCGGTTTAATTTAAAGTGGAGGCATAAGAGGAGGAGGTGGGCATAGGATTTTGCTTAATGTGGTCCTAATGAGAGATTGGATTTGGAATTCTTTGAGATTAATAAATGAGTTGTTGTTAAGTCGGTTGGACCACTTTAAATCCAAATTTTCTTTATCAGGTCTAATTAGTGGGGTTAAAGATTGGTATATTGATAGGTCGGGCCCATGTAGTGAAAGGATAAGTGTGGGTAGAGGAGTTCATGTTCTGGCTTGGATGAACTTGAATGGTTGGGCCATGATTTTGGGTTTTCTTAAATTTTCTTATTTATCAGGAGTTAATTAAAGGATTTAGTGATGATGAATTGTGGTCAGGTCTAGTCAAGTACATGTAAGATAATGTGCCAAGCTTAGTCAAGTTGAGAACCATGAATAGCTGTAGTCTGGTTGTCCCCTTAGAGGGACAGCTGGGCAGCCTGTGGCTATCCAATAGAGACATATAATATACCGTTGGAAAGATGGGGAAGAGATCTTTCGAATGAGACTTAAATCAACTCGATTAGGTTTCTGGATCAAAAGTTATGAGCTATTTTTTGAGACTACGCAACAGATTCAGGAATTCTGCTTTAATAATATTATTAATGTTATTAGTAATATTAATAGACCATTATGTTTTGGTGATGGTACTAAGTCATAGTTATCATTACCAAATATAGACATAGAGCGTTGAGCCACGTTAGGAGGGACACGGGTCAGTCGGTTGGATATACCAGTTGAGGTAAGTGCTCTTGCCTAGTTTCCACCCATCTTTGGGTTTTCTTGACTTTGATGATTGCTATTTGTTAGCATGCCTGTTCTATCATGATGATCTGTTTATTGGTTACATTCATATACCTGCTTGTTGTTTGGTTTCCTTTCCATGTATGTGTATGTTTGCTTTGTGTGAGATAGTGTTTACTGTGCATGTTTGTCCGTTGACCGGCACGTGGCCGTGGCAACACGTGAGCCTGTGCGCTGGTCGGATCGGTGTGTATCAGTTCCGCTATTTATTGTTGAATGCTCACTTAGCATACCCACTTGTGACCGGGACGATGCTGTGGAGACTTGTGGTACTTGTGTTTAGGTTGGGTAGGTATGCGTCAGTGGAGTGAGCGGGCTCGCTGAGCATAGCCTCCTGTCGCCTGATACTTGACCATGGAGACACACGGTACTTGTGTTGGTCGGGTTGGTGTGTGTTGGTTGAGTTCCATTCTTCCACCCGGATCAGTGGAGAATGGGGGCTCCGTTTGGGAACGTTCGGGGACGAGGACACCCTGGTGTTTCAACTTACCATGCCAGAGGGACAATACTCTGGTTGTCCTTCCCGTCAGTGGGATGATACGTTGACCGTGTCAACATCGCATAAGAGGTGGCGGCCGCCACGCATGCACTGAGGGTCGCTCAACCAGGAGGGTCGATTGCGTTCAGGATGTTGTTGCCGAATCGGGGATCGTTGTCTTGAAGTTTTTCTTGATAATTTCTTCTAAAGCCCGAGGGCTGCTTTTGGATAGGAGTCGTTACCGTTGATGTTGTTTGTAGTTGTAACGCCCCAGTTTTACTTGTCGAAAATTGTATAAATATTAAATAATTAATTTGGTTTTAACAAGAATTTAATATTGATTTAGGTAATGATCTAGACTTGTGACAATTAATCAAATAATGGGCTTAACATAGGGAGAATTAGAAGGGCTGCCATTCAAGTGGGCCGGGCCAAAATTGAGTGATGAGAGATGAGAAGGAATAAATTGATGATGAAATTATACTTTGGTTTTTAATAGAATTCAGTAATGATTAATGTGTTAATATAATCATGTGACCATTAGATTATTTGGTTGGGCTTCAAAGTTTGGAGAAAAATCAATTTGGTTGATGGGCCGGGCCGGTTTGAGTAAGTAGTGGTTGAAATGAAAGAGCTGAGGGCTTCTCGTGGGGGTTAGGGTGGAGCTCCTGCGAGAAAGCAAACAGGAGGTGGACGGTGGTGAGTTGCTTGGTGGAAAGCCGAAGAAGGAGGTGGCGTTTTGCATGCGAGGGGGAAGGAGAGGCCTCCATGTGGCTTGCTAATTGTTGACTAGCTGAGAAGAACCAAGAGGGGGGTGGGGCCTCTGATCTCGGCACCGGTGATTGGCGCCGCGGCTCGGTGAGGTTCTGTGGATCGCGTCGGGCGGCCTCGCCTGTGTTGGAGAAGTCGAAGCTCCAGGCATCTTCTTCTCTCCTCTGTTCCGGCCAACGTTGATCAACTCCTGCAACCTTTGTTCCGGCCAGTCCCTTACCCCTGTGTTTTGGAGAGTTCTGAGAGTCATCTGTTCCTATTCCGGCGAGCAGCTGAGCCCTCTTCGTCAATTCCAGCTCCGGTCAGCAGCTGAGGCCTCTCCACCAAATCCCAGTTCTGGCCATCAGTCCCTGCGAGTAGCTGGGTTCGTTGATTCAGGTTGGTTAGAGGGTAATGCCATTACTTAACCTGGGAATTGATTGTGTAAATGGTTGAGTGTTTCTGCTGTGAAAACAGAGGAAGTGCTGGGCTGTTGAAGTTGCTGTAGTGTTGTTGTGGTAGTTGTTGTTGTTGCTGTTTTAATTGCTGCTGTTGTTGATCTTGAATTACTGATGTTGTAGTTGTTATTGGTGTTGTAGTGTATGTATGCTTGTACTAAGTTGGATTCAAAGGTTCATAGAGAAGAGATTGTATTGGGTGTTACTCTTGCTCAACAGGTGTTTGTTGATATGCTCCAGTGAAACGGGAACATTTGTATAAGTTCTAAACTCTTGTTATGGATAAATCATAGAGATAGAGTGTACTAATTCAGATTGAAGGTGTTCAAGGGAATGTTGGTTGTTGAATTTCTTTCATGTCTAACAGGTGTTCGATGTATTGTCTAGGAGAGACTTTAGACAACTAATTAGCTTGTTTCCAATGAATTTAGAACATATGCCAATTGAGAGATGGGTTTGTGAACATCTCCTTTGGTTCTAATGCTCAAATGAGTTAAATAAATCCTTAATAGCCTCTAGTACATGACCGTGTAAAGGGGGAAACTAAGATTGATTCATTCTTTCAGAGCAAATGTCTTGTAGTTCATGTAAGCAGGAGTATACACTAGTAACCATGTTAATATTAAGTAACAAATAATTAGAGAATTCAGAAGGGTGTGTTGTTGATGTGTGTCTCTCGACTGCCTAGCAACTGCTTGAAGAAATGCTTAAGAGAAGTTATGAGTGTTTATTGAGTTTATGTTACATGCCAATTGTGAAATGATCCTGTAGACAGCTACCTAGTTTATCGTACAAGAATGAGCTCAATTAAATAGCTTTTAATACTTGGTCTTGTAAGTAGAAGGTCAAGGTTGATTTATTACAGGTCTGTGTTAATGTGAGAAGGCAATCTTCGTTAGCTAGACACTTGGTTAGATATTTAATGAGTTCTATGGAGTTTTTGGTAACTAAACTAATTTAAGGAATGCTTAATGAGATCAAGCTAAGTTTATAATTAGTGTGTAATGGATTAGAGTATTATGATAGTAATTTACCAATTTAGGGTTGCTCGATTGTAAGCTTCATGCTTTGATGTGAAATGATATGTTTGAGTGTTGGGCCGTAATTTAGATGGACTAGGGCCCATGATTGATTAGAAGATGATTGTTAAATAAATAAGAAGTGATGTATTGTGAACTAGAGCTTAATTTAGTTATGATTATGATTACTAGGAAAAGGGAAGGACAAATCGGGGACTTCGGCTGGCCCGAGTCAGACTTGATTTGCTTAGGACCTCAGGTGAGTGGACCTACTGTATATTCTCGTGTTTGATCGGGATTTATCGTGTTTTCAGTTTATACTCATCGGCTATGATTTATTCTCGGGTTTGAGAATGATTTTGATTATTTTCAGCTATTGTAGAATTGATGTTTTCTGCATATGATTAGCTGTAGATCATTGAGATAGATACAAGATGTGAGCATCGATTTGTGCACTCTGTCAGTTGAGCCTTGCTATGCAGATGCAGCTCCGTTGAGCTGAGACCAGAGTGATACCGAGTAGGGGAAAGGTTTTACTTTGTTTTCAAATGAATTTCTAGCATTAAAACCTTGTTTTTAAAATGTATTTATTTTAAAACCCTTTCCCAACTCTTTGGAGTGCTCGGTACCACGAGTGAAGACCCAGATTGAGGGAAACCTCACGGCTTCACATACAGCCCAGATTGGGGGATACCTCACGGCTATTTATCTGAGATCTTAGCAAGTGAGCCTACAGAGTGGCGTTCTTATCGTCAGACGCTCACATATCCAGATATCTCATGAGGCATAGACAGGCATGTTTTTAACTGTTGACTTTCCGGATTTTCTCGGACATTGCATTAGATGATCTTCTTGATTGGGAGGATAATGCATAGATTTACATGCTTTACTGTCTTTCTACATGTATATGAGTACAGTTTATTTTCCATATACATGGTTATATATTTTCAGATGCACAGGTCTTATTTGACCTGACAGTAGGGGTCACATTTCACTGAGCTCTGTAGCTCAGTCCCTTTTTCTCACCCACCTTGTGCAGGTAGCAGACAGAAGTCCGGGTAGAGGCTAGACCTGGTGAGCTGTGATGACGTAGTTGGCTCTGGCATCCCATAGCTGTTTATTTTGTTGCGCACTCTGTAGATTTATGTCTTTTACTTTTGGAGACTAGACCCAGACGCATAGTCTGTGGAGTACTGTATCAAATATGACTCTACCTTTTTGGGATGAATATCATACTTATTATGTTTTATTTCTATTGTCTCCAGTTTATTCCGCAGATTTTTATTTCAGTTTTGACAGCCTTGGGCTCAGGGTTATCACCTGGGCTGGCTGGTGTGACACGTGTCCCTATTGGGATTAGGGTGTTACAGTAGTAGACTCCTAGGGTTTGATTTGTGTGGGGCGTGGCCCCATTTGTATGGATTGATGATTTCTGATTTGGCTTATATGCTATCATCTGGTTTGGACTTCATTGTGATCCCTGCAAGGTACTTACTGAGCTTTCCTTTCGAAAACTCACTCCACTTGCTTCTCTTTCGTTTTTAGGACCTGAGGAATAGGTCACTCGGACTCAGGAGCCATGCGAGGGATTTGGGGATTTCTTTCCAGAGGTTCGAGGACCTCGTACTTATTATGTGAGAGGTTTTATTTGGAGGACCCCTATAGGGCCTGGATTTGTATAGGGCATTTGGACCCTTATGATTTTCATTCCGCTGAGACTCTGTTATTTTTATGTTATTTGAGATTTTTATGTTGTTATTTGTTATTTGCTGTTACTTACTTAGTCCTTGTATCCGAGTGAGGTGCGCCTTACTTGGTTACAGTTGGTCTTCTCACATTCCCAAGGTCCTAGAAACCGGGTCGGGGCGTGACAAAAGCATGAATGTTGGAGCCTGTTGGTTAAGGTTGGGTATGCCTGCACATTGAAGGAATACAATGATGTTGTCGATGAGGTCCTATTTGTATCATTGCAGGCACACAACTAGTTGTTTCACAAGTCCGATATGGAGCATTGGTATAATTATTTGTTTAGAGGGGCGCAATGGTGTAAGATGTACTCCAACGTGGTGAAGTCAATCAATGCATGGATGCAGGAGTCTCCTCACCTACCAATGACAAGGTATCCATTGATGTTCACTTTTCATTATTTTTTGAGTTTCTGCTTAGTAAACTGATGAAACATTTATTTTTTTTGAGTTTTTGCTTAGTAAATGGCTCAAGCATCTAGTTTTTGGAGTTTCTACTTAGTAAACTGTTAAATGTTTATTTTTTGGAGTTTCCCCTTATGGATAAAGTGTTTATTTTTTGGGATTTTGGTTTATTAAATGGTCAAAGCATTTATTTTTGGTGTTTCGCTTAGTAAGCAATTTGAAGCATTTATGTTCTATGTATTTTTCTGAAAACGCATTTTGTACTCATCGTTTCTGTTTAGTATTTGGTGTTTTAGTTTACTATTGTTTGTGTTGTAGGCATAATCTAATGATTATGACGTATCAACAATTAGAACAATGCAAACAATGGCAAAGTCATCTTTGTCCGGAGATACATAAGAAGATTGAAGAAATCGTAGATGAGAGTAGGTAGTTGAGGGTAGGTCATTTGGATGGGGTTCCCTTTGAAGTGATTAACAATCAAAGTAGTTGCGTAGACTTAATAACGAGGTCTTGCTCATGCCATTATTGGGAAGTTAATGGTCTCCAATGCAAACACGCTTGCACAACAATTATGCAAAGAAACCTTAGTGTGTATCGTTATGTTGATGACTGGTTTACTGTAGTGGCATACAGAGTTGCATACGAGGAGCTGATATTTCCAATCCTTGATAACAATAAACCCACTGACGACCCACGAGAGCTTCATATGCGAGCACCTTTGACCAAGAAAAGGGGTGGCTATCCCAGACATAGGAGGATAGAGTCACAAGCATTCAACGTTAGACTACATCATTGTAGTTAGTGTCATGAAGCTGGGCATAATAAGAAAACTTGCAACATCGTCATAGCAAACTGAATGTGATCCTTACTAGTTCATCGTAATTGCATTGGTTCTGAATAAATGATTGGCGTTGTAAATATAAAGTTAAAAAATAAATGTTTAAACCATTTACTAAGCGGAAACTACAAAAAAAAACTATTATTTCTTAAAACTCGTACACACATATATTTATAGATGTACAATTCAATAAATATCTTCATATACATTCATAGGTGTGGGTCTCATAGATATAACTCAAGTACCCCGACGTATCCATCCATTAATATCTTCGTAGTATGCCTAAGCCTCACAAACGGGATCTCAGAATGCTCGAATTTAATCTCAACCTCATCGAGAATTTGTTCTATATAGCGCATAAAAACATTTCACGGTCCGCAGTCCCCGACTCTGATGGGGGCGTAACTATCATAGAAATAAGCTATGGAAGCAAGGTACTGGTCACATAGTTCACACTACAAAAAAACATCTTATGTTATGATTAGATCATTAGTTAATGAATTCTAGAAATCATAATAGGGATCTATTAATATCCCAGTTGCGTTTTCATCGTATTGAGCAGATATCAACGACGAGTAATGTAAATACTCGCGTATTTCCCGGTCTAGGACCAAAATGTAGTAATGCTCATTATTGAGGATCAACATTAACAAAATGGTCATACAGTGGAACTCTTCTAGTCTTGCCCACATCATTCGATCGACCCCAATCGCACAATGATCAACCGCTAACAGTAGCAGCACCAAGTGCCTGACGATGGAAGCCTGTCGTTTGTAAGGGAAGGCTTCTGGTTAGGTGAGTCAATCAAAATAAGTGAAAAAACGTTGATAATGTCATCAGGAACCATCTGTCATTTGATCAAGGTGTATAGCAGCTCGTAGGTCACATACCTAAATACCTTCTTCCAGATGATGGTCTTGTTAGAGAGAATACGCTTAAGTCGTTTATTAAGCGAGAACTTCAAAACATAAATGCTTAAGCCGTTTACTAAGTGAAAACTCAAAATATTAATAATAATAAATAAAAAAATAAAAACTTAGGCCGTTTAGTAAGGGAAAACTCAATAAATAAATAAATAAATAAATAAACCCTTTGGCTATTTAGTAAGCGAAAACCCAAAAAATAAGTGCTTAAGCCGTTTGCTAAGAGGAACCTAAAAAAAAATAAAATGCTTATGTCATTTTATAAGCGAAACTCCAAAAAAATAAATTCTTAAGTAGGTCAATAAGTTGAAACTCTAAAAGATAAACCCTTAATCCGTTTAATAAGCCAAAAGTCCAAAAAATAAATGCTTGAGTCGTTTACTAAGTGAAAACTAAAAAAAATAAATGCTTAAGCCATTTAATAAGTGGAAATTCTAAAAAATAAATGCTTAATATGTTTACTAAACGGAAACTCCAAAATAAGGGGCAATGTGTCTTACTTGTCCATTCGGGAATTGAAGAACACCAACAACATCATCCTCCCTAGTTGATGCAATAGGCGAATTCGTCGGGCTTCTTATTCTTGGGTATGATGCCACTTAAAAAATTAGGTTATTTCAACTACAAGGTCAGGAGCATCCTCATCAATTAGGGTGATGGAGTCGTTGGGATTTTTGAGCAAGTCACCTTCAGCATTGGTGACAAGTGGTTGTTCGTCCCTCATATTTTTAAGGGACTCTAGGATGCTCCCAATCTCTCTGGCCACTTCGTCATCCTAATTAATAAACCTAGATGGTTTATGAGCAACCTCCTTCCTCCCCTTCCTGCTTGGGGTAACCTACTGCCCAGTGGCTTTAGTTTTCATCGACCTCACTTGTAAAATCCAAGATTTTATTGAAATAAATGGATTTTAAATTCCCTTTAGTTAGTTTGGTAATTAACATAAATTCTCAAAATTTATTTTATTTGGATAAAGAGGGTTTAATAATTTAAAACCCTAATTGGAGTTAATTGGGGTTGTTAGGGACTAATTTGTAATTTTCAAAAAGTCCAGGGTCTTGGTTAAAAATTGAACTCCTCTCTCAGGAAAGGACTATTATGTAACCTAGAAGAAAAGCAAGGAATTGCTTGTAAAAATGATGGAATGATTTATGCTAGGATCGTATTAAAAATGTCAACAGTTGGGATCGAGGTATCAGAGTGTGAGCTGATCGCGAGGCAATCATCCACAGTCCGTTTTGATCAATGGGGCGAAGATATGAATGCTCCTATCGTGCGGGTGCGTAAAGAACCGTCCATCCAAAGATTTGGTTTAAGTTTGAAGCACAGGGTCACGATCTAACCGTCAATTGTTACCTAATCGTAAGCGTTCATCTGAGATGGTGTTTAATTTCGGAGGACGATCGATGATCGTGACCCTCCATCTCATTTCGCTATGAGGGAGAGATCTCAACTGTTCAACTCTTAAGTGCCTTAAGTGCGAGACAAATGGTTTGATCCAAACCGCTTGTCTTTTTTCGTTAGATAGAATTGATCCGAGCCGCTCATCTTGGATCGCCGGATAAGTTCGAGGCAGGAGAGGTCGATCTGACCATTGATCATCATGAGGTATCTGCGGTTCATCTGATTTGGCTTGCAGATCTGAGGCAACGTGGAAAAGGCGATCACAGCCGTTCGATGGAACGCAGCTCAATCGTGAGGCTGCCTCCACCACCTTACGTGAGCCTGCTTCCCCTTCGCCAGTGAGCGCCGCCGCACAAAAAACCCTAGTCTCTTCCCATGTTCACCTCCATCTAGGTAAGGAAGGTTCCTACTTGGTAATATCCGCAATTAGAGAGATTGAGATCTTGTCCCATCTTCACCCGCGAGCCCCTATAAGTAGAACGCCAGCCTCGAAACCCTAGCACCGCTATCCTCTTTCTTTTTCTTTATATCATCCTTTGAGGGAGACAATGAGGGAGAGGGACAACCCAAGTTGAGAGGCGGAGTTCAGTACACGGCGACGATGGGCGAGGGGGACTGAGGAGATCCAAATAAGGCTAAGCATGATTGGTAAGCTTCTGCCTTTGTCCAGGCCGGTAAGGTGTAGACGAGTCTCGCCGGAGTTCCATAACTCCCACATACTCCCTCCTTCTAACAAGGAAGGCGTGCAGGTGCCACGTTCTCCAGAGGGTCGTGTCTGTCTTCAGAGGAGCAGGGGACCACGACGGAGCTTTAACGAAGGGAGCTCGGGAGACAACTGCTTCACCGGTGAGCTCTCTTCCCTTTGTCAGTTTTCTTTTATTAGTTTTCAAGTATGTATGATAGTGGATAGGGGTCGTGGGCGCCACCTAATCTCTGCCATGAGACTGCTCGACAGAGAAGGAGCCCTGTCCGTCGAGGCTCCGCCCAGACAGAGGAGAGGGAGATGCCGTTTGTTAGTTAAGATTAGTTTAGGTTTGACTAATTAAGTTAGTAGATAAAGATTGGGTTTGATGATTTAAAGGGCTAGTTGATTAAGACTAATCAACTTGAGATGGAGGGTTTGGGCCAACCGGTTAGCTATATTGTTTGGTCCGAGTCTGATTTTAAGTCAAACTGGTTGGGTCAAATCAAGCAGAAAATGGGCCCAGGAAAATCAAGTTGGGAGATTAAGGTTAGGCTCAATCAACTACAATTGAATGGGGCTAAACTTAATCAAGTTTGATGACCTAGTTTGGTTAGGTTGGATCAATTTGTATTCCAAATTGATTTGGTCAAGTCCATAGATGATTAAGATGTTGGCATGATCAGTTTAAGATGGTTGGGCTCAACCATGGTAGCTAGTAGGTTAGGTTTAATAAACTATTTTTTTTTAATCAGGTTTTTATTAAAAAAAATGAAAAAAGAAAAGAGAGAGGGCTTGTAAAGGAGGGGATTGGAACTCTTGTCTCCTTATTTAACATATTGGACCTTAACCACCAGGGCTTTGTTTTGCTCTTGGTTGGATGGGATAAGTTTAATTATTTAAGCTAGGACTAACTAGGTGTAAAGATGGAAAAATAAGAAAATAAAAGGCAAGAGGAGGAAATGGAACCAGGGACCTCTCAATAGGAATAGTGGGCCTTAGCTACAGGCTATATTAGCTCACTTGAACAGATGATTAGATCTAATCAATTAAGGTAGATCACACTAGATCGAGCCAAGAAATAAAAGGAAAATAATACAGAATACAAGGGAAGGCCCACACGTTATACTTGGGCATGACTAAGGCATCATGCATGTTCAACTAGAGACTTTAAGATGTTGTCGATGCTGATATAGGTTTTACTATCAGGTTGTGACGTAGAGACGTGACAGGAGGGATTGTTGCTGAGTAATCCCAGACGTCATTGTTGAGGTAAGTACACTTATCTCGTACCCATTCTTCGAAGTTTTCATTAGCTTATTTATTATCATGTTTGATATTGCCTTGAGTTCATTCATGCTTCCATGATTATTTGGATTCTTGTTGAGCATGTTTGACTGTTTCGGGATGTTGGTATCCCTGTTTTGTTGTTAGTCTTCCACCCGGATTTAGTAGAGCATGGGGGCTCCATTTGGGGAACGCTCAGGGATGGGGCACTCTGGCATTTTGGCTTGCCATGCCAGAGGGACGATACTCTGGTTGTCTTACCCGTAAGTGGGGATGATTCGCTGGCCGTGTCGATACGTAGGAGAGGTAGCGTTACCGACATGCTACCTAAGGGCTGCACGACCGGAGGGTCGAGTTCCAGCAAGTTGCTGATGATGCTGGCCGGGGGAGACGTTTGCCGAGCTTTCCATTGGAACTTGTTGCAGAGCTTTAGAGCTACTGTAGTTAGGGGTCATACCGTTGTGATTGTTGTGGTAAACGCCTAGAGGTAGTTTTGAGGGGGGTGTCCCCGTTGTTTGATTTGATGATCTGTTATTGATTTCATGATGATTTTATGATTCCCGTAGGGGTACTTACTGGCCTTTCCATTTGAAAGCTCACGTATTTGCTCTTTCTTTTTCACATCTTAAGGAGTAGGAGACTTGAGCTTAACAGCCGAACGAGGGTCGGGATATCTTACAGAAGTCTCAGGATCTCTTTTTGTTTTTCATTGTGAGAGAGAGACTTTTATTGTAGGACCCTTATAGGGCCTGGCATTTTGTTGGGCATTTGGACCCTTTTATTTCCGTGGAGACTTTGTTAATTTGATATTTGAGATTTATTATTATCATGTTATTGTGTTATCTGTTGTTACTTACTTAGGCCTTGTAGCCGAGTGAGGTGCGCCTAACTTGGTTACGGTCGGTCTACTCACGTGCCCGAGGTCCCGGAAACTGGGTCGGGGCGTGACATCACTTGTAGAGACCGAAGACGTGTCATACGAGTAATGGGCCTCCTTAATGGTGTAGCTACTGGTATGGGCGTTGCTGATGGTGCACTTGGTGTTAGTGCAAGTGTTGTTGATGCGGGCACTACTCGTGGTGTAACTATTGGGGGTGAGGGTACTGCTGATAGTATAACTACTACTAGTGCAAGTGTGCGGGTGCTGCTAGTAGTGTGGGTGGTGCCGGTGGTGTAACTATTGGTGTTGCGGGTGTCGTAGCTAGTGCTTCTGGAGCTGATGGTGTTGTTGTTGCTGGTGGTGGTGGTTATGCCAAATGTATGTAGACCACCCATTTTAGCTTTGTGTGTGTGTGTGTGTGTGTGTGTGTGTGGGGGTCCTCCTTATTTTGTTTAAGATGAAGCAGGCTAATCAACTCTCACCGTTTATGGTTGATGTATTCTTCATTGGACATTCACCTGCGCAGATAGTGCATCGACTTTTGATTGAAGCGCTTTTAGCTCGTTCATGATGAACGACAACATATCCTTTTCTCCTCGAGGGGTGTTACGCCTCAAACCCGACTTCAGCCCCCGCACGAATGTATGCGCATACTTACGAGGTTGTCCCCGTATAATGCGAAGGTACATAATCAGAAACATATAATTAATACAGGATTAAAAATATATTCAGTAGAAGTAAATGCAGAAATTATAAAATCCCACACAATATCAGGAGTCTTACTATAAGGTCATAAGAAAAATCTCACTCAGAATGAAATGTGAGGTCCTTAAACCTTTTCTCCAAATCCCTGGCCCTGCTAGACTATCCTGTGGGATCTCTCGCCTAAGCCCCCACTCCTAGCTACTCCTCACGATCTGAAGTGGTGGAAATCAAGGGGTGATCATTGGCGAAAGCTTAGTAAGTACTTGTTAAAATATCTTGCTATGTATACATAAATCAAAACACATACTGGAAAATACTCAGGAATAGTGAGTATAGTTAGCTATTAATGAATCACCAAATACAGGAGACAGGAAGTAAGAATATCAAATTAGGAAAGAACATAAGCATGTCAAATATCACATATAAAATACAGTGATAAAATATCAGGAAAATCACATAGGTCATCTCCCTGGCTATATTACTCACGCATGCATAAGTATCAAGTAATAGGAATATCAAGGTCAAAGCCGGGTCATCGGCCGAAGCCGGAGTCAACCAACGTCGAGACGCACACGCATGTCTTGTAGCTCTACTAAAAGGGAACGTATCAACATGACTAGGACATACTCCCTTCGGTTGGGTACATGATAGGAGCCAAGTCGGGAGATGAATAATATCAGAAAATAAATCACACAGGAATCACACATGTCTACCTGTTTAGCTCGTATGCTTATATGTTTCAACGGCTAAGGGTCGGCTCACAGGCAGACATGGTCAATATGCAAAACATGTATAAAACACATAAACATGTATGAAACCCAGGCAAGAGTATACAGAATACATGAGAAATTCAGATGTTATCAATACATGTCCATGAGTAAATAGATAAGAAGCATGTGCTATATGTGAATCAGAAACAGGCGTGCATAACACATATAAGTCCCATGAATTCACAATATACATTAAGTAAAATCAAGAAAACATAATTACCATGCAAGTCAGGAAATTCGGGCATGCGTGACTTTATACAGAAAATACTCAAATTAAACATGTTATTAAGTAAATATTTATTTTTCAGGAAAACACAATATTAATTTATAAACTTACTCACAAGTCACAATGGAGTTTATAGTGCAGTAGTACTTACAGTTTTCCGGTAGTACCAGAACCAAGATTTAAACTCCCGAGTCACAACTCAGCATTCTACAATAGGATCTATTAGATGAAATATTATTTCAGTACCCTTATGCTTATCCATTTATGTACTCATAAGGGGCTCATATGCATGTTTACAGGTTTTTTAATATGGTAAGCTACCTAACACATGCATGTCCTTAGTTATGCTTATCATTTCTGTTTTAGTCTAACCAGTTACTAGATTAACTAATATTAAGTGTGAGTACTTTACTGCTCTATTGCTATATTGAGGGTCAAATTTGCTCGTGCGTTAATCAGACTTGACTAGCATATATTTAAATTCACGGCCATCCAAAACAAAGTGTGTAATGCAAAGGTAAACTTACTCAATAACAAACTTGTCATGGCATACCTCTCTAGCATTCATACGCATTACTCCTTATTTTGCCTGACTAGTTGCCTAACTATTTAACCCTAAGTATGAACATAACCATTTACTTTTGCTAGCTAGTGTACCCATCATTATCTTAACAAGAAGTCTACATGAATAAAGTTATACTATACACATATAGCAACCCTGTGACTAAAGGTTCTAAACATGTTTACATGTCCATATATGCTTGGTCATTCTTATGATTCTTAAGTCTCAAGTAATTATACCTAATCGATTTCACAAATATTCCATATAAATGTAAGGATCAAGAATACAAGAGAATTACAATTAGTGAATCCACTATTTGGATTCATCAGGCACTTGAACCATAATGCACACCGATTCACTAAATAGATTTGGAGATCTCAAACTACTACTTTTATTTCTGCTGAAGAGGATGCGCTTTCTTCTTTACTAAGGTGGTGTTTGGTTAAATGTAGTTTCAAATCTAGTGGATTTTGAGTTGCATTGTGGTTGTAAAGCCTTTTATTTGAAAATATAGGAGAGTCAAATCTAGTGTTTGCTTGGATGTATTTGGAGTGGTGGATTATAGAATCTTGTGTTTGGTTAGAGGGATATGTAAATCTGGATTTGGAAAGTATGTGTTTGGTTTAATGTATTTGGAGTGTTGAATTATGGAATCCTTGTATATGGTCACTCATGGTGAGGTTACCCCTACCTTGAGCGATTATTAGATTTTATTAATAAAAAAAAGTCCCATAAAATTATCTTAATTAATACATAATTAAATAAATAAATATATACATATATTTATTTTCAATAAAATAAAAATTATTAAGAAATAATCTTTAAATTTTTCCATGGATTTTTTTATAACTATTTATCTTCTAAAATAATATTTTATATATTTCAAAATTTTAAAAGTTGCGTTGCTCTTAAATTTTGATTAAATTTTCATTATTATAAAATTTAATATTAGTTAAAAATAACTAATGGATTGTAGAATTAGTCATAAAAATCTAATAAGTTATACAATTTATATTTATTTTTAATTTTTTCATGCTATCTTTGTTATCTTTGCTTTTATGTTGCTCTCATTTTATTTATAACAAAGTTCTTTTAAGTTCATTTTATTTTCTTTATTTATAACAATTATGGCCTTTAATGAACAGGTAGGATCCATGCCCAAACTTTTATTTCATATTTACAATACAGACGCGGTGATTAGTTGGACCTTTTATTGAGTAATCTTTCTTTTTTTGATTGAACTCTTTATTTGAAAATGCAATGCAATGCTTGTGGATTTCTTTAATCCCATGAATATATTGAAGCATGAGCTCTCACCAAGCTAAGAATGTGATAGGAACAAGGCGAGCTCTTTAAGAGATTCGCACTACAAGAAAATTGTAAAATTGTGATGGATATTAGTGAGGGAAATATTTTCATTTCAAATTAGCTAGAACTTTGCAACGGATACGTATTTATCTAGGGATTTACGAGGGCACATACTCCATTGTTACAGTTGTGAGCCAAGATGTTTTTAGCTAGAGATTAGTGAGGGATAAAGGCCTCCGTTGCTAAAGTTGCGCATATGTTTAATTAACTAGAGAAAAAAATCTGTCCCTAATGTCAATGGTTTTACTTTGTGGATAGTGGATAATTTGCGAGGGACAATTTCCCTGCAGCTAGGGAAAATTCGCTCGCTAAAATCAATGTATGTATAATTTGTGGATAGTGGATACTTAACGAGGGAATATTCCCTCATAATTTTAATTTATGTATAGTTTGGGATGATTAGTGTGGGAGTATTCCCTTACAAATTAGCCAGGAAACATTCCCTCGTTAACTAACTCCAATTAATGCATATATAGTTCGTGGGTAGTGGATATTTAGCGAGAAAATGTTCCTTTACAAATTAACTAGGGATACTTTCCTCGCTAATGTCTATTTAGATTTAGTGGATAATTAGCGAGGGCATTCTTCCTAGCTAATTTGCGAGAGAATATTCCCTCGCTAAAGTTTGCAAGGAAACTTTCCCTCGCTAATGTCATTTGATGCATATATAGACTTTGTGGGAAGTGAATATTTAGCAAGGGAAGTTTCCCTTGCAATTTACCTAGGGAAGAGACCCTCGCTAATTTCAATGGATGCAAGGGAATTTTCTCATGGAAATTAGCCAGGAACATTTCGCTCCATAATTTCAATGGATGCATGGTTTGTGGGTAGTGGATAATTAGCGAGGGAATTTTCCCTTGCAAGTTACCTAGGGGCTCTTCCCTTGCTAACGATTCATATGATTAGCGAGGGAGTTTTCTCTTGCAAATTAGCTTAAAATGCCTTCGCTAATTAAAAGTTATTAAAAAAAATTGCATTTTCGAAATATAAGAATAGTTTTAATTAAAATATTTGGAAATATGAAAAGAATTTAATAAAATATTTAAATTTTCTTAATTGATGTATTTTAATTAATTAATTAAAATTGTAAAAAATTACAAAAAAATACTTATAAATTTAATTATAGCCTTCCAAATAGAAATATTTAATAATAAATTAAAATATTAAAAATATTAACAAATTTAGCGAGGGATTATCCCTCGCTAATGTTGTAAAAATGAAAATAAATTTTAGTTCCCCCGCGATTTCTGTTTTGACAAGTTCTCCCGCGATTTCGAGCCCTAAAAACCGAAGTACCTCATCTCCGACCTTGAGCTTTTCCGTGGATTCGTGGGTTGGTTTTTCTCGATCTCTGAGTTTTGTTCTCTCGCCGATCCATGCACACCTGATTTGAGCTTGTTCCCCGGAGACTTACCGGAATCAAGGTATTCTTGTTCTTTGATCCATTTCCTTCTCCCAAAACCCTAGCTTCATCTCTAACCTTTGCTCGAAAGAACCTGGGGTTTTGCGAGGTTTCAGTTCTTTTTTTAAGCATGAATGATTGTAGATTTTTTAGTGTCCTCTTTTTTGTAGGGTTGGATCATAGCCTGAATTCGATTTCCTTTACATTGTTGCTATAATTGTAGATTTTAGTTTTTGGTGGGTTTCACCATTGGATCTGGTGGGTTCCCTTGACTGATCTGGCTTCGGATTCACGGTTGTGCTTTCTGCTCCCGGCTTTGGTAAGCTAGTGTATGTGTTTATGTTTAAGTTGGAAAAATTGTTCTTGTTGTTAATGTTGCTTCTAAATGGTATTGTTGATGTTTCTGCTTGGTGATCCTCTTTTTTGTCTGCCAATTTGTATTTCTTGTTTTGTGATTTTGGATTTATTTCTTGGAAACAGTGGGTTCACTGATTCAAACTACACCCAATTGACTACGCTTTACAACATGTACAAAGAAAAAGGTTTGGCTTCTCTTTCTCCATCTCTAGTTGTTGGAATGATAGTAGGGTTTGTGAGTATTTTGTTGTGTTGATATATGTTACGCTTAGCTATTTCATTGTGGAATTGACTGAAAAAAAATTTAGGTTTACCAATGGATTCAATTCTTTGGTTCTCATTAGGCTTTTTTTGGTTTTCAGATTTTGAGATTTTAGAATTTCCATGCAACCAATTCTTGTGAATAGAATGTGTATTGTTTTCTTAGCCTTCATTTGGCAGTATATTGTAACTGCTGCTTTTATCTTCATCCTGTTATTACACTAAGCTGTGTTTTGTTGTGTTTTTTCATTGGGTTTTAAAATTTGTGCTCGTGGAATTCTGGCTTTGCTCAATGATTGCAAGGGTTAAAGTTTTGTCAAAAGAATAAAATTTTCAAATGAATTTTTGGTATTCTGGGTGTAGGGCTCCTTTTTGTTAATCTCTATGCCTTTATTCAAGCTACATGCTCTTCAGATCACCAGAAAAGAGGCATAAGGGTAACCATTTTTTTTCTTAAAGATATTTATGTCCTTCTGTTGGCAAATTTTGGGTTTTCTTTTCTTCTCTTCTTCCTTTGAATGAAAACTATTCTTGGTTTAGTTTGGTGCGGTGAAGTTGAGGATGGGTGGTGTCCCTCTACCCACAATGGAGGCTCTATCTCCCATTTTAAGCATAGGAAGAAATTACTAAGATTTTTTATGTTAAATTTGTACAAGTACATCAAAACTTGTGATTGTCGCTGACTACACTTCTTATTGGTCTATATGTGTAGGAGCAACAACATGATCGTCCCCCGACACCCTTTGAGATCTTTAGGCGCACGCACACGAAGAAGGGTGATCGTTAAACATATACGAGTGATAAAGCTCCTACTATAAATGTGAGTTACTATTTATACTTTTTAACATTTAGGAATGACATGCTAAATCATATAGTTAATTAAGAACATAAACTCCAATGAAGTAGCAAAAACAATAGATATATAGAGAGACTTAGAGGTGAGATAAATGCATGTACATGTGTTATATAGGAGACATGAATAGCCTTTTCCCCTGCTTTTGCTTTTCCTATGATATTTTCCCTTCTTTTTCTCAATCTTTGTCTTCCTAATCTATTTATTTTTTTCAAGTTTCTTTTAACATTTTGTGTTGATTTTCTTAGTTTTTTTCTATATATATTGGAACTAATGAGAAATTGACAAGTGTCCCACATAACACTTTCAACTTACAAAATAGTCATTTCTTTTGATGAATATTGAAACAAGCTTTTTCTTCCCAAGTGTTCATTGCTTTTTTAGTCCCAAAATTCATGCCCACTATGCATCACTACAAATCTGTCATTTTTCCACCTTTTCAAAGATATTAGCAATGAGAAAAAAACAAAAAACAAAAAAAGCATAGCATGATCAAAAGAATAATCTTTTCAGATAAAACCACAATTCATTCTCTGAATAGCCCCTAACAAATAAAGCAGTTTGTTTTTTAGATTCTCTTCAGTTGCTTCTTTTTTTTTCCTTATTTTCATTCAAATATAGAATTGCTTTGCACCTGTATATACTATTAGTATTTATGCTATTTATATATACTAACTTTCATTTGAAGGCACAATTGTTATATAGCTTATGACTTTCATTCCCTTTTTATGCTTCAATCTCGAGCCAATTTACATTTTGTCATAATTACAAAGCATGCTTTTGGTTTTCTTTTTTCTCTTTATGCATTCAATTTTAGAAATTTCGTTAGTCATCTTTGCTTTGTTCTAATATATTTTTCTATTTTTCTTTTGGATTACATCAAATGCATCCCTTAGGATTGATACCTTGCTTTGGTAGAGGGTAGAAGCAATTCAGAGTGAACTACAGTGGATGAAAATGAACTATATTATGAGGCCGTTGGTGGGGCAAAGAAGAATCGGGTGTATGGTTTAGGAACACAGGCGAGCTACTATTATACCGATGCTTCCTCTTCGGCATGTCGTGCATCTAATGCACACAATGATAGAGAGGTCCAGTAGCAGGTAGAAGCGGCTATTTCATCCATACGCGTGGAGATGCATCAGTGAGAAGTAGAGATGGGCCAGTGAGAAATGGATCTGTGTGCATCTTTTGAGACACAGTTTGAGCAAATGCAGCAGAAGTTCCAGGAGCATATACATCAGATGTTGGCGAGCCACCCACTAGCTGAGCCTACTGTCCGCGTCGTTCATTCATCGCCTGATGGCACATGATCAGTTACTTGTTGATGTTCTTATTTTGTTTCTTTTTTATTTTTATTCGTTATGTACTACATCTTGGAACATGGTTGTATACCTTTGTTATATTACTAATGCTTACCAAATATGTTAAACTTTTTGTTTGTATACTTAAATTGTAGGTAAAAAACCATTTTTGGTCCCTAACCTATGGTATATTGTTCATTTTGGTCCTTGTACTATAAAAATGTTCAATACAATCCCTAAACTATGGGGGTTTTGACAATTACGGTTCCTGATGCTGACATGGCAGTTAGTTGATATATGATCATTTTTTTTATTGTGATGTGGCGGTCTACGTGGCAGGTCTTTGCTGACTTAGCGAAATGACGTGGCATAAAATAATTTTTTTGAGCTATTAAAACAGGCTTAATGCTGACTCAGCATGCCACGTCAGCATGTTACTGTGGCATGGTGACATGGCATGCCACGTGGCCTGCTGATGTGGCACAGAAAAATAAAAAAAAAATCATAAAAAATCATAAAAAAAAATATTTTTTATATATTAAGTCTCTATAGCCGACGTGGGCTACTGACGTGGCATGTCACGCGACACTAAAAATTTAAAAAAATCAGAAAAAATGGGCATCCAGCATTTTTTTCGATTTTTTTAAATTTTTTTAGTGCCACGTGGCATGCCACATCAGCAGCCCACGTCGGCCATAGAGGATTAATATATATAAAAAATATTTTTATGCCACGTCATCATGACACGTTAGCAAAAACCAGCCACCTAGATTGCCACATCATAATAAAAAAATGGGTGTATTTAACTCGTATATCAACTAGCTGCCACGTCAGCATCAGGGACCGTAATTGTCAAAAACCCCATAGTTCAGGTACTGTATTGAACGTTTTTATAGTACAGGGACCAAAATGAACAATATACCATAGGTTAGGGACCAAAAATGGCTTTTTGCCTAAATTGTAATACAAAAATTTACTATATTAATTTATATATGTAGTCAATTGCATGATACATGTATGTATTTTGGATATAACAGGTTCCTTAACATTGATTTTTATATGGAAAGCAGTTCACACATTAGCAAGGGAATGACGAGGGCAAACAAATAAAAAAAATCGTCTCATTAAACACCTAGGGATTGGCCCTCGCTAAGTAGTCATAAAATGCAAAAAACAATATTGAAATGGCGAGAGAATTTAGCGACAATGAATGAGGAAAAATCTACTCTATAAATAGCTAGAGAATTTCCCTCGCTAAGTCGTCACAAATGATAAAGAAGTCCAAGGGAATATTGCCTCTAGGTAAATATCGAGAGGGTTTCCCTCGCTAAGTTGTTGCAAATAATAGAAAAGAGAGGGAGATGACGAAAGAATTTAGCGAGGACCCACGAGGAAAAACTTTCCCTCGCTAACCACCTAGGAGAGATTCCCTCACGGATCCCTCGCTAGGATTTACCCCTCGCAAAATATTAGCTAGGACCGGAATAGTAACGGAAAAATTTCCCTCGCAATTCCCTCGCTAAATAAATTTAGCGAGGGGATTTCCTGATTTAGCAAGGGATTTTTCCCTTGCAATTTTACAGTTTTCTTGTAGTAATTCAGACCAGCAAAAACATTATTGAAAATCCAATACATAACCAAGCTATTGTAAAGCAGCCATGATAGCTTTTGAAACATACATAAAACATTATGAAATTGCCTTTCAAGTACACGATATTTTTTAAGGCCTACAAAAGAGAGAGTAAGATGTCTTAACTAGACTTAAAATTCAAGTTTCATACATAAGCATAAGAGTTAATTGATCACTTGAATGCTTCTACCTAAGAAATCGACCCTTAATTTGCAGTCCTGCTAAATATTTTCTCTATTATTCCTTCGAAAGATGCAATCATTTCAAGTAGCCTGAACCAAAGAAATAAGTCTAAGTCATGTGGCTCAAATGCCACAGCTAAAATCTTAAATACTCACACAAAATATTAAATAACCAAGCTATTTTAAAACATCCATAATAGCTTTTGAAAAAAGCAGTAACTGATCCTAACAATGTCTATTGAAAATGAAATACACCAAGAACCTGGGAACTAGTCAAAAAACAAAGTAAATTTCTGGTCAAGTGTCAAACAACAGTAACTGGTCCTAACAATGTCATTGACTACTAATATAAATTTACTTTGGAAAAACGGATCTGCAAATCACATAATTAAACTTAACAATCACTTATGGTTATGCTAATTATACTGAACAATTATATAATCAAATAAGATGGTTGTTTCTCTGAAGAACAAGAGCATCATACCAGCCATGGAACATGATATACCTAATGCGTGCTCAAGTGCCGCAGGGTTGGACAAGTAATATAGTGGACTTTGAAGAGTCGAAAATCGATCCTCAGGGACTAGAAACTAAAACTACTAATTGTCTATGAGCAAGATGAACAAGAAAAGGCGTTGATGGTTGCTAATGTTAATCTAAACCTAGAAAACAAGAGTAAGATGGGATATAATGAATCGCGAGGCAATCAATCAATAGAGGGGTATCAGGGGGATGTTTCCCCCTTGGACTCTCCAAAAGATAGATAAGGAGTATTAATGTCGGTAGTTGCAACTAATTGGACCAAGGATTCCTAGAATTCTTTCACTCCCTCTCTCGAGGTGAATTACTAAACTCAGTACCCTCACTGCATTATGTTTTGGGGAACCTTTAACTTAGAGGGATTGTGGGAAATAATACTAGAGAATTCCAGTTAAATGCCCGATCTCTCGGCACATACATAATCCCCTCTATTGGGGTATGCCCGCACACGGGGAGGCGTTCGCTTCTACCCCCGGTGCATCGGATTGGATGATCTGGGTTGTCGCAACATAGATTTCCAATACAAAGAATGACACTCAAAAGATCTCAATGAAGGATGCAACTACTAGCATTAATATTCAACATCAAATATTAAACATTTGTCCAAGGGGTCCACATGCCCGAATACCTAGGAAGTTAGCCTTCCATTGAAGGAGAAGACAAATACAAAACAACAATGGAGACAAAAGTATTCATAAAGAAAGTTAAAGCTTCCTACACAGTCGGTACTATGAGTGACTGTAGACCTGGCCCATTCCAAGCTCTACCGTTGGGAAGGGTGTCTTCGCACTCTCCTCCAAGCTCCTAGTGATGCCCTAGATGTGCATAATGATGGTGGATCAATGGGAGAGTCCCCAAGGGCATCTCTAGAACCAAAGATATCTTTCCAAACCCTAGGTATGTCTATTTATATGTCCCCCCGATTCTGAAGGGATCTGAATTCGTTTTGGAAATGACTTAACCTTTCAGCTGGGATTATGCTAGACGGTTCCGTCTGGGCAGCAGACAGTCCCGTCTGCTAGCTTCTTTGTATTTTCCCAAGGACAGGCGGTTCCTCCTATTGGCTTACTAGTGCTTCTTCACAGGCAGATGATTCCTTACATTGCACCACACGGGACAATCTGATATAGGAATTATGGTTTGCGGGTCCCCCTGCGGTCGTCTCTAAGCTCGTCCGCTTTTCTGGCGATTTGAAGATGTGAGTTTTGAGATTTTCCTCTACCAGGCGGTTCCATTTGAGTTTCATACGAGAACGTCTGCTAGTACAATGCAGCTTGTTTTCCTCGAACTTGATCGAAATTTCATCAAATTTTGTAAATGTCTTCAAATCGCCTCTGGTGTGTTCTGATGAGTGAAATAAACATGAATTAGTAACAGAAAGCTATAAATCATCTAATTCCATGCTATATACCTGTTGAAGTAGCACAAAAATATGGTAATCAAAACACTTATCATAACATAACCAAACTGCAAAACAAGAATCTAATATTGCCCCCAAGACCCTCCTCCTTGATTGCCCATGATATAAAAAATTCTTCCGCCTAATACATCCTGAGATCTTCATCTTTCTCTAAGAAAGATATAGCTCTATTTTCATCGGCCATCAACCAATCATATGCCTTGTTGATCTCATGGCCAGAGTAGCCATATGCTTGCAATTTCCTGCACTCATTAACTATCTCCTTTACAAAGGATAACTTTTCACTTGTGGAATTCATTGTTGCAAAGCCCTCCTTAATCGTGTTATTCATCTCTTGTATTACCTTAACTTCGGATATCAAATTTCTCTTTCCTTTTCCCTTTCATGTCTGAGTGGAAGTTGTTCCCCTTGGTTTTGGAATTTCTGACTGCATATGAATAGGTGTTGACAAATTTGCATAAAACTCCATCTCCTCAAAAGACATGTCATCAAGAACACCAATTTGACGTGATTGGTTGATGTTGATATCATCATACATATTCGTGCCAATTTCATCTCCAAAGTGAATAGCATGTCATCCAATGGCTTGATCATTTCCACAAATCATCTCTAGCAGGTCATGATCTTTGATTGGCTTGTTTAGGAATGGTTCATCTTGTGGATGGATCTAGTATACAAAACCAAATTAGTAGAGGGTTTAAACAAAAACTGCTTCAAATAAAAATATACAAAACAATAAATAAAAATTGATTACAAGTAAATTAATATCTTGATATAGTCCTGATACTTTGATTCTCCCATGATTATTATTTTCAGTCTATCATCCCAACCCATTCCACTTAACTCTTTCAGTTTTTTTTTTTTAATTCTTGCCCATTGTATGCGAATTTTCCTTAGGTGGTTAGACACATTTGCTTCAGTAACTACGATGCCGAACTTTTCTTTCACTGCCTGAGTTGTAGCATGGAGTGCTTGTAGTTTGAAGCCCTTATCGACTTTGAAGCCTTGTTAAACTTGAGAAGCCATGAATCGTATAAAGTAGAGGCTTTCAGTAGAGGTCTATCTTTTATTACCACTGGTTCTCTTGTTAGGGCTTCTTACTGTTGATGTTTGGCTATCATCTGATGCTCCTACGCTATCCATTCCTACACATGACAAATTCACAAGAAAAAATTTTTAGAGAATAAAACACAAACAAATAAAACAAATGCAGAAATAAATTTTGATTTAGTAAAACATTCAGGCAGTATTATTTATTGATTCTCCTACTGTGTTTTTTTAATCCATTACAATAGAAAGGTAGTGTATACATAGTTTAGATGTGGGAAGTGGAGGGCAAGATAAACAAGCTTTAAAAAATAGTGGAAAGAAGGGGATGTCATGTTACTCTCCAACTAAGATTGCTCTGCCTCAGGAGTGGACCTACTGAGCCACAAGCTTAGCCAGCAGATTAGAAATAAGATTATATAGTTTGTTATGAATAAATACAAATGTAATTCTCTTTTGTTCTTTTGTTTACCCACTGCCATAGTGATATGCAAGTAATAAAATGGTTTTAATGTGCAAAATTGTGGCAGTGTGTCCTAATTAAATCTAAAGTAGTGTATTCATTTCCCTTGTTTTAAGCCACTTGAGGGTATATGTTGGCTAGCAAAAAGAAATGGCGACAAATCAATCACAACAGATAAAAAACCTAGATGCCCTAAAAAGTCTAATAAGTTCTATCAGGCTAACAAAATAGAAGCAGGTCCCATATTGTCTTTTTAAGCATTAAAAGACTGAGACTTAGCATAGCCTAGTTAGATTATACATATAACATGTATTGACCCACATTGGCCAACATTATGGGGATATAACAATGGTGGTGTTTAATTGTTGCAATTCTAGGTTCTTCCAATACTCTATTAATTGCCTGTGATAAACTTGAACAGAATCCAACTAGTGAACTGAATCTATTGAGGCTTTGGAAGAAGACAAATGTACAACACCTAAGAGATGCCATTCTAACCAAATTGGTAAAATTCTAAGTTATCGGATAGATCTTAAATGTATAGATAGTCATAAAGTTCCAAAATAAATATAATGAAAATTTTTAATGAAAGGAACTCATTAACTATATGCTTAAAAGATTTTGCTCCCTTCAAACTATTCCACAAAAAGGAAATACACACTTCTTGCTATTTATAATGAAAACTTTTTATAACTAGATTTCAAAAGATGCATTAATAAAAGAAAATCATATGAGAAAGTACTAAGAGCTATCACATTAAGAAGGAAAAAGCTACTAGTCTTATCAAAAAAGGAATATGAAGAGATTAACAAAAAAGAAAGTATATTTTGTTATACCAGCATCAAACATCAGCAACATCAGCAACAATTCAAGATATCTTATAAAAGAAATCAATAAACACAAAAATAGTACAACTCATGGTCCAAGAGACAACGTTTACACATAGTAAAAAGAGTAAGTATCTAGTTATTGGCCAACATGTTTCTTATAATCATTTCTCGGTGTGCCACCCATTCTTGGGTCTCTTTAATTAGGTCCCTCGTGCTACTTTGTGAGGGTGGCCGATGAGGAATCCATTCTTCTTCAGATGGTATAAACGAATCTTCACCCCCAGTTAAGTATCTAGATGTAATTATGTAAGATACATGTAGCCAATACTAGTTCAGCCTGAGTTGTGAAAGGAAAAAATGGCCTAGACCAATGAATTTTGAAACGACCCTTAAGAGAACCAAATGCATGTTCAATTGTTTTACGAGCTGATGAGTGGTGAAAATTAAAAGGTTCTCTATAGTTTACCGATGTTTGTGAGCCAAACTCTTTGCGGTGGTATCTGACACCCCTGTAAGGGGATATAAAACCTAGTCTTGTAGCATACCCGCATCAACTAAGTAATATTTTCCTAGGAAAAAGCTAGGATAATAGTTAAGAAAATAGTAATGATTAGATTATTGTCATATGTTAACTCATATCAAGCTTTAGAAAATGAATACCTTCAAGGACTGATTGGCTATTTGGCCTCTCAAGTGCATCACGTAAGACTAGAGTACACCTCCCATCCAGGAAGGACATAGGTAAACTGTGAATCAAAGTCTACGGCAGCAAGCACATTTTGTGTAGGGTATGGTTTTCGGCCACGAAATGCTGCAACTTCAAATGCAGGAACAGAAGCATATATATGGGTCCCATCTAGCGCTCTAATACAGTCCTACCATTAATATTGTATAGTAAGAATTATTTATAGGGTTGTGAATTCAATCTAAGTAGAAAATGTACCAATACCTTGAAATAAGGGTATAATGTAGCCCTCGATGCTATATATGCTGGGGTTTGTGTACTAGGTGCGTGGACGTACTCATTACGCAGCTGGCCAACTGCGAAAAATGAATGCTTGAAGCACCTACTAATGGTCTCACTAGACTTAAGAAAATTATGCGCGATGACAAGATTGCGTTGGTTATGTCCTATAATGTGTAGGAACATCAGCAGTTGTTCTTCGACGGTAATGTGCAATGTATCTCTCATAAGACCTTTCTGTCTCATTATAAGGCAAAGATTGAAGAAAGTGAGTTTCTTCATACAAACCATGTTGATACTAAAATCCTCCTATGCGAGCATAGCCTGTCCCAAGCCCGGATAAAGGATGAGGGTTGCGGTAGATTGACAGCAAGCGTAAAACTTTATCACTTTTATGATATGGATTCTCTAATATACCGTTGGGATGTGCTCACCTAGGCACGCGCTACATCGGCAACCGGATGTAGTGTTAAATGAGCAAGGAGCTTCATCACATCGCCGCCCGGGTGTGATGAAGTATAGGCAAGGGTTCCCACATCATGGATGGGTGTGGGTAAAGAAGTTAGTCCCGCCACATAGGCGCCCGGATGTGGTGTTAAATGAGCAAGGGTTCTCGCATCTTAGTGGACGGGCGCGAGTAAAGAAGTTAGTCCATGAGAGTGAGAGTAGGATTAGGATTGGTGGTTGGAATATAGGATCTTTGACAGAAAAATCTATGGAGTTAGTTGACACTCTAAAAAGGAGGAAGATAGATATAGTATGTTTGCAAGAGACTAGGTGGATAGGAAACAAGGCTAGAGAGATTGGTAACACAGGTTATAAATTATTGTATTGTGGAGGGGATAAACATAGAAATGGTGTGGGTATAATTATGGAACCAAAAATGAAGGACAAAGTGGTTCAAGTGAAAAGGGTAGGAGACATGATTATACATTTGAAGCTAGTGTTGGGAAAAGAAATAATTAACATAGTGAGTGTGTATGCCCCTCAAGTAGGCTTAGGAGAAGAAGATAAGGTCAAGTTTTGGGAAGATTTGGAAATGGTAGTTCTAGGGATTTCAAGTGAACAAGAGATTTTTTATTGGGGGTGATCTTAATGGACATGTAGGTAGACTTAGTGATGGCTACGAGCAAGTGCATGGAGGTTATGGCTATGGCAACAGGAATGAGGAAGGAAAATCTATATTAGATTTTGCTTTTGCTCCTTATTTGGTGTTGACCAACACTTGCTTTAAAAAAAGGGAATCACACTTGATTACCTTTAAGAATGGGGTAATTGTAGCCAAATTGACTTTCTTGTTACAAGAAGAAGGGATAAATCTATTTGTAAACATTGCAAGGTTATACCTAGAGAAGCATTAACCACACAACATAGGTTGGTAGTGTTGGATGTGAAGAAAAAGGGCATAGTAAAAACAGAAAAGAGGGTTAAGCAAAGTAGGATTAGATGGTGGGTATTAAAAGGAACTAACCAATTAGCATTTAAGGATAAAATATGGGAAGAAAGAGGCACAAATGTGAAAGATGATGCAAACACCTTATGGAAGAAGATGTCGAATCGTATTAAGAAAATAGGAAGTGAGCTCTTAGGGGTCTCTAAGGGACTGAGACATCGACCACAGGAATCATGGTGGTGGAACGAAGAGGTTCAAAAGGCTATTAAAGAGAAAAGATATTGGTATAAGAAATTACCCACAGCTGAGGATAGAGAAATCTTTGAAAAGTATAAAAAGGCAAAAAAAAGGAGGCCAAGAAAGCGGTTAGCGAGGCCGGAGGTAAATCCCTAGCTGATTTATACCAAAAGTTAGGGACGCGAGAAGGGGAAAAGGAAGTATACAAGATAGCAAGGCTAAGAGATAAAAAAGGGAAAGACTTGAACCAAATCAAGTGCATTAAGGATGAGTCTCAACAGGTCTTGACAGGAGATAAAGAAATCAAGGAGAGATGGAGAAACTACTTTGATCACTTGTTCAATGCAAGTCATAAGGATAACTTTACAAATTTTTTGCATCAACGATAGAAAAGAACTTTAGCTATACACGTAAGATCAGGCCTAGCGAAGTCAAGGAGGCACTGGAAAAAATGAAGGCTGGAAAAGCTTGTGGCCAAGATGGTATCCCGATTGAAGTTTAGAAGTGCCTTGGAGAAGTAGGGGTAGAGTGGTTAACCAAACTCTTCAACTCTATCCTAAAAGGGGGGAAAATGCCAGACGACTAGAGAAAGAGCATTTTGGTTCCTATTTATAAGAATAAAGGAGATATTCAAAATTGCACCAACTACCGTGATATTAAGTTAATAAGTCATACGATGAAACTCTGGGAGAGGGTAATAGAGCATCGACTAAGGTATATCACGAAGGTGTCCGAGAGCCAATTTGGTTTTATGCCAGGTAGTCCACAACAGAAGCCATCTTCCTATTAAGAAACTTGATGGAGATCTACATAGAAAAGAAGAAGGATCTCCATATGGTTTTTATTGACCTAGAGAAAGCATATGATAGGGTACCAAGGCAAGTCCTTTGGTCGGTATTTGAGAGGAAAAACATTCATGTAAAATATATAAAGGATATGTATGAGGGAGTGGTTACAAGTGTGAGAACAGTAGAAGGCGATATGGAGGAGTTTCCTATAATAGTGGGTCTACATCAGGGATCGGCCTTGAGCCCATACTTGTTTACCCTAGTAATTGATGAATTAACTAGTTATATCCAAGATGACATCCCATGATGTATGTTGTTTGCGGGTGATGTTGTCCTAGTGGATGAGACTAGAGATGGAGTAAATCAAAAGCTAGAATTATGGAGAAACACTTTAGAAAGTAAAGTCTTTAGGTTAAGTAGAAGTAAGACAGAATATATGCACTGTAATTTTAGTCTAAGTAGGAAAGATGAAGGAGAAGTGAAACTAGGGGGGTTGTAGTGCCTAAAGTTAACCATTTTAGGCATTTAGGTTCCATTTTCGAAAATGATGGGATGATAGATGAAGATGTAACCCATAGAATCAAAGCTGGATGGTTGAAATGGAGAAGTGCCACGGGGGTGTTATGTGATAAAAAGATGCATAACAAAATAAAGGGAAAAATTTATAGGACGGCAGTTAGACCGGCCATGCTATACGGGAGCGAGTGTTGGGCAACTAAAGTTTAACATATGCACAAGATGAATGTGGTCGAAATGAGGATGTTAAGATGGATGAGTGGTTATACAAGATTGAACAAGATCAGAAATGAACACACATCTCTGAGAATGCATGTTGCACCAATTGAAGATAAAATACGAGAAAGGCGTTTAAGATTGTTTTGAACCGCATCGAAGACCCCCAGGTACTCCAGTTCGAAAATGTGATAGTTTAGTTGTAGAAGGTGAGAAGAGAGGTAGAGGTAGGCCTAGGATTACGTGGAAAGAGGTGGTGTCTAAGGACCTACGTATGTTAGATACTGAGCCAGATCTTACTTTGACAGAGTGACATGGAGACAAAGAATTCATATAGCCGACCCCGCCTAGTATAGGATTACCGATAAGTCGGCTAAAAGGTTTTCCTTCATTAGCTTAGCTTTGTTTGTAGGAATACTATTCTGCTTCTAACATCCCAATCTCTCATAGAAATTATCTGTTGTTATTATTATTTATTTATGTATTTTTATTTTTATTTTTTATTTTATTTTATTTCAGTTTATTTCATTTCCTTTTATTTTATTTTTATTTCATATTTGAGAGCGACATGAAAACAGAGAATCCATATAGCCGACCCCATCTAGAATGGGATTAAGGCTTAGTAGTTGTTGTTGTTGTTGAACCATGTTGATACTAATGGTGTTATTCCCGTTTAACAGCCTGGACAAATATTGTTCTCTAATTTCTAACCAACTACGTGTGGGTTCTCTACAAATTATACGTTGTTTACTATGGAAAAGTAATGTGACGACATAAGCCATTTATAAAAATATAGTCTGAGCAGCGTACAACTTATCCTTTCTGTCATTCGTAGCCTTCTACAAGTTTTAAAATATAAAGAAGAAAAATTGATCCAACGGATTAGAAAGGATGTAATCAATTTAAGAATGAGAGATACTATAATTTTTAAGATAAATTATAACATTATGACAGCTTTGAGAATAAACAATTCTTTGCAAGTTATAATACAAAAGAATAGCAAGTTATAAAGAACAAACATGTCTAATAATAAACTAATAAACTCTAGTATCAATTGAAAAAAATATCAACAGCACATTTCATTGCATTCAATGAATCCACCTATAAAAATGTATTATTAGAAAGGCAAAGCACTAATATTTCTCCAATCAAATGCTAAACCTAACTAAATGTTGGGTGCACCAGATTCTCATGAAAACTAGAATAAAAAAGATACATAAGGAACCTATAGAGTATATTGATGTTAATCTATTGCAATTAAAAGTCAATGAATTCAAGTAGATTTTAGTAAATGTGAAAAGCCTTAATTACTTGTAACCATTCAACCAACAAGGGCAGGCCAACCATAGGATATCATGATTAATTTTAAAAAGCATAAGGAGTCAAGCTTTTGTTTTATGACTAGATTGATCTCTGATTCATGTTGAAAAAATAAAAAAATAAAAAAATAAATAAAACTAAGCATGTGAAAAGGAGTAGAGAATTTTGCATGAGAGATTCATACAACAAGTTCAACATATATCTCTCTCTCCTCCCTAGTTTTGCAAGGATTGTCTATAGCATACAAGGTCTTGATAAGCAAAGAATGATATATTTGCCAACAAATTTAACATTATGATTAACTATTTCCATGATCAAAAGCTCTCTAAGAAATAAGTCCAAGAACATGGAAGTATCATATCCTAGAAATTCCTAAGGACCTGACTTAGTTTTCCATGATCAAAAGCTATCTACCAAATAAGTCCAAGAACATGGAAGTATCAAATATGAAAATAAAGCATATCCTTTTTAAGTAATAAGGAGTTTTGCAAGTGCTGTAAACTCTATTCTTAGTTTTATTTCTGCAATGAAATGTGGAGTTTTGCAAGTGCTGAAAACATGTATGCTTACCAAAAATATTTTCTAAATGTACAGAGCCCAACTCAATTCTTTAAATACATATTTGACAAATAGTTGAATTAAAATACACACACACACACACACAAATAGACAAAAGAGAAATTCTAAAACACAAGGATTAAGAATATTCTCCATCCTTCTCGAACAATATAACTGTAACAAAGTAGAACAAAGTTGAACCATTCTATTGAAAGTAAGATTTATAATTTGTATCTTTTGTCTTTAGATCTGGATAAGCATGGATGAATTATCACTAATGTTTACAGTGTTGTGCAAACTTTTTAAGGTGACTGAAATAAGATGAGATCAAAGTTAAACTGTGTTAATGAAAGCATGATCTAATAAGTTGTCTTTTTTCTTCAGATCTGTATAAACAAAAATTAAATAAAATTCCACGCTTCTGATTCTTATAAAAGTATACAAAAGTATAATTTGAACTATACTTTTATACATGCCTATAACCAATTACTTTTTCTTGGTCAAAAGTTTGTTTGAGTGTTTCATCAACATTGGTCTTGTTTGAAACCTAAAACAAATGCTAGTATAATTTGAACTATACTTTTATACATGCCTATAACCAATTACTTTTTCTTGGTCAAAAGTTTGTTTGAGTGTTTCATCAACATTGGTCTTGTTTGAAACCTAAAACAAATGCTAGTATAATTTGAACTATACTTTTATACATGCCTATAACCAATTACTTTTTCTTGGTCAAAAGTTTGTTTGAGTGTTTCATCAACATTGGTCTTGTTTGAAACCTAAAACAAATGCTAGTAAATGAAAAGAAGGAATTGATTGTAGATTCACAAACACAAATTTGAATCACATCCCCTCAGAACAACTTTACTGTCTGAAATTAAGGCAGGGACACTTGTACCCCAAAAGACTATTTGCACATATATTTTGAAACGAAGATTCATCTACAAACATAACATCCACAATAGGGTTAGAAGGGTCAGAAAGGACTTACTAGTTGATTATCGAGGTCTTCATGTGTCCTTGGACGTGGATGGAGGGGTAAATAACCGGAGGCCTGCAACAAGAGTCCGAGATGGAGTCAGAGGTTGTTCTAACCCATAGAAATTGAAGAGGAAACTGAAGGAGGCTGAGGAATGGGAGCCAAACCCTAAGCTTGCGCCGATCAAATGAAATCCGAACGAGATTGGTGAGCTTGGGACGACAAAGATGATCAGGGCACTGAGATCCTCTCACCCTCGCGTTCTATTTCTCACAACCGCTCCAAATCCCGTAAATCCCTCACGTGATTGTCATGTGGAGGATTCCAAATACTGGGATTTTGTATTATTGCCGATTCTTGTCGTAATACCAAATCCCATGAAAGATGGATTTGAGAAGTTATATGCATTCCAAATCCATCCAAACAAACGATGGATTTAAAAAGGTAAGGCATTTAGAAATGCAATGACTCCCAAATCCACCCAAACAAACAGCATTAGAACTCACAGGCTCATCATAAACAAACCCAACATGCAATCCTTAGCTAATAGTTGCTAAACAAGAATGCAAACATTTAATCATGCATTTTCATCTTAACAAGCCAGCATATTTCCCTTGTCTTACAAGTATAGATAAACTACTATGAACTCAAAGGTGATCAACCAAACTCCTAGATAATTATAGAACTTGATAAGGGTTCTTGTTCTTCTTGAAACACAAAGACCAAAGCTCAAGAAAACTTTCCAACACCATGATTTTCTTAAAAACTCACTCATATTCTAGATGATAGTTCAAAAAATCTAGTTAATGATGAAAACAAGAGAATTGACCAAAAAGTTCTCTTCCAAGACTAGTTGATTTAAAAGAACAGACATATAAGGTACAGACTATACCTGTGAATAGCTTACAGTCCAAGGATGTTCTTCATTGACTCAAGAGTCCTCTTAGAAATTGCTTTCACCATGCCAAATTGTTTTACGGCTTGGCCAAACTGCTAAAGAAGTTCTATAGATCACACAACACAAGCCTTTGTTGATACAGTTGGAGTTTCACCATTCAGTTCACCATCATAGCATCACACTCATTAGGCTTTAACGTAAGTATGCCACAACTCCAAACACACCAAGCTTACTGTGATCAGGATGTTAAGTATCTCATAGGACAATCTGAAGGCAAAGCTCTTGCTTTTCATCATCCTTTCCACCGGCGTACTCTTCACTTCCTGTTGCTCTTCCCATTGAAAGAGAAATTCACTTTGTTTGAAGAGAGAGCTGACCGGCTAAACCTTGTCTTATGCTAGCTTCTTATGGTGCAGGTTCCAACTCTCATATGGCAGCAACACCATCTGTCTATCAGTCATCAAACGACCATCCTTGAGTCCACACCCTTCACTGGGAGTCCAACTAAATGGTGAATTGGCTTCAGGAGGATCTACAGCTGTGTTCTCCTTCCCGGTTGTTGATGGTTTCGCCCGAATTCAATGAGATGTTGTCCAACAATGGGTGTTTGCAGGCCGATTCAGAGAAGAAGGATCCTCTACTCACTAGAACATCACAGTCTTATTCCAACACCTGGAGGAGTTTTCAGTTCCCCCTCGCCACGTATAGCCATGCACAACCACTTGGCTTTGTTGGTTTACCGCTGAGTACTCCTCTAATTCAACCTTATTTATCCATTGAAATGAAGTGGATCAGTGTTAATCCACTACAGTGAGGTTGATTCCATGTGGTCATGGTCTTGATTCACATGCCAAGCAATGGTTTTACAATCACATGTAATTAATCCTCTCTCCCATATTTAGTGAATTTCCAAGTTATCGTATGCTTGAGTATTTTGTAATTTAACCCAAATTTTCTTCTTCTTTGCATGCAAACCCTTAGCCATATGTGACTCTATTATTTTATGTCAATGTTGTTTTGCATAAGAGTCCAAGTTCCATGATTCTTTTTCATATAAGTCCTTCAATGAGGGTTGATGCTCTCTTTATGGCTTTTTTGCAATTAAACCCATCTTCTTAATTAAAGGTAATCCACAATGAGAAAAGATTAATCCATGTTTAATAAAAGGTTTAAGGGAGTTCATTAACCATAAGGGATGTAGCCTTTACAGGGGGCCTCTAACCGAACACCCTTTAGTGGAACTTCTTCCACCCACCCTTCGAGGGGGATGGTTTATTTTAGAGGAAGCGAAACTAGCCCAATGGGTTACTATTGTTGGTGGGTTGGCTTGTGCTAACCCGATTAACTCAACCTCTGCGGAGTTAGATGGGGTGAGAGGGAACAACTGAAATACATACACAAAAATAGTAAATAAACAATTCAATAAACCGATAAGAGTTTAAGCAAAATAATAAATGCTCACACAAAAATAATAAACACCTTACCTAAACAATAAGCGCTTGTACAAAATAATAAACATTTTACCAAAATAATAAAGGTTTACACAAAATAAAGACGAAAAAAATAAGTGATTAAGAAAAATAATAAACGGTTTACCAAAATAAGTGCTTATGAAAATAATAGATGATTTATGATAAAAATAAGCACTGGAGCAATATAATAAATGCTTCACAAAAATAATAAGCGATTAAGCAAAATAATAAACTCTTCACCAAAATAATAAACGCTTATGTAAAATAATAAACATTCTAAAAAAAGGCCTTAAGAAAAATAATAAACGGTTTACCAAGATAATAAGTACTAACATAAAATAAACGTTTTACCAAAAAAAATAAGCGCCGGAGAAAAATAATAAATGCTTCATAAAAATAATAAACGCTTAAGAAAAATAATAAACACTTTATGGAAAATAATAAACGATTACTTAAAATAATAAACTCTTTATGAAAAAAATAAGCTTTTGAACAAAACAATAAATACTTTACCAAAAAACAAAGCGTTTATACAAACTAATAAATAGAACTCTCTTCTTTCCCCTATATTACTTTCAATAACTCATAAATTGTTTTCTCTTTATTGAAGTTGTTCTTATTGTAACACATAATGCACGGCGTCTTCATGAAGCATACTTTGGATCCAAATTCCGGTCACCTCATAAAACCACAAATTAAGTGCAAGGGCGCACCCTCACATAGCTTTGAAGTTGTGAGTTTCCCCATAAGCCTTGAGCCTTCCCACACAACTTGCTACATTGGGGATCTCCTCCATCAACTACTTGTGGGTGAGTACATTGCCCAGCGTAATCCACGAGCTGACGTGGCAAGATTGTGCGGCGTCTGAAAGCGACCCATTCTTGAGGGTTGCCGCGGGGAGGTGCTCATGAATGTAAAAAGTCCAAAGGAAGTAGACCACTAGCATCTTAACAAAATTCTCCTCCGATGTCTCACCTTTCACTATAAGGTCAAGGAGAAACTTTTGAATTGCATTGCGATCTCGATCAACCACCTTCATTAGGAACACACTTGAAAGCAGTCTTTGAGGCCTTTGGCTTGAAGTTTACTACAACACCGTGGCATAAGAGGCTGAGGATCATGCTGACATCCTCTACTTGGAACTCCAGCTGAGCAGAACCAATGTTGAAGGTTCTGGTCTTCACATCATACATCTCTAAGAGGGAATCTAGGAGCCATATCTCCTGGACGATGGGATCCAGCTCCATAAAATGGGAAAAGGGAGTTCTCTCAAGCATCTTCCAATGTTGAGTTGTCATAATCATCTTTAGCTCTTACCGTAGCAGTTGATCTAATAAAATCAATTTTCATTGATTGATTCTTAATTAGCATGGTGCCCTGCTATATCCAGAAACAGTGCCACTTGTTCCTCTACAAGCACATGGATAGTAACCCTTAAATGGCATCGGTATCGTAATACATAGCATAACCTCAGAAACGTGTCCTTTGTCCGCCGTATGTATTCAACACAATTATGTACTCCTCTATCTAATATTCAGCACATGTGCACTCTCTTGTGGATATTCCTAATAGCTAAAGGCTCCTGAAGTAATGTATCTTCCACATCGATTAAAACACGATTAATATTATGGCTTTTTGCAAGTATACCCCTGAATAATTTTAAAATTACGTATTTACCCTTGAATAAGACATAATTGCATACATTCCCCTAAATAATACGGATAATTGCGTATATACCCCTGGGGTTAAAATCAAATGAAAAACCATTAGTTAACAAATGGTAGACATGAGAAATGACCATAATGCCCTTTGCATATATACCCCTCAAAAGTTTGTTTAATTGTAAATCTACAAATACCCCCCCTTTAAAAATCAGAAATTTAAAATAGTTAAAATATACTTTTTATTTACAATTATACTATAAGAAAAATTACTATTTACATTTCCAAATATACCCCAAAATTTTAATTTTTCTTGAACTTATTTATAAAAAGTAAAACCAATTGAAAAACCGAAACAAATTTTACTTTTTTTAACTATAAATTTACAAATACCTCCTTTAAAAATCTGAAATTTAAAATAATTAAAATATACTTTTTATTTATAATTATACTATAAGAAAAATTACTATTTACATTTCCAAATATACCCAAAATTTTAATTTTTATTGAACTTATTTATAAAAGTAAAACCAATTGAATAACCTAAACAAATTTTAATTTTCATACAAACTTAAATGATAAATATGCCCTTAAATAAATTGAATCTACATGTACACATTCACAATTAGAAGTGATTTTACATAACACATACATCTGTAACAAAGTGGAGTCTATTACAATCACAAAGCTCTAGAATTTGTAGCCAAACCTGTTTGCATGAATTTGAATCTACAAATACATCAACATGTTCACAAAATGTTTACATTCCATAACATGTTGGCATGTTCACATCAACATGTTTACAACTAAATATCAAAGTGGAGTCTATTACAATCACAAAGCTCTAGAATTTGTAGCCAAACCTGCAAAATTTACAAAGACCGATTATGTTAAATATAAAGACCATGGAGAAATTAAGGCATCAACCACAAACAAGTGCAAACTAAAAACACAAGAAGGTGGGGATGTTTTTTGCAAATAGACTTGCCCATCACACGCAAAACCAAGTAGCAATAACACAATATTGTTTACAACAAAATTTAGTAAAAAATTCAAACCAAGTATCCTAGTTTCTTCTTGAACTAGTTAAGGTAAGGACAACAAAGGCGGTCGTGTGTTGGAATTTTGAGGACAATAGGAGCCTAATTTTAGGGTTGTCTCCAATTTATTCAAAAACAAACATGAATACAACTAATTTAGAATCATATAGCCAAAACAGAATCATGAAACATATATATGAAGCTTATCCAAATTTTAGGGTTGTCTCCAATTCAAGTACAATTTGTCCTAAAACTAGTCTAATATAAACACAAGGTATGCAAACCCTGTCAGATAAAAACAGAAAAAAAAAAAAAAAAAAAAAAAAAAGAAAGAGGAGCTCTTAGCCTATTGCAAATCCCCATAGATAACATAAACATAAAGTGACAGAAATTAGTAATAGCAGAAAATCTAAGCGTAAGTAAAGAAAATCAAAGGACTCCTAACTATATAATGGTACAACTAAATCAGGAAATCATTAACACCGATGCTCACAGAACTTCTAATCAGAAAAAATAGAGCTGTAGTGGTGAAAATGAAATACACCTAACTTCAAACTTCAGGTTATACACAACAAACTAAAATCCTGAAAGTGTGCATACCATGATTGAAGCATCTATACCAAACAACCTACAGATCTGTCAATCATAATAGTCAGCCCTGGACTAGCCCAATTTTAGAATGAACTCACATTTTGCTAAAACTCATTAACCTAATCATGCAAACATTTAAAGGGAGGTGGCATAGAACTCACCATAGAGGTATCATTTCAGAATGTCATATGCACCAAAAAGGCAGATTTCTAAATCTTAGAAAACTTGTAGAAATGGCGACTTACACATGTAAAGAGTAAGGTAAGAAAATAGAATGACAATTCTCCTAATCCTTAGATAGAGAATAGTATCTCTTGAAGAAGGCCTAGTGTTTTTGGTTGGATAGTAACAGGAAATTCATTCAATTGGTTAATGAAGTCTGGTAACTTGAACCTAGGTTAATGAACATTTTTACTGGAGAAAAAAAGTTAACTAGCCCTCATTTATCACTAATTTTATTTTTAGGTTGTCTCCAATTCATTCCAAAACAAACATGAAAACAACTAATTTAGAATCATAGCCATAACAGAATCATGAAACATATATATGAAGCTTATCCTTTGCAGAATCAAGTCAACATCTAGACCAACATCTTTCTCAATCAAACAAATTGAACATGAAAGCAGGGATGACTCCAATGAATGCGAGAATGTTTAGATGCGAGGAATGCAAGAATGTGATGGGGCATGAGCATAATCAATTGATCACCAACCATGGACTAAAACAATATAATCCTTGCACTTACAATGGCGGAAATGAAGCATGATCTCAATATGATCATACGTTCCAAAGCTTACAAATTTGCAGCCAAAACCTACAAACTTTATAAAAATAGTTAGTGGTTATCCAATCAAATGAATTAAAATTTATTGAACAAGAGTTTCAAGTAAAGTATACTGTACATTCTATTGAACTAATTTTCTTGATTGATTTATTCATTTCTTGGAGTTCTTTTAGGCCTGCCCCTTCCCCTAAAAATGAATAAGAACAATTTAAATTAATCTCGATTAGCAACTCAACAAACAACTAATCGATCTCTTCATTTAAATTTATGCTACTTTCAGGACCTTCCTCGAGAGCTTCTTGTTGATGGATTTGTTTTCTCTGGAGTTTGCCATGTTCTTGAATGTTCTGGCTCTTTACAAGTTCTTGCTTGATGGCCAAATCCACCACACCTAGCACATTTATGTCTGCCTGACTTTATCTCATCTACAACCCTTATCCTATTTTTCTTTGGTCTCCCAGCTGGTCTCCTTGACAATGGAGGAAGCAAAGCGTCCAATTGACTATTAGAAGTCCATTGGTTGATGTCAGGCATGGGTCCAATCTCTAAGTTGTAGGCAACCCTAATTTTGTCCACCGAAAAATATAAATCAACATATTTTTCCCATTTTGCACCTCTAATACTGAAGATGAACGCTAAGACATGTACGCAAGGGATTCCAGAAACTTGCCACTTTCTACAACTGCATATTCGATCAGTCAACAAAACTTCACACCTCTGCCCTTTGTAAGAGACCTCAACCTTCGAATCATTACATCGTTGCACCTCATATGCTGCCAATCCTCTGGATAGGTTTCTTACATATTTCTTCACAAATGGCACAATACTATCCTTCCATTTTGTTGTCATTCTTCTCCTTTTATTCATATTCACTATTTTTTTGTCTAATTGTGTCCAAAAGATCCAAACAGGCCTTTCCCTGGCTTCTGCAACCCATGCATTGAAAGACTCAGAGATGTTATTCGTAATGTAATTACATTTACAAATAGTACTAAATTGTGATCTGCTCTATATCTTTGGTTTCTTCCCTAGGTCTGCTATCCAATTATAAGCTCTGACATTAATCGACTTGATGTCTTCTATGGTTGTATTGTAACCTTTAATTGTGTATGATCTTGCAGCAACCCAAATGCTTCTTTGTAGACTTTCTCCGTGGAATTTCTTCTTGAAATTTTTATACATATGCCTCACACATGTCCTATGCTCCGCATATGGATAAACCCTACAAATTGCTTCCTCAAGACCCTTCTGCCTATCAGATGCAAGTACTAAACCATTAGGCAAACCTATTGCTTCATATAAGCCATTCAAGAACCATGTCCAGGACTCTATGTTTTTTGACTCTAGTATGCCATAAGCAACAGGAAAAAGTCCATCACATCCATCAATAGCACTAGCTGCAGCCATCACTCCTTTGTATTTGCCTTTTAGATGGCATCCATCAAGTCCTAAGAAGGGTCTCAGATCCCAAAAAGGCACCACTGTCTTGCAAGGTCCCGGACATATGAAATTCCTCTTGAAATGTGATTTCCCTCCATTGATTCTTTGTCAATTTTACTATACTTCGGGATTCCTTCACATCAACTCATCCTTGAAATCTGATCTTCATATAAGACTCCTCCCAATTGCCATGTATGCTAGACATTGCTTCCTCTTTCCTCTCCAAACACTATGATATGGTAGATCCACATTATACTTTTCATTTTAGCCTTCTTTTAACTCCTTAGAAGATAAATCACCCTCCGTGTCCGAAGCCAATAGGAGACTTTATTTGCAATCCAATGTTGGGTAGCCATCTTATTACCACATTTCTTTACTGAGCAACAAGAGTGTTCTTCTTTCATTGTCTTCACCTACAAATTATTAGTACATATTAATTGCTACTTAATGTGTATTGGAAAATTAACTAACAATAGGTAAAAAATAATTGTTCTTACTTGGATACACCTTGCTCTCGAACAATTGATGCATGGACCCTCCACGAGCATTTATAATCAGCACACCTTGTTGTCACTCTTGACTGATCACTTTTGATGTACTTAATAGAAAACTCTCCAAGGATCGAGTATTGTTCTAGTGCCCTCCGAAATTGATAAAAATCAACAAACAATGAACAAATCTTTATACTTGGATTCTCACTGTCAATCTAAAATTTGTCTTCCTCAATACCTGATTCATCATCCGGGATTCAACTTTGCTATACAATGAATGATAACTGGTCTCACTTTCAATTTGCTCAGCCAAGTCAACATCTTCAGCATAATCTTCTTGCACATGCTCTTTATTTGTTGACAAATTGACCATGTTGATGTTTCCTTGATTTGCATCAATGCTTGCTTGAGTTGGAATAGAACGTCATTAGAAACACTCCTTAGAGTTTCTCTCCTATCATTTTCTTGTAGATCGGTGGCTTACGCCCACCCCTCTAAAAATTGGTGTTGCATCGACCAAAGTTACATAGATCTCACACTTCTTTACGTCCCTGTACTCATTGAACATGTTTGTGAGATCTTCTTCTCTTCTAATTTCAACAAAGGACTTCAGGCTGTTTGTTCTTGTCACAGACCAAAATATTGGTATTTGATTCAAACCCCAGCTGTAGAATTGAGATAGATCTTCCTCCATATTCATTTTGTTGTATAGATAAGTATCTATGATAATTGATTTTTGTTTTCTGAAATGATACTTCAAACTTGTACTGTCTTTAATTTCCTTGAAATATCCACCATATTTGAATGTCAACTTGTACACACTGTTGACACTCTCCCTGCATAGCCACAGAAATTTTGAAAGAAGAAAATTAAAGGGTAATCATAAAACCAAGTATTGCTAAAATATAATAATTAAAGTAAATGAAACATACATTCTTGAATTGCTCATTTGGTTCACCCTAGATCTCCAATCCATGTCCTCTCTCGAGCTCTTCTACAAGCCTGAAATTTATGACAAACTGTTGCTATAATCAAACCAAGAAAAAATAGAAAATAAATAGGAATCTGCTAATTTTGGTGACAAAAATCCCTAATGAACTGGTAGAAGAAAATAGTTTAGAAATAAGCAGTCTATAATGAATCAATCCAAAGAATAGTTTGATAAGAACATAATACCTGAGTCTTTAACAACAATTTATTATGTAAACAACAAAATTATATGAATCATGAATATAGCATATAAGAGTACAATCTCATATACATGACAATACAACATCCTAATAAGATCTCAAGAGGTCATCAATCTTATGAATCCAACTACATGGAGAATTTGGTTAACTAGGATATATTCCATAACAAATAAAGATAACTATGCATCTTGAAAACAACCCTAGATTAGCTTTAAGTAAATTAAAAATAAAAAATTGATGCCAAAAATTCTTTTCCTGATGATCATTTTCATTGATGTTGTGGGGTATGACAAAGCAAAGAAAATAAACTAAGAATAAAAGACAATTGAACAACTATTTGGTACAAGAGACCACAGGCTAGCTGAAGGGAGGTGGAAAATAAACAACTACTTAACCTCAACATGGTTATGTGCTCCTTTATGGTGGACGATGTTAGTGTTATGATTTCATAGGCTAGTCAACTTGATTTATATAGTCAAACTGCAAAATCAATAATCTAAGAACTAAATAAGATAAGAAATCACATGTTTTTCAATGTAGACTAGGTAGAGATTGTATTGATATATAACTCTGGATGGCTAAGCCATACCATGAACTACTCATAAGATGTGATCCATGCTACAAGGAAAATATCCATTAGAAGGACATACTGGTAGTGCATAAAGAAGCTCTTTCCATAATCTGGCAACAAATTGAAGTGCATGTGTAAATGTTGCATTAAATTACACATTTCCAGCAAATAGCTATAAATAATAGCATCATATTCGGTCAACCAGAAATAATTTACACAACAACAAGCATGCATCTCAATTCAATCTATTTTTCAGTGGTATACAGGCAATTTACACATCAACAAGCAAACATCTATAAGTACTAGCATGAATAACACATTAACCTTCAGAGAAGGGTTAGGGCTTTCAAGATCTTTGGGGTTTGGGTACTTAATAGCATCATATTCCGTCAACCAGCAGCAATTTACACAACAACAAGCAAGTATCTCAATTAAATCTATTTTTCATGGGTATACAGGCAATTTACACATCAACAATCAAACATCTATAAGAAATAGGATAAAGAACACATTCACCTTCAGAGAATGGTTAGGGCTTCAAAGATCTTTGGGGTTTGGGTGCTCGGGGGCTGGCTGGGGTGCTCGGGAGGGTTGGGTGCTTAGAGTCGGTCTTTGTGGCGGTGAGGGGGCGGTGTGGTGGTCGGGAGGGTTAGGTGTTCAGGAGTCGGTGCTGCGGTGGTCGTGGGCCGGTTGGGGTGGTCGGGAGTCACCACTGCGGTGGTCGAACGCCGGCTCACGGGAAATCGCGGGAGTCGCGGGTGTCAGGATTCTAGGTTTGGAGAAGTTAGGGTTAGAATTTTGATTTTAGTAAAAGGGGTATTTTGGTTATTTTCTAATCCTGAACCCAAGTTATAACCATGGTTAAACTCATTTGGTTAACTTCTGTTAACAGAGTTTAATAGTAGGGGTATATCTGCAATTCAATCAGTTTTTCAGGGGTATATAGGCAATTATAATGTTTTCAGGGGTAAATATACAATTATGGGGCTTTTGAGGTGTATATAACCAATTTTTCCTTAATATTATAACTATAGACACTAACATCGGTGTTTTGATGTTGGTGATATCGTCAAAGGTATCCTTAACCATCCTACAACTACACAAATAGGAATGAAAAATTTTAAAAACATGCAAAAGATAGCAATTACTTCTTCTGTTTTTTATTATTTATTTATTTATTTATTTATTTATTTATTTATTTATTTATTTATTTTGATAACCTGTGTTTGACCTTCACCCTAAAGAAAATTAAAACAAAATGGAATAGACTATTTCAAGCACTAAATATACAGTAAAGTAATGTCGGGCTCTCTTGGCTAAGAAGAGCAAGATGCCAAGACCTTTGCTTCATGGGCACACTTTGTCTCTCCACACAATGTAACAATGCTTATCACAATATACTGAACTTAAATGAGAAGAAAGGCATGCAAGCCCATTGTCATTACTAAACAAAGCTCCAAATTAATAAGAAAGGTCTCAGAAAACAACATTGAGAATGTTAACAAAAAAGAAACCTTAAGGAGAGCGCTCAGTAAAGTTGAAACTCTACACAACTTCATTTAACACAATAAAGATGATAGATAAGAAATGACTCTTCGTCATCAACTGCTCCGACGTTGGAACAATGCTCCCTCTGGCACCACCTTCTCCTCGCAAAGGTTTAGGGTTTTTGCATATTGGTTTTCGATGATTTCCTCCACGCACTACCCTCCCATTTATCAGCCTTGGTCCCCACAGTCAATACGAAGTCATGGTAGCGAATATTCTCTTTTTTTTCTCATGCATACCTCGTCACCACATGCCCTGGTCCCCTAGGTTTGTTACTCTGTTTTTCCCCCACTATCTTACAAGCACGTGTCACGCCTATGGCATCCTCTTTTGAATTTCCATGTGACCCATAGTTGCTTACTGCCCAAGACTTCCCGGAATGCCCTTGTATGGGAATTACTATAGGGTACGTAACGATACCCTCTCCGGCCATCAGAGGAGAACTTGCCCTCAAGGTCTAGAAATGGAAATTGGGCTTAGAGCTAGGAGAGATCCTCCCATGTGGTATCGTCTGCAGGTAAGCCATCCCACTGAATTTGGACCTAAAGAGTTGGACGACCTTGTTTGAGAATTTTGCACGACACGAGAATAGATGCAAGTTGAAGCAATAGTCCAATGCCATCTGTGAGGTGAGGAAATGGCATCGAGCTCTAAGTAGGATCACCCAAGCATGGCTTTAATAGGGAAATATGAAATAAGGGGTGTATGCGAGCCTTTGTGGGTAATTGAAGCTTGTAGGCAACTTCACCAATGCGCTGGAGAACACGGAAAGGGCCGAAGAACCGCATTTCCAGTTTCTGGATTCGCCAAAGGTGAACCGAATGCTGACGGTATGGCTGCAAGTTGACAAACACAAAATTGCCCTCTTTGAAGGAGACTTCACGACGTTTCTTGTCCGCCAGACGCTTCATTTGAGCCCCGGCCTCTAAGAGATTTTGCTTAAGGTGACCAAGGACTCTATTTTGATGGTGCATCAAGGAAGATAAGGATGGAGGGTCAGTGTCATCGGCATAACAAGGTAGCAGTGATAGCGGCTCCCGCCGATAAACAGCTTCAAACGGCGTCATGCTGATACTGTTGTGAAACGAGGTGTTATACCATAGTTCTTCCCAACAGAGAGGGTCGACCCAAGCCTTTGGATTATCCCTTATGAAGCACCTTAGATACATCTCCAAGCATTTGTTAAGGGCTTCGGTTTGCAATCTGTCTGCGCGGATGATACGCGAGCGACATTACAATGGTTGTCCCCATGCATTGGCAAAACATTTGCCAAAAACGCAGGTGGATGCATGATCTCAGTCCAAGATAATAGAGAGGCATGCCGTGGAGTTTAACAATGTTATGAGTGAAGACATCGGCCACAGATTTGCTAGTGAGATCGGCTCTCATCGAGGAGAAGTAGCCATACTTTGACATACAGTCAACCACAACAAAACCCCTTCGTCGGTGGCAACCCCACCCAAAATCAATGGAAATGTCTTCCCATATACCCGCCGGAATAGACAAGGGTTATAATAAGCCGGCAAGCTTCGAAGTCACATCTTTGGCTTGCGGGCATATGAGACAGGATTTCACAAATGACGCCGCATCCTGGTAGATTCCCTTCCATAAATAGTATTGAACCAGTCGAGCAAACGTCCGCAAACAGCCAACATGGCCACCCAGCAGTGTAGAATAGAACTCAGTTAACAGTTTGTTCCTAAGTTGTGAACCCTCGAGGACAACAATGCGCCCGCAAAACAAAAGCAGTTTGTGTTTCCAAGTATATTGAATGAGTTCAGACTGGTATAGGTTGTTGAGGATTATTGCACAAGAGGGATCTTGAGCTTGTAATTGTTGTAACAAGGGAACCAATTCATTCTGCAGTTGTGAAAAAGAGAGGGAAAAAAAGTGCGAGGAAACACGTGGTGACTACTAATTTCTTTGCGACACGTATTCTATGGTCAAGTCGTAGCCCAAGAGTTTGGGAACCCACAGTTGTTTCTTGGGCGTATGGATGGACTGATCACCAAGGTGACACAAGGCTTGTTGGTCGGTCTTGATTGTAAATCGATGCCCCATAAAGTAGTGCCGAAATTTGGAGACACCCTCTGTGATAGCGTAAAACTCACGATTGTAAGCTGATTGAGTGTGCAACCGTGGCGGCAACTTCTTGGAGAAAAAAGCAATGGGATGGTTCTCCTGACAGAGCACTGCGCCGATTTCCTCACCAAAATTGAAGCGTCTGTTTCCAGGACGAACGGTTGCTCAAAGTTTGGTAATCAGAGGACCGAGTAGAGGTAACGGCTGCTTTAAATTTAACAAAGGCTCTTTGGGCTAATTCCAACTACTGAAATTGATCCTTCTTCAGTAACTTCGTCAATTGGTGTACGAGAGATGCATAGCCTTGTATGAAGCTCCTGTAATAACCACTCAAGCCAAGGAAGCCCCTCAGTTGCTTCACCATGGTTGGAGCGGGCCACTGGAGGATAGAACCCACATTGTTCTGATCCATTACGACCTCTTATCCAGAGACAATGTGTAACACCCATCTCGCTAATGAGACAAATGTCACACCAGCTGGGACGGGAGTGCACCCAGCCCATAAGCTGTATACTTTAAACCTGAAAATGGTCATGTACTCTAAACAACATTAATATGATATAAAGATAACCGGCTACACACCAGGAGTCATATTTAAACCAAGTCATAAGTAGAGTATAACACACAGAGTTATGGGCAACTACGGCCCCAAATACAGAGGAAGAAAAGACATAATCAAGGTCTAATACACCCATACAAAATGAAATACAAGGTAGGTACGCCAGAGCAAGCTAGACTTCGATCCCTGCTCGAGATACGAGCTACTATCCCGATCCAAGTCTAGATCCTGTAACAGAAAACAGTAATCGAGAGAGCTGAGCTATATAAGCTCAGTGAGTAAGAACTTCTCCGTCAGGTATTATACATACTGTCATCAGTACTAGGATACTAATACAAGAACAATGCAAGTATAAATCATGAAGATCAGTGGAATTATCTTAAATCGTAATAAGCATGTTATAAGATCAGAAATCCAAAACAAAATCATGGAATCAATCTTATATCATATCCTGCATATAGTAATCATATATATGCAATAGCCTCGTATCGTAGTCAACATGCAACCCTAGTTCAATACTCTAAATGAAACCAGTTGTAATCAGCCGGATAACCAGATCCTGATAATCGGGAGACATCGGAATAATCTGATCCAGTACTCAAGGCCTAACGACTAGTGGTATAATCAACCAACTGTATCAATCGTCACAAGTCTCATATCCGAGACCTGACGACCAGTGGTATGATCAACAAATCTGTATCAATCGTCACACATACATCTCGTATCGATTATTCTAATCCACGTACCCGAGGCGGCGACCCGATAATATAATCAACCAAGCTGTATCAATGCGCCCGCGCATCTCATATTGAGACCTAACGACTAGTGGTATGATCAACCAAGCTGTATCAATCGTCACGCATACATCCTCGTATCCGATTCGGGCACTCAAAAGAGTTCAGAAGGGGGTTTTATATAGAAAACGATTTCACAAACATTTTTGTTTAAGAAAAACAGATTAAAAACAAATCCCTTCCTTAACCCAATATCATCCACAATTCTTTATGGGCTCTACCCTGAGCCCCATTGGATCAATTGTCTATGTCTACCTAGGGGGCAGTCACGATACGATGAATATCAATCTTTACCAATTGGAGTTTCATTTTGTAATTAATCATGCTGATTAAGTTTATAGCAGATAACAAGTACTAAAATCACTATACAGCTATAGCGATAAAATCCATCGGAAAATCACAAACTGATATAAATCTCATAAGAATACGAGAAACAAAAGTCACGGTAAATACATAAATAAATCTGGATTTACGGTGAAGTCCCCTCACCTTAAGTCCTTGCAAATTCCTAGGAATCGCTCGGTTCTTGGCCATTTCACATGTAGCGGGATCTTTTCCCTTTCCTGGAATCAGAATAATAACTATTAAGAACACGATAATGGTATTTCCTTTTCTTAACTCTACTTAACTCGACCAAATGAAATACGACAGTTACTCTTCTTCTTAAGAGATAGAATTATCCCTCACTTTAGCATAATCAGGAAACTACTATCATCCCCTTTCAAACAATTAGTTGAAGGCCCTATCATGCTCTTTATAATTAATCCCACGCTGTGCAATTTCAAGAGAATTAAAGGTGTTAAATCAACGAAATTTCGGCAGAGTCTCCTCTGTTTCTAGGGCTTTAGATTTAATACAAACACTCTCCAATTGTCTAATTCATACATACAAACATAATCCAAGTAAAACACATAAAAGTTTCCTGTACCCATCTCATATCCCTTAGTATGCAAGACCCCTCCTTAGCACAGCCCTAATAGTTATACTTTACAGTTTTAATCTCAATTAAGGTTTAGAATCCTCACTGTGAAACCCAACTTGGTCGAAGAGGATTTTAATCGGCAATTGGCAACAAGGAGAAGGGAGAGGAAAGAGGTGTTGGACTGTCACCTTGCCGGAGCTGGGCCGTGAGAGAAGAGGAGAAAGGGACGGTGCAAAGGCTCGGCTGCGCACGTGCAGGTGGTCCTGGCGCCCGGCCGGTGGCGAGAGGCTGCAGAGGGGGACGCCGAGACAGAACATGCACGTGCGGCCTGTGAGTGGTAGCGCTGACTTCCAGGCGGGGGGCACACATCGAGCGGCGGGCGCTCCCGTGAGTATAGTCAGCCTTGAGGGAGGCGAGACCCGGTGGCGGCGGAGGTTGTCGGGGGGTACCATCAAGGTGGGCTGCAGGCGGTCGGCGAGCTCAAGCAAGGGCACGGCGGGCTCGGTCGAGAGAGAGAGAGAGATAGAAAGAGAGAGAGAGAGAGGAGAGGATAATCAAGAGAGAGAGAGAGAGAGAGAGAGAGAGAGAGAGAGAGAGAGAGAGAGAGAGAGAGAGAGAGGGAGAGAGAGGGAGAGGGATGGAGGGAGAAGAAAGGAGAGGATATCAATTGATTCAATTCTTTCTTTTTCTCATCTCTCAGACTTAAGTCTGAGTTATAAGGGTATAGTTTATAATATTTTATTCTATTATTTAAATTATTATATAACTTAACTATTAAGACTCTAATAATTTAACTTATCATGAGAATTATCTCCCCCTTTACATCACATCACCCTTTATTACATTATCTTCTAAATAATTCACCGACCCAGATCCTGGAATCCCGGGTCAATAATATCTCGATCATCAACTGGCCTTTGTAACCTCCGAGGTGCGCCTCTCGTCAGGACCAGATTCATGAATCTGAGCTTTTGACTCGCCCGATCTACTTTGTCGGAACTCTAACCTTTGTCCGATTCTTCTACTTAATTATTCTTGATTAATTAGTACTTACAAAATTTTCCAATTAATTAATCGAGGTTATCCTTATCGCCCACCTCCAACTATTCTAAGTGTAAGCGGCTTGGCCCAATAAGGCCTTCTCTAGACCCATTAGTTGTGAGGCTGGATTTAAATTTAGTGTTCCTCGATTTTTCCTTTAATTGGCTCTAAAATAATTAATTTAACATTCGTGTTAATTAATCTCATTAATTATCAAAAGTTTTTTATTTATTTACTTTGAAAATTCGGGGCGTTACACAATGTGACTACGATAGTCGACATACGTCAACCTGAAGCTGCATTTGGAGAACTTTGCAAAAAAAAACCTGTGCTGTTGTAAGGAAGATAGCACCCTCTCGACATGGATCAATTGAGCATCCCAGGCGGGGTTGAAAATTAGAATATCATCGGAAAAAAAACAAGGACAAATTTATGCATGGAACTCTGGAAGACATTGTTCATTAGTGATTGAAACGTCGTCGGCGCGTTGGAGAGGCCGAAAGGCATGACTCGCCACTAGTAGTGGCCATGGTGAGTCCAGAAGGCTGTTTTGAAATGATCAGCCGAATGGACAAGGATCTGATAGTAGTTTGATCAGAGGTCTAGCTTCGAAAAGAATGTCGCGCTATATAGCTCGTCCAAAAGCTCATCAATTGTCGAAATGGGAAATGTGCCCTTTACCGTAATGGCGTTGAGGGCTCTTTAGTAGGTGTAAAAACGCAAAGTGTCATCGCGTTTCTTTACCAAGATGATCGGAGAGGAGAAGGGACTCGAGTTGTACTCGATTAAGCCGTCTTGAAGTATAGAGGCCACCATAGGTTCAGTCTCTGCCTTCTGAGAGTGAGCGTAATGATACGATCTTACTTTGACTGGTCCATTGTCAAGTAGGAGCGGAATCCGGTGATCGTACGGTCTCGACGGCGATAAGCCCGTTGGAAGAGCAAAACTATCCTAGTAATTGAGAAGTAAGCCTTTGAGAGACTCATGGATGTCAGGTGGTAGTTGCAAGGAGAGGGAATGAAACTCATTGACAACATTAGAGAGGCCAGTCTCCAAGTCATCAGGGTCATGACGCGTCAAGGAGAAACAGTGGGCGATGGTCCTCGTAGAACTCAGGCGATGAAGTTGACGCGGTGTAGCTAGTTGAGGCGAGTCAGAATGCTTCCCGCGCAGCGTGACGAGGCAGCCATCGTGGAAAAATTTTAACACATGCGTACTATAGTCAACGAGGTAAAGACCCAAGGTTTCAAGCTAGGTAGGTCCCAGAATAACATCTGCTCCAGCAATGGGGGAACAAAGGCCTATAAATGCAACAAGTAACCTTGGACGCAAATTTGAAGATTAGATACCAGGCCTTCTACGTGAAGTTATTAAATCCCTAAATATCCCCTAATTATGTGGTTCATCAATGGAAATCCCCAACCTTGAGTTCAATCGGATTTTAATAAAAATGAGGGTTTTAATTGGTTAATTTCATAATTAGGGTTAATTGATGCTGAGGAGGACCTTTTGGTAATTTCGGGAAGAGTTTGGACTTAAGTGAAAAGCTACCTTCTCACAGAGCAAGGACTTGCATGCAATTTGAAAAGAATTGAGGGTGTAAGTGCAGATGACCACGTGAGCCAGACATGCACGAAACTACAATGGTCAGGATTAAAGTATCAGTTGAGTATGGATAATGAGGCAAGAAGATGGGGACACATGGAACAACCATCCATCATCCATCTAGGGATTGGTTTGAGTTCAAGGCATGAACTTGCATCCAAGCCACTTATCTATTCTTATCACGTAGGAATAGATCCAAGTCGTTCATCTCAGAAGATGGATTAAGTTCGAGGTAAGAACTTGAATACAAGCCACAAATCACCTCATCACAGAGATACAAATCCAACCGTCTATCTGTGTCGTTGCTTGATCTAAGGTGAGATCATCTGTGCGAGCTCTTTAAAAGTATGACGCCTCTCTAAACCCTAGCCGCCATTAGCAACCGAGAGCTCCGCCTCTCCCTCTGAGCGCATCACCGTCTTCCACACATCTCCGATGACCAGAACTGAAGCAGGAGGGAGAGCCTCAGTGATCACGGACCCCTTCTGGACCGCCGCGAGCCCGCCGAAGTCGCAGCACATCGAGGGTGGACGACGTTGAGGGATCGTATCACCGGAACCTCACCACCTAAGGGCTTGCTTGGATGAGGTGAAGAAGGGTTTCATAAAGTAAAGTAAGGTAAAGTAAGATAATAGAAGGTTTTGAACCATATCTTGTTTGGATGGAAGTAAGGTAAAATGAGGTTTTTCAACCTTGGCCAATTGTTTTGGTTTAAAAGGTAATGGGAGGTAAGGTTATGTGCTAACATTACCAAAATACCCTTCGAATAAATAATTTAATATTTTATGAGTTTGAATTTATTGTATGTTATATATTAATATTTAATTTTGTATACTAATATATTAATTTATTTAATGTTATATATTAATATTAAATTAATATTTAATTAAATGCCCAAGTAAAATCTAATACATAGATTAATTAATTATTTTCAAAATAAGTTTTATTAATTTAAAACCATTTCCTCAGACATGTGTGAAAGCTCTACCCACAAATGAGAAATTGTTGTTACTCTAAATTTCCATGATCAACATAACCATATCATCAAGAGAAAAAATATCAAAAAAAAAAAAAAACAGAATAGAAAAGAAAAGAATTTGCACCTACAATCTTGCCAAAATGATCTCTTATCAAGCTCTAGAATGACAAGTTTTGCATTAATAAGACGAGCAACAACAGCCATGTCAAATATATGCCATTCAAAATTAATACATCCATAACAAATCACAAACTATTTTTAAATTTTGGGAAGAAGTACAACTCAAAACATGTTCCATTCAAAATTAATACATCCATAAGAACTAAATTAAGTCATTGACAAATTTAACCAAAATAGTCTAAAACAAAGACAACCCAAAACAAAATCATTCAACATTAATAGTCTAAAGCAAACTACAAAATAACAAACATAGTTCCACAAAAGAACAAGGCACAATGATCCTCCACTAACACTTGGCACCATAGTTGTGTCCAAACCTGCAACAATGATATACACAATTTTAACACATATTGGGTAAAATAAACATACACCGAATTGTTCAAGGTTGGCTAGAAAGGGGTTGCTAACCTTCACCTTTAATTTTGTGGTTCATGCCCAATGCCCATCACTCTCAACAATAAAGACTTACGGCGTTCATTTGGGCATCTAATCAAAGCTTCCAACATTTTGGCATCCTTGAGGAGGAACAAGTAAGCATCGGTAAAAAATGGTTCTGAGAATCCTAAATCGGTAAGCATGGCCCACACATCAAAATATTTAGTTGGATCTTTGTTGGTCTTCATCATAGCGTTGGCAACTTCAACCATTACATTGGTTGATTGCATGATAGCATTAGCTACATTATCAACCGAATTAGATAACTTGTCTTTATCATTGTGACCATTGCATCCTTTGCCTTTGTTGGACTTAGAAGAACTTGGAGCTTCAAATTGTGCTCCTTGATCTGTAGGTAATGGTGATGCTTCATCTTCAACATCGTTCTCACCCAAGTTTTCTAAGTTTATGGTGTTTTGGGTAACCAATAGATCAATTTCATCAATTCCATTTCCCAAACAAAAGTTTTCAAAAGTATTTCCTGAATTCTGCATTCTTCTTTGTCTCATCTCCGATGCAGTTTCAGCATGCCCAATTGCCCTATCTTGTCCATATAGTTGAACCAATTTTATGATCTAGTAAGTAGAGTGTTTTGACAACTTGTTCCTCGACGGATACATGTAAAGTTGGTCTAAGACCACCCTCTCTAACCAATATATCACACAATCCTATGAACACTCTAGAACCCATTATTATCATGCTATGGCATAGATCACTCGACAACAAGTGTGACATTAGTTCATCTCTTTGCCTTTTCTCCTTGAAGCCGTATTTCAAGATTGATGCGATATCGTTCATTTTTTCATCTTGCAATCCAAGCAACTATAGCAACAACAACTTGAGCCTCTGCTAAATGGTGCAACCGCTGTAAATTCTTGAAATTTTCCAACATAGCGAAGATAATTTTTTCATCGTCCATCTAAACATAATTTTTTTATCACAATTATAGCATAATCACAAACAAACTGAACGACCTATGTTACCAAACATTGTAAACACATGGATCACTTTTATATTTGGAATGAACAACAAGGAACACTAAAACTATTCACATGCCCATTCATGATAGATTAAGAAAGACTACTCACGGGCTCCACTGAAACCAAAGGTCAAATAAATCAAAGAGAGGAGCCCAAGATCACCAACCTCCACAAAAAGAAACAAACAAATAGAAAAGAACATTATTTGGATATCTACAAAGTTAAGAATCACATTGGGCACATAGTTTTCTCAAAGGGAAAACATAACTTCAATGAGGAAAAGAACATTATTTTAATTTAACTTTTGTTTCTGACAAAAAAAAGAACAAAACAAAAAGAAGAAAATTTCTTTGGGAAGCAGGAGGAAAGTACATTAAAAAAAAAAATAAAAAAATAAGAGGTGCTAATGGACTAAAGATGCTCAAGATATGTTCATTTTATTCATTAGAATACATGCTTTTTTCTGCTGCTCTATTTTGCTCCTTGTACTGAAATTTTACGTATCATTGGATGTATTGAATTGATTAAAAGTCATATAATCAATAGAGATGACTAATAACAAGAAGGTGGAATTAAGACTTCTTTAAGGGCATTGTATATTGTGGAAGCTATAAAGCACCTGATTTGGATTAATTTAAAAAAGGGTTAAAGCCATTTTTGGTCCTTGAAAACAGGGCCAATGTTCATTTCCATCCCAAAAATTTAAAATTTGTTTAATACGGTCCACATCAGCATATACTGCCACTTATCACTCCACATCAGCAAAATAACGACCTAATCATAATAATAAAAAGATTATATGCATTTCATTGGTATTCCACATGATCGCCACGTCAGCAATAGGGACCAAAAATGCCAAAATACGGAATATATAGGGACCCAAAATGTCAAAATATGCAATACATAGGGACCATATTGAACAAATTTTGAATTTTGGGATGGAAATGAACATTGGTCCCATTTTCAGGGACCAAAAATGGCTTTACCCCTTTAAAAAATGCATCAGAAAAGTGAAACCCAGTTCATTGCTTTGCAAGAATCCATGTGCTATTAATTGCCAGTGTAACATGCAAAGTAATGTTTTTATTTCTTAATTATATGGTGAAAAACAGGATTATAAACTACATATTGATGAAGAGCTCTTCCTTAGTTGACTTGGTTTTCAGTTAATATTTAATCAAGGATTTCAAGCATATCTATTTCAAAAGTTGGATAATTCATTGGGTAATGCAAGACTCTTACTTGTTTAGGAACTTGTAATGTCAATACAGTAATCTAATTACTTCTTATTATTGGAAGATATGTGAATGACACATGAACCCGAACCTTGAATTTGCTCAAAGATAGTCCAGGCTGCAAGAAACTATTTAAGGGCATGATTGCATTTAAAAAGTAGTAAGGTATAATGAAAGGTGAAAACTAAATCACTAACATTGCCAAACCTAGGCTCAAAAGTGCGAGTTGCAAAGATTAAGACAAATAGCATGTGAAAATTGAAGAGAATATGCACTTTTCTCAGCTTGATCAAAAGACCAAGCCAAGACTTACATAAATACACCTATCTATATAGCTTACTACGGCATTTAGAGCAACGTAACAAATAAAATAGTATAAATTCTAAATACATAATCAAGAAAGGATGCAAAGATAGAAGCAACCAAGAACTAACCTTGAATTGGTGAGGGATATCAGGGGAAAACCGATGCTATTGGTGCTGGCGACGAGCAGGTGGTGAAGGCAAAGCTCGGCGACGGGTTGTGGGCGGCGGGTAGTGAAGGCTTTGCTCGACGACGGGAGGCAGGTCGCTCTAAGGAGGATCGTTGAGGAGTTGTGCGGAGGCGAGGGTGCTAGTCGTGAGAAATTTTTTTTAGATTGAAGCCCTAAAGGCATTTTGGTAATCTTATAAAAGTAAACCTCTGAAACCCTCTGATTTGGAGGGTTGAGAATTGGAGGTAAAATGGAGGTTTTCAAACCTCCATTTTACCTCCATTTACCTTACCCTCCCAAAACCTTGCATCCAAGCATCCATTGGAGGGAAAACTTTACCTCCAAAAACCTTCAAAAACCCCCATCCATGCAGGCCCTAAGCGCCACGACCAGTTGTTTTCAGGTGAGCTTCTGTCCCTCCTGTGATTTTGTTACGAATCTGCATACTTGCATACATGCATGTGGGGAACCTGTGAACATGAGAAGAGTTCATGAGCATAGTGAATACATGGTCTCCTCTTAAGTTTGCATGCAAGAATGAACGAACATAGAGTATGAGAGTACATGGGGTGTTGGCATACCTTTGTAATTATAAATGTGAGAAAAACAGTGAGGAGTTAGGTAAATGAAAAGAGGATTTCATCTCATTAAAACTAATGTGAAGTGGATAGCATGGATAACACCATGTCTCCTAATCATAACTGAGATTGATCTCCCCTCAATCATTTAATTATCCTAACTATAGTTTAGAACTTGTGACCTGGGTATGATCTTAGATTAGTTGGGGATTATATTAGATAATGATTATATCTACCATATTATAAGGTTCCATGTGATATGGTATGTTCACATGGTGTATGGAGGGATCAAGGGAATTAGGAGAAGGCAAGTTGTCCGCTTAACAACATATAGTGGGCTCAAATCATTAGCTAGCCCAATGTGAGGAAACTAAGTTGACCACAATCATTTCATGGGAGCATATTCATTGTACGCTCATGTATGTATGTATGTATGTATGTATGTGTATATATATATATATATATATATATATATATATATATATATATATATATATATATATATATATATATACTGAGAAGTGTTCTGTTACCATATACCGACGTAGAGCATTGGGCCATGTCAAGAGTGACAAACATCAATCGGATATATCCTTGATATAGGTAAGTGCTTATGCCTAGTTTCCCCCACTCATTGGTTGAGTATTTCTTGATTTGCTAATACTATGTCATTGCATATTTCCTTGATGCTCTTGAATTGTTGCTTCATTGATTGTATGCACATACTCGTTTCTTGATTCATTGGATTATTGTTTCCATGATTGTGTTTGTGCGTTGGTTTGTCGGGTGTTGGCATCTGTTGATGTAAGTTCATGTTTGTTGAATATACATACTCGTTGATCGCCACGTGACCGTGGAAACCACGTGAGCTTCGTGCTTTGTCAGGGTAGGTATGTATGACTATTTGTTCTTGTGGATTCTTTCGCACAGATGCGATGGAGGCGAGCGAGGCTCCAATAGGGCGTTCAGGGCCGAGGACAGCCTGGCGTCCTGGTAGTCCATGCCAGGGGGAGGATACTCTGGTTGTCTAGCCTGCCAGTGGGACGATACGCTGAACGTATCGACACGTATGAGAGGTGGCGCTACCGACTTCCGACCGAGAGTCGACATCGATTGAGGTTGATCGCTGTCCGGGGGATGATCTTCGAGCATTCTTTGGATCGCTCATTCTGAGCTTGAGATTATTGTTAGGATAGGATACCCTACCATTGATAAACTCTTTGGGGTAGGTTTGAGACTCCTGGTTGTTGGATGATATGGGGTGTGGTCCCCGCTTTGGTTGATTCATGTGATTTATTGATTTGCTCTATTTTCTTATCTTGATATTCATTGCATGATTTCATCGTACTCCCTGAGGGGGGTACTTACTAAGCTTTTCCTTCGAAAGCTCATCCACTTGTGGACTCTTTTTCTTTTTAGATCCTGAGGAGTAACTGATTCGGACTCTAGAGCGGTACGTGGGTTGGGAGACCACTTGCTGAGGTTTGCAAACCTCCTATTTATTTGGAGTGAGGATGAGACTTATAGGACCCCTAATAGGGCCTTTGATGTATTTGACCTTATAGGGTGTTGTACCCTTTTTATTTCTTTCCACTATGTAGACTCTGATATTATTACTATGCTTTAGTATGGTTCCACTGCATATTTGTTGTTGTTTTATGATTACCTAGGCCTTGTATCCAAGTTAGGCTTGTCTCTACTTAGGTACGGCCGGTCTGTTGCGTTCCCGAGGCCCAGGATTTGGGGTCGGGTTATGACATAGCTCCTAGTACCGACAAGGACCTCGAAGGGCTTTGTGGGTGAGATCTAAAGTTGAAGGAAGCCCTACGTTAAGGAGAATGTGCACTAGGTGGCGTTAATGGAGTGCTGTAGGCGAATTGCCCCTAAGAGAAGGGTTGTTCATGACATTTAAGGACATTTTGCTTAACTAACATTCAAGCACGTCGAGTGGGGTGAGGTCAATCCCGAGAACTTCGGTGGTAGGAGGCTCCAAAGGAGTCGTCGTCCCATTGCAAGAGAAGGAGTTTTTGTTAGAGCACTTGTGATCACGCGACAATCTCTCGTCGCGAGGTGAAGCAAAGTCCTTTGAAGCGAAGTTGCATCTCATCCATGCTGATCTTCTTATAAGCCGGTGACGGACTACTATAGGATGGGGCTGCAATAGGTAGTGAAGGAGTTGAAGCCTTTGCAAGAGGGAAGGGTTATGTTCTGGTTCCTGGTGCTAACCAAGAAGCAAGATGGATATCAGGTTGGAATGCTTACTCAAAGAGACATATTTCTCTTCAAAGAGTCACGCCAGAGTGAAGGCCTTGGTGAGAGATTCAGGCTGCCAGGGAATGATATCCTGTTGGAGATCACATCACAATCCACTGATGAAACAATCTAACAGTGTTGTCGGAGAGACGCCATCGACACAGTTGGCGAGTGTTGTAAAAATGGGATGCGACCAAGCCCACCTAAGAGCATTTAAAAAAAAATAGCGGGGTCAATCGAAGACTGACGACCCATGCGTTGCTTCGATGGCGTTCGTGAGTGACTGCCAAGAAGCAAGGTTGCCGTACTTCTGCATCATTTGGAACCAGGGCACAACTGGCCCATCGAAGTGAATCACAGCGATCTTCAGACGATAAGAATCTGAGATTTCATAGTAGTTGAAGAATTGGTCCGCTTTGAAGATCCAAGACAAGGCATCGGTTCTGTCGAACCGTGGAAAGTCTAAATGAACGGAACGAGGTGGTGCAGAGAACATGATGAAAGAGGATCCGAGCCAAATGATGTAATTCAGTTATTTGGTCCGTTTTAGATGAAAAATTTCAATGTTTTCCCTTAAAAACTTTGTTTTTGGATATTTTCAGTAATTATTAGTTTGTCAAATTATAATAGGATTTAAATCCAATTTTATATGGGATTTCGGATAACTATATAGTTTGTTTTAAATTTTAAGCTTAGATAAGTTTAGGTTTTTGGCTGTTTAAACCCGACTTGTGGGTTAGTTTTCAGTAAGCCTTGATTTTTATAAAATTGTTTTAAATTTAAGAGACGTTTCTCTCTTGTGTGGATGACTTCTCGCGTTCTTCCTTGCGATCTTTAGGTTACAGCTAGCCAGCGGGATAATCGCTACCTCGCCCGGCGTCAGTTAAAATCCGAGCTCAACATATTCCTGGGACGAGATCGCACCAGCATCAATGGCTAATGGAGGTCGAGGTCGAGGTTGCGGTCGTTGTGGGCGAGTTTCGAATGAGGAGGTCCAGGACCGTGATCGAGAAGTCAAGGATGTGATGAGCGAGGATCTACAGAGGCAAGTCGCAAAATTATCCCGACGTCTGACGACGCACGATTTCGATCATGGTCGTTATGGGTAGATTCCGAAGGAGGAAGTCCAACGTCATTATCGTAACATTCAGAAGGTGATGATTGAGGATTTGTAAAGGCAAGTCACAAGGTTATCTCAGCGTCTGCTGGTGCGTGATTTTGATCGTGGTCATCGTGGGTAGGTTCCGAATGAGGAAGTCCAACACCATGATTGTTTCATGGATTGTGAATACGTTGTTGTGAACTCGAGGGCAAGTTCTTTCCAACCCGGGGTGACTGATGCAGGAGGATCCGAGCCAGATGATGTAATTCAATTATTTGGCCCATTTTCGATACAAAATTCCAACATTTTCCCTTCAAAACTTTGTTTTTGGATATTTTTAACATTTTTGGTAATTATTAGTTTGTCAATTTATGATAGGATTTAAATCCAATTTTATCTAGGATTTTGGATAACTATTTAGTTTGTTTTAAATTTTAAGTTTGGATAAGTTTAGGTTTTTTGGCTATTTAATCAGGCTTGTGGGTCAGTTTTCAATAAGCCTTGATTGTTATGAAATTGTTTTAAATTTGAGGGACGTTTCTCTCTTGTGTGGATGACTTCTCGCGTTCTTCCTTGTGATCTTTAGGTAACAGCCAGCCAGCGGGATAATCGCTACCCCGCCCGGCGTCAGAACAACAGGTCCTGCTGGAGAGAAGAACTGGCCCTATGCGGAAGAAAGCTCGGAGTAGGTGAACTCTGTTGGGAGTTGACCAGCTTGGAGATATTGTCTAAAGAGCTCGAGACGGTGGCGAGGGATTGGTCGTAGACTTTGAACCACTCTTGGATGTGCTCTAGCGCCGAGAGGACGGCATATGCCCTTGGAGCGCTTTCAAACGTGTGTTCTCTGCCATGGCACAATACGACGGTACAGGAGTTCTGATAATGAAAGCACCAACATAGCGAATGCTTGTCTCGTTACCACAATATACTCAACTTAAATGAGAAGAAAGGAATGCAAGCCTATTGTCATTACTAAACAAAGCTCCAAACTAATAAGAAAGTTTTCAAAAAACAACACTAAGATTGTTAACATAAAAGAAACCCAAAGGAGAAAGCTCAGTAAAGCTGAAACTATTCACAACTTAATTTAACACAACAAAGATGATAGATGAAAGATGGCCCTTCGCCGCCAATCAAGCCTTTCGACGTTGGAACTGGCTTCTCCATCCGAAATGCCTTCACCTCGGAAAGGTTTAGGGTTTCTGCTTCTTGGTTTTCGATGCCTTCCTCCACGCGTCATCCTCCCTTTTATCAACCTTGCCGCGAATATTCTCTTTTTTCTCACGCATATCTCATCGCCACGCGCCCTGGTCCCCCCCCCAAGTTTGTTACTATGTTTGTCCCCACTATCTTCTGGCCACACGTCGCTACCTATGACACTGCCCTCTTTTGAATATCCATGTGACCCGTTGTTGCTTGCTGCCCAAGACTTCCTGGAATGCCCCTATATGGGAATTACTATAGGATACGTAACACATTATTATTTAACACATCTAAACCCCAAAATATCATGGGATGACAAGTTCTAAGTCCTAAGTCCTTAGTAATCAATATCATTGCATATCATAAAAGAAAACAACATATTATTTGTTAACAGGTTAAAAACCCCAAAAGAAATAGTATACTCTTTTTGTATCCAAAAATGCATAAAGAAAGGCAATTTGATGCACCCAACGGCCACAAAATATGCCTTTCTCCCATCCAATGTCTTGTTGTTCTCATGTACTACTACTATTTTCTATATAGAGTTTAACAACTGGCTGGCCTTATTCTAAGTCAAGTGAAGTAAATTTGATATAAAATAATGAGACAATTTGAAAAGAGAAGTTTAATTTGAAAAGAGAAGTTTAGGAGCAAATAAAGAAGAAAAGGAGACAGGCAAAGCTCAAACGTATATAAGATAAGATTAAAAAAAAGGTCTTAAAGACAAACTAATATTCTCAAAATCTCTATAAATTTCACATATTGACCGCAGTTCCTCTAGAACTTTATTTTATTATCTTTTAGCTCTGTCACACAATTAAAACTAATAAAGTGAACATAGTTGTCCCTTGTTCCACATATGAGTTTAGCAATCACATGTTTCTCTCTTGCACAGAGTATGTAGGCCATCTATTTTCCTTAGATGACATATCACTGAAGATTTGGAGAATAAAGTAAATAAAGTAGACGCTAGATGGCAAAGGAACAAAATAGGTCATAGATAGAACTACGAACATTGCTTTTCTTCTTCTTATTATTATTTTTAGGAAAAATCTACTATTCAACCATGTACTTTACCAAATTATTCATTTTCATCCCTATATTTTAAAAATATTTAATAATATTTTTAGGAAAAATCTACTATTCAACCATGTATTTTACCAAATTATTCATTTTCATCCCTCTATTTTAAAAATATTCAATAAAATCCATATGCTTTGCATATTTAGGTCAATACAATCCTTGTTGTTGACTTGGCAATATAAGTGGCGTACGAATGAAATACCTACTGATTTTTTTTCAGATGGTCGTATTTTCCCAGTACATGCTAACATGACATGCCATGTCAGCATGCTATGCCAGCACGCTTTGAAAGGGAATTTAAGTCCCCTTTCAAGGCGTGTTAATGTGGCATACCATGTGAGCACGCCCTGGAATTTACACCATGTCACATGCCATTGCTTGCTCGTCAACAAGCACTACCACATCAGCAAGCACTTTGGAGGGGAATTTAAGCCATGCAACATGCCATTACTTGCTAACGCGTCATGCCACATCAGCACGCCTTGGAAGGTGAAGTTAAGTAGTGCTGACATGGTAGTGCTTACTGACGTGGCATGCCACATCAGCATACCTTGGAAGGGAAGTTAAGCAGTACTAACATGGTGGTACTTTGGCGACATGGCATGCCACTGCGGTATACCTTGGAAGGGAAGTTAAGTAGTGCTAACATGGTGGTACTGTAGCGGCGTGACATGCCATGTCAGCAGGCCACATCTCCTATTACTCCACGTCAACAAAATATGACCACCTGTAAATGAAAAAAATAGGTTGTATTTTATTCGTATGCCACATGTATTTCCACGTCAGCAATATGGACTATATTGAAGAAAAAACACAAATTACAGAGATCATATTGAATATTTTTAAAGTACAGGGATGGAAGTGAATAATTGAATAAAATACAAGGATGAATAGTAAATTTATCCCTTATTTTTATGACTTAAAAGTTTTCAAAATTTATTCCTAACCCAAATGGGATAACCCCCAAACAAACACAACCATAGATATTCGGAGTGAAGGTTCCACTCATTTCTGAAACCTCATTAGATCTAGGACAGAGTTATCCATGAGTGGGTTGCCTTTTTGGTGCTCGATGAAATCTTTGTATTTCAATAAATCAAGTAACCATAGGAAGCAAATACATAGCCCCAAGAACACTAAATTCTCAATATGATGAATAGAATGAAATCTCCACATTCGATCTGGCAGAAAAGTTGCAAATAGAAACACAAATAACATTGGTTACCTCTAAAGTTTCAGATCTGGTTATCGAATCCTTAGGTCACAAGAGTTGGTTGCTGGAGCTGGTCGCCGGATCTAGTGTTGGATCGCCCAGATCTGGTCGCTGGTTCGTGGCATGCCAAATGGGGGTATAAGGCTCCACTTCTGCCTGGTCACTGAAGTGGGTGGAAGTGGGCTTTTTAAGTGCCCCCCACTTCACCCACTTCAGTGTTTAAAATCTTGAAGTGAGATTGGTTCAAAATTTCAGAAATCCTGGAGTGGGGGAAGTCCCACTACACCCACTTCAGAAGAAATGAACATCTAAAGTAGGGGAAGTTAGCTCACTTCCTCCACTTCACCAATACTTGAGCTTCCCCAACACTCGAGGACAAGTGAACGCCCTGAATAAACTAAAACTCCAAGAAGTCAGTAACAATGTGTTCATGAGAAGCAATGAAACACACTTATTTACAGATATACTAATAAAGATTGATAGCTTATTCAACCAAGAAACTAATTGCAATACAACTGAATGAATTAAAACTCCAAGAATGTCATAACAATGAGTTCATGAGAAAGAGCAATGCAACACTTATTTACGGATGAACTAATAAAGATTGAGAGCTTATTCAGATAAGAGCTTAATTCACACAATGTTTATCAAATATTCAATCTATGATAGTGAAACTAGTGGAAGATTAAGGAATCTGCAACAAGAAAAAATTCATCTCAGGCCAGCAGCATCAACAGCATTCTTCAGATTCCCTCCAAACAAATACATGAGACCACCACCATGCACTCTTCCTTCAGGAATCACAAACTCAGTGCTCCTCTCTTTCTCTCTGAGCTTCATTGAGATTGGAACAAGTAATTGGTGAGGTATAAGTTGCTGCTTCTCCACTGCATTGTCTGATGATTCATTGCATTCAGAGATTGCACTTGCACTTGCACTTGCACCTGATGAAGAGTGTCCTTCATTGTCCACATTGCTATTGGCATTCATTGATGTCAACACAATACCTTTAAAGAGACTGGGACCGATCATTCCACAGTTCTTCACACCTTTGTGTTCTTGCTGCAGTGCCATTATGCTCCCATGAGCTGCACACAGACCACTCTTCCCCCTTGCAAACTTCTCACAGCCTCCTGGGTATGTGCATCGCTTTCCCCTCCGTGGGCCTTGCAGAAATCAGTACTACCTTGAGCACTCTTCCCACAGCCATTAAAATGGCACCGTTTCCCCACCATGCTTCACACACAGCAGTCAGTGCGCCCACGAGCACTCTTCGTGCATCCCGGCACTGCACAACGCTTCCCGCCTCCATGAGCTACACAAAAATCTGTCCCTCCATGTACACTCTTTGGACATACTCCTCCACCATCAAACAGGCAACGTTTCCCCCCTCCATGTCCTTTGCAAAGAGGGGTACTCCCCTCGGCCCCTTTAGTACAACCTTCAAAGATGCACCTTTTGCCACCCCCATGAGCCTTGCAGTACATTGTGCTACCCTGTGCACCCTTGCCACACCCTTGATACTGGCACCGCCGTCCCCCACCGTGCGAGATGCATAATCCTGCTTGTCCCTCAGCACTCCGTGCGCACCCATCTACAGTACATCTCTTTCCACCACCATGCCTAATGCACAACCCAGACTTTCCTCGAGCAGCTTTGGTGCACTCAGGATGGCCACAACGGCGACCACCTCCATGAGCAATGCAGTAATCTGTCTTCCCCTCAGCACTTTTGGTGCATCCAAGAGTTTGGCACCGCCTCCCTCCTCCATGAGCCTTACAGTATGCTGTTCGGCTTTCAGCACCCTTGTTGCAACCCGGTTTCTGGCACCTTTGGCCACCTCCATGAGCAATGCAGAGACCAGATGAACCCCTTGCGCCCTTACTACATCCCTTAAACCTGCATTTCCTTGGTTGATTCTTATAGGTTCTCTGGTTGGTGATGACATCAGTGATCATGGAATCAGATAGTTCACTCATGGAGGAAGGCTCTGGACTGTACTTGAGCTGATCCCGAGCATGCTGATGCTCATAGCCATGGTCATCATCAATACCTAGGTCTGGATTACACTTTGGTTCTGGCAGGACATGGCTACTGCTGAAGTTTTCCAGCCTTGGAGCAAAAATCAAAGATGGCATATATCCACCAGATTTCTTAGCTGATGTTGAACCTTCATCAACTACTACTTGGAATAAACTTTTTTCATTGGTACCAGACTGAGGCTCTAAATGAGATGGATCTAGATCAACTTGTGACACATCCGGAATTGGCTCCGAAATATCCCTTGAGAGGCCAAGTTTCAGCAAACCTGAGTCAGACTCAGAAATCACACTTTGGTTGAATAAACTTGTAGATTCTTTGGTTTTACTGAAAACTGTTGAACGGTAGTCATTGTGATAAGTAGGAGTCGGACCCAACCCGAGGACGAGCCTACAGCCATCATCTTGGGCTGAAGGGAAGTCGCAGTTATTGCTCCGGGGGTATACTACTTTGGCATTCTTCTCAACTCCATAGCCTACATAGTCTAGACGTAAAGCAGTATCACCCAAGTTGCTGCCATTGCCACTGAAAGAGATTTTCCCTGTTTCTGTGACTGAACTGTTTGTTACAGAACACTTCCCATGAAAGAACAGATCTGTCATGTTGAGTTCCATGATTTTTTACAAGAAATTGCAAAGAAGTTTGTGAGATCTAGAGATGGAGAATCACACAGACTACAACCTATCAGTACATTTCAATGACTTCTGTACCAGGTAGCAACGTGGTGTATATGAAATAAAAATAGGTTTGGAACTCTAGTTTAAAACCACCTCCACTAACAAAGCCAGATGTGTCTGCCCTGTCCATGACTGTTGAAATGTTTGCAAAAAATAGTTATGATTCAAAGGACTACTCCTTTATCAGCATTTTTTATCACTTCCAATGACAGGACATGGAGTAGAACAAACAACATGAAAATGGACACCAAAGAACTGTAGTGTGATAGTGAAGAGTCCACACCTTATTAATCCTACAAAGAAGAAATTTATCCAAAAATCAACAAAAATAGATAGTATGTACAAATAAGATTACTGATTTATAAGTTATAACTACAAAAAGATAATATGAACTGATTGAAGCTAGTTTTTTTAACAGATACAAAACCATCTATGTCCGGACAAGGATTATTTATTTAGTTAAGATATACCCACTTTGCAATCAGACAAGGTTCAGGAAGAATGTTTTTCATAATGTTTACTTCTAAATTGTAGAAAAAATGTTATAACTGAATTTATTTATCATAGTCATGATAAAATGAAGCAACCTTTATGTATTGGAATAAAAACCAAATCAACGTGCACACCAAGCTACAATCAACAAGTTTGCAGTTGAAGGTTGTTTGATTCTGTGGAGATGTAAATACCACTTGCAATGAAGCTGTGTTTCAGGCAGAAAACATCATCTCATGAAATGTTTTCGCAAAAGAAGTGATGCAGCAGAATAGGCGAGATGTACCAATTAAAAGCTATTTTATTGACTAGTACATTCACCACAAGGCCATATTTCTCGATGAGTATTACGACTACAGTATATAAATAACATAAATCACAATGGAAGGTAGGAGAAACTAAAATAATTATGTTGTGATCCAACTCTGATGATCTGACAGCATCCTAATATCATAACCAGGAGAACAATTTCCATTTAATGGTGACAAAACATAGTTAAGAATAACTAAGAAGGAAACAGATAGAAACAATACGATAAAAATCTAGCTTATGCAAAGGAAACAGCAACTGGACAACACACAAATTTCCACAGAGGACCACAGATGGAGTTTCTTATCATCTTGCTACCTATAAAACCATAACACCTTGGGAAATAAAATGGTAGATTGGAAATGGTACATAGTTCATCTTAGAGTTTGCTAATTTCTTACTAGGTGGATAAGCAAAGGACCAAAAACAATGAATATTGCTAACCTGACTAAGCATACATCCTCAAGTTAATATGAAGAATGATAATAAATGAAATATATCAACCTACTAAGCACGCATAGAAGGTATATCTTTATGGCCAGATGAAATTGTAACTCAGCTGGATAACAATCACAAAGTAGTAACATCATCAGGAAGAAAAAGAAAAATCATACAAAGCCATCTTGATTTCACTAGAACGATGACAAATGGATGTATAAATCAAATCTAACAAACTTATCATCCAAAAGTTGTAAATTTCCTTTACCAAAATAGAGAAGAAAGTTTCCATTACCAAAATAAAACCTAAACGTTCCAACAGGACCAAAACCTCCCTAGCTCTCAAAAAAGCTACTACAATTAGATTCCAAAACAAAGAAAAAAATCTAATAGAGTCCCACTCAATCATCCAGACCCCCCAAATCACTCATCAACTCATGAACCAACAATCAAAACAAGCAAAGCAGACCTCATAGCCACCGAATCACAACACTAATCCCCCTAAATATCAAATAAATTCCACAAAAATGACATAAACGGCTTAAAAACCTCTTCAAAAACAAACTAAATACCCAAAAATTCCACAAAAACAAAAATTAAACAAACAACTAAGAACATCACAAAAAATTAAAAAAAAAGCAAGATAAGTACCAGCAAAGGCCTCAGATAACGAAGCAAAGATCCAAGGAAAGATCTCTTAAGCCCCCATCAACCAAAAAGACCCATAATACACCAGAAAGCAGCGATCTTTTTTATAAAAAGGAGAGGCCAAAATTGAAGAAACGAAAACATACAAAATCTCGGAGACATGTTGGAGTTTCTTAAATTTGGTATAGCGGGGTTGACGGCTGGATGCTGACGTGATAAACGGCGTTAGGCTTAGTAGGGTTTGGGTTCAGTGGACCCGGCCACGATCGTCCGCGTCCAGGCAGAGTGGACCCCACGAGCGTTTGTCGCGTAGCCGTCGAGCATGATGGGGTTCCTCTTGTCGGCAAATCATCACACTGTGTGAGCTTTGTTTAACAAACACCATTTATATTATTTAGGTGTAATATCTAATTTAGTCCCTATATTGATCTCTCTCTTATAATTTTTTTTTTTATTCTTATATTTTTATAATTGAAAATTTTCATTCCCCAATTTACTAAAAAGTTCAAATTATAATATAAAGGAGGAGTTAGAATTTCTCAATCATGAAAGTATAATAATAAAAAAGAAACAAATATAATAGAGGGACTAAAAAGATCGGTTTGATATAATAGAGAGATTAAATTGGGTATTAGACCTATTATTTAATCGTTTTTGTAAGTTCTGGACGGGTTGCCTTGTTGTCGTAACTTGTGTTATAACTCTTGTGTGACACTCTGCTCACTCAGTTTTTCGTGGTATTCACACATTCAATCATAAACACACAAGAAGAACAAGGAGACGAGTTAGAGTTGGTTCGGCAACAATGCCTACATCCAGGGGCCATAGAGAAGACAAATACTAAAAGTGTAGGGAAAACAAGGAGTACAGGAGTTCCTCACTCTCTCACCACATAAGCACCTTCTCTCCTCGGCTACAACACGCGACCACGATCACCCTTCCTACCAAGGGACTACTCTCGCTGGCTCACCCTACTCCTCAGAGTCTCCGGTCTTATATCATGTGTCCACCCCGCTTTCACGCCATCACAAAGACATCCTCCACCTTCGTGATTCTCTGCGTGATTCCGTAATTAGACTCCTTCCAATTCTGGTTGTTGCAACTCTGGTTGTAACACGAGTTGCAACATGACCCGACTGCAGTACTTGACCAAGGCTACAGCACCTATCGCACAACTTCGACTTCAGCGCACCTCCAACCCTCCTGGTTGAGTCCCGAGTCCATCAAGGCCGATCCTCCCCGATCCTCGACACGCGACTAGCCGATCCACCTCTCCATCGCATACTCAAATTTCTTCGCGATCCACCATGTTTGCTTTGTCAAATGGTCTTGATTTGGCTTCAATGTAGCACCTTGAGAATCAATCTTGATTGCCAAATACCATCAATCACCGCATTTGTTTCTAATTAGTCACCAATCACCGAGATTATGTGGCCCATTTGCATGTAATCTTGTGCATATCAAATCACCATCATGGCCACTTGATTGAAGTTGCCTTATCAAGTCGCATGGCATCTTCCACCAATCTTCAATCAACCATTCTAGATTTGCATGTGATCTTCAATCATCCTCCAATCTCTCCAATCGGTTTCTCTCAATCGGTCTTCTCCATATATGGTCCGCATGTAATCTCTAACCACATGATCATCTTCTTCTTTGCGGAATCTTCAATCTTTGATTCCTATCGATCTTTGAAGATGCTTGCTTTTCAAGAATGAACTCTCCAAGCCAACTTGAAACTCTTCAAAGATCTATTTCAAACTTGGGGCACTCCAATCGCCTTCCCTTGAAGTCTTGAATCATTGACTTGATCGTGTTACTCCATGTCTTGGACACATCATACTTCAAGCTTGCTAGATCGACCTTTGGTCAGATCTCCTAGTTACAACATACTTACAACACAAGGTGATCATAACTTCGACAAACATAAGCGACTTGGGTATAAAACCCATTACAACTCCCTACTGTGTATAGTACCATAACTGAACTCAAGACATAACATAAATGTGCTCATAGACAAAAGACATAAATGTACTCATTCATACATATGAACCTCTCAATGCTTGGACCTTGTGTCTTTCTCAACCATGTCTTGACATCATGTCTTTGACCTGTCAACCTCTTGCCATGTCAGCTTGTGCCACATCACCATGGTGTCAAGTAATGCCAACATATGTGCATTCGCACTAACAATCTCCCCCTTTGGCATTATTTGACACAACCACTTATGCCAGGCCGTTCCCAATTACACCGCCAAGATGACTGACTCTAGTTCTCTTGGAGAAGACATAAACTGCACAAACACTGAACACAAACAGTCAGTCACTTAACAAAAATAAGGCTGGCAGACTTACTTCTCCCCCTTTGTGGCACATGATGCCAAAGACTTCTGATGTTGCACAGTAGGTTGCAACTCCCCCTGAATCAATAATCATCACAAGACTATTTGGAACTACTCCCCCTTACTTCATAAACATACCCATATGCAGAAGTAACCTCCAAGAACTCATTAAGTTTTCTAGAGAGAAGTTCAGTATCCTTCCTCTCACCAACATTTGAGAAAGGCTTTGTGCAATTTAGTCTTGAGCTTAAAAACTTAAATTGCAATAAAATTCATGCACAAATGAAGGATTATACCTCTCTGCCTCTTTATCTACCTTTCTTTGTATGGGAGGTGTTCTGGGGACTGAAGAAAGTAGCTCCCCCTTGCTCCTTGATCTTGTCTTTCTTTGTGATGTTGCTTCAGAACCCTTTATTTTGCTGATTTTTTTTAATATGAAAAGGACGGCCTTCTTGGTTTCTTTGCAATTTTCTTGAGTTTCTGACCTTTAGATGGTTCAGCCTTTCTCTTCTTAATCGGTTGAGTAATTTGAATCTCATGTGGAGCATCATTGGAATCTTCGTGCTTTTTGAATCGACGGTTATGCAATTGTGTTGCAACTAGACATGCGACATGTTCTGCTTCTTGTGTTGTTTCTTTCAGATGGTTTTTTTTTTTTGCAATAGTGTTCTTCAGGGCAGCATCAGAACCTACTTCATCACTTGGGAACTCACTATCAGTAGACTTTCCTTGATCTTTAGTGGCCATTTCCTTTCCTTTCTCCAGAGCTTAAGACTTGGACATTTCTTGTTGACTTTTTGAGCACTTCTTCTATTTCTTTTTCTTTTCTGTCCCGGATTCAGTTGCAACATGCTCTCCTACTTCTGGATTTGTTCTATCTACTTGTACTTCATGGGCGTTGCAACTGGTATGTCTTCTGCAATTGTATTAGGGGCAGCATAAAGAATCAAAGCCAAGGACATTGTACCTCTTTATTCCTCAGTTGAAGATATGTGGTCTCCTTCGTGAACTTGGTTGTTCCTTCAAACCTTCACTACAAGCTGCTTCCGCCATATTTGCCAACTGGAGCGCCTCCTTTGCACCAAATATTTTGCTTTCATCTTTTTGGGGGAGAGTTGCTCTTCTCCTGCTTCTTCTTCTTTAGTAGGAGAACTTGGAACAAGATCTTCTTGAATAGGAGATGAGTTTAAATCCTCTTTCAAAGGAGAGACCAACTGCCTAGAGCCTTATAAAAAAAATTACAAAGGAACACCTACCACAAAAACAATTTGCATTCTGCCTCTTTACAAAGGAAAAAAAAAAAAAAAAATTCAAAAACAAAAAGAGGCTCAAGAATGATTCAGAGAAACTCAAAAAAAAAATGATTCAAGGAAAAATGCTTCCCTCCAAAATATATATGTCCTCCTTTCTTTTTCCTTTTTTTTGTTTTTGCTTTTTCTTCCGTCTTATTTTTTTTTATTTTCATTCCTTTTTTTTTTTGAATCTTTTGCACCTCAAGGAATTCCTGGATCAATGACTAGACCGGTCATACACTGCATTTTCCGACTACGGTGGTCCTTTGTCGGATCGGCTTACAGTTTGTAGCGAGGTTGTTGCAACATACTGCTTCTTCATAATTTCTGTTTTCTTCTTCTCAGCAACAACTCTCCTTGTGTCTTCCTTTCGGACCCATACCTTTGTGATGAATATGTGTTTCCCTTTGACTTTCTTCCTGAAGATTTTCTGCGCATGTCCAACTATCTTACCAGATTCTAGGTCTTCCTTCAACTTGGCACACCTGGGTCTTATGTGACCTAGTTCTCCACAGTGGAAACATGTAGGATCTTCAGCTTTTTGTCTTCTTCTTTTGAACTTGTCTTCCTTGATAGTCTTAGTTTGTAGACCTTGAGCCTTGACAAACACAATTTCCTTGGGCTTCTTCTTTGTACATGAGGATTCACCTACAAACCCAAGTCCTTTTCGATTACCAGCAGGTCTTCCAGCAGCTAGTATGTCATCCAGCTTAGCCTTGCCCTTGTTTAGAGACTCTATAGCTTGTTCAGCTTGATGCAGCTTCTGCTGACATTCAACCAAATCTTTCACAACATCTTCCTTTTCCTTCAAGATGTAGTCTTTTTCTTGATTAGGCGGCCGATTCTTCTTTAAGATGACATCTATCTCCTCATGCAGGTGTGTGTTCTCTTGGATCATTTTGTCAAATCTTCGCTCAGTCACATCTTCATCGTCATTATTACTGCTTTCAGATGTCGCAACAGGTGTTGTAACTTGGTTTGCAACACCCTTGATTCTGCTCGACTCTTTGACCTGTGTAAGTACAGATGAAAAAGTGACATAGTGACTTGCCATACCTTGATCTTTACGTTCATCTTGGCTCTCCTCTGAGTCTTCTTTACTCCAGGTCACATTGAGAGATTTGCCCTTCTTCTTGAGAGTGTTTGCACACTCAGCTTGAACATGGCCATATCCTTCACATTCAAAGCACTTGACTCCTCTTCTTCTTTTGCTTGAGTTCAGTTCTTCTTTCTTGTCTTCAGCTTTGGAATCTTCTACTTGAGGAGTTTTTCTTCCAATCTTGTATTGCTTCAACATTTTGTGGAGCTTTCTAGATAAAGTCGTCATATCAACATCATCTTTATCTTCATATGGAGCCTCCTTGTGCCTTCTAGTTTCTGTCATCAGCACCATGGACGAAACTTCTTCCAGGACTTCACCGACCTTGAAAGCGGGGGTGTACTCGTGACGGTTACGATACCACTTGTAAGTTACGGGCCGGGTTGCCTTGTTGTCGTAACTTGTGTTATAACTCTTGTGTGACACTCTGCTTTCACTCAGTTTTTGTGGTATTCACACATTCAATCATAAACACACAAGAAGAACAAGGAGACCACGAGAGTTGGTTACCGGTTACGGCAGAACAATGCCTACATCCGGGGGCCATGCCCGGAGAAGATAGTCACTAAAAGTGTAGGGAAAACAAGGAGTACAGGAGTTCTTCACTCTCTCACCACATAAGCACCTTCTCTCCTCGATTACAACAAGTGACCACGATCACCCTTCCTACCAAGGGACTACTCACCGGCTCACCCTAATCCCTCGAGTCTCCTGGTCTTATATAATGTGTCCACCCTGCCTTCACGCCATCACAAAGACATCCTCCACCTTCAGATTCTCTCACGCATTCCGTAATTAGACTCCTTCCATTACGGTTGTTGCAACTCTGGTTGTAACACGAAGTCGCAACATGACCCGGCTGCGATTTCTTGACCAAGGCTACAAAGACTCCATCGCGACAACTTCAACCGGGCAAGACCTCCAACCCTCCCGGTTGAGTCCCGAAGCCCATCTGCGTCAGATCCTCCTGATCCTCGACACGCGACTAGCCGATCCACCTCTCCATCGCATACTCAGCCTTCACGATCCACCATGTTTGCTTTGTCAAATGGTCTTGATTTGGCTTCAATGTAGCACCTTGAGAATCAATCTTGATTGCCAAATCTGTCATCAATCAGCTGCATTTGTTTCTAATTAGTCACCAATCACCGAGATTATGTGGCCCATTTGCATGTAATCTTGTGCATATCAAATCACCATCAGCTGGCCACTTGATTGAAGTTGCCTTATCAAGGCTGCATGGCATCTTCCACCAATCTTCAATCAACCATTCTAGATTTGCATGTGATCTTCAATCATCTTCCAATCTCTCCATCGGTTTCTCTCAATCGGTCTTCTCCATATATGGATTGCATGTACTCTCTAACCACATGACCATCTTCTTGCATGGAATCTTCAATCTTTGATTCCTATAAGTCTTTGAAGATGCTTGCTTTTCAAGAATGAACTCTCCAAGCCAACTTGAAACTCTTCAAAGATCTATTTCAAACTTGGGGACCTAATCGCCTTCCCTTGAAGTCTTGAATCATTGACTTGATCGTGTTACTCCATGTCTTGGACACATCATACTTCAAGCTTGCTAGACTGACCTTTGGTTGCATCTCCTAGTTACAACATACTTACAACACAAGGCTGATCATAACTCGACAAACATAACTGACTTGGGTATAAAACCCATTACAACTCCCTACTGTGTATAGTACCATAACTGAACTCAAGACATAACATAAATGTGCTCATAGACAAAAGACATAAATGTACTCATTCATACATATGAACCTCTCAATGCTTGGACCTTGTGTCTTTCTCAACCATGTCTTGACATCATGTCTTTGACCTGTCAACCTCTTGTCATGTCAGCTTGTGCCACATCACCATGGTGTCAAGTAATGCCAACATATGTGCATTCGCACTAACAGTTTTTACATTTATTTAGAGAACATTTAAATAAATAACCAAAGCATAATTATATATTTTTATTTTCTTGTTATTTGGCAAGTATCTTTCTAAAACCTAGTGTATTTACCGATATGTTTTTTTGTAATAAAACAATTTTTATGTAAAAGTGAAGTTTATAGAAGAAACTTTCATTGAAAATATTATTACAAGAAAAAAATTATCTAACGATAACACTTGTCATGCTTCAAATATGATTTGAACACTCTCAACTTCTTTATTTTTGAGAGGAAGTATTCTAATTTTGTGAAAGTTACTATTTAATAATGAAATATCAAGCAACATATTTGGAGATTGTATATAATTTTGAACAAATGACATAGTTATTATAAGTAAATATAAAAGATTTCCTATTTAAACAATTTTTATTATTTACTTTTTTTTAATTATATTATAAGATGTGAGTTTTATAGAACGACAGTTAGATCTGTCATGTTATACGAGATTGTAAGAGTTGGGCAATTAAAGTTCAATATATTCATAAGATGAATTTGACAAGGATGTTAAGGTGGATGTGTGATCATACAAAATTGGATAAGATTAGAAATGAATACATCCGACCGAAGGTACATATTATACCAATTGAAGATAAAATACGATAAGGGCGTTTAAGATGAATTAGACACGTGTATCATAGACCCCTAAATATTTCGGTTTGAAAATATGATAATTTAATAATAAAAAATTAAAAAAAAAGGATAGATCAAAGATTACATGAAAAAAGGTAGAATATATAAATTGCGTGATCAAGTTGCACTAGTGGAAATGTTGTAAATAAAAAATAAAAAATAGATGATTTAGTTCTTCCCACCAAGAAGCAGATCCACCAATCATAAGGCAGAACATAGCGAAATATCATGATTTTTGGGAGCCCCATGAACTTCAATTCTCTCCAGTTCTCATCACATGCTATGCTTTTAATGATAGCGGCACAATAACTTGCAAACTTTTCATGGAAGAGGACATTGATGAGACATGTATGATTGAGATAGAAAATAACTTTTTAACTTTTTATTAAAAAAAATTTCAATTTATTTATTTATTAAAATAATTAAATTTACAACCATTTCTCTCCCAAGTTATTCTCCAATTTTTCTAAACCCTAAAACTTTATTTATTTTTTTAATAAAATAAAAATATTTGAGGTCATAGTTTGCTTAAATGTTAAGCCAAACTTAAAATCTAATCATGGACTCAAAGCTCCACCAATGAGCTTGTGTCTGATAACGGGATCTTAACGGCGTAAGTTACGTCACATGTTGGGCTCTGGTTCCCCATTCGCTGCGTCCATCCACGTGGCGTTGTGTTATTGTTGGTTATACCACGTGGCAATCTGTTACTCGTTGGGATCCCACGCGTTGTTGTAAAGAAATTCCGTTCTTTAAGAAAAGCGACAAAAAAATGACACGCTGAGGATAGTACGAGTACGTGGTCCATTTTGATTGGTTGATGGCATTTTCGTTATCGGATTCGGGCGTGTACTTCTAAGCCTACAGAGTCCGAGACGCGACGTGTCAACGCTGCCTAAGCGACAAAAATGGCGTACTTAATGATGAAAATGACCCTTACTCATTATCTTAGCCATCACTAACTCTCGCGATTCGGATTTTCTAAAAAAAATAACAGTTAATATAATAATAAATATTTCTTTATATTATTAATGATTTTATGTTAGTTATCCACCCCAAAAGATAACCACTGATTTAAAACATGTCATTCTAAATAGTTATTATGATTTTTAAAATTAAAATAAATCTAAAATTAAAAATACAAATCTAATTTTCTTTGTGGATGGTTATTAGTGACGTGCCCATGGTTCAAGAGATAGTACTCTTCAAATATTCAAGATCAAAACAATAGAAGCCATACACATATATGGATGGCAGATTGGAACGACATCTCATCCAAAAGCTTTAAAAAAATATGTCACAAACTTGTAATTAAGAAACTAAAGGATCGACCCTACATAGGGTTGTGGACATAAAACAGGATTTATTACTCAAACATGAAGTTCACCTACTATATAAACAGACTTGAGTGGCTAAAGAAGTTGCTCAAGAAAAACTCTACGGATGCGATGTGGCAAGCTACAATCTACAAACGTGGTATGCGGAGAAGATAGACGACACCAACCCAAGTAGTATTGTGATTTTAGATAAAGTATGTGAAAGGTTCAACCGAGGATTCTTTCATTTTTGTGCTTCACTTTGTGGTTTTAGATGCAAACCCTTGTTATTCCTCGATAAATTAATACTCATATATAGGGGAAATATGGTGGCACTTTGTTGGGTGCCACGGGTAAAGACAACAACTAATGATTCTTCCGCTTGGCGTTCACTGTAGTTAGAGACGGACAATAATTGGACATGGTTTGTCTCAAATTTGGGTGATGTATTGTATAGTGATCTCGATGAGTATGACAAGACCATTACTTTCATATCGAAAAGTCTAAGGGGATTATGAATGACGTTGCTAGGGTTTTCCCTTTCTTCTCCCATGTGTACTGCTTATGATATCTTCAAGCGAACTTCTTGAAGGGAAATGTTCATTTGGGTTGGCGTTGAAGGAGTGTTAGAGCCTATTGTTCAAGGTTGCATATGTTTGCACATTAAAGGAATATAGTGATATTGTCGATGAGGTCCTGGCCCCATCATTGTAGGCACACAACTAGGTGTTTCAGAAATCAGAAAATTTTGGTAAAAGTATAAAAAAATCCTAGAAAATCCCATAAAAAATATACAAAATCCCATAAAAACTAAGGGGGTGTTTGGTTTGTTTTCCATTTTCTATTTTCTAAAAAGGAGGAAAACGTAGAAACATGAAAATGATTTTATGTTGACTTTTCTAAAAATGGAAAATGGAAAAGCTATTTGGTTTGGTTTATTGGAAACTGTTTGTAGAAACAAAAAATGAAAAAACTGTTTAGTTTGTTATAAAACCGTTTAGTATGTTTTCTAGTAATTTTATCACATATTTATATACAATTTTTTAATATTATAATAAATCACCAAATAAAACTATAAATCAACATAACAACTGTAATAACAATAATAAAAAGTCCATTGAAAGTTTTTTTACATAAATTTATGTTGTCATCTGTCACCTATATCTAATAACATCTGAGTTGTCATTCTATCTCTCCTTTTCACCATCATTGTAGCATGACCCAGATCAATATGTATGGGTTGATCAACATTCCCATCAGTATTTCCACCAACATTTTCAACAAGTGGACATCAGCACACCAGCATGCTTCAAGTGGAGTTAATGTAGGTATCAATACTTGAGACACAGAGACAAGCAAGAAATTTCAATATAGCAAAAGAAATCACCACATTAGGTATCTGCTCTTGTGGAGTAGCAACAATAGGGCCTAGGTTTCACTGCTTATGGTCGTTGGCAACAAAGTCCTCCCTATAGAACCATAGGAACCAAACCACCAAACACTCTTCCGATACCACTTGCCTACAAAATCTCTTTGAGTCCAGTACCTCACAAGCATATCGAAGCCAAGCCACCACTTCAAAGCCCTAAATCATTTACCGGAGGAGAAAAGAGGTCGGCGGGAACAACACGAAGAGGTAGAGATGAAGAAGACGGTGGGGGCTTTGATCTTTGATATAGTAAAGAATTAGGACCACAAACATGAACCACCGATTAAAAACCAATGAGGAGAGAGAGAAAGAGAATAGTGAATAGTGAATAGTGAATAGTGAATAGTGAATTATAGTTAATTCACTATTCATCCCTTGAATAGTGAAGTATTTGCTCATGGGTCCTTCGGTAGGGAGTTACGGGGGCTTAATATAAATAGTTGGTTGGGTGTGTAGTGTGTAAAGTTGAAATAGTGGCAAATAGTATGAGGGACTAATAGATAATTACCTCATTTTTTTATCATATTTTTTAATTATGGAGGAGTTTTACTTTTAGTTTTTTTCTTGTGAAATATTTTCAACATCACTTATTTGGATTAATCTTCTATTATCATAAAATTGATTATAAATATAAATTTCATAAAATGTGGACATATATTCGTTTTTTAAATAACTATGACCTACACCATCTACAACCATATTTTCATCATGTGTCAACAAGAAAAAAAAAAAACTACCATCAAATTTAAATCTAAGATCTATTATGTAAGATAAAATATAAATTGGTTCAATTATTCCAAGCTTTTTCTAAAAATTTTCTTCCGTAAAAGCAACAATAGTACAAAAACCCTTATTATATATTTAGCAAAAACTTTACTAATAAAAAAACAATTGGTTTATAGTCATAAAAGAAGAAGAATAATAAATACAGGAAAAAATATTTATTATATTATAAAAAATTTCTAGAAATTCTTTAATCAAGTTTCCTTCTTCCAAATCAAATTCGGTAATTCTAAAATGTTCATTACAAAAAAAAAAATGGTGATACTTTATATTCAAAGCACATTCTAACATGGCATAGGTAATATTCCACATATGCTCAACATTAATAATAATTTTTTAATATTTTTTTACCATATTGAATACAAAAATCTTTTAAATTCTTGTCTTTTATTTGATGAGTTTCTAATGAATAAACTATAATTTCTAATTTTTTATACATGAGGTTTAATTTTTTTGTAAACCATCTTGCACACATATTTAAAATATGGCATGCATATCTATGAAATAATTTTCTTGAAAATAAAGGTTTTAAATATTGTTTTAAAAGTTTGATTATACTAGTATTACTAGAATCATTATCAAAAGTAATAGAAAAAAATAAAATTTTTAATTTTATTATTATAAATTGTGTTCATTATACACTCGACAATAGCACTACTACTATGCCTATATTCTAATTTGGTAAACTCAAAATACATTTTTGTAAATTCCAATTATTATCAATATATTGTCTGGTGATACAAATATAATTTGTATGATATTTGGATGTCGTATCCAAAGTAATGAACCGATCATTATGTAATTGAAAATAAACGTTAAGAATTACCTCAACTATTTATAAAAGATTTAAAGAAAGCCGGACAATTGGATATTCGGTCAGTCTCATTGAAATACAGTTGCGGACTAGATCACTTAAACTTAAAAGAATTGAATAAATTAACCTTGAAGTCTTAATTGCTTGAACTTTCTGGAAATTAGAATGAGAATTGAGAATAAATTGAGTTGTTCATGTGAAAAAAATGAGAAGAATTAAGAGATTATTTATAGATTTTTTAAAAAAATTTAATAACCAAAATACCCTCATAACCTAGTCATTTATAGTTGTTGGGAGACTAGAAATATCATTTTACCCAAAAGAACACAAAAACTCTCAAAAATAATTATTTTATATTTATTAAAAGGGATACTTTCATTTTTTTTTTTTTTTTTGGTCTTTAAAAGCCTTTAAAACAGTTTAAAAAAATCCTAACAGGGCAGCCCGGTGACCGTTGCAAGCCGTACTAGAGACACGACTCACGTCCTGGCACGGACCACAACCCCAGGTTGTGCTTAGCAGGGCCCATTCATGCCGGCCCGCCTGCAGCAGAGCCCGGTTAACACCTTGAGTTTTAGAGTTTTCATTTGCCTTTTAAACTCTAGTTTTAATTAAGGGTTCAACCAAAAATTAAATTTATATAGGAGAAGTTTTTATTTGATAATTGCTCAGTTCCATCATGGTGAACCAAGTGGCACCCAACTCAATTAAGAAAATATACATTAACAGAAATTTGAAACAAGAATTCACATCAAAACTGCAGTCAAAAATAAAATTCAAAAGGTAATTTACCCAAGAAAATTAATCAGGCTACTAAAAACATAGAACATAACAATGGAGGCAATGACACATTTTGTCCATTTATTACAGACTGATGTCTCTGTAGTTACAAAGGAATACATCTTGAGAGAGAACTCCTGACTGGCCATACTAGGCAAATCTTCTGCTTGTATAAAAACTAAGGTCATCTACAACGAATTCATTGGCAGTTCACAAATGCTTTTGATGATAACCTTTCAACATAGCAAACAAAACAGATGATCCAAGATGCCGATGTTTTCACTGACCAATGCTTGTTCACATATGGCTGCAGGGTTCAAATAATTTTTATTGGTAGCTATGTGTTATGTACAATGTCTAACCTTTTTTCCTTTGAAGGCAAGGTCAAGCAATTTCATTGGTTATTTATCCTCATTTCCACCTCTTTGCATTCTTCAGACCTTTTGATTTTGCCTTTGCTTGCTGAAAGGCCTGCATTTTCTGCTTCTTCCTGGCTTCTTTTTCCTCCTGTTTTGGTGAAAAGTTAGAACAAAAGGAACATGGAAATCTTAGAGCTTCAATTAACCTCTGCCGCTTGAATAAATCAAGAGTTAGGGAAAGTATAAATCACCTTTGACATCTTTGATTTGGCTTTCACTTTAGGGGCTTTCCCCTCAAGCTCAGCCTCGCGTTCAAGTTCTTTCTCTCTAGCATCAAGGTTCTTTTCCAAATAATACTGTTAAGAAAGAAAAATTATCCATCACTCAACTGTGCGTGTGAAGGATAGCTAAACCAAATAATACTGTTAATGGAACCTGAAAGAACCTTTAAATGACAGAAACAGTAAGGATGAGCATGCAAGACTTAGTTATGGGCAGAATTTGAAATAAAACCAAGCATGCACACACTGACAACTCAGAAAGAATCACAGACATGTATACGAACTTACATTATAGTCGCCTGCATAATCTTGAAGACCTTTATCCTTCACCTCCACAACCCTATTCACTATCTGCCTTATGAAGTACCGATCATGAGACACAGTGATGACAGTCCCGCTATACTCTGATATAGCCTCCTGTTCAAGTAGAATAAGGTTCAATAATTCTCCCATAGTTGAGTTCTACCAAAGAAACATGTGGACAAATATTAAAGACATGCATCATAATCAGGAAGAACCGGTATACCTCAAGCATCTCTTTTGATGGTATATCCAAATGGTTAGTTGGCTCATCTAAAACAAGCAAAGTTGATGGCTTCACCATGAACTTGCAAAAGGCAAGTCGTGCCTGAGAGGAAATGTGTGAGCTGCAATTAGGAGGAATTACATGGACAGTTCTAGCAGATATAAGGATACCAAACTAAGGTCTCAAAAACAATTACTCTAGTCTGTACCTTCTCCCCACCACTCAAAAGGGAGACCTTTCTGTCAAGCATGTCCGCTTTGAAGTTGCATCGTCCAAGAAGTCCCTTTATATCATCAATTCTCCAGTCCTCTGCAGTTTCTTCCACTGTTTGAAGTACTGTTTTATCCAAATCAAGTGCCTCTGCCTGATATAGATAGTCAATGTGGAAGAATCACAAAATATCAACTCACTTAACTGAAGGTAAAACAACATTTGAAGTAGCTAACAAGCAATATGTGCTTCAAAGGCATCAAATTCAATAACATCAATCTTTCATCACTTTGTCTGACATGAACAGGTTTATCATGATATGGTTTAACATTGATGATTCATTATGAACAATTTATGGTTCAAGAAACAATCACATATCTTGCTGTCAAATCAAAATGCATGCATGGTATAACAAAAGGATGGACTATCAAGTTTTGCATCCTTATGTTGAGAACATAACAAGCATCACCAATGAATCAAATAGCTGAAAATTGGGAGAATATGTAAACCTGGTTCTGCTCAAAATAATTTGGCAGCACATTATGTTCCCCGAGCAAAACTTCACCTCCTCTTGGTTTCTCAAGACCCATGATTAGCTTAAGCAATGCACTCTTCCCACATCCATTTGGACCAATAATAGCTATTTTCTCGCCCCTCTCAACCAAAAGATTTGCCTTGTTGTACAAAACCTGGCAAATGGAAAGCAAGAACCACTTAGAATTGAATATTTGATATTCTTTCTTATCAAACATCAGAGAGTCAAAATAAATAAATAAATAAAAATATTTCGTGTGTCAATGATCATTTCTATTAAACCTGATCACCGAATCCAAATTCAAGATTCTTAATCATTAGCACAGTTCTCCCACTTCTTCCACGCTCAGGGAACCTGATCTTCATTTGTTTTCTCTGAAAAGGTTTCTCAATTTGCCCTCCTTCTTGAAGTCTCTCCAATTTCTGCAATCATATTGCATCAGAGAAGTACTTGAACTTGTCAGTAAATTAACCACGTGAGGTTGGTCATGTACTTGTTCAAGAAATTGACACTCAGTAAATGGCACAATAGGCTATCCATAACAAAAGCAGAAGCAAAAGCAGGGCATGAGGCAACAGCATGCCTTTGTTGCATCAATATATTTACAATCAGCCTGACTGTTGGGATCAATAAGATTAAAAAACAGCCTGGGTCATAGCAACTTTTACAGTATCAAGAAAATGTGGTCAGCAAATTTTTGAAATAACATGAAGTTTTACAATACTTTTTATGTTTCTTGGCTGTTTGACAAAAGTGCTTTGATAAAGACACATGATCGGTACCTTTTCTTCACTAGAAGCACGCCCAGAATTAGCTCCAGCTCCCAGTCTGCTTATCAAATCTTTTGTATGATCAATCTCCTTCTGCTGCTTTTCCCACGCTGCATATTGGGCTTCCACCCATGCAGCTTTTGCTAGAACATATTCTGAATAATTCCCCGGAAATGTCCTGGATACTCCCATATCAGTTTCCACAATTTTTGTGCACAATTGATCAAGGAAGGCCCTATCATGGGATATGATGACCATTGGAACATCTTGCTTATTCAGGTAGCCTTCAAGCCATTCAATCGTATCAAGATCAAGGTGATTTGTGGGTTCATCAAGGAGCAGTAGATCAGGTTCCTGCAAGCGGATACTTTTCCATTATTAGGCTACTTTGAAAAGCAACACAATAAACTAAAAATGAGCATACAAATCATGCATTAAAAGTCATGAATCATGAAATTTTGCAAACGCATGGAGTTGTCCAATGCTTCTTCCAATCCAAATCACGAAATACAATCTTGTGGCCATATACCTGTAGAAGAATTTTTCCAAGAGACATTCTCATCTGCCACCCACCGCTAAATGAAGCAACCAACCTATCCGAATCCTCGGGTGCAAACCCGAGCTCCGGCATTAGCTTACTGATCTTCACATCAACCTCATCAAGGTCAAGGTCCTGTGCTCTTCTCTGCAACAAATCCATCTCATCCAGTAACCTCCCCATTAGAGTCAAGTCCTCGGTGGCCTTCTCCAGTGCATTTTGCACCTTCTCCAACCTCCCGGCAATCTCCATCTCCTCCGCAAATGCACTCAAAAACTCCTCCCGTACAGTCCTCCTCGGGCAAACCTCGAATTCCTGGCTCAAGAATGCTATTTTCATATTTTCCTTAGCTTTAACAACATTCCCAGAATCCGGCTCATCAAGCCCAGCAATGATCCGGAGCTGCGTTGTTTTCCCAGCACCATTAACGCCGACCAACCCAACCTTCTCCCCTTTCTTCACCTCCCAGCTGACATCTCTGAGAACAGTAGCACCTTTGAAGCTCTTGCTGATGTTCTCCAGCCGAATCCCGGACGAAACACCAGAAGCGCCAGAATTAGATTTCTTCTTTCCGGGCTTCTTCGCCGCCACATCGCCAGAAGAGCTCTCTGAGAACAGGGACTCGATATCATCCTGTGTCTCGGTCTCGCTGACAACCGTCTCAACGGCGACCGCTCGAACACTGAGCCCTCTCCTCCTAGTGCTATAAAAACCAGCTCTTTTCACCAAAGATGCACAGATTCTCCCCGATTGAGAAGGAGAAACCCAAAATGGATGGAGTTTAGGCGGGATTCTAGGGTTTCCAGCGGGCAAGAGCGCACGGCCGGGGAGAAAACTCGATCGGAGATCAACGCCACGGAGTTTGGTGGTGATATCCATCCGATAGAGGAACGAATTGAGGAGAAATTGGTACTAGGGTTTCTGGATTGCGAGGGATTGCGAGTTCCACTCGAGCTCTCGAAGAATGAGAGCGGGGAGAAACTGAGAAAATTTTCGTTATATTTCTATTTATAATAATTCAAAGTTTCAACCTTTTTTACTAAGTTACCATCACATTTGAAATAAATTACGAAAAAAGCCCGTTTTTGAGCTTGTGGCATTTTAGTTATTATTGTGAATAGTGCGGGGGTTCTGATAAATTATTAGATATTTTCCTATTTTTTGTGGCACGAGATCGAGGGAGGAGATAATGTGGTGGTGGTGTGGTGACTTACCCTGCTCCACACATCCTGAAGAAGTTTGAGAACCAGTAATTTCTCGCCACGTGTACAAAACTCCAATATACGTGTGCTCCTCACGTTCACCCGAAATGAGCCACCGAGAGCTCACACCGTGAGTCTTTTTTCCTCCTATTTTTTTTTTGCGGTTGTTTCGTTTTGTCTTCTTTCTTTTTTTCTTTTTTTGGAAAAAATTCATTTCACCTCCTTTTATTTATATTATAAGTTTGCACAAACTTCCAATTTCTTTTTTTGGGATAAACCTCAGTTTTGGTTCCTGTACTTTGACCAATGTTCATTTCTGTCATATAATCCGTATTTTGGGGTTTTTGTTCAAATATATTCATAATGTTGAGCAGCCATAAATACGCTGTAGTAGTATTTTGATGTAGCCCGAACTGCATTATGCCAAGATATGCTAGAATAGCGTAGCGTAGGGGTGAAATAAATACGACAAAAATAGATTTCGAATAAACTAATTTTTTAAATGATGATGCGCATAATCGACGGCGTACGCCACCCTAATAAAAATTAACCATATTCGGGCCTCATATGCCACCCATGCCGCCACATCAAAGATGTACGGACGCTTTAACAAAAACTCCAAAGCATAAATCCAATTCATATCCAAGCATTTTTAAAATATAAAGAATGAAAATCTAACATTGTTAAAAAGATGAGACAAAAAATGACTTTAATCAATTTTTTTTTGAAATATTTAGGGACAACATCCAACTGGAAAGAGAAGGAAATCTAAATTATAATTTATTTTTATATTGTATAAAAAATATTATGAGAGTACACAATTGAATATCACAGAAACTTTAATTAAAAAAAAAATTATAATACAATAGTTTGCCTTTGTTTTCCTCCAACTTGCCCACCTTTGTTTTTAGTTATATATGATTCCTGCTTTATATGACCATTTTTTTAATAGAATAAAGGTGATTTCTATAAGAATAAAGGTGCAATGATATTTTTGTTAAAAGTAAGTTAAGATAAGATTATAATAAATAAAATCTACTTAATTAGCTAATATTTCATTTTCAGTTTCATTTCCCTTCATTGTTTTTTTCTCATCAAATCTCTTCATGAAGGAGAGTAGTAAGGGTTTGATTCTCTTGTCTTAACCTCATCATTTGATCTTTGATTCAACCATTCAAGTGATAGGACCGAGAATAACATTGATGCGTATCTTTGAAATCCTCCATAATGTAAACTTTTCTTGCTTTCCAATCTCATGAAAAACCTTTTGTTTGTTTCTTCAATTTGTTATTTATTACTTGTCTTACTCATTGTTCCATTATTTTTTTTTTAAATCCCATGAATGCAACTTCTTTTTTTTATTTGGAGAAAGAGTACGGTATTTCTATTCCCTTGATTCACAATTCCCAAATTTTGTTTTTCGACCTCTTATTTAAGTTCAGAAATTCCCCCCCTAAATTTAATATCTTTTTATCAAAATTTGCTAGGTTTTTTTTTCATATAGATTTTATGGTTTTTATGCAGTTATAACTAAGCTCTAAGGTTGGGACTTTGGTTTTTGGATTTTTCCTTTAAATTCGTTGGTTACATATTTGAATCTTGATGGCATGTTATGATATTGATTTCATCATGCCTCCCTACAATCAATGGAGCTTGAGGGATATGTAAACAATGGCCAATGAGTTGACACCTTTGCCCCGGTTACATTTTCTTAGGTTGATGCTGACATGTACCAACATTTTTGGTTGGGGATATCTCATTTGGGGCTAGGTTATTTTTTGCAAAATTTTGAATTTTTTTTAGAGAAATTTTAAATTAAAAGTATTAATGATAAGATAACGATATATCTTCCATGTATTGGTGGGTGGTCCATTATTATGTTTTTTTTTTTTTTAATTTCAATTAAAGGTTTTGATGGGAAACCCTTTTTATTGGGAATTGTGTTATTTTTAATCCCATGTGGATTATTTTTTTGCCAAACACATTAGGGGGCGTTTGGTTCGGAGAATGAAAAGTATGAGAATGAAAACTGTTTGGTTAGAAGGATGGGAATTGTAGTTCATTGGGAATGGGAAAAGTAAAAGAAGAAATTATGATAAAATGACTCTTACGCCCCTTATATAAATAAATAATATTGTATATATAATAATGAGGTATGTTAAATGGTAACTATTTTTTTAAATTAATTAATTAATTAATAATATTGCAGATAATTAATTTTATTTAATATATTAATTTTATTAAAGTAATTAACTATCTTCAATAAAGTGGGAATTTTAAAAACTACTGACATGTAAATATATTAATTATTATAAATAAATATTTAACTTTATTATAATATAATTAATATGTTAATTAATTAATTATATTGAAAATAACCAATTTTTATTTAATATATTAATTTTAAATAATCAATGTTGGATTTACAATGACTGTTAAACTCCTCTAAAACATCAGACGATTGCTAAGGTTTCATATTTAAATGCTGGATTTACATATAACTGCATGCGATGTCCACCAGATAATGCAAGTTAATTGTTAAATTATCTCAATGCCTATTCTCCATTAGAATGTCTGATAGCGACTGAGGGTTTATTGGGGATTTGGGGAAAAAGAAGCTCGCGGGCTTCGAGCAGGGATTGAACGTTGCGGCGAGGAAGGGGGATGGAGTGGTCGAGTACGGCGCCGACGGAGGAGAAGGCGTGGCGGAAGTGGTGGAGATTGACGGAGGCGATGAAGATGGTGGATGTGATGAGGGCCAAGAACAAGGCCTGGAGATGGAGCTTCATGGGAAGATGGAGAGAGATAGCGGCAGTTTGGCGACCAAGCCTTGAGTCGAGGCGGGAATAGACATTTTCGAACAAAGGAATGAGCATTCCGCCCAATTTGGGATGAATCCCACTCCTTCCATTTCGGGAGTGGCATTCCTTAATCCATACCCTCCCATTCCCATTCCTGCCAACCAAACGAGGGAATTCTCTACATAAGGAATGAAACCAATTCCCATTCATGTGAACCAAACGGGGACATTGACTTAACTAGGAGTACAAAAAGAAAAGCTCACTCAACTTTTATTCTTAGCGAGTATTACCTATATTCTTATTTATGAGATAGCAAAACATTAATTTGGTTTGATGATATGATTTACGAACAAGGACTGGGGTTCGGTTAGATGTATTTTCAAATATAGTGAATTTTGAGTTACATTGTATTTGAAAATCCTTATATTTGGAAATACATGAGAGTTAAATCCAACGTTTGGTTGGATGTATTTGAAGTGTTGGATATAGAATCTTGTGTTTGGTTAGAGGGATATATAAATCTGGATTTTGAAAGTATATATCAAATCTAAAGTAAAATCTGTTTTGCATAAATAATTATTAGATTTTATTAATAATAAAAGCCCATTAAATTTTCTTAATTTAACATATAATTAAATAACTATATATATTCAATAAAATAAAAATTATTTAAGAAAATATTCTTAAAATTTTTTCCATGATTTTTTATAATTATTTATTTTATTTTATATTATTTTAAGAAAATATTTTTAAAATTATTTATTTTATAAAATAATTATATTTAATATTTTATTTTATAAAATAATATAAAATATTCTTAAAATCCCTCACATGATAGGCATGTGAGGGATTTGAATGTTTGGATTTGGTTTTATTGGGCCATAAAACCAAATCCCATAGATAAGGGATTTCAAAGTATAATAACTTTTTAATTCCACTCAAACAAATAGAGGATTTAAAAAGTGGATGTATTTGGAAATCCTTATCCACCCAAATCTGGCCAAACAAATGTAAAGAAAACTCAAATCACCCAATCTTTTGAAAAATAGAAAAACTTTTATAAAGAATTCTAATAATAGTTTTTAAATTTTTTTTCCAATGCTCTTCATTTTCTCTCTCTCCTCTCTTCTCCCAACATCATCAAAATTACATTGACAACCATTTACCTTCTTACTTGAGCCCTTCATCTCTCTCACTCATTCACTCACTACAACAAATGTTGGTTCCTTGCGTTTTGCTTTACACTCTCTCTTTGGACCTTGAAGACCCTAATTTCTTTTGAAAAGTTTGGGGATTTTGGGATTTTCACTAAAAATAAAGGGGGGTATTTGGTATCTTTTCTTACCCATATGATTTAGTGATGCATAACATGGATGGTGTAAGACCATTTCTATAGGGACTTTGACTTGGAAGGAGTCCAAAGGGGCCTTATAAAGACCACTCCAGAAATGCCGATAAGACGATTATATTTTTCTTCCTTTGCATATTATTGAGTTTTCACTACTAGAAAGACCAGAAACAAATTAATTGGGGGCCTTCATGTGAAAATTTTGGTATGGTCTCATTAAAAGATAATAGGCCAAGGTTTCATGAAATGATAATAGGTTAGAGGCTTCTAGATATGAAAACCTTGAATAAGGGACAAAGAGGTAAAATGGATAGTCCCCATCACCCTCCCTCAACTCCCTACCTCATGAGGGGTAAGAGGATTTGACTTGCCCCTGAAGTGGCAGAAGTCCTAAACCCACTTTTCCTTCATAGTTGCGCATGATATTGTGCCTATACCTTCTAAGTAATAGGAAAACAAAAAGGGGAAACTAACCTTTATGTCTCATATCACTTCCTTCGTATACCTTGAGAGGATGCAAGGACCATATTCATGTTATGGCCTAGAAAAGCTTGATTAGACTGAGGACAGGAGCAGCTGACCGTGGGCTTGGAGGGGGAAAGTAAGGTAAAGATATCCAAAGGCAATCCCTTCACATTTGGCAACCACCCATATCTCATGATTCTTTCCTTTAGCTAGTAAAGTCACCACCAAGCTCCTTCATCTCTCTCCCTCCCTCTCATTCTGGATACTTGACCTGTAACATCCCAGAATTTCATAAGTCCATTCAGTAAATTGTTGAAAATTAAACTGAGTTTAATTAACTTAAAACAGATTAATTAGTATTAATCTCAAGTTAAAGAAAATTAGAATAAAATGGACCCAAATCCATCCTCGCAACTATAGGGCCGAGAGGGGCCTTAATGGGCCAGGCCAGAGTTATATAGAATAGTTGGAGATGGATGGTCAGCCGAGTTAGACTAATTAAATCAAAGATTAATTAAATATTAATTAATCCAGATTAATTAAGTAGGAATATCGGACAAAAGTTAGAGTCCCGATAAAGTAGATCTGGTCGAGTCAAAAGCCGAGATTCGCGGATCTGGGTCGGGAGAGAAAGACAACCCGTGGCAAATGTACCGGCTGTCATGGGGACGTCCCTGACACGGGATTCAGGATCTGGGTGTGAGAATTATTGATAATTATTAATAAGATAATATTTTTAAATAGTGATGTGACGTAAAGTAAAAGATAAAGTAAAGAAAAAAAAAAGAAAAGATATTAAAGTATGATATACTTTAATGATTAAAGAAAAGATTATAAATAAAAAAAAAAAAAAGAAAGCCTCTCTGTCTTTAAAAAGACAGAGATGAGAGAAAGAGAGAGAGAAAACAAATCTCTCTCTCTCTCTCTCGATCTCACTCTCGTTCACAACCGCCGCCTCTCCCTTCCGAGCTTTCGACACTCGACCACCGCCCCGGCGCCGCACCGGTCCGCTTCCTCCCCCTCACGTCTTGCTTGACTACCACCGCCGAGCGCGTATAGCAGAAGCCGGAATGGCGGCCGCCCGCGAGGTCCACCTGGCCGGCAAACACACGCGCCTCGCACGGCCGCCAGCTGGCCGCCTTCCTCGAGCAGCTCCACAGCCCGGCCGAGGCCAGCGGCGGCCAGCGCCCTGCTCCTCGCCCGTCGCCCTGACCAGGCCCCCGTCAGTCGCGAATGACCATGAGATACTGGCCCAGCCCGCTGCGGCCGGTTCCTCTTCCCCTGGAGACATCGCTAGCTTTGTCACGAGCTTCGCAGCTCTGACCCTCTGCTCGACCCGCGTCGCGCATTTGTCCGGACGTCTACCAAAGACGATCACGCAACCACCCGGTAATCTCAAGCTCGAACCTTCGTGAGCTTCTCAAACCTTGAATGAAAGAAGTCTTAGTAAATGGGACCTGAATAAGCTGAAACCTAGAGATATTGAAGATTAGGGTTATGATTTGATAAAGGCGAGAAGTGATAGAATCGACATGGATGATGAATTGTTAATTTGGTATGTTTTGTGTGAATGGTTGTAGTCATTTGAAGCCCTACAAATAGAGGAGGTCTTTGCAGAAATTTACCTCTTGATATACTTAGATTTATCATGCATAAATTAGCAAGTATTTGCTTAAATAAAACCATGATGTTAGTTTTAAGATAGGTTAATGATGAAGTTAAGTATAGATACTTGGAAGAGAAAATCTTGTATTTTTATAGGTACCACTATTTAGCCTTAATTGGAGTATGAATCAAGAATACCTGGACTCGCACTTATAGAACTCTTATTCCAACTATCGAGGCAAGGGCAAAAGGCAAGTCCGATAAGCTAAAGGACGAGCAGGATCTAGCTCGAACCGGACTAAGGTGAGGAAATCTACCCGCATGTATTTGCTAGTTTTACCGTATTTTTATCACGATACGGTTTCAGCTTTTAAAAGCGTGAACTTTGGGTTTCATAAAAGTTTATAGAGTTTTATAACCATTTCATGCTTAATGTCGAATGAGAAAAGAGAACGATTCTGCAGTCTGAGAAAGACTACATTCTATTGAAATACTTGTATAGACCCGAGTGGCTCGTGAAGAGCGGAGAGTCTGACGTTGAGTTATGAGAGGGTGATTTAATTCTCTTTTCAAAAATAGCGAACTATCTGTTTTTACTTCTTTTTTATAAAATCAAAACCCCCCCTTTCCATCCCTTTTGGGATGCTTTCGATTATCGATATATATACTCAACCTCGATTATCGGATATACTTTCCGTTGGTTCTTTGGCCATGCAGTATTGAAGTAGATGTGTAGTCAAAGAATAGTCTTGTGTATCAGATGATGCCGCGTTCCTCGCCTTCTAGAGATAGAGATCATCTCAGAGAGAAAGAGGGCACAGGTACAGATTACCCAGGGGGAATGTCGGTTTCATAATTGATTCACAAGACAGAGAAACATAAACTTCGGATATGTATTTTTAAGAGAATCTGGCGATCAGCGTTTACTTACGCTGATATTGAGCGATTTTGATTATTTTTAATTCAAGATTTTCTATTACGTGTTTACACGCGCCGGTTTTACTCTACACTTTATTATTTTTATACGAATGCAGTTATACCCGACAGTTGTTTTCTCGCCATTTGAGCTCCAAAGATGCTTCGCCTCTTCTTGACACTGTTTTCGCAGGTCGTTAGACAGGAGTACTTCTAGCAGGTCGTCTGATCACGAGTAGAGGAGATGTACTGTAGCTGGCTCTGACTCGAAATCTAGATATCCTGCTACCTATTTATGTGTGTTGTGAAATCTATGTTCCAGACAATATCTTATTTGGTCTTGTATAAACAATATCTACCTGTTGAGGAGTTTGTTATTCAGTTTGTTCATTACCTTCCGCTTGTTATTTTCCCAATTGATTAGCAGATTACAGCCTTAGGTTTAGGGTTCATGCCCTAGATCTGGCTGGTGTGACACCTGGGTCCTGAAAGGGATAAGGGTGTTACATGACCTCTCTCTCTCTCTCTCTCTCTCTCTCTCTCTCTCTCTCTCTCTCTCTCTCTCGAGTAGCGTATTAGCCGGGAGCCAACTTCTTTGGATGACCTAAGATCTCAAAATGAAGCTGGAGATGTGCGTCTCAAATGAATGGTTACTAAACTGCTAAAGCTTGAGCAATCGGCGTGAAGACAAGGTCCCTAGTAGCTGTGAATCAGCCTTAAAAAAAAAACACAATTGAAGTAAGTTCTTTGATGCAGATAAATGTGTTGTATCCCTTGAAGAAAACCACTATCTATCTTATTATGCATGACTCACATTAGGGATGTTCTAATCATATGTATGGCAGCTAGGGTTCTCCTATATATATATATATATATATATATATATAGCCCGCTATGTGACTGCACGAGCGGGCTGGGTCTCGGGCGTCCCGGACCCGACCCTACTAAGGTGTCTCACATAACGGGCCAGCCGCAAGTGCGGTATATATATATATATATATATATATATATATATATATATATATATATATATATATATATATATATATATTGTTACTGGATTTTTTGGACAGATGGATAAAGCACGTATCCCAAGAAACACTTGGGTTGCTTGACTTAATGGAGAAAAAGCTTGGAAAGAAGGGGGGTTGAGTGAAGAAAGAGGGGGGGAGGAAGCTCCACTAGGTGGATGGTCTGACCAATGGCTGCGATTATCCAAAAACCCCAAGGTCACCTCCACCACGCACTTTCTCCTTTCTCATACTCCACGACTAGGGGTCGACCTCTGTCTTTCGCTAGGGGTCGGGCGACGTGAGACCGATGAACAGGGGATCTTCTCCTTCTCTTCACACGGTGGGCTTCTCTTTCTCTCTGGCGTGCTCCGGACCGTCGAGCTCAACCCTCTAACCATGACGCCAGGGAGCTCAATCTTCTTCACTAGCAGGCTGATGAGCCCCATGAGCTGCTTCTCCTCTCTCAGGCCGGTGAGCCACTTTCTCCCGCCACAAAGCTACTTTTAGACATGAGCTACTCCTCTCTCCAACAGGTGCCAGTGAGGATCCGGCCAGGGCTACACGCCCCTTCCTTGCTCTCTCAACGGACTCCGATGAGATCGTTTCTCTCTCTATGAGCTCAGACCAGCGAGCTCAACTCCATGGCAAGCATCTTCTTCCTCTCTTGGTTGTATGAGGCTAGTGAGCCTATCTTCTACTAGTTCTATATGTGGCAGCATGAGACTCTCTTATGCTTGTGGCGGGCTTTTCTCTTAATCAGTAGGGATGATGCTCTTATTCTCCTCTCCATTGTATAATGTTGTACTACTCTCCAAGCTGGATCTAAATGCTTGTACTCGCCCCTACATAGTAGATTGGCCCTCAGTGAGTCGGCCTTATTACTATTCAATTAAGGTCGCCTCATTTTCACCCATTTTGAGAGTGTTTTTAGAGTTTCCAACCGTATGGATGGAAAGAAACATCTAAAAATAAGATAACATGTTGATTTTCATACCATTTGGTGATGTGATGATCATTCATCTTAACGGGTGAAAATTTAGAGAAATTAAATTTTCACCCGTTAAGATGAATGATCATCACCTCACCCAATTGTATAAAAATCGACATGTTATCTTACGGTTGGATTTGTAAAAAACACTCTCGTAATGGATGAAAATGAGACAACCTTACTTAAATAGTAGTAAGGCCAGCGTCACTGTATATATATATATATATATATATATATATATATATATATATATATATATATATATATATATATATATATGAATGAAAAAGTGACAAATACATCCCTTAATACACCACACATCAATGCAGTGCTACCCCAACAAACAATGATATAAGCAAGAGATATTATCCTAACGAGATGTAGAATGAATTTAATCTAGCTAACATCTCAAGAAAATGCCAAGTTGTATTAAAGTAGAAGTAGCTTTCTTATGATTTGTTAAAAACATTGGTTGAAAATGAATTTGAAAGGAAAAATTAACTCTCCATGAAGAGTAACAAAGTGATAGAGAAGGCTTTATTAAGATTAAATTATAATTTTTAAGAAAAAAAGTTTTGTCTAGCTAAATAAGACATCATTTGGTATTGGAATAAAACTAGAATAAACGCCTTCATTTGGTATTGAAATATTCATAAGATAGTGTGGCAGAGATGAGGAAGTTAAGGTGGATGGGTGATCATATAAGATTGGATAAGATTAGAAATAAACACATCTGACAGAAGGCGCATGTTGCACCAATTAAAGATAAAATAAGAGAAGGACGGTTAAGATGGTTTGTACATGTGCGTCGTAGACCCCTAGAAGCTCCGGTTCGTAATTAGTTTACTAATAGAAGATAAGAAAAAGGGTAGAGGTAGGCTTAGAATTACGCGGATAGAGATTGTGTCTAAGGACCTACGTATATTAGATATTGAACCGGATCTTGCCTTTGACAGAGCGACATGGAGACAGAGAATTCATATAGCCAACCACATCTAGTACATGATTAAGGCTTTGTTGTTGTTGTTGTTGTTGTTGTTGTTGTTGTTGTTGTTGCATGTGTACTAAAAAGAAAAGCAACAAAAAGTTTAACAAGATACTAATGCTTTATGATAAGAATTGCAAAATTGGTTAAAAACTATATAGGTTTTCAAGGCCAAATGAGAGTGCTCTTCAGTCACAAAATAATATTATAAAGATAGAAAAGGTAAGGGTTTTAGCTACACACATAATTTCAGAAATCATGTCTGAATATTTTCCTATAAGGCAAACAAAGACATTGTAGTTAGTTTGATCACATACGATTTCAGATTATTTAGAAGTTAAATTTTTCAACTTAGAGGCTTTATTGAGTAAGAAGTACTCCCAAGTGATTAATTAATCTTTGGAATGTCACCTTCATCTATAGCTTCTTCATGGAAGAAAACTACACATCTAGCAAGGAAAAAAGACAACAAGGACTCATTATTTGAATTCTCATGGATATCACTTGCATTGTTCCTTTCATGCTATTATTTGATGGGATCTCCACTTGAATGCTTTCTCAACAACATGCAATATATGTAGACCTGTGTCAAGACGGGCGGTGGCGGTGGCCCATAACCCATTAAAACTCCGCCATTTTAGCATATAATTTTTAAAAAATCAGATTTGTTTGAATGAAAAAATTCGAAATTTCAAATGGATGAGGTATTGCAAAAAAAAATTATTGATAAATTTTTCTTTTCTTCTCCAATTTCACTCATTCCAAAGCCAAGGCTAAATCATGCACATTTCTTTATTTCAAATGATTAAATCCAACAAGAGTCATAAAAGTCCAAATACACAAGTAACACAATTCCTAATTTCCTAACTACACAATTACAAAAAGATGCTAGTGTTCATACAAACAAATTGTATAAGGGTTCTAAGGTGAGACAGACAGAATATCAGTAGCAATGAAAGCAAGAATTCAATGAAAACAAGAGGAAAAAGTGTGTATCATACTAGCAGGGACTAACTTTTGTGTTTTCAGTAATGAAATACATTGATACAAAACCTTAGGGATTCAATAGAGATTGAGAGATCTAGGGTGAGGGTTCCAAGAAATCGATCGACTTACCCTATCGAAGAGATCAATAGGCTCTAGGGGTGGATCGACGGTGAAGACGGACGGGATTCGAGAATGTCGATCGTTGTGCGGAGAAGACGACGGAGAGATAACTACTACTGTGAGCTCTCTTCGTTTGTGAGGTGAAGAGTGTGCGGTGAAGACGGTGGAGACACGAGAACCGCGTTCATGTAGTGAAGAATGTCCACTTGGCTACGACCCATGGCGTTAGAAGAACTTATGGTTAGGGAATCAGGGATTTAGATTTTCAGATTTTCATGTTTTAATTTTTTTTAAATAAATTAAAGTTGGGAATTTGGCAGATCAATTAAAAGCCATGCCCGCCCAAAACCCACCCCTTGTGGCTAGCCCGTTTAAGCCCGCTCTCAAGCGAGCCTTCAAAAGGCCAGCCCAACCCACCTTTTTTTTTATGGTGGGGCGGGCCGACCCCACGGGCTAGGCCTGAATTGACAGGTCTAAATATATGACATTGATCTTTAGCATATTGACCGCATACTAACAAGAGTTAAAAAGAAATATTGTAAAGTTAATATTATTGCATACAAACTTATACAAAAAAAAGTTTAACATGCAACTACGTCATGACAAAAAAAACCATAAATGCATATGTAATATCAGATGCAATTGCACTGAACAATCTTCTTTGTGATGTATTTTCCCAAGCAATAAAATCTATTGCATTATAAAGCTTCAATGTCCATTGGGTTTCCATTTCAAAAATCAATCTCAACTATATATATCACCTTTAAGCAAAAATATCACATTCATACAAATCAAAATACAATAATGATGAAGGCAACATCTAGGGCCCGTTTGGTGAACAAGATAACATAGGGGCGGATAAGATATGAGGACTGGATATGAGTAGGAAAGGATATGGACATGATAAGTGTAACATCCCAAAATTTCCTAAGTAAAATTCAGTAAATTTTTGAAATTTTAAATGAAGTTAATTAGCTCAAAATCAAATTAATCATTATTAACCTCAAAGTTAAAGAAAATTAGAATTTAATGGACCAAAATCCAGCCTCGCAACTATAGGGCCGAGAGAAGGCCTTATTGGGCTAGACCAGAGTTACATAGAATATTTGGAGGTGGATGGTCGGCAGTATTAGATTAATTAAACCAGAGATTAATTAAGTAGGACTATCGGACAAAAGTTAGAGTCCCGATAAAGTAGATCTAGTCGAGTCAAAAGCCAAGAAACGCGGATTTGGGTCGAGAGAAGGGAAGACCCGTGATGCTACTGGGGTCGTCTGACCCTGGATTCTCGGATCTGGTCGGAGAAAGAGACATGCAAGATAATATCATTAGTCGCCCTTATGACTGCACAGTAACAAGATAAGATAAACTAAAGGTTGTTCAGCTTTTAATGGGAGATATTTAGAACATAATATAATTTAATTAAATACTTTTAAATAGATAAGTTATTATAATAGTGTGAATATTAAAAAAGATTACTAAATTAAACAAAATCAGCATACTTACCTTATAAGTAAAGGGAGAGAGAGATTGAAAGAGAAATTATTTCTCTTCTCTCTCGCTCACTTCACGACCAAGCCACCCGAGCCCTAGAAACACTAAATCCATCGCACCCTTCTCTTCGATTGGATCGACGATCACCTCCGACGAGACTACCAGCAGGCGGCCTCGCCCTCGTGCTGACCTCAGCCTTCGCCTTCCCGGAGTCGGCGGTCCCTCCTCACGGGCAGCCTACCCCATGAGCCACTTCATCGCGCCCACGCGCCTCGCAACTAACCTCGATTGGCCGGTGTGTTGGCCCTTCGCGGTGCTACCACGCCCGGCCGGCCGGTCGGTGCGCCCAAAGCGGTGCTCCTCAGAGCCCGCGGCCTCTGGCCGATGAGCTTGTCTTTCCCTATTGTGAGCTTCTTAAGAACAACCCTATAATTAACTAGCAAATTGAAAGATTAAATTTGGGAAAGCCCCAATTGAATTCATGAATCTAGGGTTGGAGATGGATGATGAAATGCATGTATAAGGGCTGTGAGATATTAGAATTGACATGTTTTATAAAGTTATTAATTAAGTTGTTAGTATGTGGTGAATGTTTGTAGTAATTCGGGAGCCCTACAAATAGAGGAGGTGCTGCCCAATTTTTCTAGAAATCCCATGCTTAATCATTTTAATTATGAAGCCCTAATTGCTTAAGAAGAGCATGTTAGTTATCTTCAAGTTATGTTAATGACGAAGATAAGTGTAGTTAGTAAGAAGAATAAATTCCGTATTTTATCGTATTCTATTTAGTTTAAATAGAGTACGAGTCAATAATACGACCTTCGTATTTATAGATTTCATATTTCAATGATCAGGAAAGGGCAAAGGCAAGTCAGCCACTGCCAAAGGACCGAGCCAGACTTAAGCTCGGACCAGTCTCAGGTGAGGCGAACTAGCTGTACAATTTCACTTATTTTACCGTATTTTTTATACAGTATAGATTTTAGTTTTGAAAAGCATGAACTAGGAATTTTATGAAAATTTCTAGAGTCTTGTAAAACCATTTCATGCTTTCGTGTCGAATGTAAAAGAGAAACAGATACAGAAACAGATAGATTACACTTTATTGATATGCTTATATGGACCAGTGGTGGCTCGTGTAGAGCCAGAGAGTACAACACTAGGTTATGAGAGGTGTGCCTTAAATCTTTGTTTTTAATACCGAACGATCTGTTTTTAAAAACACTTCCATTTTATAAAATCAAAACCCCCTTTCCATCCTCTCGAGTGCCTAGTGTACGTGTATAGATGACCTCGCGAAGCAGATCTACCCGTTGGTCGCTGGTTCTATAGTATTGAAGTAGATGTGTAGTCAGAGATTTTAGTCTTGCGATTATCAGATGATTCTGCATTCCTCACCTCCTAGAGAGATTGAGTTTTATCTCGGAGAGAGGAGGCACATGTACAGATTACAAAGGGGAATGTCGGTTTCATAAATAATTCACAAGACAGAGAAACATGAAATCAGATTTGCATATTAAAGAGAATATATTGACCAATATATATTTGCTCAGTATTTATTTCAGATTTCAGTATTTAAATTTAGTTATTTCCTATACATGTTTTATACTTCAGATTACTGTTTTACTTATTTATACGGGTACAGTTTATACCCGACAGATATGTTCCCAACTCACTGAGCTCCAGTAGCTCAGTCCTTTTTCTCTTGACATTGTGATTGCAGGCGATAGACAGAAGACCGTATAGAGGGTTAGTCTGATCGTGAGTCTAGTGGAGATGTCCTGTAGCTGGCTCTGACTCCCTTGTCTAGATATTATGCTACTTTGATTTTGTGAGACTTTAAGCTTAAGACAATATTTATATGGTGTTGTATTAAATCAGTCTGAGTTGAGTTTTTAATGTATTCAGTTTGCTTTACTTAGCTTCTGCATGTTATTAATTTTACAGTTAATTAGCAGTTTACAGCCTTAGAGGGTTCATTCCCTAGACCTGGCTGGTGTGACACGTGTCCTCTGAAAAGGAGATGGGTGTTACAATTAGCTTATATCCTATCCTGTGTTTGATGCACACCACATAAGTCATTGGATAGCATGTTGTTATTCTATACTACATTTGAAGTGGACCAAATAATGTTAGTATATATGATATAAATTGTATGTAAATAGTCAGAATTACCCTTTTATGATATAGTGATATGTTTTTTTTTAAAGACTTTTTTTTAAAACTTTTTCCTTAATGATTTGGGTTATCTGTATATTTATTAGTTACTATTTTAAATTATTTAAAAAAATATAACCTATAAATAATACCCACAAATGTAGATCATACTTAACTCCTTGGACAAAATTATATACAAAGTCATTAACATAACCATGAAACTACAGTAACAAACTCATTAATAAAGAACAAAGTCCTCAAGTTATTGTTATAAATGAGATGATATTAACTAACTAACACTTTCATCAACATCTAATTTCAATAAATTAGGAAATTTATATATATTTATATTCCTAGATAATAATAATATATAAATATTTTTCAACGATTGGATTGGTGTGTTCCTGTAATTGTCCAACCAATCAACTATTATAAACACACAATTTATCACATTCATCGTGGAAGTAAACCCAGAATCTGTAGATGTAGCAAGATAAACAGATCTAAGCCTCTTTCACATCAGAACCAATAAAAAAAGAAAAAAGAATCATCCAACTAGAGAAATTGAAGATAATATGAGATAAAAAAATGAGATTCAGATGAAAAACCTCTTGACGGTCGATTCATGAAATCTCACTTAAAACCCTATCTAGTTGTTGACAAGCTTCTCATCCCAAGCCTCCGGTTCGATAGAAAAAAAAGGAAGGATATAGTGAAACTCTAGATGAGAGAAAGAAACCAAAAAGGGTAAATAAGTAATTTTTTTATCATATCCTACCTGGTTCTATCCTGACCCTATAGGATTGTTTATTTAGTGGGTATGATCAAGTGGGTCAATAGGATAAGGCTATCATATTCTGTTGACTCACCAAACAAAGGATAACAATAGGACTTATCCAATCATATCGCCCTTATCCTGTCCACCGACCCTTACAAATAAAGTTCAATAAATTTGAATCCCCACAAGGTACTCAAGATTGCAATTCTATTGCAGATACCATGAACAAATTATGAAGAAATCAAAGCAGGATCCACCTTAGTAAGAAATCAATGTCAATCTAATAAACTCAAAGATATAACACTCCCAAACAACATCATTAATAAGAAGAAATACAGTTTTTTCATAAAGATCTAATTAAATGCATTATATTATGTACAAGGAGAAGATGAATAGTTCAATTGTAGCAGAAATATTGTTGTTCCTGACATGTATAAGAATTACTTCTGATCTAAATAATAATAAAATAAATAAAATAAATAAATAAATAAATAAAATAAAATAAAAATAAAAAAAAGTAAAAATAAAAAATAAAATAGGGTGCTTTATAGAAACACTTCAAACTTGAATAACAATCATGATTGAACTAAGGATAGCTCTGATTGGTTAAACAATTATGAGCACATAGTCACACTAGGGGTGTTGCCTGATTTCTTCAGATTTCATAGGTAAAAGTGTGATTACAAAGTTCACACCAATAAATGCGCCAAGTTTGATAAATGCAAGAGTATATGGGGAAAACCCTCTCAATCTTCCAGTTATTCAATAAGTTAAAAAGGACGTATGCCCAATGCTATTCTCAAGTCATAACCTAAAATTTTAAAGTCATCCACCATAATAAGATTAACAAGATTAATTTGAATGAATATTAGCAATGTAGAGAAACACTAATATATAGTGTTATCAAGTTCATGATTTTCAAAGAAAAGCTGTGAAATCTGGCTTCATATATTAATATATTTGATAAACTTATCATGGAAACTTAAGATGCATTGCATGCATAATATCATCTTAACAACAATGCCAAGAACATAATGCTAAATAACACTAGGTTATCTCTTCACATGTGTTTGACGCTATAGCAATATCAGGTTAACCTATGACCTTTATCAGAATACTTATTACCATCTTTACCAGTATAATATATTGAAAATCTGAACTCAAAACTATTTCATTCAATACATTATAATATTCAGTAATAGCATGTCTAGAGTGCCCAACCAAGACATGATCAACAATCTTAAGACTAGGCTCCTTCACTTATATTGAATACCAAATAAAGCATCAAATCTCATAATTCAATTGAAGAAAATAAAACTAACTAAACTCATTCACCTATGTCGATCACTAAGCACCAAATAACTACCTATGTACTTGGTGCCATCCTAAGACTGTACCTACTACATCAGAGCAACATAACCACATGACACAAAAAGGAAAAAAGAAAAATTGCAACTTATTAACGAAGAATTTCCATCTATGACCAAATACTAGCTCATCATCAAACCAAATCATTTAAAAAGAGTAAACTTTCCAAAACACTTAACGAAATAGAGTAGAAGACATAGAATCAATGCCTAACATAGTTCCAATTTAATAATTTAGTTTGCGAGAGCTGCGTTAATTCTAAAGAGAATAATCTTATCATGTGGATAATAAAAATTAATAATGAGAATAAATGTTCAATATAAACATAAGAAAGAGATCTTTGAGCACCTTCAATCTACTAAAAAAAAAGAAACATTTCAAGCAAAAAAAGGAACCTCAATGCAAAACCCTAGAATCCTCAAGTGCTAATTCAATCAAAACCATCACCTATTGAAAAACAAGGACTAGAATAGAGCAAAGAACTCACTCATCTATTGATCCCTTGAGATGACTTGATCCGATCACCTAATCTCTTCTAGCTTGTGGTCTCATTTTGGAAACAAGAAAGAAGAGGTGTGAGATATAGAAAATCTATAATCCTAATTGATTACCAACTAAATAGGGTAGATGCCTATTTATAGACTTTTGAAGTTTACATGATAAACATAATATCTAAAACATTTGTCTCTAAACCTAGCATCACTTGGGCAATAATCTCAATCTTCTAAGCATTATTTGGCGGTACTTCGGCATAAATTTGATGTCACTCAAATGTCTTTTGATGATACTTAGACATACCTAACATAATCTCCTAGAACTCAAAAAATTGGTTTACACGTCAAAAAATTGGTTTACACGATTGAACCACTCCGTTAGATCATCTCCTGAAAATTGAGGAAACTCAAGCCTTGTTGTTTTGGTTAAGATACCAACATCCATCCCTCGTTGTTGCCTTCTCGGTGATGGTTGCCTTGGTTGGGATTCTCCTGGTTTGCGAGCAATACATTGGAAAGACAACCATGCCGAGCTCCATCCGCACGTAGCCCATTATGCACTCCTTTGAGCGCACAGCCTCCAATTGTTTGATACGCTCTTTATTGGTTCCCATAACAACTGTCTCTGATACAAATGATAGATCCCAACACGAGCCATGTTTGGTTGGGGGTTATCCCATTTGGTGATAGGAATAAGTTTTGAAAAATTTTGAATTTTTTGGAGGAAATTTTTAAACCAAAGATATTAATGATAAGATAGTGATGTGTCTTCTATGCATTGGTGAGTTGTATTTTTAAATCTTAATTAAAGGTTTTGACAGGAATATTTTTTTATGGGGAATTGTGTTGGGGATAACCCCCAACCAAATATGGCTCGAGAATATAATGCTTTCACTTCGGGTCAGAAAGGTACCACACTTTTTAATGCAAATAACACTTCTCCTCCTTAATAAAAGTATTGACTGTTAAATAAGCAAAACCACGTACCACGTAACAAAAGGAAACTAACACACGTAAACACAAAATTGCATAAAAGATAAACATAAAAGATAAGCCAACCCATTCATAATTGAAGATCCATTAACACGTAAAAATTTCAACTGAAAGATGTGGCCTATCATAATCTTTTATCTTCTTGATCTTCCATTCTTCGCTTTCCATTTCTTTATATCCTCTCTTCACAATTTATTTTTTCTTTGGATTTTTTTTTTCTTTTTCATGCCTCTCAGACATACTAGTTCTAATAATAGGTGTTGAAAGAAAAAAAAAAGTAAGGAAATAGAGAAAAACTACAATCTTTACCATTACTAATTGATTACTAACCAAATAAGTAAAGTCTTAATCTAAAATATGTCTCCATACATATAAACATAATGATAATAAGAACAAAATATAAAATAAATATAAAAGTAGCTTGTGTTTACTTTTTAACTTCATATATGAGTTCATAATAAAAACGTATGAGAAAAGAGAAGGGACCAAAAAAATAACTATATAAGTAGCATGTATTTATCGCTAAATTTCATATGAGTTATAAAAAAAGAAAAGTTCTAGGACGAAAGAGAGAACCAATAAAATAAAGAAAAATATAAAATAACTATATAAGAAGCTTGTATAAAGAAAAACCGTGTTTTTTTTTTTGACTAATGTCATAAAGACTCTCTCAAGAATCAGTTAAATAGGACATGTACAGTAGCCTGAACGACTAAGGGTTTCACACAACGCAGTTTGTTTTATCATTCGAAGGTTTTACAAAACATGCACTTATTTTACCGCCCAAGACTAAATTCGAATCCATATGAAGAAGACTCATGTGCGTGTGTGGGCACTCCACCGAATAACCCCACGCTTTGCGCTCTCATCTTGCATAGCGTAGATTTGATTCTAGATCTTCCGGATGTTAAACCCCTTACACAAGGGATTTATGCCGCTTAGCTTTTGGCCTCATCTGTGCATTATGCATACAAGAAAGAAGGATGGGGGACCGACTGGTTGGCAATGCCATGTGGCACTACTGCCTCACACCCCTACTCCAAGTACCCAATTTAAAATTACTATTTACCCCTTATCTTTTCAAAATTACCCATAAGTTCTAAAAAAAATTGTTTCTTTTCTAGAGTGTATCGTGACAAGGTGCGGAACCCGGAATGAAAACCACGACGAAGCATTGACAGACGAGTGAGAGCCTTCGTTCCTTCCCAAACCGGCGAAAATGGCTATTCGATAAAGCCAACTCCTTTTCGAAAACTAGCCCCAAGCTCAGCCCTTCCTTAGTAGCGTAATCGCTGATTCCTCGGCGGGCGACGGGTTCTTCTCCGGCGCAGCGTTGGCTTCGAAGCATCAGGTATTCCATTGGCCAAAACCCTAAACCCTATGCCTGGTATATGTTTCCAGACGAATATAAAAAAAGGATCGCCTCTTTGATTTTTGTCACGATTCTTTGGGAATGTAGCTCCTTTGTGGTTTATTTCCTCTGCGAGAAGCATAAAAAGTTGAGTGTTTTTGTTGAATGGATTGATTGGGGTTCGCATTTTGTGTTGTGTCCTTTTGAAGGTTTCGTAATATACTGTCATGCTCTGGCTTTTACAAGGGAATTTAGGGTTTTGCGTTCTTATGGTGCATCATTTTAGTATTTTTTAGCTATCAAACTTCATGGGTTAGGTTTTTTGTTTTTTGATAAATGTTTCTTATTTTGGTTGAAGCATGCATCAAGCATGCTTCTTCGATCCTTGACCTCTTCTTGTGATCCTTGTGAGGGAGTGTTGAAGCCAACTTTTCCTGTGAAAGTTGGTAACTCCGTGGTTTGTTGATTGCAGAATAATGATCCAATGAGTTTAATCTTGCTTATCTAAGCCCTAAATCTGAAACTTGAGCTTGCCTTTCAAACTGATTTGTTGGTTATTTAATGCATGAAATAAAGGTTGGCATGTTGATCTTCTCATTTTTTTTAAGGTTCATCGGTGATTGTTTCTCTAAGAGAGATTCCTGCAACGGTGGAGTCTGTCTGTGCTTTTTCTCGAGTTCTTTACTCCATTTTCATTGTTTGAAATTTATTATTCTCCAGGTCTTTTGAGCATACTCTTTATTGTGGCTTAAGATGAAAGAGGATCGGTTGCCAGATTTGTCTGATCTCGATAATGAATCTGTGATGGGAGAGCTTGTAAAAGGGCAACCTAGTTCTGAGGCCATGGATATTGACACTCCCAGTGGAGATGCCAAAGACCTTGATCTTGGTATCAATGTGGGGACTTTGGAGAAATTTTGCAAAGATGCTGCACGATCATTCTTTAATGAGCAGGGCCTGATTAGTCACCAGATAAACTCATTCAATGAGTTTGTTTCAGAGGGAATTCAAAAGCTTTTTGATTCTCTTGGTGAAGTTAATGTGGAGCCAGGCTATGACCCTTCAAAGAAAGGTGTAAGTGATTGGAGACATGCGACATTCTCTTTTGGTAAGGTTACGCTTGAGAAACCTACATTTTGGACTGGCAACAATGATATTGAAGAGGAGTTTACCAAATTCATGCCTAGACATGCACGTCTCCAAAATATGACATATTCTTCCTTGATGAAAGTGGAAGTGAGGTTGCAGGTAAGTAAGAGTCAATTTTTACTTCTTATCAATGCCTAAAGTTGTTTTGTTCACACATGTGGTCATTTAGAAAATTCTTATTGTGCAATGGAAGCCTACTTATACAATCTTATACTTTTTCTTTTCTATTGTTAGCCCATATATGTTTGGGGTGGAGTGGGGTGTGGTGGGGTTGGGTTATTGGTTCTTATTGATACATGTGTCATGATAAGGCGAACTTTCTCAATTTATATTCATTTATCTTTTGTCATCAATTACCATCCAACCTACCAAAAATCTTTGAGTTGATCCCAATCTCTGGTAAACTAATAGCAATTTATGTCAGTACCTGCATTTTGTCTAATTATATACATTATTATCTGGCTGGTAGTTGGTTTTGGCTGTAAGAGGCAGTCGAGCTGCAAGCAAAATGAAAGGTTAACATAAATTCTTTCTTAATCTAGAAATGCCACTTTGCTAACTTTTTTTTTGGATTTTTTATCCTTTGAGCTACTTTCTTTAGGTTATGGTTTAAAGACCTAAGAAATTCTCAAGCCAGATTTGAATGAGCTACTAGTCAAAGGATTGACTCATGTTCTTTTCACAATTTTCCGCCCGAAAAATAAGAAATTACAGGATATAAATTGACCATCCTTAGGAATGGGAGAGAGGAATCCATGCCTGCTACAAAGTTAGTTACCATACATAACTTTTTTACCAAAGAAAGGTTAGTTTTCATTTTATAAAGAAAAAAAGGAAATGCTAATGAGACAGCCTTGATTGTCCCTAACATTTTTATGTGCTGAGAGCAGCAAATTATAATTGTCATATATATTCCTCTTCAATTGCTCTCTATGGACTGTACTGTTTATAAGAAGAAACTCTGATGTTTTGAAATGATTTTACATTCATTTTCTCTTAATAGGAGTCTTCTGCATTTGCTACAATTTTTAGTTTTCTAAGAAACAGATCTGCATGAATCTGTCAATAGCATCATATCTATTCTAATTAAGCAGCAATTTTTCTTTTATATTGCTCACCTATCATCTATCAGGTTTATACTCATGAGAAAAGTGATAAAGCCAAGACTGGGAATGAAACTTATGTTCGTCGAAAAGTGTTGAGTGATGAAACAGAAGAAATGATCGTGGGAAGGATTCCTGTTATGGTGAAATCAAATCTTTGTTGGCTGCACACACTCAAGAAAAGTGATTGCCTTTTTGATTATGGTGGTTATTTCGTGATCAAAGGAGCAGAAAAGGTGAAATGTGTCCTGTTTTTATAACTTGCTCATTACCTTGGAACATTAAAAAACAAATTATTTATATAGATGCTAATGTTATATGGCTTATGATAAATTTTGATTGATCTTAATTAATTGTATCAAATCCCACCAAGGCTTATTTATTGATGGTGTTATAATAACTAATTGTGCCAGTCTCTGCTTTTAGGCCTTCATTGCTCAGGAACAGAGGTGCTCTACTAGATTATGGGTGACTGATACTCCAACCTGGATGGTGCAATACCAGTCTCAATTTAAGAGGAAAAGAATCTATGCAAAACTTGTTGATGCTCCAAAAGCTGAAGGTTATACGGAGGCAAAGTTGTTAATGTTTACTTCTTGTATACTACGGTGCCAGTTTGGATCATGTTTTTTGCCCTCGGTGCTTCATCAGATAAAGAAATTGTTCAGATGATTGATCTTGAAGATTGTGATACTGGTTTGTTGAATATAATCTTAGCAACCATTAAAGATGCTGATGAACAATGTGATGGTTTCCGAAGAGAAGGCGCGGCGCGTGAATATGTTCATGGACTTATAAAGAGCTCAAAGTTCCCCCCTAGTGAAACATTTGATGAATGCATCTCTACATACCTATTTCCCACTATTAGTGGGTGTAGAGAGAAGGCACTTTTCCTTGGGTACATGGTGAAATGTCTTTTACTGGCTTGTTCTGGAAAACGGAAATGTGACAACAAGGATGATTTCAGGAATAAGAGATTGGATCTGGCCGGCGAATTGCTTGCCAGAGAGTTATGGGTACATGTCAGACATCTGGAAAGGTACATGATGAAAAAAATACAAAGAGATCTATATGGAGATAAGGATGTGAAATGGGAAGAGAAGTATTTGGATGCATCAATTATCACAAATGGTCTAAAAAGAGCCTTCTCAACTGGTTTATGGTGTCATCCATACAAAACGACAGAGAGGTGCTCTGGTGTTGTGGCAACTCTGAGGAGGACAAATCCCCTCCAAATGATGTCTGACTTGAGAAAAGTTCGCCAACAGGTTGCTTATGCTGGCAAGGCGGGTGATGCCAGATATCCGTAAGTTGTTTTTATATACATGTTATCATTTCTTATGCTGGGATCTGGTTTTGAAATTTCTAAGTAAAGGTATTTTTTTGCTTTGTTATCTGTCTTCATTTTTCTGATTAATTCAGTATATGCTGATACTACCCTTGCTATCTCTAAACTGCTTGCTGACTTCTTGCAATCAAATGGGGAACATTATGAAATTTATATTTTAATGTGGATGAGCATCAGTCTTACACTGCAAAATGAACTGTGAGGTTTGACTTTTAAGAAATTTGGGTTTTTAATTATGCCAGGATTTCAGTTCGTGTTAAATGGATACTTGGATTGTTATGGTGACCTGATTGTTTGTCAGAATACTTGTTACTCAAGTTATGGTGCACTAAGTGGCATTTCATGTCTTGAAATTTTTCGAAGTTAAACCTTATATGCTTAGATTTATCTTGGAGAACAATTACATATTTAAGAGCAATGCGTGTTGTCGGCTTTGCTATGTGCTTACTTGCAACTCTAACAATTTTGTACTATCTATATGCAGAAATCCTTCATACTGGGGAAAATTGTGCTTTCTTTCCACCCCTGAAGGGGAAAATTGTGGGCTTGTTAAAAATTTATCTGTTACTGCCATTATTAGCTCAAAAGTAACAGAGCCTATGTTAGACGCGTTAGTTTCTTCTGGATTGGAAAAATTAGAAGACATTTCATTGTCATCGATCAGTAAATCAGACAAAGTTCTTTTAAATGGAGTCTGGGTTGGTGTTTGCCAAGATTCAAGCTCATTTGCCAAGAATTTGAGGCATTTGCGGCGGAAGAAGCTGATACATTCCCAGGTTCCTTTGTTTCTTCTGCATATCTCAAGTCTAGTGCTTGATTGGTTCTTTGCCATGAAGCTGCTTTATGTAATTTTTTGATGTGCCCATGCTAGTCTTGATGGAATATCTTTTACTTGATCAAGTTTTGCTAAATTAGCTTCTGATTGATCAAATTAAACCTTTCCCTTTTAGAGGCTATGCACCAAAGCATACTTACATTGCATGCTCCTGATGGTCATCAACATGCTTTAAGCAATCATTTTTTTTTTTTTTTTAAATATCTGGAAGGCTTGCCAGATTTTCATGAGGATTTATGGTTTGGTTATAGTCATCATCAGTTCACTTCATTCAAGTTGCTACAAGTTTTCCTTATTGGGGGTTCCAACTGATGTTGTGGAACACATTGCAAGCATGTCATTGAGTCATCCCAACTGTGTGCAATCAGGATAAATAAAAGATCACCTACAAAGATTAGCATGGAATTATTGGATTCTTTAAATTTCTGCTGCTGGTTTAAATTTTCAATCCTCATTTTTCCATTTTGAACCTTTTGTATGCAATAGATAAGCTTTTTTGTCTTTTGTATATCTTATAAGAAATGATTTTTTTTTTTTTGGGTGCTATGTAAACTTGCAATGGAAACTTGTTTTATACTAATATTCATATACTGTTGTACATCTTAGCTGGAATATGAATGGAACGATGCATTATTTAGGGTAATTATCTGCTTGTGTCCATTAATGAGAATTGTGGGACTCTTCTTTTCTTGGAATATGAGGGTCAATATTCTTTGTTTTTTAATCCCTGGCAATAATGAAGTTTTTCTTTCTGATTTCCTCTAACTCGCTATGTGATTTTTTAACCGATTTTCATCACCTAGAGAAGTTCCGTATATAACATTACTAGACACTGTCAATCACGGCTCAGTGTCCCTTAAGTATGGTCTATATATATCTTTTAGCAGGACAATGTCATAAAGTACTTTTATATACACATAAATATAGCCCTTTCAATTTTTAACTTTTGATTTATTTATTGCATTTTTTGCTACTTTGATGAACAGAAGACTTCAGTGGTAAGTCTTGGACTCCTTGTTGACTGGTCATTTTGTACTTTATTTGGGAATTAGAGTGTGACCCCTTGATAATAGTATCTTTGTTTTCATGTCTTCTTGACAAGTAGTATATGCATTTCCTTAAGATCCCGAGAAGTCTTTGCAGTATAGTCAGTTGAAAGTTGTTCATTGTTCATTTCTATACTTTTATGTAGGTGGAAATCAAAAGGGACAAGGACCAACGTGAAGTCCGGATATTTTCTGATTCTGGAAGAATTTTACGGCCCCTCTTAATTGTTGAAAATTTGAAAAAAATTAAATTAGTGAAGGGAGGGGTCAACTCTTTCCAGTCTCTTCTTGATGAAGAGATTGTAGAATTCATAGGTGTCGAAGAAGAGGAAGACTGCAGAACTGCATGGGGTGTTAGATACCTTTTTACAGGTGATAAGGGGCATCCGTTTCCGAAATACACACATTGTGAACTTGATCTCTCCTTTTTACTGGGCTTAAGTTGCAGCATTATCCCTTTCGCAAACCATAATCATGCTAGGAGGGTTCTTTTTGAAGCTGAGAAGCATTCTCAACAATCAATTGGTTTCTCCACGACAAATCCAAGCATCCGTGTGGACACTCTTTCTCACCAATTGTACTACCCACAAAAACCACTTTTCAGAACCATGGTGGTGGATTGTCTTGGTGATCGTGGGTATTCTTTGGGCCAAAATGACACCATAGCAAGACCTGAATACTTCAATGGTCAAAATGCTATTGTAGCTGTAAATGTTCATCAAGGGTACAACCAAGAGGACTCATTGGTTATGAATCGCACTTCACTGGAGCGTGGTTTGTTTAGAACAGAACATTTCAGGAGCTATAAAGCTGAAGTTGATAACAAAGAGCTTAACATAAACAAAGGGAAGGACACAAAGAGTAAGGTTGATTTTGGCAAGATACAAAGCAAAAAAGGCCGTGTGGACAGTCTAGATGATGATGGGTTTCCATATATCGGTGCAAACCTGCAAAGTGGTGACATAATAATAGGGAAAGTTGCACAATCAGAAGAAGATCATGGAATTAAGCTGAAACACACTGAAAAAGGCATAGTACAGAAAGTAGTGCTTTCGTCAAATGATGAAGGAAAAAACTATGCAGTTGTCACTCTCAGACAGGTTCATTCCTGAACACTTACGACACAACCAGATATCTGTACTCCCTTATGCTTCAAACTTTTTTCTTCTATGTGGCATCATTGGATGAATTGAGTGCATATGTAACATAGGTTAAGCTAATGGGGGAAGATAGGATATGGATGCTTCAAAATAACAATCATGAGATAAATCAGAGAAAGACAAGGAGCCATAGCATTTTTCTGAAACAACTGTCATCAAATTAATTACATTAGTTTTTTCTTTGATACGGGTTTAGTTTTTGATTTTTCAGAAGCTGATGCTATCAGTAAAAAGTGAGATTTTCTTCAACTCTTGTCCAACTTTTTTTTTTTTGATAAATGTGGACAAGCCACTGGATGTCCGCCATAGGTGTGGTTCGAACCCTCAACCACTCCTTGTGAAAGGGAATGGGCTAGCCAACTTTCCTTGTGAAAGTTTGTAATCTTGACCAACTTCTTTTTGGTTGAAACCATCTAATTTGGCAGATATTACAGTTGATTAACTTCGTAATTTACCCCTAGCATAATTAAATATATTGTCTCAGTCATTTGTTTTTTTTCTTTTTGGTTTGCTTTCTCTCAAGCTATTCAGGACTATCTTGTTCGTGCTGCTGATTTCGGTAATTTAAATCTACTCTCACAGATAAGATACGGTCAATTCTCTGTGCTCATCTCGACTAATGCTTTCCACTGATTTTTTATATACGCAAGCTTATCTTTCCTTTTTCAATCATTTGTACACATCAATATCACCGTTTTATGTACCTGGTCTATGATGCTTGGGATTTACAAATCTAACATGTTTTCCTGCACTTCATCTTCTTTTTCTTTACTGCTTATCACATTGTGTAATTTCTTGTGGAAAAAAATATCCTCAGCTTGATGTGTCATAAAACTGTGAAAGTTTGGCTTGCAGAAAATTATCCTACTATTGGAGCAAGTGTTTTATCTCTTGGTCATATTATTGTAGGTTCGATCTCCCACCATTGGAGACAAGTTCTCTAGCATGCATGGTCAAAAGGGGGTGGTTGGTTTTCTGGAATCTCAAGAAAATTTTCCCTTTACCTGTCAAGGAATAGTTCCAGATATTGTGATAAATCCACATGCCTTCCCAACCCGGCAAACTCCTGGTCAGTTGCTAGAGGCTGCTTTAGGAAAAGGTATTGCTGCTGGTGGTACTAGAAGATATGCAACACCATTTACGACACCATCAGTCGATGTCATAACAGAACAGTTACACAGGTGAAAAAGTATTTGACCTTTCAGGTTTCTGAATTTTGTTACATGCTTCCAATGTGCCTAGTATTCCATTCTACAGTTGAATTGCAACCAGTCTCATGTGAAAATCTCAAAAATAATTTTCTCTTCATGCAAATAATGCGTAGTTACATCAATTCCAATGATTTGGTCATGATTGTTTGCTTTCTTTTCACTTGCTAATTGTGAATAACTGTTGTTTGGGTAAAACTTGACTACTAGCAAAAAACAAGGATATCTTCTTTTAGCAGTTTTATTCCCAAAACTGTGTTAATGAACTGAATTGTTTCAGCTCAATGAATGCGCGGCAGTTTTTTTCTTTCACCCTATCTGTATGTGGAAGAGATTGCTCGAGACTCCTTTCTTATTTTTTTGTTTTCTTTCAGTGCTGGGTACTCAAAATGGGGAAGTGAGAGAGTTCTGAATGGCAGAACTGGTGAAATGATGCGCTCTCTGATTTTCATGGGTCCTACATTTTACCAGAGACTAATCCATATGGCTGAAGACAAGGTGAAATTCCGGAACACAGGGCCTGTTCACCCGCTAACTCGACAACCAGTAGCTGATAGGAAAAGATTTGGTGGGATCAAGTTTGGGGAGATGGAAAGGGACTGTTTGCTTGCCCATGGAGCTGCTGCCAATCTCCATGAACGATTATTCACACTCAGTGACTTCTCTCAGATGCATGTCTGTCAGACATGCACCAGAGCCGCAACTGTGATCCAGAGGATTATTCCTGGTGGTAAAAGAATCCGTGGCCCCTATTGTCGGTTCTGTGAGTCTGCTGAAAATATCATCAAGATCAATGTGCCTTATGGAGCAAAGCTGCTCTATCAGGAACTCTTTAGCATGGGGATTTGTCTGAAGTTTGAAACGGAACTTTGCTGACGGCTGAGTTCTTGGCATGAAAACCAGCCCTAGTGCCTGAGACGGTTTTGCAGCTATTTCACCTTACTGATTGAACTTGAAAGGCCAGATGATGAACTGCATCTCTCTCAGCCTTTCATCCTCACAGGAATGACTTTTGTTGATAAACATCTGATTGAAGTTTCAATGTTTGTGTCTAAAGTTTGTGTGTATGTATATATATACACACACATTGAAGGGTCTTGAAACAACTTCATGAACTGCAGGTGGCTTTAGTGTTATCTGTATGTTCTAGATACTGATTATTTGACTAACTGCAATATTATCTTCTGTGGAAATGAGAGGAATCTGATAAGAGACCTCATTTTGAAAAGTATCCTATTTCTTCAAGTATGTTTATTTTGCGTATAACTTCCTTGTTCTTCCATAGTAAAAGATTACTCACGGTATGCTTGGATCTATATGGTAATTAGAAAAGGATATTTGCCCCGATTTATTGTGTAAATACACTTACAATGGTACGTTATATGTGGAATGATTTCATTATTAAGTGCTTAATATAAATATCCCTTTATGAATTTCTTAGTTGTATCAAATAACTACAACTCTCTACAAAGATATATAGTTTTTATTTTTATTATTTTTATTATTTTTATTTATATATACTCTTGAGTAAAATAAATACACTTAATTTAATCAGCATGAAAACAGGTCCTTCACATGGACACCTTCAAACATTTGAAACCTCATACCTTTATGCATCATCTGTTTTATTATTATTATATTTATATTTATTATTATTATCATCATCATTATTTTGCATTTTAAGTTTTAACAACTTATAATATATATTTTAAAAATATATTACCCTTGTAATTATTAAATTTATATCCTAATCAATATTTTCAGAGAATAAAAATTTAACAGTTACAGAAATTAAAGTACGGAGTGTGAACAATGAGAGTGTGATACATGAGAGTGGAATACACGAGACAACGTTAAGCATGGAGTCTATACAAATAAAGAGTCTACATAAATGTACTTTGAAGATTTTGCAGGGTTAATAATAATAATAATAATAATAATAATAATAATAATAATAATAATAATGTTATGGGAGAAAAATCTGGCCATACATGTAGCATGATCCTAGGGTTCCAAAGTAGTGGACTGCTTCTAACCAACCCGCCATCATGTACCTGTGGACCAGGAGTAGGGACAGAGAGAGAAGGGGACCTTTGGCTAGAGTCTTGGGCTGAGACCTCTGAGAGAGCTCATTTTCAACCTCCGCTTTCTCCCTCTTCTCTCCTCCAAAAAACCCACCACTCATTCTCTTCATTGAGACTATCCTATCAATCTCTTCTTCTTCTTCTCCTCCGTTTACCCCCATTGACTTGATCATCGAAGAGTTTGGGGATAAGCCCCAGGACCTCCTTTGTAGGGATCGAAGAAGTGTTGGTTGGATATTTGTTGTCTCCCAGGATGGAGACCTTATCGAAGTCATCGTCCAGCTCAAACCGTTCCCATGTTCCATCAACCTCCTTACCTCAACATCATCAACTCTTACACCTTCTAAGTTGATCTCACCGGAGTGCACATCCCGAGGACTCTCCAGTTTCGAGCATTAACAGTTTGACGCCGTCCGTGAGAAACTAAACAAAGAGCCTTGCGAACCAGCTAATGGCAAGAGACAGGAAGAACTTGATAGCGGATCCATTGACAGACGATGTTACGAGATCCGATGTAGCACCTGAGGCCATTGCCACTCCTCATGCTGAACCAATGGTCCCGAAGAAGGACCCACAAGATGCTTAGATTCAGCTAGTTGAACTGCTCACCAAAGCCCTGTCAGAACGAAACCAAATTTGCCCGACATTGGAACAACGCAAGGGGTGCGTCTTGGAATCACTCGGGACGGGGAGGATGTTGTCAGTACGAGTCCAAGAACGCAGGACATGCGGCAAAGAGGAGAGTACCAAGACGCCCTGCAACATCGACTACTCCCAACCTTGATCTCTATCCGAGGGGTACCCCAACCTCAATATAGAGTGATCTCTCCTATCACGAAGCGAAAGCCGAGGTTCTAGAAGTTCCTCCTCCCGCTAAGTTCCGGATGCGCTTGATGGTGATGTATGACAACACTCTGGACCCAATGGACCATTTGGAGACCTTCAAGGCCATGATGTTGCTGCACGTGGCCTACGACTAGGGCTGGCAAACAATCAAACTGTTCGTGAGCAACTTAAGTTCGGTTCGATATTGGCTCGAATTCAATTCGATTATTATGATAACAAACTGAACTTGAACTCAAATTTAAGCTCAAAAAATAAGTGAGTCGAACTCAAGCCAGAGTTAACTCGTTTGAGTTCGGTTCGAAGTTCGAATATATATATATATATAAAATTTAAATTTTAAAAAAAAGTTAAATTTTTTAGATTTAAATTTAACTAATAAATTTTTAAAATTTAAATTCTCAATCGTTGGATCAAATGATCCAACATGATCCAACGGTTCAAAATCTTAGTGGAATATATATACAAAATAGAAGAAAGAATATGTGGATATGCAAGTGGAAAATATAAAGAAAAAGGAAATATAAGTAGTATAGATGCTGAAGTGTTAGCCATTATTTATGCTTTATATATATATACAGGCATGATAAGGTAAGGTCGGCCGGATTACTGTTCATTTGCGGTCACCTCCCATTTGGCCCACTTGCACAGTATTTTGAGGAAATCCAACCGTATGGATGGAAAGAACATTGAAAAATAAGCTAGCATGTCAATTTTCATACAATTTGGGAACTTATAGGGCCTTCATCTTAACGGGTGAAATTTTGAACCGATAGGATTTCTATAAATTTTCACCCGTTAAGATGAAGACCCTACAAGTTCCCAAATTATATGAAAATTGACATGCTAGCTTATTTTTCGATGTTCTTTCCATCCATACGGTTGGATTTCCTCAAAACACTGTGCAAGTGGGCCAAATGGGAGGCGATGACAAATAAATAGTAATCCGGCCGGGCGTATAGTATCAGGCCCGTATATATATATATATATATATATATATATATATATATATATATATATATATATATACGGGGCTGATACTATGCGTTCGACCTTATCACTGTAACCTTATCACTGTGCAAGTGCGGTCGCCTCGTTTTGGCCCACTTGCACAGTGTTTTGAGGAAATCCAACCATATGGATGGAAAGAATATCGAAAAATAAGCTAGAATGTCAATTTTCATACAATTTGGGAATTTGTATGGTCTTCATCTTAAATGATGAAATTTTGAACCGGTAAGATTTCTATAAATTTTCACCCGTTAAGATGAAGGCCCTACAAGTTCCCAAATTGTATGAAAATTGACATGACCAAATTGGAGGCGACCTTATTTGCACAGTAATCCGGCCGACCTTATAATATCACTCCCGTATATATATATATATATATATATATATATATATATATATATATATATATATATATATATATATATATTGCTCTCTTTACTCAAACTCTAACCTTCCCGAGTGGCAAGCACCCACAGGCCCCATCCATATCCACTCTCCACTGCCCCTCTCTCTCTCTTGATCTCCTCTTCCTCAGGTAATAATCTTGGTTGGTCACCAAACTTTTTCCATTTTTCAAATTGGTGACCGAATTTCAATTTGTATCTTTTTGGGTACCAGGGATCGATTTTGTTTCATCGAGAGGGTACCCATGGGATTCCGGTGAATTTAATCCTACGTGGCCACCGGAGTTTCCACGTGGACAGCCACGTCAGACAAAAACCTCAATTATTTGGTCTCTTTTGCAAAACCCCTTCTCGTCTTCACCTCCATCCTCATCTTCTCCACCTGAGCGAGTCTCAAATTCTCCATCTTCTTTCCTTTTCAATTGATCGTGTCTCTTCTCCACCCTCTCCATCGTCTCGATCGTAGGGTTCTTTTCCATTCAAAAGCCCTAGTTGGTGAGGCGCTGCAGTTGAGAAACCCTAAACCGAACAACCAACAAGTACAGAGCTTGGTGCATCATGGCGGGCAATTGGGAGATAAGAGAGATGGACGCCGAAGCCCCACCGTACTGTAAGTGTTGAATTAACTTAAGAACTATTTGGTTCAACAATGCTCCAATTTCTCTTTCAATTCCTGCTACATTCCCCTGTTTTCCCAATAATTTAGAGTTCAACATGAAGTGTAACATGAATTCATAAGGAAAAAGAAATTTAGTTTGGAACTACATTTCATAGCATCAATGAGACAATTATTTAGGGCTTGCATGAATGAAGTGGAAATTAAGAAAAGAGATGAAGGCATGTGTTTTCTTTTTCTTAAGAGTAATTTAGACTTCAGTATACTTATATTTGCTTTCAATTGGAGAACTACATCAAATTTTGAATTTTTTTTTTCTATGTATGCAAATGTGAGATCACAACAAGTCATATGGAAAACCAATTGGTTGGGAAACACAATTCATGACATTTGTGAGACAATTGTTTAGATCTTGTTATACTTCCATTTGTTTTCATTTGAATTGTTGAACCAAATTTGCATTTTTGTCCTTCTATGTATTGAATTGTGGAACCAAATTTGCAATGATTGTGATAGAAATTACCCAATGCAGAACCCTGGTATAATAGGATGATGGTTTGACAGAAATAAGTATACTTACTGTATGTAACTTATTTTAATTAAGAAATTACCCAAGTTAGTTAAGATTAAATTAATTAAATTACCATGTAATGAATGAATGGCTTTTCAACAAATTATGGACATTTGTATTGCATGAATGGTTCTCAACAAATGTCCCAAAAATAGTGTAAAGAACTTTGGTAATACATGGGAGACAAGTTATTAAGAAAATCAAGTAGCATTTTGACAATTTGAAATTATATTCTGTATATATTTAATCAAGTGACAATGTAATTAAGTAGCATTTTTTTATGCTCCATCCTTGTCTAAATTTATGTGTTTTGCTACCGATGTAGAATATATATATATATATATATATATATATATATATATATATATATATATATATATATATATATATATATATATATATTTGTCATGTTTGTATGTAATGTGTGCTCATAATTTCCCCATTTTTTTTTACAGTACCAACCTCTGAGTATTTCACCATTCAAATGTATTTTGGATATGATGATATAGACAAGTGGACTGAGTATACATTTTTTTTTTCTTTTTCCTTATGAATTCATGTTATACTTCATGTTGAACTCTAAATTATTGGGAAAACAGGGGAATGTAGCAGGAATTGAAAGAGAAATTGGAGCATTGTTGAACCAAATAGTTCTTAAGTTAATTCAACACTTACAGTACGGTGGGGCTTCGGCGTCCATCTCTCTTATCTCCTAATTGCCCGCCATGATGCACCAAGCTCTGTACTTGCTGGTTGTTCGGTTTAGGGTTTCTCAACTGCAGCGCCTCACCAACTAGAGCTTTTGAATGGAAAAGAACCCTACGATCGAGACGATGGAGAGGGTGGAGAAGAGACACGATCAATTGAAAAGGAAAGAAGATGGAGAATTTGAGACTCGCTCAGGTGGAGAAGATGAGGATGGAGGTGAAGACGAGAAGGGGTTTTGCAAAAGAGACCAAATAATTGAGGTTTTTGTCTGACGTGGCTGTCCACGTGGAAACTCCGGTGGCCACGTAGGATTAAATTCACCGGAATCCCATGGGTACCCTCCCGGTGAAACAAAATCGATCTCTGGTACCCAAAAAGATACAAATTGAAATTCGGTTACCAATTTGAAAAATGGAAAAAGTTTGGTGACCAACCAAGATTATTACCCCCTCTTCCTCCCTTAATCCCCAGCTCGGCAGCCCCTAGCCAGCCCCAACTCTCCGAGCGGCGAGCACCCGCAGCCCCTAGACATGTCCCATCCCTATCTGCTCTCCGCTGCCCCAGCTCTCTCTCTCCATTGATCTCCCTTTTCGTCCCTTGATCCCCAGCCCGACAGCCCCTAGCCAGCCCCAACTCCCGAGCATTACACGGTTGGATTCACTCCAAGGAGGAAGCTATTGACTTAATTTAGTGACACACTCAAGGAGACATTCTTCAGTATTACGGGCTTACAAAGATCAATCGAGATCAAGGAAGTTTGTGCTTGGCTTGTAGAGTTGCAGTACTTGCTTCCGATTTTTGATTGGGAGAGGGACTACAACCTTCAGAAGTTTAAAGGAGATCTAATTTTTGGATTGACCATTGCAAGCTTATGCATTCCACAGGTGAATCAGTACTGTGTTTCAGGTTGCTGAATCTTTGAATTTGTGTACTCAATTCAATGATGTTTTGGTTCATTACAGGATATTGGAAACTCAAACCTTGCTAACTTGGAGCCACAATTTGGAATTTGTGAGTTCTTCATTATTACTGAACTTCATGGAAGTTGAAAGTTGAAATCATCTTAATGTGTTCATTCCTTTTGTTTCAGATTCTAGTAGTGTTCCTACATTGGTTTATGCAGTGATGGGCAGTTCGAGGGGCTATTGAAGAGTTAATATTTGGTCCTTAGTTCTGCTCAAGTACAACATATTCTATGGTCGGTAAGTAATCACTTATTCTTTTCTACTTAATTTGCTTCATAGTAGGTTGATTTTAATGAATGTATCTACTTCCATTCTTTTGCCCTTTGAATGCCATACATGTGATGTGATAATTTGATCTTGTGATACCGCGTGACCACGTACGTACATTATAGTTCAATTTTTTTTCAATCAAACTTCATTACTTAGATTTCTATTTATATATCCGAAGAGTTTTTTTTATTGTTTTCTAAAGTTCTTATTTCTATATCTAGAAATGTCTAAATGTGCGTGACACACAACAATCAATAGCTAATGATGATGTGAATCCTATACAACTTGGTACTCATAGTGAAGAAATAGAGACAATCCTATGTGACATAGAAGATAAAGAAATTAAAAATGGTCGGAACAAAATTTCTAAAGTTTGGATAGAATTTCAGATTATAAACATTCAGGACAGAAATGAAGTAGTTCAAAAGTATGATTGTCGTCATTGCAAGAAGAAATATGCAGTTTCTAAGTCAGGAACAACCACACATCTTAAGAGGCATTTAGATGATTGTTTATACTTTAAAAAAGAAGTATAAAGATAAAAAAATTATCATTTTACTGCCTTTTGACAGCGGGGATGGTGAAATAGTTTCATCTTTCTCTTCACAATCTTTTGACGTGAACAAAATTAGAGAAGTTATGGCCAAAAGGATTATAGTACATGAGTACCCATTTAGTATGGTGGAACATTTTTGGTTTAATGTGCTAATGAAGTCCATGAACTCTCAATATGAAAGAATTGGTGGAAAGACAATAAAATCAGATTGCTTGAGATTACATGATATTAAGAAAGAAAAACTGAAAAAAAAAATTCTGAAAAATGTTGAAAGAACTTGCCTTACATCCGACATTTGGACTTTAAATCAGACTATAAGGTACATGTGCTTGACAGTACATTTTATTGATTTGGATTGGAAATTGCAAAAACGCATCATTAGTTTTTATGAGCTTGAACCGCCTCACACGGGTATTGTTGTATCCGAAGCTATTTTTGAATGCCTTTTAGATTGAGGGATCCAAGATAAAGTTTCCAGAATTACATTAGATGCAAACACTAATGATGTTGTTGCAAGAAGCCTGAAGTTTAATTTTGAATCAAGAGGCATGCTATATTATAAAGGCCATATTTTCCATATCCGTTGTTGTGCACACATTTTAAATTTGATGGTCCAAGATGGTCTCAAGGAAATAGATGGTGCAATTCACAATATAAGAGAGACTGTTAAGTACTTGAAAAAATCACCATCTAGATTATTCATATTTGGTTAAGTTGTAAGACAACTGAATGTTTTGTACAAAAAGGGGATTGCCTATTGATGTCCCTACACGTTGGAATTCAACTTATGAAATGTTGGACTATGTTTTTAATTTCATAACTATTTTTGATCAATATGTTATTAGAGGTGCAAATTAGAAATGGCTACCTACTTCTAAAGATTTGGAAAAAGCCAAAAAAGTTGCTGATAATCTGAAAATTTTTTATGATGTTACACATATTTTCTCTGGTTGTTTGTATCCTACTGCAAATATATTTCTTCCTGAGCTTTGGAAGGTTAAAGAAGTTCTAGATAATCATTCAAACTCTTTGGATCTGTTTTTGAGAAATATTTCATTAGTAATGGGTGGAAAGTTTGACAAGTATTAGAAAGATTGCAACGTGCTTATGGCAATTCCTACTATTTTAGATCCAAGATACAAAATAGTGTTGATATATTTCTATTTTCCTCGCATTTATCTTGATTTTGGACACATTGAGAAAATAGTTGAGTTGAAACACATTATGGTGGATATATTTGAAGCATATGCAAATAAAAATGCCAATGAACATCAGTCTTCAAGCTTTGCTGGTTGTTTTTCAGAATCATCAAATAATGTTGCATTTTCGTCAAGAAAATCAAAAAGTAGAGGTAGGTTTGAATTTGTTGAATTCAAATGGATCTAACACATCCAATGAAATCTGATTTGGAGATATATTTAGAGGAAGGCATAGTAGAATAGGTGGATGATGAGGCACTTTTGATGTTTTGGTTTGGTGGAAGTTGAATTCTCTTAAATTTCGAACTTTGTCTAGAATGGCTCGTGATTTGCTTACAATTCCAATGACTAAAGTTGCTTCAAAATCAATCCTTAGTGCAGGTGGTAGGGTTTTAGATAAATATCACAGCTCTCTTTCTCCAAAAACAGTTGATGCTTTAGTATGCACTGCATATTGGCTTAGAGCCACTCAATAAAAAAAAAAACACAAAAACCAAATTAAGTGTTCTTATTTAAATTATTTTGCAGTTTTAGATTAATTTATCCTTTTTTTTATTTCAATCTGAATTCATTTATGTTGTATAGATTGAAGAAGAGGAAGAAAAACTTAAATTGGACATTCCGGACAGTTTTACTTCTCTTTAAACATCATAATTAGGATTGGAAGAGGTATAAATGTTCTTTAATGCATTATACTTTATGATTAATGAGTAATTGATTGACTATTTTTTTATTTATTTTTTCTATTGTATAGGCAATGGAAATATAATTGAATGTTTTGTTTGAAAATACTAGAGTGGATGACTCTCTTAGTAATGGTGATGTAATTTTGTTGCAAACTTATATAGTAATGGTGATGTAATTTTGCAGCTCTCTTTCTCCAGTTGATATGTATTTTTATAGAGCTAACTATATCTTATAAATCCATGTATTAGTCCCACAACTTTTTTATTTTGTCAGATGCTGAATTGTAGAGAACATAAGAGTTCCTGTCCTGAGTATAAGGTACTATACTTTTCTTAGGAAATTGTTTGTCTTTATTCTTTGATGTTGTTAACTCGAAAATTGGAGAGAATATAAGAGTTCTTGTTTCTGAGTATGAGGTACTATTCTTTTCTTGGTAAATTGTTTGTCTTCATTCTTTAATGTTGTTATGCAACATGTATAGTTTTGTAATATTGCTATGCAAAAACACAACATATAATTCTACCCTTGTATATTACAATTTATGTGCAGGCTAAAGGTTTTGCAGGGTGATGTCGAAAGTGTGGTGGAGCATTGCTCATTTGTTCAACTTGCATATGGATCAATAGCTCTCAGTTTTGCTGGGTGAGTCTCTTGATGCTTCTTATTTCTCCAAATTCTCCCTGCGAGTTTACTGACTATTTTGTTGTTTTTAAATTTTAATATGTGAGCTTTTCTGAAAATGATTCCATTTCATCGAACTTTTTATATCTGAACACTGAATAGGACCCTCCTTGTGAAGAAGTTTTTAAGGCAATGTACTGAAATTGGTCTATTATCTAACTCAACAAGTCTTAAAGGGAGAAGCTTATAAATTATTTCACTTTTAGGGAAGTTGAACACTGTTATAACTATGATCCTGCAAGGTTTCGTATTTAATTTGGTTGATCTTGTTGAGTTTATGATTAATATATTGGTGAATTTATTCATCCAGGTTAAATATGGTCCTAGCTGATGATAATTTCAGTACTATTGTTGCAGCTGTTGCAGAGGGGAGCTCTATATATAACAACATGAAATCTTTTATTAGGTACTCTTGAAAGATGTTTTTTCATTGTTTTTGTTCTTTTGAAACCTTGAGTTACATTTTTCTCAATTCACAAGTACATGATATCATCAAACATGGGAGAAGTTATCTCCATATTTCTTACTGTTGCATTGGGAATATTTGAATGCCTAATTCCAATTCAACTTCTTTGGGCCAAACTAGTCACTGATGGCCCTCCTACAACAGCCACTTGGTTTTAATCCTCCTGATCTTGTTATAATGCAAAACCACCCTGAAATAGTGATGACTCTCTGATTAATAGTTGGGTGCTCTTTCGCTACATGGTAAGAAGTATACTTATCTACTCATTTATGGTCTGAAACCACATTTGGACCATATTTTGGCCAATGCTACACATGATCAATTAATTTAGGACTTTTTACTTTAATGTATTACTGCTATAGAATAGCTGGTATTAAGCAACAAAAACGGAGATGTAGTTGCTGCTTATTTGATTTATCTTCTTATCAGTGCATATGAAATTTTAGGTTTTTGACTCTTACGTATGTCTAGCTACTATTGCAAGCAAGACTCCATTGACCTTCAAAGCTGTAAATCCCTTTGCTCCTCTATCCATTTTTAGGAGTTTTGGGGTTTATAATTTTGTGCTAATTGTTTTTGCTCATTTTTAGGGTTCTTGGATCATGTGGTGGTGATTGTTGGATATTGAAGAAGCTGCTATTTCTCATGGATTCAAGCTATTAAATTTGAGAGAGATTCATGTCTATGTGTATTTTCTCTTGAAATATCCAAAACTGGACTTCTTTTATTTTTGTTGGTGATTTGAAGACAAATCAACTTTGGTTGTCAATTGGTTTCTATGATAGATTGTTTCAAGAAAATTTTAGAAATCTTTGTAGATTTAATATAATGCTTTTCAGGATTGCTTGTGCCAATTAAGAATTTTTGTCACTCAGAAAAGAGATTAGATTGATATAATGCTTTTCAAGATTTCCAAAGGGTTTTTTTTTTAACATTATTCAACATTTGAAAGGTGAATATTATTATTATACTATTATTATATATATATAATTTTAATTTCTAGCTTTTTCGAATCGAACTCGAACTTTTATAAATTATATCGAGTTGAACTCGAGCTCGAGCTGAAAATTAGAATTTCAAACCGAACTCAAGCTAGGCTCATTTTATTAAGGTTTGGCTCGGTTTCAACCCTACCTATGACAAGGTCCTATACCGGGCCTTCCTCACGATATTGAAAGGCATGGAGCAGACCAGGTTCACCCATCTGCCCCTAGGGTCGGTGATGCGCTAAAACCGCAAGTGGACGGGTCGTATCAAGTAATAAGAGTGGACATAGAAGTCGGGTTGTCGATCCACAGGGAGAAAGAAGTACTAGTATTTACCAATTGTCTACTATCTAGTCAATCCGAGACGATGAGTAGTCAAGCTAGTTCTAAATTGATTCAAGGAAACTTAAACTTGGGGAATTGAATGCTTCTGGGAGTTAAATGATCATGAAAAGGGATGCGGGTAATTGGATCCCCTTGGACTTCAAATATATAAATGCCCTTCTCTACTCTAATTACTTGATTGTTACATTTGGCCAAGGGTTCCTATCGTGCTTTCGCTCACTCTCTAATCCCGAGGTGAACTACTAATCCTAGTGCCCTTACCGATGATGTTCTCGAACCTATGTCTTGGAAGGATTACGGAATAATACATCTAAAAGGGTCGGTCTCCTAAGTACCGGGTTCGGTGTACTGCAATCCTTTCTATTGGAGATGGTCTACACATGGGAGGCGTTAAGCTTCTTCCCCGTATGGACTCACGAAGATCCCTCAGGGCTCTACATAGCGTAGAGGGATCAACTTACATTAAAACATCCAATAGACTCAACAATGAAATCAAGTAATTAAAGTAGAGAGAAAACATTGATTAGCACATATCCAAGGGTTCACCAACTACCCAAGCATCTACAAAATTAGCCCTCCATGAAAGGGGGGCAACAATCCACAATGAAGATACAAGAAAGCAAGAAATACATGATAAATGAGATTTGCGCAATCACCGTTGATAGCTTCTCGCTTCTCCTTCTTCGATCTTCCCTCTTCCTGCTCCTATGCCTTGAAGAAGATCAACCTCCAAGCCCTCTCCAAGGTCTCTCCCTTGCCCTAGCAGCCAAGCCCCCCTAAACCCTTCTCACATTCGCCTTTTATACTCATGGGGTTTAGAGGGTGCAATTTACTGAGTTACCCCTCGGCCAGGCCTGCAGATCGCCCAATTTTAACGATGTACGGGCCCGTATACGGGCGTATGTCAGCCCGTATACGGGCCAGCCACCTCCATCACGGGCCCGTGATACGGGCCGTATATATCTCCATATCACGGGCTACTTCTCAGCTTGCTTGTTGTGCGGGCCGTATTCTGGACCGTATGTTCCCCGGGGTCTAGTATACGGCCGTATGTCATCCCGTATACTAGCTTATATGAGTCCTTCTAAGCGCTTGGGGTCGGCTTCTACTAAAATGCTTTCTTTCCTCCGGGGTCCTCTTATTTTGGCCTGCTGATAAAAATAAGCAAATCTTGAGTACTAGTGGGCAACAAATCCTTAAAATCTCATGCCAAGTCCACAAAAATATAGTATAGAATTATGCTCAAATGAACACTTATCAGTCGGTCTCTTCATTTGAAGAGTCTGATCTCTTCTCCAGGCATTTTGTGACCAGCAAGAAGAAAAGCCAGAGCTCCGAGAACTTGATGCAAATCATACAACAAAAGCGAGAGAGCCTCCGAGGCTACACTCAGAGGTTCAACATGGTGACTCTAAAGGTGCCTGCACTCAACCAGACTTTCACAGTCGCAATCTTGAAGAGATCACCCTTTCATTTCTCCTTAAACAAAAGGAAACCAAAGGATCTAGCTGACCTCCTCACCTGAGCTGAGAAGTATATAAACGTCAAAGAAATCTATGCACCCCAACAAGAGGAGGTTAATTAGACAACACAAGCCAAGGAAAGATCGAGCCCAAGTACATGAGCTATAGTATCTAGTTAAGAGACAGAGAACCCCTGCTAAGGAGAATGCATGGAGACCTGAGCCACCTCGGTTCCAGATCTACGCCCTTCTCAATGATAGCCGAGCCAATTTCTTGATGAACATTGAAGACTCCAAGATCCTGATGAGGCCCGCTAAGATAAAGACCCCTAGAAAGCAGAGGAACAGTAAAAAGTACTGTCTCTTCAGCAAAGACCGCGGGCATGATATTGAGGAATGTATTCACCTAAAGGATGAGATTGAGAGGTTGATTTGCCGAGGATACCTCCCACAGTACCTGAGATAAGACAAGAAAAATGAAGTCCCATCTATCCCTCGAGAGAGCCTAGCTCCTGCGGGGGTCATTCATATCATCGCAAGTGGACCAACTAGCGGGGAGAAAGAAATTTGGCCAAGCGAAGTTATGCTCTAATGGGCCCTCGAATTAGTGCGTTGCAAAAAAGACCCCCCTCAGAGCTTCCTATCACGTTCTCAGATGATGACCTTGAGGGGGTCAATTACCTGCATGACGACCCACTAGTGGTAATGGTCAATATTGCCAAATATGAAGTCAGAAGAGACCTCATCGATAGCGGGAGCTCGGCAGATGTCATTTTCCGGGATGCTACAAGAAGCTCGGTCTCAGGACTGAGTTGTTACAGCCTGTGAAGTTTCCGCTAGTCAGGTTCACTAGAGGAACTGTGCAACCTGAAGGTATGATAAGCCTTCGACTCTCCGCAGGAGCCTCTCATCGGCAAACGACATTGATGAGGAATTTCCTCCTAGTAAAATGCTCGTCGAGCTATAACATCATTTTAGGGAGACCCACTCTGAATGCTCTGCATATTGTTGTCTCCACCCACCACTTGATGATGAAGTTCCCCACTGAACATGGGTGTGGAGAGCTCCGCGGAGACTAACAAACAGAGCGAACGTGTTATGTTTCCTTCTTGAAAGGGAAATCCCAAGAATCTATGGCGATTGAGATGCAAGAAGGGATGGCTCGCCAGTCTACTCAACGTGTAACACTCGTTGATGAGTTGACCTCAACCCCTTTGTCTGAGGATCAACTAGACCGAACTGTCCAAATTAGAGCCAACCAACAAGGAGAACAAAAGGAAAATATGCTGACCTTCTTGAGGAACAATGCTGACGTCTTTGCATGGGGTCCTGAAGACATACCAGGAATTGATAGAGAAGTCATCGAGCATTGTCTGAATGTGGAGTTGACCCATAAACCGGTGATCCAGAAGTAAAGACATTTCGTCCCATAAAGAAAAATGGCTATTGAAGAAGAAGTTGGGAAGCTACTAACCGGGAGGTGTATTACTCCGTGTGGTTGGCGAACGTGGTATTGGTCAAGAAGGCTAACGGGAAGTGGAGAATTTGCATCGACTTCATAGATCTCAACAATGCATGCGCGAAGAACAACTTCCCACTCTTGATGATCGACAAGTTGGTCGACTCTACTACCAACCATGAGTTTCTGAGTTTCCTTGACGCCTTCTCGGGATATAATCAGATCAAGATGACGAAGAAGGATGGAGAGAAAACTTCTTTTGTCACAAGCAAGGAAACCTATTACTATACGTTATGCCCATTGGCCTGAAGAACGCGGAGTGACCTTCCAATGGCTGGTGACCAAAAGTGTTCCAAAAGCAGCTCAGGAGGAATGTGGAGGCATATGTCGACGATATGCTTGTAAAGAGTGAAAATACAGATGAGTATATCGTTGATTTAGAAGAGACCTTTGAAATTTGCGGGGATATGGAATGTGACTCAATCCTACCAAGTGTACATTCGGGGTTAATGTAACATCCCAAAATTTCCTAAGTAAAATTCAGTAAATTTTTTGAAATTTTAAATGAGGTTAATTAACTTAAATCAGATTAATTAATATTAACCTCAAAGTTAAAGAAAATTATAATAAAATGGACCGAAATCCATCCTCGCAACTATAGGGCCGAGAGAGGCCTTAATGGGCCAGGCCAGAGTTATATAGAATAGTTGGAGATGGATAGTCGGCCGAGTTAGATTAATTAAACCACAGATTAATTAAATATTAATTAATTCAGATTAATTAAATATTAATTAATTCAGATTAATTAAATATTAATTAATCCAGATTAATTAAGCAGGAATATCGGACAAAAGTTAGAGTCCCGATAAAGTAGATTTGGCCGAGTCAAAAGCCGAGATACACGGATCTGGGTTGGGAGAAGAGACGACCCGTAATGCTACTGATCGGCATTTCGTGTCGCGAGGGGTCGTCGACGGGATTCGGATCACGGGTCGGAAGTATTATTGATAATTATTGATAAGATAATATTATCAAATAGTGATGTGACATAAAGTAGAAGATAATATTATTTATTAAATTCTTTTTATAAGATAAAGTATTATAATAGTTTGGTTAATGAAAAGATTATTTAAATAAAGAAATAATAATAATAAAATAATAAAATAAAACTCACATCTGCCTATTTAGACAGATGTGAGAAAGAGAGAGAGAGAGAATTTTTCAACTCTCTCTCTCTCTCTCTCTCTTTCTCTCTTTTTCTCTCACGATCTGAGAAAGCCCAGCGCCTTCTCTCTTTCTCTCGTGAGTGCAACCCGTGCTCAACGCCTTCTCTTCTTCCTCCTTTGCCGAGCTGCAGCCTCAGCCCGTCAGCCCTCTCCTCGCGCCCCAGTCAGCAACGTGGCTCGGCTGCAGCCTTTGTCCGCGCCTAAGTTCAACCCAGCCACCGGACCACGCCGCCGGCCAGTTCTCCGGCCAGCCTCTTCTCCCCGACGTTGAGTGCTTCCAGCTGCAGCCGTCCCTCGCAGCTCCCCTATAGCTCAACAGTGAGCTGAGCCCATCAGCCCCGATTCCTTATTGTTAGCATTCATGGAGAAAACTTCACTTTTAATTGCTAATTGGAAGAGGAATGTGGGGAAAAGCCTAACTGGAATAATGATTTAAGGTTTGGTAGATGATGTTCATGAATAAGGGCTGAAGATTGTTTAGATGATGCCATGTGTTATAGATTGTTAATTTAATTGATATGTGTGAATGGTTATAGAAATTTGGGAGCCCTACAATTAGAGGAGGTGTTGCCGAAATTTCCGCCGATATACCTAGATTTATCATGCATTAATTAGCAAGTAATTGCCTTCATAAAAGCATGATGGTAGTTCTAAGATATGTTAATGATGAAGTTAAGTATAGATAGTTAGAAGAGAAAATCTCATATTCTATGTAGTTTTAATTAGAGTATGAATCAAGAATACGGGCTTTGTATTCATAGATTTCTTATTTCAACTATCAGGTAAGGGCAAAGGCAAGTCCGCCGCCGCAGAAGGACTGAGCCAGATTTAAGCTCAAACCAGACTAAGGTGAGGGGAACTACCTGTACAGTTTACTTGTTTTACCGTATTTTTATACAATACAGATTTCAGTTTTGAAAAGCATGAACTAGGAGTTTTATGAAAGTTTCTGGAGTTTTATAAACCCATTTCATGCTTAGTATTCAAGAATGTAAAAGAGAAACAGCGATTCTGGTCTGAGATAGATTACATTATATTGATATGCTTGTATAGACCAGTGGTGGCTCGTGTAGAGCCAGAGAGTACGACACTAAGTTAGGAGAGGGGTGATTTAAATTCTGATTTAAGTCCGAACTATCTGTTTTACAAATACTTCCATTTTATAAAAATCAAAACCCCCTTTCAATCCCTTCGGATGCTTAGTGTACGTATATATAGTCGACCACGTGTATCAGATATACTCGTTGGTTGCTGGCCATACAGTATTGAAGTAGATGTGTAGTTAGAGAATTAGTCTTGTGTTTATCAGATGACGCCGCATTCCTCGCCTTCTAGAGATAGAGCTCATCTCAGAGAGAGAGAAGGCACAGGTACAGATTACCAAGGGGGAACGTCGGCTTCATAAATAATTCACAAGATAGAGAAACAGAAAATCATATATGCATTTAAGAGATAATACATTGATCAGTATTTACTTGCTCAGTATTCAGTTCAGATTTCAGTATTTTAATTCAGTTATTTTCTATTCATGTTTTTATACGTCAGATTTCTTTTACAGTTTTACTTATTATACAAGTACTGTTACACCCGACAGACTTGTTCCCAACTCACTGAGCTTCAGTAGCTCAGCCCCCTCTTCTTTGACATTGTGATTGCAGGCGTTAGACAGGAGACCATATAGAGGGTCGTCTGATCGCGAGTTAGTGGAGATGTCCTGTAGCTGGCTCTGACTCTGCGTCTATAAGTCTTGTTATCTTGATTATGAGTGTTGTGAGACTTTAAGTTTGAGACAATATTTTATTTGGTGATGTATTAAACAATATCTAGCGTTTGAGGATTATGTTATAATATGTTTGCTTATTTAGCTTCCGTATGTTCTTATTTTCGCAGTTAACTAGCAGTCTACAACCTTAGGTCTGGGGTTCATTCTCTTGATCTGGCTGGTGTGGCACCTGGGTCTTGTAAAGGATAAGGGTGTTACAGTTAAAGTCAGGAAATTTTTTGGACTTCATAGTCACCCATACGGGGATAGAACCAACCCTGAAAAGATCTGGGCGATCATTGATATGAGCTTGCTGAAAACCATCCTAGACATCCAAAGATTAAATGGCAGATCGACCACCCTGGATGATTCATATCTAAGTATGGGGAGAAGAACCTCCCCTTCTTTAGAGCATTACTCAAATCCTCAAAGATCGAATGGACTGAAGAATGCGAAAGAGCATTCTTGTAACTAAAGGAGTATTTGAGCTCACCACCTTTGCTGACCAAGCTTAGAGACGGGTAAGCTCTATATTTACCTCGCCGCTACAAACTATGTTGTCAGCTCGGTAATAATCAAAGAAGAAAATGGAGTTCAGAGACTAATTTATTTCACCAACAAGGTGTTGAGTGACCCGGAAAGCAGGTACCTCTCAATAAAAAAGTTGATCTATACTCTAGTTATATTCTCTACGAGGATGCACCCTTATTTCCAAGTACACCAAATTGTGGTACTAACCGATCAACCTTTGAGTCAAATATTACAACAACCAGAAGTTTCTGGGAGAATGTTGAAGTGGGTTGTTGAGCGCTGCGAGAATGACATTGAGTATAAGCCCTAAATGGCGATCAAGACTCAAGCTCTCGTTGACTTTGTCACCGAAATGATTGTCACTGAAAAGAATCCTTCTACAACTGAGGAAGAGCCACAAGGATAGCTTGAGTCAGTTGATCTGTGGGTGCCATACGTGGATGGGTCATCCACAAAGAGTGGGACAGGATTTGGTTCAGTGTTAAAGTCTCCGGAGGGCTTGAAGACCTCCACAACATTGAAATTCAACTTCAAAGCTACAAACATTAAAGGCGAGTATGAAGCACTGATCACAATAATGAAACTAGCCCTCGAAGTGGGAACGTGACATCTGCATGATCATACCAATACGTAGCTCAACGCGAGACATTTTAACTAGGGATTTGTGGCAAAACATGGAAACATAGCCAAATACATGGACCTGGTGAAGGAACTCACCTCGAAGTGTGTCTTATTTCAAGCAACGAAGATTCTTCGATCAGATAATGATGAGGCCGACATGTTATCAAAGCTTGCCTCATCTCAAGTTGCCAGCCTGTGCCAGCTTGTGAAAGTTCAACAGCTGACCAAACAGAGCATTAAAGAACAACAAGCGAAAAATATATGTGACATCAAGGAAGAGTCATGTTGGATAGACCCCATGAGTGACTATTTAGAAGGGGAGATATGACCGATAGACTTGAAGGAAGCTCAAAAGATAGTCAGTAGGTCGGCTTCTTTTGTTTTGATTAACGACTAAGTTTATAAAAGGTCATATACCATGTAAAACTTAAAATGCTTACGACCTTTGGAAGTTGACTGTGTCCTCCGAGAAATCCATGAAGATGTTTGCGGCAACCATTTCGAAGTGAGATCCTTGGCCCACAAAGTCTTAAGACATGGATACTATTGGCCAACCTTGGTCAGAGATGCCTAAACTCTTGCTCATAAGTGCAAAGCTTGCCAATTGTATTCTCAGATTCAGAGACAAACAACCATTAAACTCACTTCTATCGTGAGTCCAAGACCTTTGTAGTATGGGAGATTGACATCCTTGGCCCATTTTTTATGACGGCCAGGCAGGTCAAATTCTTAATAGTCACCATCGAATATTCCACGAAGTGGGTTGAAGCGAAACTACTGGCCAAGATTACTAAACAAGTGTGTCAAGAATTCATCTAGAAGTCAATCATCTGTAGATTCGGTATCTTGACAGCCTTTATCATGGATAATTGTTGGCAATTTGATAATAGGAAGTATAAAGACTTCTACTATGACTTGGTTATTGAGGTAAGGTCAACGTCAGTGACGCATCCTCAAGTAAATGGGCAAGCTGAGGTTATGAACCGTACCATCCTATAAAGCCTGAAGACCCGAGTATAACAAGCCTAACCAATTAGATGAAGAGCTTCCAAGAAGCCTGTGGGCATATAAGACCACTAATCGAACAACCATGGAAGAGACTCCCTTTAGTTTGACTATTGGAACAGAAGCGATCATCCTTGTCGTAATCGAAGTACCAGTCTATCGGATTACCTCCTTCGAGCAAGATGAGAAGGACAAGTGTCTTAGAGTCGAGCTCGACCTCCTAGAGGATAAGAGAGAGGTAGCTAGCATCAAAGCAGTAGCTTAGAAACAAAGGATATGATATTTCTACAACATGAAGGTACGCGGAGTTTCTTTCCAACCAAGAGACCTAGCGCTAAGGAAGAATATTTTCCACGTAAATGAAAGTAGGACCACATAAATGAAAGTCTTCTTTTAGGGAACGGGTCGCGCCAGTCGTTACCACTTAAGGGAGACCCTTTGTTACCGAAGAAGACCTCATTACCTTCTAAGGAATGGGCTGAGCCAGTCGGTATCTTCTTTGGAACGAGCTATGCCAGTCGCCACCCTTTAAGGCATGAGCCTAGCCAGTTATCGCCTCTTAAGGGATGTCACCTCATCATCTCCTAAGGATTGAGCTTCTCCGGTCATCGCCTAATAAGGGATAACGCCTCACTGCCTCTTAAGGAGCAAGCCTCTCCAGTCATCACCTCTTCAGGGACGACACATCATATCCTTTTAAGATATGAGCTTTGCAAGGTATGACCTTATCACTCTCTCAGTGAAATTTCCTTTAAGTCGTCTCCTTTCCAGGAATGGTTCCCCCATGTTCTACAGGCACAAGAGGGAACTCCATTAACTCTTTGAGAAGAGACTCATGGCGGAGGCAACTCTATTATTCTCTCTGAGATGAATTAAGTCTTCTTCTCTAAGAAACCAGATTGCTCGAAGTCTTTTGGAGAACAATATCCTCACAACTAAGTTGTTCTTCCGTCGCCAAAACTTTGGAACTTCTACAAACACTTCACACTCACTAGTTGCAAAGGCATACCAAGTGGCAATGTGGTTTCTCGAAGGGCAACATATGAGTCATGAAGCCCTATCAATCGTGTCCAAACATGAATAGCTCAGAGAACCTAGGGAGAATGCATTCAAGAGAAATGTGTAGATCTTGGTCGACACACGATGGGGGAAAAATGATTTCATTAAAAGAAAAGAAGTTTCTATTACAAGGAAGATTCACCAAGGAAATAAAAAAAAAGAAGGGGCAATACAAGTATCATTCATTTTGTACGAGGCGAGGACGAGAGGTACTATAGTGCACCTGAAACTCTAGGGCTGTAAGGTCCAAGTCCATACGGTTGCGGGCGACCCCCAAGCAGAGGACGAAGCCCTCCTCGAAGCCTTTCCGAACCTCCTGGTGAAGCAAGTCCTTGAACTCTTTGGAGGCGTTGAAATTCTGAATGGCATGGGTTTCCCTCTCTCTGAGGAGGATTTGATACTCTACAGACTCTCGTAACCTAGCCACCGCGTTGTCACATATCTTCACCATATTTAGCGACTACAGCTCCCGTATACTCACCGCCTTCGCCTAAGCCAAGGACAAAGCAACCTAGAGGGCGACAACTCATTTGCGAGCCTTTTCTTGTCCCTCTTGGCTACCTCTAACCTTTGGGCATGCGTCTCCTCCAACTGGTGGATTGTTTGTCCACGGCGGTTGAGCTTGCTTTTGGCTTCCGAAGGTCGGCCTCACCTTTTGCTAGATTCGATTCGCCCGAGCCACTGCTAACACCTTTTGGACGGCGTTTTACACAAACCTCTGCAAGCGGGTCATGGTGATGCTTATCAAGATGACAGACTGTGCCCATGAGAAAAGAATTAGAAGAAGGAAGAAAAAAAAGAGAGAGTGCCAAAGATGGAAAAGAACCTACCTAAGCTTTGGCAAGGTAAAGCTGGGAAGCGAGCTCCTCCTCACTAAATCCCCCAACACCTCTAAGTCATTGTCTAGAAAGATAGACTGAAAAGTGTCGGCGACAACGTTGTCATCCGTGAGAATGGAATTTGCCCCCTCGACAACCTACTTTCCGTTCTCCTCAGAAGGGATACTTGGAGGAGGGGACGAAGATGTCACCTCAACAGCAGGAGGGAACAACAATTGACTCAGTTGGAGGTGACATGTCTGGCTTCATCAAAAAACATAGACAAGGGCACCTCTTCACTTGGCTCAGGCCCATCTTCTTTCATTCGTCCCCTTTTATGGAAGGACAAAGAGGGGATGAGACCCTTACAGAACTCCCTTAATACCCACCTAAGCTCATCAAGGTCCATCTTCAAGAAGTGAAGCAAAAGATTTAGAAACGCTTGGAAGGATGATGATGTAGACAAGGCAACCCCCAGGGGCCTATTTAAAAGGAGAAGGAGCGATCGTAACCTCTCCGAGCGTCACAACGTAAGACAAACAGGCGGGAATGTTTTACAAAGAGAAATATTACGGATGCTTGACACGTGGGCCACGATCATCACAACTCCTCACAAAGGCTGCATCGGGTTGACCACCATTATTACGCCTTCCGAAACCCCTCAAACGGATGTGCACTTGAGAAAAAGTGGTTTGACACTTAAAAAGTATGGCATCATGAATACCAAAGGGAATACAAGATTGTCATCCTTAGTAAATAACAATGTGGAGAATATCATGAAGCGGACAAGCTCATCGAATCACGGTCTTTTCAGAGACGAGCTCATTAAATCGTCGAAGTTTCAAGAACGAGCCCACAAAATTGTTGACCTTTCAAAGAAGATCGCACCGCGATCATCACCTTCAACTACGAGCTTACTCAACAAAGAGCTACTAAAGATAAAGTCGACGTTGTGGAGGAAATGAAGTAAGCAATGCTAGACCCGCATGGCTCGACACCACACGCTTAGTTGGGGCGCCATGAGGAAAACATTATCACAAGCACAAACAAGAAAAAGAAAAAGTTTATTTCTTTACAACTTGAGAATGTTTGAAGTTACAACATGATGCTCGAAGCTTGTATTTAAGGTGTCAAAAAAGCTGGGAAGCACCACGCTGGGCAGAACGCGTGAAACACGCCACAAGGTCGTATAGGATGAACACGCTACATTGAAAGACTTGGCGGAAACCATGATGAAGAACTACCCCCGCATTAGAAGGAAGCATGAATAGAAGCTACGTACCCAAAGTTGAAATCTGACGCTTCAAGAATTAAAGCCAAGAATCCCATATTAGAGATTTAAAGAGAAAGCAAACGAGCTAGAAAAACTCGACATAAGCAGTAAAAGATGGGCGAGAGGAACTAATGCCTCAGCTCTACCCTTCTTATAGACTCTCAGCTAGAAGAATGTGTGGATCACAAGACAACACGTGGGCTTACTTTCAAAAGAAGTTAAGTATTCTCACGAGAACACCTCAAAAGGCAAAGTTCACAGTACGCCTCAGAGGGTAATACAACAGGAACAATGCTAAGTACGAAGAAGCCTCAATTTTCACAGCGTATCCTTTTCGAACAACAATCCAAAGTTTGATGAAGAAAAATCTGATCGAATATGGGGAAAAAGTAAAAGTGTGACTCCTTGAAAAGACTGATTACCTTGGATCTCGGGGAAAGAGAGGCAGAAGGGATGAAAAGCTCGGTATAAGAGCTTTGAAGCTCGGTAATACAACTCATGGTGTCGCCTGAAGAAAGACCGCATGCTTAGTGGAAAGTCAGGAGAAGAGAAATGTAACGCCCCCAAATCCGGGAGCTCCAGATTGGGTGTGTTAATCCAAAAACATAACGTAAACATACATAATCCTTACATACTTTATTACATCTCCCAAGATCATATCAAAAGTTTAGGACTTTAGGAGTTTAGGACACCATATACATTAGTACAACCTTTTATACATGAGCAAATACTACACATAAACTTAAAGTCTTGAGCAGCCTAGCGTCCTATTACGCCACTCTCCTCCTTAGACTTCTAGTTCACCTGGGGTGGGGAATCAAAGAAATAAAGGGGTGAGATGAAATAGCCCAGTAAGGTAAACATGAACTGTACGAGTAAAAACATGAACTGTGAAAGTAGAGTCATTGAAATAACAAAGTCATAGAGGTACTAAACATCAAACATAAGCATCAAACAGGTGAAAAGATATCATGAATAGTCTGGATGTCATAAAACTTGTCAAGGCTAACCGCCGTGACTTCATTCTTACTTTTCATAAGTGTGTCAGGGCTAACCGCCATGACACCATACTTATTATCCACTGGGTCTACCAATTCCAGGGATATGCTTTACCCAATGCATTAGAGAATTTTGTATAATTAGGGCCCACCGTCCAACATAACATTTATCAGGACTTAAAAAGCGGAAATAAAGCATTGAATCCCAAGGAAAATAAAGGATTTCAAATATTCCTTGTTCATAAGGAGGTCAGAAGCCATAGAGCACATATAAAGAATTCAACCATGGAAAAGCTTCAAGGTTAACCCATAGAAATCAAAATACTGCAAGAAAAGGGTTAACTTTACCCCGTCAAAAAAGTGGATCCCTTACCTTAGCTCGTCTTTGTCTTGTCTTATTGTCAACCCCCTTGTGGATTTTCTACGGCCATAATAAAAGTGAGGTTATTGTCGTTTCAAATCTTTCATTCACTCGTATAGTTTAAAAGCATGATTGTTCAAGCTACAGTAGTCTTTTTGTAGATTCCATATAAAAATTGATTTTAACCCTGAAATTCATGAAAATTTACCGGTATGTACTTATAACCATTGAGTACCATTCCAGGTTTGGATCTTGTGAATATGAATAGATTTAAGAGGTCAAAAAAAAAACGTATTCACAGCAGGTTCGTAAAACTGCAGCAGTCTTGGTAAAAGTTCAACACAAGTCTGAGGAAATGTCCAAAAATGCTGAAATTTTTGTATGCGGTAGATAACATCTTTTACTAAAACTTTATTATTTGTATCCAGTTCCAAAGATCACTTGATGGTCCCCAGAAATATGGTGACATGTCCAGGTTCCAGCAGAAGAACAGATCCAGCAGGCCCTTTTTGTAAAAATCATTAAAAATTGTATTTTTCATGAAAGTTTCTGAAATTTTGTAGGCATAAAGGAAACATCCAGATATACAACCTTTGTTCACAAAGTTTTTGAAAAATAATTCGTCTATTACTCCAGAAAGAGATGACAAGATCTTGTTTCTAGTAGCAAACTTGCACTAAAAACAAACCAGCAGTCCCTCTTTGGAAAATCATTAAAAACTGGATTTTTTATGAAAAAGTCTGAAAATTTGCAGTCACGAAGGAGACATCATGATCTATGACCTTTGTATACAAAGTTTATGAAAAAGAATTCGTCTACTGCTCCAGAAAAGAGAAAGACCGTAGGAATACCATTGATTGTTAAAACACATTTATGTTCCTCTATGGAGATTAAAAACCTTTGTAAAACTCTTCATAACATTGGAAAACTTATTCATATGGATGGTTATGTGTGTAAGAGATGAAAAACCATTGTAAAACTCTTCATAGCTCATTCTTATGGATGGTTATGGATGGTTATATGTGTAAGTATCAAAGAAAGTTTGGTAAAAGGAAAACTTAATACTTGAAGACTCTTGTTCTTTGAAGAGACTCTTGATTTCTGTAGGGCTTCACCAATGGAACTTAGAGGATGAAGACATGCTAAGTATTGAGTAGTAGAGGTGTCTATTTATAGAGAAGGAGGGGCATGGGCATTTCAATGTTTTTGAGAAAAGATGAGGGCAACATAGCAATTTAACAAGAGAAGGAACTTCCTGGAAACATGTGATCTGGCGGTTAAGAGAGATTTTTTGACATTTTGCAATTTAACCCCTATAACATCCCAAATTGATATTTTGCATTTTAACCCCTATACTTCAATTAAATCCCAAACCTCCTTTCTCTTCATTAAATACATAATTAGTCATTCTTCTTTTCTTTTCTTCATCTTGTTCAATCAATCATTCCACTTAGTGATTTATTGAAGTCGAAAAAAAATCAGGGTATTATAAGAAATCCATCCACTCACTTGCATTACATTAACACCTGAGTTACAAAGGAAATGTGGCGACATCTACCTAGCCTTTAGCATAGACTAGCTCGTCGACAGCCAAGATTACCTGCCTCAGGCACTAAGCTCGACACCTCTCCAAGAAAGAGGGAAGGTCCGTATATGGACAAGAGCAAGCGAGGTCGAACAAGTTAATCTCAAGAAGCAAAGAAGGCAGAAACGATACTAGTGCGGTCACGTTAAAAATAAAATAAAATAAAATTCTTGTCTATGATACTCCCAGGGCAAAGAGTTTGAGGTACACAATGAAAAGAAGTACAAGGAGAAAAGCAAGGTCAGACATCCAAGTGACGTGGTGCTTACTTGGCCCTTGTAGGGACTTTGATACAAGTAGAATTGCTTTTACTCAACCCTTGGAGGGACTTTGATTCCCTATGGGTTTTATTGACCATCCTTTCTATTCTTATTAAGACTGACAATCTGTCCACAATGGGTTGGTATAATATTCCCTAGGGTTTTACTGACCATCATTTCCACTCATATCAAGAGTAACGGTCCAACCATGATGGGTTAGCCCAATACCACAAAGGTTTTTCTGATCATCATTTCTACTCTTATCAAGAGCGATGATCCAACCTCAATGGGTTAACCTCTTTCCCGAGAAAGGGCGTGGTGAGCTCATTCCTAACGCGGTGATGAGGCCATGCTCGCTCCTAAAAAGGTAACGAGGCTATCCTTGAAAAGGTGATGATGTGGCACACTTATCCTCAAAAAAAGTGATGAGAATTTACTAGTCTTGGAGAAGGTAATGAGACTTGATAAGCTCATCCCAAGGAAGGTAGCGAAGCTTATACTCACCCTTTAAAAAGTAACAATATTTTTCGTTCAAGCAGTGAATGTTGTTATGCTTAGCTCTTAATCAGGCAGTAATCCCCCCTCTATCGATTTGTGGAGGCTTTCAAGCAACCTTGGCTTATCTATTCGGACTTTTGGAGGACTTATTGTAAAACCCAAGATTTTTCATGAAATAAAGGATTTAAAATTTCCTCTATTTAATCTTAGTTAATTTACTAAAGGGCATTTTGGGGATTAGTATAAGTCCCAAGGGCATTTTGATAAAAAGGGCATGAGAGAGTTTAGAAAGAATAAATAAATTATCCCATAATTTATTTAAGTTAATTGGAAGTTGATTTAATTAAACTTGTTAATAATCAATTTAATTAAACTTGGAAACCCTTGATGATTGATCATGATTGGATTAAGAATGGAAATGGGGTAAATTAATCAAGTTTGATTAATGAAGGAAAGTCCTAAGTTGGTATGACTTGATATAAAATAAAAGGAAGGAGAAAAATAATTAAAATCTCTTGATTTGAATTAGTGGGCTGCCAAGGACCTACATGGGATTTTATAGAGATTGAGGACTGCGAAGTAAATAAACTTCCCTCTGGGTGGAGGACCTAGATATAAAAGTATAAAGAACAAGGACTTGAGGAGAATTGTGCATTCTCTCTCAGAATAAGGACCCAACTATAAATTTTAAGAAGTTGGGGGTCCTTTGCGCATAAGACCAGAGAGTCTGTGACTAGAGACGGACGGACGGCCCAGATCAAATGATCCCATCCAAGGCTGATCGCGGAGTAAGATGAAAGACAACGGGTGAACCACGTGGCGATCTCAACGCCGTCCATTCGATTACTAACGATCTCGAGGCGTGGGGGTGGTTGACGGTTGAATAGAACCACACCATGCGGGCAGGTACTAACCGTCATATCTCAAGGGAGTAACGATCCCGAGACTCTCCTGTTCTTCTCGTCCAACCACCAACGCGCGCCACCACCCACGATCTCCGGGCAGCCTGCAAAGGAAATAAAGATGTTTGATTGATAATCAAACATTGTAAGCAAGGATCTCGACTCCAAATCAGAGGATCACAATCCACCCCCCAGCTCTCTATAAGAACAGGCCGTGAGAGCCTTTCAGGCATCAGCGCCACCCACTGCGACGACGAGTGATCCCTGGTGAGAGTCCGAGGAGGGGAGCGTTACACCGAGCCTGCGACTGGAGCAGGAGGGAGAGGACGTAGAGAGGCTGCGAGGAACCCCTCGTCGGCGCCACTGCTCTGTTTGGTCGCGTCATCACCGCCGAAAGCCATCAGTAAGTCCCTCGCTCGCTTCTGTTTTCTTTCCGGTAATCGCTATGCATACATATGAGAGGAGCGACGGTGAGCGAGAGAATGAGACAGCAGGGAGGGGGGGTGTTCCGGCCAGGAGCGGCGCTGCACGGGAGCTATTGTCCAGGAGGAGAACTCGGCATGTAGGTCACCGCCGGCAGGTGAGAACTCCGTGGGGGGCACGACTCCGGCCACCTCTGAGACGCCGACAGTCACGCAAGGACTAGAGCTCCACTTGCCGCCAGCGAGGCTCGGCCTGGAAAAGAAAGAGAAGACGGGTTAGAGTAGGAAATAATTAGTTAATTAGAGGATTAAACTTTAATTAACTCAATTAAAGAATGGTTAAAAATATTAAGTTAATTAACCCGGTATAATTGGTCAGATTGATTTTGATTAATTAGAAGTTAGCTGGCTAATTATTAATCATTTCAAACTAAAGTTGGGTTAGTCAACCGGTTATGAATAATTGATTAGAGATCTATTGATTTGGAGTAGTCGATTTGAAAATGGTGTGGGTGGACCGATTTCAAGGTTATGGGCTTGGATTGGGTTTGATGAATGGGGGATTGGTCCAACCAGCTAACTAGATGGCCATGGATTCGGGCTTGATTTTAATCACTATTGACTAGATCAAATTGAATAGTAATGGGCTCAATAAGCAAAATGAATTGGGCCAAGTTTAATTTAAATAATGGATTAGTTTGAGTTGGATTAATCAGGTGAACTAAAGGTAAATTAAGAAATTAAACAAAAAGGATTGAAATTTATAGAAATTAGTTACGTAGTTAACTAATTAAAGGATGATAATTACCAATCATCGGTTGGGTTCAACTAAATTGGTAGTGGCTAGGTTTAGTTATATGTAAAAGTTGGGTCAAACAAGATTGGGCTTGGTCAGCCTTTATAGGTGGAGTTGGGCTTAACTAGATTCGGGCTTGGGCTCAACTGAATAATTTCCTTAAATTGCAAATGTCTTGGGCTAGTCAAGAAACAAACAAAGTAACAATAAAAAGGAATAAAAGATTGTAGGAGAGGGGGTTTGAACTAGAGACCCCTCTCATGGGCTTGATAGGCTCTAACCACCAAAGCCCAATTTCTCTTGTGATAAAAGGAACCTGGAATATCTATATATATGGACTAATCAGATTTTAGGGAAGGAAATGATAAACATAGTCATTTAAGGTAAAGTAACACGGGAACACATGGGAAGGCACTCGAGTGAGACTTGGGCCATTAGAGCATGCATTGTAGACATCGTGTGCATAGACATGAATATTTATTATAGAATTGTCTTTATCAGATATTGACGTGGATGCATCAGGAAGTTCCGTGGAATACGAGACTCTGTGATTTTAGGTAAGTACACTTGCCTTGTTCCACTCTTCAGAGTTTTCTTGATATGTCTTATTCATGACATGCTGCTTGTATTCATTCATGCTTCTTGATTTATTGAAATCCTTTATTTAGCATGATTGATTGTTCTGGGATGTTGGGATCCCTACTTGTTTGTTCTTCGGCCCGGATTCAGTGGAGCAGGTGAGCTCCTTTGCGGACATCTGAGGGGACGGACACCTGATGTTAGGCATTGCCATGCGGAGGGATCGATACTCGGTTCTTTGCCGTCGATGGGGATGATTCGCTGGCCGTGTCGACACGTAGAGAGGTGGCGCTACCGACATACGACCCGAGGGCCGTAGCGACCGGATGGTCGTGTTCTCAGCAGGTTCGCTGATGGTGCTGACCGGGGGAGACATTTGTGGAGCTTCCATTGGAACTCATATCAAAGCCCCAGGGCTTCTGTAGCTAGGAGTCGATACCTTGCTTGTTTTTGTGGAAGACTCCTAGGGATTGTTTTTGAGGGGCGTGCCCCAAGTTTGATTTTTGATATTCTTACTTATTGATATCATGTTTTTCTTGAACCCCGTAGGGGTACTTACTGGGCTTTCCATTCGAAAGTTCATGCACTTGTTTCTTCCTGTTTACAGATCCTGAGGCGTAGGATTCTAACACGCAGGAGCCAATCGTGGGTTGGGTGAATTGCAGAGGTCCGAGGACCTTCTTTATTTTCTTATTCTGTATGAGACATTTTATTTTGTAGGTCCCTTATAGGGCCTAGCATTTGTAGGGTATCTGAACCCTTTTATATTTTCCGCTGAAACTCTGTTATTTTTGAATAATTAAGTTGATTTATTACATTATCTGTTTTACTCACTTAGGCCTTTTATCCGAGTGGGGCCCGTCTCTACTTGGGTACGGCCGGTCTGTGAATGTGCCCGAGGTCCCGGGATCAGGTCGGGGCGCTACACTTTTGATATAGGATCATTAATATCTTGCGGATGGACTTGGATATAAATAGTGATGTTTAGACCTATTCGGCCCCTTGGGACTATGATTAGAGTTTAGGAATATAACTCGATCTTAGGAGGGGATTTGTTATTAGAAAGGTAAAACTACTCGGCCCTGGAAGGGACATTGATACGATTGACATTTGACTACTCGACCTTTGAAGGGACTTTGATACGAGTAGCATGACGCTTACTCGACCCTTGAAGGGACTCTTTAGAATGAAAGAGACCACAAATAGTCGGGAAATATCAACATATGGTTCCTTGAGAGAGAAAATTATGTCTTTTGACAATATTATTTCAAGTGGAATAATCCTTGGGATCAGATACCTGGTATGCATCAAGTTGTGCGCCTCTTTAGTGATACAAGCCTTCTCCAACTAGGTGCCTACTGTCCAACTCAGCTCTTCCGATGCCTCTATTGTTGGGGGCTCTTGACCTTTGGCTTTAAGAAGGGCGATATAGTATTGTCGAGTAATACACCGATTTCCTCGAAGTTCTTCGCATCCGTTCTTTGTGGGGAACTTCATCACTAAATGATAAGTCAGTACCACCACCGACAAAATATTTAGAGTCAGCCTTCCCAATATGACATTATAACCGGAGGGACACTTGACCACCAAAAAGTTTGTAGTGACCATTGATTGGCGAGTTTAGGTCCCTGTTATGAGTTGGAGGCTAAACGTGGCTTCTGGTTGTAGTGAACCGGATTAGGGGAGACTTCATTGATCACTGCGATTCTTGCTTGAGACCCAGCTTCTCGTAAGTGTCCCAGAAAATAACATCCACCTAGCTCCCATTATCTATGAAGATTCTTCTGACCTCAAAGTTGGCAATACTGACGATGACCACTAATGCATCATCATGAGGGTGATGGGCTCCCTCTAGGTAATCGTTAGAGAAGGTGGAGGGTGGCTCAACATGATGTCTCTTCCTTGACGTGCTAGCTGAAGATGACATCTAGGCATATCTCTGCTGAGATAAGGTTCCCTGTTGTCATTGGCTGGTCCTCTAGCAATAATATGGATTATACCCACGAGAACTTGGTTTCCTTATGGGGAGGATGTAACCTCCTTCTACGGATCTCTCTTTATGTACTGAGAAAGATGGCCTCGACAAATAAGCTTTTCAATTTCATCCTTAATCTAGATGCATTCATCAATATCATGTCTATGATCCCGATGAAACCTGCACTAGTTCTTGTTGTCTTTGCATTTAGCCGAATACCTCATTTTCTATAGCCATCTAAGCATCTTTGGATCATCTATGTTCATGAGGATTTTGGCCCAACTTGTATGGAGAGAAGCATAGTTGCGGAACCACTCCTCAGACTTACCATTGTCGTCCTGAGTTGAGAACTTTTGTCTCTTAAATTGTTTTTGCTATTCTTGCACTGGGTTCCACTCCCTTTTCAACTTTTCAAGTCGGGCCTCCTCTTATTTAGTTACTTGTATCTCCTCAGTATTGATATACTTTTTCGCCCTAGCGAGGAGATCGGCCAGATTCTTTGGCTGCTTCATAAATAAAGAAATTGGAATAGAGACTTACGTAACCCTTCAATGAGCACAAAGACTACAAAGGCCTGGTCTAGTGCAGGCACTTCCAAAGCCTCTATGTTGAATTCGTGGATATAGCTGCGGAGGGTCTCTCCCTCCTGCTGCTTTATTCTCATTAGCATAGCAAAGGTCTTTCTCTTGCTACTCGCAAAATGACTATTAAAGAGTTCACTCAGCTCTTTGAAAGATGAGAAGAATTTCATCTGCAGATTAGAAAATGCACCGCATCTCTCAGTGCAACCAGAAAGGCTCGACACGTGATCTCGTTGGGAGCTCTATAGAGAAGCATCATGACCTTGAAGGATTAAAAGTGGTCTACCGGGTACGAGATGCCAGTAATTGTAAGTCTCCATAAAGGGCATTCGAAGCCTGGCAGGAAGAGGTGCCTCTAGTGTGCCAAGAATGAATGGGGAAATAGTATGTGAGGCGTTCCTCGGTCACTCTTTTTCCATTTGAGGAGCGATCTTGCGTTGAAGTTAAGGTGGCTACTTGGATCGAGCTCGGGGTCGCGCAGACCCTATACTGTTGAATGAGGGGAAACTCTCTTCCTTTTTCCGGACACGTATCCTACATTCAAGAGCACGTATAGTGGAGCTTTTCTCCGTCTCCTAGGACTCTGCTACAAAGTTCCTCAGAGGATGAGAAGCCTAATGCTCTTGCTTTTGGAAGGCTCTAATAAGTAACTCCAACTACTTCTGGAGCATTTAGATATGGAGATCTCATGGATCCTCTTCTAGGATCATTGCTTGCTCATGAGTCATGAGGAGTAGCTATGATCTTTGGGATTGCATTCAACCTGGTGATCTTATCCTCAGCTATAGGAGGAATCAGGTTTTTCTTGCCTCTTTCCATCACCGTGATAGACGCAGTTTTTTTGATCGAGATTCTCACATACAACGACAACTATTAATGCCTCAACTCTGCTCCTTCTTGAAATCAGAGCTGATTCGGATCAACGAATGAGATCTGATGGAGATGTTAGCTTCTGCTACTTTGAACCGGAAGACGATCAGCTGACAGTGATGGCCTTGGCAGTTAGAACGCTTCCTGTGGACGAAGACCGACTCTAGAGATGATCTACAAGGGAAAATCGAGAGTTATTTCCCGGACCCTCCGACGATTAAGTTAGCAAACAAGATTTAGGTGGAGAGAAGGGAGATTCTCTGAAATTAAGCGAAAGAATGAATTGAATGAGTGAGAGAATGAGCAAGGAGTGAGATAAAGAGATGTATGCGCTTCAGCGCTTGTGGAAGAGGTTGGAGTTCAGTGCTCACTCTTCCTCCCCTTTTATACCTTTTGGGAGTCTGTTGGGCAGTTAGAGGTGACTTGAGCGCCAAGCGGGTGACAACTCAGTGCAAGCTCATACGGAATCTTTTGGCATCTATGGGAAGCTTGTCTAGAACCTTCGACCTATTCCAAAAGCTTCTTTTAGGCTGTTATGTGGATATTGAGCTGATGATGCCTTAGTCTCTAAGATCATGTCACGTATAAGGCCAGATTTTTCCCAATAATAATAATTATTATTATTATTATTATGGAAGTTATATCTTTTCCTATTCCAAAGCCATTTGGTTGTGAAAATGACTTTCACAATAAAGCTAAGATTGGGTTTTCTAAATATAAACTAATCTAAAGTTATCAAGAGAACTTATGCAAACCACCATTTGTCATGTACTTCGCATGACAGACATAGTACTGTGATCGACGCGCAGTCCGGTGCAAAGATTGGTTTGAAAACAGGAATGGTGATCGTACGGTTGGTAAATTGGTCTTGTATCAACTACTTTCAAGTTGAAAACTTGGCGTGCAAAACTCTTTAATTTGTCAAGTGAGATGATCCACATTAAAGAGTAGCAACTGTTAATTGGATGGCTTCATCAGTATTTTGTTGGCCGTGGAGCTAATAAGAGATAAATGGGACTAACTTTCATCAATGTCTTTGTTTGCCACCCCTTCAAAAATAAAAAAAAATCATCTATTATTCTTTTTTTTTAATAATATTTTATAATATTTTATTTTATTTTTATTCTTTTAGCCATCTTATTGACTAACTTTTTATTTATTATCCCCTCAAAAATGTAAAATCACTTCTCATCCTCTAATTTTTTAAATCTTTTATTTTATTTTTATTTTACTTATTATATTTTGGATCAAAATTTTATGTTTTAATTTGAGTTATTAGATGCAAAATCTTATATTATAATATATGTAAAATAACAATTTAAACATTTTTATATAGGTTAATCCTACTTTTATTTATTTTTTTTTAAATATATATTATTAAAATTTAAATTAAAAAAAGGTTTATTTTATATTTTTATTTATTTATAAATTAAATATATATTTATTTGTAACTCTTTTAATAAAATCATAATTTACTTATAATTTATTTTAAAATATTTTTTTTTAATAATCTATTAATTATACATGAATATCAATAGTAAAAGAAAATATTTTTTATTTGACTTTTTAAATAATTTTTAAACAATATTTAGTAGTAAACAAACTTATGCAAACCACCGTATGGGTTTTTTTTGGTGCAACAATTTAATGCGCCTCACCATTAACCACCTTGTGGCCTATTGGTATCGGATTCCTGTGTAAGGTGTGTGTTTTTTTGGATGAACCGAGTTCGAACCTCCACTCACACAAGTAAAAACTCAGGTGTCTTGCTGTGGTCTGGACACCTATATTCATCCCTAACTTTCTTTGTGGGAGTGCTTATAGCCTTTGTAAAATAATAATAATAATAATAATAATAATAATAATAATAAAAACAATTTAATGGGCCTCACCAGTCATCACCCACATGCAAAAGATGCTTGCCAGGTGCCATCCTTAACAAAACCAAAAATTAAAAAAGAACACTAGTGTAAACCTTCAAAACTTCACCCAATCTTCTTGCCGTTAAGTCTAATTTTTCTATCAACTGAACTGGATAAGTGTCCCCCACGTGTTCAGAGTAAGAGAGAGAGAAAAGACGAACTAGTGCGCATCACCACATTTGAAAACTCTCTGATATAATCGGCAAGCTCTGAACTTTCCATTGCTCTCCAGGACTTATCTTCAACTCCCCACATGTTCAGAGTAAGAGAGAGCAAAAAGACAAACTAGTGCGCATCACCACCTTTGAAAACTCTTATGATATAATCGGCAAGCTCTGAACATTCAATTATTTCTCTCCAGGACTTATCTTCTCAACAATGGCTTCAAACCCAAAAATCTTCATCTCCCTGCTGGTTTTCTCTTTGGTATGTGCTTCCAATGCAACTCCAAGGAAGATGGTGGGGATATATGAGCTCAAGAAGGGAGATTTCTCAGTGAAAGTTACCAACTGGGGAGCAACCATCACCTCTGTTGTTCTACCAGATTCTAAAGGTTTGCCTCTCTTTCATGTCTTCTTCCTGAAAGCTCCAATGTTTGTACTTTGTATAGATTTAATATCAGTTTGTCTCACTAGTACTGATATGTTCTTTTCCTGCAGGGAATTTGGATGATGTTGTTCTTGGATATGATAGGATTGCTCAATATGTTGTAAGATTTATGCCTCCTAGATCTTTGAGCTTGTTTTGCTTCTAAGTTTTTCTCTATTTCTTTTCCTGTTTGTGATGATGCCTGCAAATGCATATTAAAATTTTAATCAAGATGGAGAATTTTTCTTTTCCTGTAAATGCACATTTGATGTAGGAAAATTAGTTGTAGAGTTCTCATGTTCAATCTTAACACTGACAATGAGTCACCCAAGTAATGATATGGTTCTCGCTTGTGCCAAGGCATCATATAATTCCAACAGGTTAAGAACTATTATCAAATCAAAAGAAGTTTCTGAATAAACAGGAAGATAAACTCAGGAATTCGGCATATAGATTTCTTATAATCAATTACTGTTTGCTTGATCTTTGGCTATTGTGACAAGGGAAGAATCTACAGCCGATGACCTCAGATAATCAAATTAGTCATATGGATGATTAAAATGATTAGCTTTGTTGCGAAAACAAAGATGCTAGCGTTTCCCCAAACTTAGTCTATTGAGTTGGTTGTGAGATATAATACTTTTTACTAGAAGTTGACTATATGAATCAGCATTTCAGAAGTTGACTTTCTGCTTTTCCAAGTGAAATTACTGAAAATAATTTGCTCTACTGGTTCAAAGAATGGCACAGGTTATCTTGGAGCATTGGTTGGGCGTGTCGCTAATAGAATTTCAGGAGCACGGTTCGTCTTGAATGGGACTACATACAGATTATATGCTAATGACGGAAAAAACTCACTGCATGGTACTTCTCTTATGGATTAATTAGGTGAATTTAATGTAAATAGTTCGATTGAAGAGTGTTTATGTAAATTCTTCTCTTGAATTCATCAAGGTGGACATAGAGGATTCAGTCATGTCATTTGGACTGTCAAAGAGAAAAAAGATGGTGAATTCCCATACATTACCTTCTACTATCACAGCTTTGATGGGGAACAAGGTATCTTCTCTTTTCAATTAATTTTCTTCTATATTTCTTCATTTTATGTTACCTACTTGAATTCACGAATCTCGCATACATGACTCTTACAAACAGGATTTCCCGGTGCTCTTGATGTGTTTGTAACTTACAAGATCTCTGGAAAATACAAGCTCGATGTGATCATGCAAGCAATGCCTCTAAACAAGGCCACACCAGTGAATCTTGCACAACACACTTATTGGAACCTCGGTGGAGATGGCAGTGGCAACATTCTATCCAACTCTGTTCAAATCTTCGGTTCACACATCACTCTACTAGACAAAAATCTCATCCCTACGGGACAGATCAGTACCGTTGCAGGAACTCCATATGATTTCCTTAAGCCTATGACAGTGGGGAGCAGAATCAAGGAAGTCGGCAAAGGTTATGATATCAACTATGTGCTTGATTCTCCGATCGGGAATCAAGGCTTGAGAAAGGCTGCAGTTGTTAAGGATAGCAAGACTGGTCGAGTACTTGAGTTGTGGACAAATCAGGCAGGGGTGCAGTTCTATACTGCAAACGGCTTGATGAATGTCACAGGGAAGGGTGGACATGTCTATAACCAGTATGGTGCACTGTGTTTAGAGACGCAAGGGTTTCCAGACTCTGTAAACCACCCTACGTTTCCTTCTCAGATTGTGAGTCCTGGGGAGGTTTACTCACACTACATGATGTTCAAATTCTCCTTCCAGTAGGATGTGAAGTTGAATAAGGTCCACGTTTACTTCATTGTGATATCAATGGAAAATGTCCCTTTCCTGAATAAATGGTTGTTGAATATTCAAATCAAGTTGAGTTTGTTTCTATGGAATGCTTTTATTTTAATTTCAGACAAGCTTTCATCAAAGTGTAATTAGTTTATGTCCACCAAACAAGGATGGTCCATAAACAATGTCAAGTGGTTTAAATTCAAAGATGCATCTATCTAGGCACATTCATGACTGCAGAAAAAACCTAAAGACAATGAAAGAACATTTATCAACATACAAGCAAATTGACTGGAGGTTGTCATGAATTAGAGTAAGAAATAGAAAGAGACCATAAAGGAAGTTAATATGATTACTCTGATAAATATAAGGGGCGGTTTGGTTACCTGTATTTCAATTCATAGTGTAAGTGGAATCACATGTAATTTGAATTACTGCATTTTGTTGCTCGTAATTGTAAATGCTGCATTTCATTTTTCATTGTTTGGTTTGATATAAGTTGGGTGATATAGTCACTGTAAGTGGTGAGATTACTCCCATATTCAATTTTTTTTTTATATTTATATGTAATTTATAATAGAAATAATAATGTGAAATTTAATATAAAATATTTAATCATAAAATATTTATATTTAATTTTTAAAATAATAATGTGAATATATACACACATAAATAATCTTGCTACTTGCCCAAACTATGTTCAATTTATATTTTCTCCAAAATATGTTCTATTTACTACACACCCTCAAAATAATAATAATAAATATAATAATAAATATAATAATAAATATAATAATAATCTTGCTACTTGCCTGCTTAAAAATTTACCTGATTTACAAATACTAAAAATTACAACTTACATATATACACACATACATACATACTTGCATCACTTGGAAACTCCATTCCAAAAGAATACTAAGAACCTCCATTGGAAAACACCATAAATAAATAATCAATTGCAAAAAATATACAAGACAAACTATCAAAAGCATCACTTGGAAGTAAAATATTATCTGTTGTTATAGCTTTACAAAAGCATCCCAACAAGGTAACATAGAATCTGATTCAGTTTCAATACAAGATTAACATAAACTCTAATTGTTCATCAGTTTTTCATGACCACAAAACATTAAATCTAAAGTTTGAAACATCCAACAATGTGTCACTACATCATATCCCACCATCCCCCCTCAATTATCTGAGGAAACCATCCATCCAAAAGCATCGGAGGTCATAATCTTTGTTTATAAAGGTGATTGCAAGATTGTGTTGGGCATTCAAATGATCATATGCTAACCCAAGGTCAAACTTGTTGTAGTGGTCAATCAAGGTCATAACTTCATCATACAATTTCTTACCCAAATTTACAGCTTTATCCTCCTCTAGTGCATTTCCAAGTCAAACTTTCGCATGACTTCCAACTCCTCGATCCTAATACGCTTTGCTCCCTTTTTAACCTCCTTGGTCTTAGAAGTTGAGCTAGTTGGTGTGTCAAGAGGTTGTGTTTGTGCGAATCAATCAATATCATCCAAACCCTGGGGTTGATCATTGGAATCAAATGCCGACAATGTTGGTGGTAGTTCCATGCAAACACCCATACTTCTAGAGCTTTGACAACCTGTTCTTGCAAAGGACCCTGTTGCTTGATCATTTCCACATACAATAGCCATCTCCTCGTAGTCTTCAATCGGTTTATTGATGTAAACCTCTTCACTAGGATGCGACTATACAAACAAAACACAATCCATAAGTAAGGTAAATATGCAAATATCGCTAAAACATGGTAATTACAAACTAGTACTTACTTGTATGTATGTGCTGAATTCCTCTGCGCCCATAATTATTTTCTTCTCCGAATCATCCCAAGACACTCCACTTAAACTCTTAAGTTTCTTAATTATTAGCCAAATCTTCCTCACATGTCGAAGACGATTGATAACTTGTGTATCATTCACAACCAAGTTAAACTTCGCACTAACAGCTCTCGTAGCAGCAGTGATAGCAGTACTCTTGAAACCTTTGTCAGATTTAAGACCAAGGTTTGCTTGCTCAACTAAACATTTGAGCAAAAATGATGTCATGATCGCTGTCCATCTGAAGTTAGTTTAATTTCTCCTTCCAACACCATCTTGGCTCTCTTGTGTCATTTCTACAGAATCCATCTACAAAATAAAAATCACACTTTGTTCTCAAGATAAACAAAATATAAAGTACAAAAATTTAAAATTTTTTATGCACTAGGAGCAAATCTTGTAAATATATACTTATGTGCATCTATGTAAAATTGGAATTAGAGTAAATGCATACGTAAGTATAAATAAGAGAAAAGAATCAAGTATATTGGAATAAAAAAATATAGGGGAAATTATAAAAAAGTACCCTGTGGTTTGCGACTTTTTCAATTCAGTCCTTGTGGTTTAAAATTTAACAATAAAGACCCTGTGGTTTGCCCGTTTATCACTTTAGTACCCTGTAATACTGTGCATTCAAGGTCGTGTCCCCGTTTGGCCCCCTAGAGCATGTTTGAAGGATTTCCAACTGTATGGATGGGAAGATCATCGAAAAATAAGCTAGCCTGCCAATTTTCATACAATTTGGGAACTTGTAGGATCTTCATCTTAACGGTTCTTATTTTATAGGAATCTGAACAATCTAGAATTTCAACCGTTAAGTGGGAAGACCAAACAGTTACCAAATTGTATGAAAATTGACAGGCTAGCTTATTTTTCGATGATCTTCCCATCCATACGGTTGGAAATCCAAACGGGGACACGACCTTGAATGCACAGTATTACAGGGTACTAAAGTGATAAACGGGCAAACCACAGGGTCTTTATTGTTAAATTTTAAACCACAAGGACCGAATTGAAAAAGTCACAAACCACATGGTACTTTTTTGTAATTTCCCCAAAAATATATACAGGTTTACTATATAAACGACATTCTTTTCTGCACAGGATTTTGTACAGTTTCTAGTGAAATAAAAGCATATGACATAAGAATGCAGGAATTCAGTGTGTGCATGCTTGGTTGTAAGTTCAAATGCTTGGTTTTATTTCAAATGTTGCCCATAACTAAGTCTTGCATGCTCATCCTTACTGTTTCTGTCATTTAAAGGTTCTTTATACTTACCCATAACTAAAGTGAAAGCCAAATCAAAGATGTCAAAGGTGATTTATACTCTCCCTAACTCTTGATTTATTCAAGCGGCAGAGGTTAATTGAAGCTCTAAGATTTCCATGTTACTTTTGTTTTAACTTTTCACCAAAACATGATGAGATACTGATTGGTGATATTGCTTAAGGGAATTACTCAGATGACATCAATTGCAGTGATTTCATGATAATATATATGTAGTCCTGTAGATAAAAACAATATTGCTTTTTATGATATAAAGGATGCATACTTTCAATTGTTCAACAGTGTGTAAAGCCATTTAAATAACAATTCTTCTTCTATCAAAATTGAGACAGTGCTTGTTCAATTCAAGCAGTAAAAATTTATGAGAAAATCACAACCAAAGCCATAACCCATAAGCTATCAGATATACAGCAGGAAAATCACAATCCCGATTGCACCAACACTGAGAAAGTAGAACTCAATCACAATCAAGAACAAGCCACTAATGGCACAACACCAAGACAACCATAGTCAAAGAGAGATATGAAAAGGTACAGAAAATGTTTTCAGCACAGTGATGCCACTGTACAGTTTTCTACACAATGATGCCCATTGGCGGATGCAAGGGGGGTAGGCAGGGGCCACTGTCCCCCCTAAATTTTGTGAAATTTTCCAATGCCCTCCTTCAAATTTTACAAAATTTTTGTTGCCCTCCTAAATTTTAAAATGTTTTTTTAGATAAATATAGAATTTATAAGGGTTTAAGTGAAAAACCTAAACTAAAACCTATCTCAACCCCTTCAAATTTTGAAAAATTTGCCATTACCCCCGAAGTTTTAAAAAGTTTTTTATATAAATATAAAATTTATAAGGGTTTAAGTGAAAAAACCTATCTTTAATCTGTTGAGATTCATCTATGGACCATATCTCTTCTCTCTTGTTCACCGTCGCTACCACCTAATTCTTGTCCCCGCCTTGGCTTCGCCAGCTCGGTGCTCTTCTAATTTTGATGGCCCGTTGATAGGTATTTTTCGGGGGAGGAGATATTTTATTTTTGTTATATAACTTTAATTTTTTGGATTGATAATATTCTTTGAATGTGAAAAAAAGGGCAATCTTGGATTCTTGATTTTGATGTATGCTTAGGGTTAATATGGTATAAATGAATTTTGCTTCTTAATTTGTTTTTTGTTCTTGGATTTATTTCGTTTAAATGAATTTTGCTTTATGATTTAATTCTATTGTTTGTTTCTATCCATTTATGTGTGGTTTTTGTTAATTTATTTCTTATAATTTTAATTATAATATTTATCTATCCAAGTTTCGTGTTAATTAATTTAGATAGTTCTAATGAAAAATCAAACAATTGATTTTTTTTTAAAGAAAAAGAGCTCTTCAATTCATTAAACTTCGTTGAGGCTTCAATAGTAGATAATAAAACTATTGTACAAGAGGAAAAACACTCAACTAAAGTTCATCGATTGGATGAAAAAAAAAGATGATGATTTGTGGTAAAAAAGATGATTTGAGAAATTGCATAATTATAATTCAAAATCGATGGTAAAAAAATATCTATATTGGACAATGACTTTAGTAGTTCGCCCTCCCTAGGTCTAATTTCTGGATCCACCACTGGTTATAAATATAGTTGTGGTCCAAAAAACAAAGATGATCACGTTCTGTTTTCTTCCCCGCCATAGAGTTTTGAAGACCAAAACCCGAGGATTCTCTTATCTCTTTTTCTTCTTCTTCTTCTTCTTCTTCTTCTTTTTTTTTTTTTTTTTTTTTTCTTTAGGGGCTGTTTGGTTACATGTAAGTAGCTGAGAAGTAACTTGTTTTACGGATAAATTTTACTTTTGAATGTTTGGTTTACTGTAAAAGATTCACTTACATGTAACTTGTTTTACATCTCAAGCCACATTTGTTGCATTTGGTTAAAATAACCCCTCAATTTACCAAATTTATTATAGGGGCCTTTTTGCAAAATTGTCAAACTTTGTATGTTTTTGCAAAAAACCCAAAAAATAAAAATAATATTTATTTTTTTGGAAGGTGTATGTGCAGACTTTCCAAAATTGATGCCATTTTGCGGAAAACCCCATTAATTTATCAAAATTATTTCAAGAATTTTTTTTGCAAAATTACAAAACTTTGTGTCATTTTTTACCGAAAATTTTGCAAAAACCAAGTGTTTTTTTGCAGAAAACCCCTAAATTTACCAATACATATTAAAAATATTAAATATAAAAAAAAGAATAATAGTGATAAGTTCAACACTTACTTTACTGGATGAACTTACATTGAGGGGTTCTTTGGTATGCTGTGAGTGGGTGTGAAGTAAAGTGGGTTTTACTGTAAAAAATTAAATACATCATTTTCATTTACATGAAACCAAACAACGTTGATGTAAATTAAAATACAGTAACTTAAGTTGCATGTAATTACACTTACACTATAATTTGAAAATACAGGAAACCAAACAGCCATTAATGGATTCTATGTTTCATTATCTTATCTAATTTCTTCTACAAAAGATTTTGAGATAGATTACTGACTCTATAGATATATAGTGTTGATGCGAACTAGGTTTAATAATAATTTTCATACTATGAGAGTGAGAGTGAAAATAAAGTGGGTAGGAATGGTATTGAATGGAATGGGGGAGGAGAATGACAAATTTTATTCTCATTTTTGGGTTAAAGCGTGGAATGAAGTTAAGTTTTAAATTACTAATAAAAATAGAGTTAAATTTTAAATTAATAAATTTAAATATATTTTTTGAAGAACTAAAAAGAATTTCTTATTTTTGAGTGAATACTCATTCTTCTTCTATTTTTTTTGGTTAATAAATCATTCCGGAAATGGTCATTAGCAACCCTAAAAAAAACTAAACAAAAGAATGAGAATATAAAGAAACTTTAAGCACTTGAACGAGAGATTGGACTGACGAGGCTGGAGAGGAAGGGATTTGATCTGCTACCTAGCTCCTATCTTCTCTCCATTTTCTTGAATTGAAGCTGATTATCGTTTGTTTAGACTTTCTGGATTTAGTTACCTGTTGAAGGTTCGATCTTATTTATTTTTGTGATTCAACGAGCTTCTACTAGGTCGCTTCGATGTGTTTTCAGGGTTTTTTTTTTAATTTTTAATTTTTAATTTTTAATTTTTTTTTATCTCATTGAGGCGTTTGTTGATCTTCTTGTTCTTGAATCGTCATGTGATCATGTTGGTGGTTCGTTGTTGGTTTTATTAGATTTATTTGGACTTTCGGAATTTTATTCGTGTTAAAGATTTGAATTTAATGGTTTGTCTGAACAAATCATTTGAAGCTCAAGGTTTGTTAATCTTCTTGTTTTGGAGTGAATGGTCAGGTGTTTGTGATGGTGGTTTGAGGTGGTATTGTGAAATCCAAGAAGAAAATTGTGCTGGTTTTGACACTGGAGGATCTACACATCCCTCATAGAGCTTCTGATCTGCCTGCCAAGTTCAAGTCTATGCTTGTCCCTGGAAAGATCCAGCATATCATATACACTGGAGATCTATGTATCAGGGTGCTTATTATTTCACTAATTTTTACTTATATGCTTAATTGAATTCTGTATACTGATTTCATTTCAATGTTCATAATTTTTGAAGTTTAGTTTTTGGAAATGGTTTCATTTGTTTTTTGTCCATTTCTGATTGGTTTTTTGTGTCTTGAGGGTTTGTGTCTTTGCCTTTATACTTTCTTGTTGGAGATAATTTTAGTTAACTTCAAAATTTTCATTTATTGTATACTAGGCCAATCTCAGACTCGATCAAGAGGTCAATAAAGGGTCTTATATAGAAATTGTTCCTGATATTGTTCTTAGACATATCAACTTGAGTATCCAATTTTGATAGAGGAAGTATATATCTGCTTTTAAGTATCCCAACATTACCTTTTTAAAATCACTGAAATCATTTTACTCATAGTAAATAGTTAGCACTAAAGAATGCCTTGCCCCATTACGAACAAATCAAATTTGTCATGTTATTGGTAACTACACTGTGGAACTATGCTTATCTTGTTTGATAGGCCTGCCTTATTCCTTATATGGTAGCCGTTCTTTGCAAATAATTGATATAGGGTTTGTTTTTTGAGCTCATCATTCACTGTACACTGGTATAAACAATTGTTCCAATTGTTACATACCTCTTCAATATCAAGTACTACTCAATAGCCATCCACCAAGTGATATAATAGCATTCTCCTCACCAAATCAGCGATGCAATTCATAAACATATCAGATAGTTTCAACAGGCTAACATAAGATCAATTTTGTTGTTTTATGAACTTGATTGTGTGACAAAGGGTAACAAAATCACCTGTAACCTTATTTAGGTGTTGTATAGCTATATAGTTGTCCTTTGGCTGCTACCTATTGGAACACCAGTTATTTGTTAAATATGCAGGGCTTTTCATTTTAACTCTCTTATTCCTTTGTTTTGTGCAGGAAGTTCATGATTACCCGAAAAACCTTTTCCCTGATCTGCATGTTATGCATGGTGATGCTTGGTATCCAGAGACCAAAGTTTTTACCATCAATCAATTTAAACTTGGCCTACGTCATGGTCATCAGGTTGGCCACCCTCCCCTATGTGGTATCATTTGGTTTCTCCTTGTGTTGACATTTTTCATTGTACAGAAGATTGTTGATGTATCACAATTTTCTATTCTACTTAATTTTTTTTTTCTGAATAAAGGTTTTATGTCAATAATGATTTATATTGTAGTTTGAGTTAACCCATGGATCTACAAAGTATTTCTTAAAATCAAGTAGTATCGAAAATACTCAGTGCTTGATGTTTTTTTTTTCCTGTAAAAATTACATATCTGTTCTAACATATTTATACCTCTCAAACCTCCTGCTTGGTGTCTTCAAGTTTGACATTTTCTGTTTGAAGTTAAACTTGCAAATTTGTGTCTCGATGGATTGTTTGTTATCACTTATGATAGACAGGCAGCATTTATATGCCATCTGGAATATCAGGAGAAACATTATAATAAATTTTGTTTTATATGAGTAGATAGCCTGTATGATCCTAAGCCCTGCTCCTCTCAACTGCCATTGCTAGTGATTCATTTTATTGATTTGATCTCACCTTGTTGATTGGATTAATTTAGCTTGTGCCATGGGTGACTTGGGTTCCTTGGCCATTCTTCAGAGACAGTTGGATGAGACATCTTGGTGATGGGCCACACCAATCAATTCAAAGCCTACAAGCATGAGGGTGGTATTGTCATAAACCCTGGCTCAGCAACAGGTGTTTATAGCAGCATCACATATGATGCCAACACTAGTTTTGTGCTCATGGACATTGATGGCCTCCAAGTTGTTGTGTATGTCTGTTAGCTCAACAATGGAGAAGTCAAGGTGGACAAGATTGACTTCAAGAAGACCACAGCCCCTCACTGATTTCTTGCTCACATAACTTTGTTTGACTTCAAACCGGGTCTACCATAGGTGGAACAATGTGTATTTCGGTGGAGCAATTATTTTTCAGATTGGTACAACTGAATTTGTAACAGTTTCCAAACATCATGTATCAATAAAGAGTAGGTTTTCTGTTTAGAAGGACAAAGACTAAATACTCTACACTCCAGTAAAGAGGTTTTGAAGTCCTCATGCCAGTAGTCACCCATTGACAGCATCATGGCCTCGTTTGTGAAAGAGAATACCTTCAAATGGAACAGTGTACTAAGAGGATTCCTGGAAAGTAATACTCCGGGGAAAATACTTTTAGGTTATGTCCACATGAGAAGGAGAGGGTTGAACATTGATAGCCACACACTAGGGTTTGTCATCAAGGGTTGCGGATTACTCATGGCTGGTGTTCCTGTAGGTGAACAAGTACATACCCAGGTTTTAAAAATGGGGTTCAGTTCAGAGGTTGTAATACAAACTGCGGTCCTTAAGATGTATGGCATGTTTGGAGACCTTGTATCAGCACAAAAGGTTTTTGATGAAACTTCCCAAAGGGATATGGTTCAGTGGAATGCTCTTGTTGCTGTATATGCTCAAAGAAATCACCCGTATGAAGCCATTCTAGTTGCTCGCACCATGGTCAGAGGGTATGTGAGGCCTAATGAAGTTACTGTGGTTAGTATCACATCTGCTTGTTCTCAACTGAAGGATCTGCAACAAGGGAAGTTGTTGCATGCATATGCGATAAAGAATCTTTTAGGTTTTGATATGATCTTAAGTAATGCATTGATTGATATGTATGCCAAGTGCGGGTGTTTGTCTAGTGCTCGCCGGCTTTTTGGGATGATGAGGAGCTGGAACGTAATTACCTGGACTTCCATGATCAATGGTTATTGTGATAATGGTTTTTTGCACGAGGCAATGGCATTGTTCAAGGAAATGCAAAAAGTGCATGTGAGACCAGATGAAATCACCATGTTAGGCATGGTTGCCATGTGTGCGAAAATGGGAGAGTCGGGGTTGGGTAATTTGGTTGATGAGTATGTTGAAAAGAATGGATACACAAACAGTGTTTACATGGCTAATGCTCTCATCGACATGCATGGTAAATGTGGAAACATAGAAAAGGCATGCCAGATTTTCAAAGAAATGAAGGTGAGAACTCTTGTTTCTTGGACTTCTATGATACAAGGACTGGCACTGCATGGTCATGGCATGGAGGCCCTTGTTCGGTTTTCACAGATGCAGAGGAAGGGATTTGTGCCAGATAAGGTCGTTTTTCTTAATGTTTTGAATGCTTGTAATCATGCAGGGTTAGCAACAGAGGGAATTCAGTGCTTCAAATTAATGGTAGAGGAGCATGGCATGGATCCTTGGATGGAGCACTATGGAAGCATGGTGGATCTACTATGCAAAGCAGGATTATTGGGGAATGCTTTTGATTTCGTGGTGAATATGCCTGTCAAACCAGATGCTGTGATATGGCGAGCACTGATCAGAGCTTTTAAAGATCAAGGACAGATCAATTTAGCAAGAGATGCACTTTTAAGATTGTTTGAGTTAGAACCTGAGCATAGTGGAAACTACATACTGAAATCAAATTTTCTTGCAACGATTGAAGAGTGGGATCATGTCAAGGAAGTGAGAGATGACTTGGAAATCGCCAGAATATGTAAAAGGGAGCCAGGTTTCAGTTCAATTGAGGTAAAACCTTGATGTGATTTGCTTGTAAATTGGCAAATGTTCTTTCATTGTGGTTAGGTTTTTTCTTCAGTCATGAATGCCTGGATCCATCTTTGAATTCAAACCACTTGTGATTGTTTATTGGTCATCTTTCTTAGGTAGACATAAACTCTCTCTTGTTGAATGCTTGTTGCAAATCAAAATAAGCATTCCATTGACACATCTGAACTAGATTTGAATTTTCAACAACCATTTATTCAGGAAAGGGACATTTTCCATTGATATCACAATGAAGTAAATGTAGACCTTAATCCACTTCACATCCTACTGGAAGGAAAATTTGAACATCATGTAGTGTGAGTAAACCTCGCCAGGACTCACAATCTGAGAAGGAAATGTAGGGTGGTTTACAGAGTCTGGAAACCCTTGTGTCTCTAAACACAGCCCACTATGCGGGTTATAGACATGTCCACCTTTCCCTGTGACATTCATCAAGCCGTTTGCAGTATAGAACTGCACCCCTGCCTGGTTTGTCCGCAACTCTAGTACTCGACCGGTCTTATTATCCTTAACAACTGCAGCCTTTCTCAAGCCTTGATCATCGATCGGAGCATCAAGCACATAGTTGATATCATAACCTTTGCCGACCTCCTTGATTCTGCTCCCGACTGTCGTAGGCTTAAGGAAATCATATGGAGTTCCTGCAACGGGGGCGATCTTTCCTGTAGGGATGTGATTTTTGTCCACTGGAGTAATATGCGAAGCAAAGATCTGAACAGAGTTAGATAGGATGTTCCCACTGTCATGTTCACCGAGGTTCCAATACGTGTGTTGTGCAAGATTCACTGGTGTGGCCTTGTTTAGGGGCATTGCATGCATGGTCACATCGAGCTTGTATTTTCCGGAGATCTTGTAGGTTACATACACGTCAAGAGCACCAGGAAATCCTGTTTGTAAGATTCATGTATGCAAGATCCATGATTTCTAGTAGGTAATATCAAATGAAGAAATTTAGAAAATGATGAATTCAAAAGAGAAGATACCTTGTTCCCCATCAAAACTGTGATAGTAGAAGGTGATATAAGGGGATTCACCACATTTTTTTCTTTTTGACAGTCCAAATGACATTGCTGAATCCTCTATGTCCACCTTATTGAATTAAAGAGAAAAATTTACTTTAGCACTCTTGAATTGAACTATTTAATTAAATTCATCGAAATAATCCATATTAGTACCATGGAGTGTGTTGTTTCCCTCATTTGCATTTAATCTGTATGCAGTTCCATTCAAGACGAATCGAGCACCTGAGATTCTATTAGCAACACGCCCAACAATTGCTCCAAGATGACCTGTGCCATTCTATGACCCAGTAGAGCAAAAGCAGAAAATCAGCTATCCATTCTCTAATTCATAGAGTCAACTTCTAGTGCAAAGAATCAAGAGACATAGTTCAGCAAATACTAGCATCTTTGTTTTGCATCAAAGCCAATCATTTTCATCATCTATATGCCATTGTATTATTACTTGTCAATAGGGCCAACGATCAAGCAAATGGCAAATGGCAAATGGCAAATGGCAATTGATTATAAGAAATCACTTGCCGAAATCTGAAGTTATATTTTTGTTATCAAATGGAAACTTCTGATCATTTCTTAACCTGTTGGCCTTTGTGTATCTCAGCATAAGAGAGATCAATACCTAATTAGAGAATATTATTTCTTAGGTGCCTGATTATCATTGTTAGGATGGAATCAGCAAATTGTAGCACAAATTTTCTATTCTCCACCTTGATTATTTTTAATATGCATTTGCAGGCATCATGACATGGAGGAAAAAGGAAGATGGTGAAACTTAGAAGCAAAACAAAGCTCAATGAGAAGGTATGATCTTACAACATATTGAGCAATCCTATCATGTCCAAGAACAACATCAGCCAAATTCCCTGCAGAAAAAGAACACTTCTGAGACAAAGCTATGTTTAGATCTTTAGAAGACATAAAAGAGAGCCAAACCTTTTGAATCTGGTAGAACAACAGAGATGATGGTTGCTCCCCAGTTGGTTACTTTCACTGTGAAATCTCCCTTCTTGAGCTCATATATCCCCACCATCTTCCTTGGAGTTGCATTGGAAGCACATACCAAGGAGAAAACCAGCAGAGAGATGATGGTTTTTGGGTTTGAAGCCATTGCTGCAAAGAGAAGGTCCAGGATGGACTCTAGTAGAGAATGATCAGAAGTTCAGAGCTTGCCGATATATAAGATTTTTCAAAGATGGTGATGCATTGGTTTGTGGCCCCTCTCTCTCGTCTATGTAGACTTGGTCAGAACAAGCTGAGCATGGGACATAACATTTAGGGCTGTCAAGGATCAAAGTTGTTAGCAGTTTGAGTTCAGTTTTAGTAAAAAAATGTAGACTTGTTCAGAACAAGCTGAGCATGGGACATAGCATTTAGGGCTGTCAAGGGTCAAAGCTGTTAGCAGTTTGAGTCCAGTTTTAGTAAAAATGTACCTCAGCTCCTCGAAAATTTTTGATCTTTCAAGTCGAGTTTGAGATTGAAATATATATATATATATATATATATATATATATATATATATATATATATATATAATATTCAAATATATTAATAAAATATTATGTTTTGCTGATATCAAAAAATCTACTCCTAGAGATCAATGCATATTTTGATCAGCGGATGAGAGAGATTATGAAAAGTGCTTCAGTTGATTTCATATATATTAATAAAATATTATATTTTATTGATACAAAGTTCTATTCCTCCTAGGGAATAGAGGCATATTTAGATCAAAAGGATGAGAGAGTTGAAGAGGTTGAAGTGCTTAGTTGATTTTTGAGGGAAAGGTCCATTGTGATTGATGACTTTTACGGTTTGCTCCCTTCAACCGTAGGATCTATGCCACCTTTCCAGGAGATCGGTTTTTCAGGGGATCAAATCTCCTAGGCTAGGAACTTCACGGAGAAGGAAGATCTCAATGCTAGTGCATTTATAGCCCTGGAGACTATTAGGCACAGGTTTGGAGACTCTTAGTTAGAGAGGATTAGAGAGAGAGATGCTCTAACTAGGGCTCAATCTCGGTGGAATCAATTCTCAAGTTAGGAATACCTTTATCTCGTGAGTCGAGGGCCTATGTTTTATAGCACGGAGACTATTAGCTACTAGTTTGGAGGCAGATTTAGTTACCAACTTTTAGTGTCTTCTAGAATCCATCCTTTACCGTCGGATGACTATATTTTCCCTCATAACACTTCGCCTACAACCTTTCTAGGTAGAACAATCTTCAACTCAACTTGGCTTAGAGAATTTTGTTGTTGACTAATGGCATGATATGATTTGATAGGAGTTCTCAGCTACCCGACTACGACCTGTTTTTTTAGGATGTAGTCAAGCTGACAAGTTCACCGCTCCGTATTAACCTTGATCGACGGGTTGTGACTTTTGAAGGATATGACATTCTAACTTTCAGCGTCTTAAATGCGAAAAGTAATAGAAGAAATCTGCGATGGGACGTCATGACCACAGCTCCAGCAAGGATCATCCCCAAGCGTACAGGGGTAATGACTCACATGTTGCCAATTAGGTAGATGCGTTTGTTTGGAGAACCCTTTTGCAGGTCATCGGATCTCAATTAATTTCTCTCTAGGAAATACGTTTGCGAGTATTGCCTATAAATAGGGTTCTGCAGAAGATTAAGGTTTTACTTTTGTGATGCGTGAGTCTCTCCTTCTCTCGCGCGCATTGAGAAGCCTTTAGTTTCTCTTCCGAGCAGGTTTTTTTTTCTTATTCTCAACTAAGGTAATGGAGGTTTTTTCCTTTAGCTTCTAGGAAGTAGGGTTCTGGTGTTGAGTTGATTCCTTGTTCTTTGAGTTTCCTTGAGATCATCCAAGAATGAGATGGCTTTGCTATTATACCATCCTTTAGGTATAAGCTTCCATACTCTAGGGAGGGAGTCAATTCTCCTTGGCATGGAGAGTTGGCCGTATATATAGAGTTCTTTCGGGTTGTATTTCACCTTCCAATTCCTCCTCTGTTTTGCAAAATCTCGTCCTTCTACAACCCGTCACGTTATACTCAACTTGTTCCAAACTCATTGAGAATCCTCTATGGGTTTGTCATTCACTTCCTTCACCTCAGCTTGGAATCTTCCTTTCATTGATTTCACCTCCTTTTTTACCTAAAAAAACATCCGAATTTTGGGGGTTGGTATTACTTTGCCTCTCGAGTTCATAGAGCTTTCCTAAGAAAAGCCCTATTTGTTATCCATCATTGGAAGATGAGGTTTTTCTTTATTTCCTGTGAGTTTAAATTGTTGATCCCAACCTCATGGGACCCCCCTGCTGCTAATGTTGATTCTTTCTTTAATGTCGAGATGTCACTTGCTAAGGAGGAGCAGTTATCCTTCTCCAAAGTAGTGATTCTCCTCCCTTAGCTAGGGTAGCCATAATAAAAAACCTTTGTGAAGCTAGGCTCTTTCTTCCAGCGGGTAAGACGACCTTCTATTTTGTAGAACTTGCTCAACTTTTCTACTTCAAATATAACTGATAAGATGATATGTTGTTTGCAAAGAACCTGATGGACCAATGTCTTTTGATCCAAAGCTTAAAGAAGTCGTCATGGGTTCCTCTAGTTGTCGCTCTGCATCGACGAAAGTGTCCCGTGTAGGAGATTGTGTGACTAACCAAGAAGCCTTTGGCTCTACCTGAGGCCTTACAATGTTGGTGGTCCCGACGGTCGAGGAGATAAGTGTCTCCCGGGACCTGGAACTACGACCTTTGCCAGAGTTATCTTCTTGGGGTAGAGGTGGATGTTGAACCCAACACCCTTTCCATCGTGCTCGTAGCTACCACTTCAGTGTCTAGAGGTCCTTCTAGTTCCAAGGGTGACCTGTTGACCTCTAGTGTTGTTGATATAAAGTCGTTCTTCACCAATGAAGTAGCTGTTGTCAAGGCCTCCAAGGCTATCTTCTTGGAGTCAGATCTCGCAACCCTACGAGGTCGCAACAAAGAGGAGGCCTTGTGGCTGTGACCCTGATAAGAATGAAGGTATGACTCCGTTAATCATTTTTTTTCTAACCCTTGTCATTCTCTATCTGATTACAGACATGGTGTTTTCTAATCATGTAGTTCGGTCTTTTGATGACCCATATGGCCACACAACTGCGAGAGGAGGTTATGTTCAGGGATCCCTCCATGGAATTGCTAAAGAAGGTTGAGGCCAACCTAGCCTGTGTTAGAGAAGAGAACTTGAAGCTCCACCTCTAGAAGGCCGATCTTTAACTTTAGAAGAGAACTTGTAGTTTCACTGTCTCAATAAATTCTCTTCACTCTTGGCAATCATTGAAGCATCTCTATATGTCTTCTTCACGTAGGGACCTCTATTACTCAACATGTAGCCTCATGCCCTCCCAAAGCAACATTCTTTTATTAGCATTATGGGTCATGACTCCCTCATTTCCTTCTTCCATAACTTGAGTGATCCCGGAGAAGGGATAAATAAGAAGTCCCTTAAATGAATGCGTTGAAATACAAAATATAGTCTTGCGGCTGAATTTTGAGCATTCTTTATATATATATATATAGAGAGAGAGAGAGAGAGAGAGTAGGTTGTCCTGATGGCTGGCGGGCCGCAAGGTCGATGCCTTTGATTGTATCACTCATATATATTATAATATATATATATATATATATATATATATATATATATATATATATATATATATAATATTTTATATTAACTATATATATCCATATCTATGTATATATTTTTATAATTATTATATATATATATATATATATATATATATATATATATATATAATTATTATAAAAATATATACATAAATAGATATGGATATATATAGTTAATATAAAATTATATATACATAGGTGATACAATCAGGCATCGCACTTGCGGCCGGCCAGATTGTATCACTACTCTCTGTCTCTTTCTCTCCCTCTCTCTCTCTCTCTCTCTCTCTCTCTCTATATATATATATATATATATATATATATATATATATATATATATAACGGTGATAGTATCGAAGACTGGACACTGTGTAAGTAAGGTTACCTTCCATTTGGGCATTTGGAGAGTGTTTTTAGGATTTCCAACCATACGGATGGAAAGAACATTGAAAAATAAACCCAAGTATCCATTTTAAGTATAATTTGGTAAGATAGCGATCATCGTTAAATCTTAATGGGTTCTTATTTTTACTTAAGAAATTCCACTCTATAAAATAAGAAGGGTTAAAACGTTTTGGTCACAGCAGAATGCCGTGTTCATTTTCTGTCCCCAAAATTCAAATTTTTGTTGATATGGTGCTAAGTATTGCATATTTTGACATTTTGGGTCTTATATATTCCGTGTTTTAGCATTTTTTGGTCCTAGCTAGCGACATGGCGGTCATCACGGAATACTGATAGAATGCATATAATCTTTTTAATTGTTATGTTTTAGATCATTTATTTCAGCCTGATGATGGGTGATAAGTGGCGGTATATCTTTGATGTGGACGTATTAGACAAACTTTTAAATTTTGGGATGGAAATGAAACGATTTGGCATGTTTTGGGGACCAAAAATGTTTTAATCCAAATAAGAACCATTAAGATGAATGATCATCACCAAATACCAAATTATATGAAAATAAAACATGTTAGCTTATTTTTCGATGTTAACTTCCATCCCATTCTTCATTAGAGAATTGTAAACATATCCACCTCTTAAATAAGAAACGTACGTGCACTAACTTGTTGATGTTACTGGCAAACCCTTATAATAACATGAATATATATGCGGTACAAGCTGATTCTATTACCTCCCATATATAGTTATATATAGATTTATATATATCTAATAATTTATATATACTGTATAGATATATATAGATTATGTATCTATATAGTGAGTCAATGTTAGTGTGAGGCCTAGCAAAGCTCACTATGTGGCTGCATGATCAGGTCGGGTCTCGGTGGCTCGGGCGGCCTACTAGAGTTGTCTCATATGGCCGGTCTTGATCGACCTCACACTAACATTTCCCTATATATATACTTGTATAGTATATATAAATTATTAGATATATATAAATCTTTATATAACTATATGTAGAGGTGATAGAATCAATAGGTCGCACATGCAACCGACCTGTTTCTATCACCTCCCTATATATATATATATATATATATATATATATATATATATATATAGTCGTGATAACATACGGTCGGCCGGATTACTATGCATTCCCACTCGCATCCCGTTTGACCCCCTAAAGCATGTTTGAAGGATTTCCAACCGTACGGATGGGAAGATCATCTAAAAATAAGCTAGCATATCCATTTTCATACAATTTGGTAACCGTTTGGTCTTCCTACTTAACGATTCTTATTTTATAGAAATTTGAGCGATATAGAATTTCACGTTAAGATGGCCCTACAAGTTCCCAAATTGTATGAAAATATTTTCGATGATCTTCCCATACAATATGTTGAAATCACTAAGCTTTATATTCTAGAAGTTTCAAATGGGCGGCGACGGAAATCTGTGATGCATCGCGTCCGACCGTATCATCATCAGCGATATATATATATATATATATATATATATATATATATATATATATATATAGGGGCGTGTTACGGTCGGTCGGTCATTTTGTAACCGCGAACATTCCAGCTTTCGCCTCTCATTTGATCCACGAGAATGTTTGAAGGATTTCCACTGATGCGGATGGGAAGATCATCGAAAAATAAGCTAGCATTGTCAATTTTCATACAATTTGGTAACCATTTGGTCCTCCCACTTAACGGTTCTTATTTTATAGAAATCTGAATGATCTAGAATTTCAACCGTCAAGTGTGAGGACCAAAAGCGGTAACAAATTATATGAAAATGTACATGCTGAGCTTATTTTTCGATGATCTTCCCATCCATATAATTGAAATCTTTCAAATATGCTCTAGGAGGTCAAATGAAGGCGAAAATGCTCTAAATTTCTTTATATATATATATATATATATATATATAATATATATATATATATGAATTTAGAGCATTCTTGACATGCATATTTTTCTGAAAGTAACCACAATAGAGAATTAATCACTATGATAAGAAATGACATTATAATCAATATGATAAGAACGACATTAAACATAGGCACAATTCGAACGTATTGAGCCGCTATTTAAGCCTTCTCTGATGCTGGTACCGTGAAGGCTGATGTGGTGGAAAACTTGACCCCAAAATTTATAACCCAACACCTATACTTTACACTAAGTGAGTGGATTTACCCCGCAGTACAGATAATGTGCGTGGGTTAAAAATTACGGTATGCACTTAGAATTTACCACGGCGGCAGTATGTCACGTCCCAGCTCCAAGTTTGGCTCGAGGAAATATCTAGGCCGAATTTTCCGTAGCTTGATGTGGAGATCTACCTAGAATTGGATCTAGAGTTGGATGGACTCAACACACAAATTAGGAAGGTTCTAGAAGGATGGCTACTAGAAATCTTGTGGGATATTAATGAAGTAAAGAAGTAAAAGTGTGCTTAATGAAATTTCTTTGTATCTTCTAGAGACTAGGAATGATCTAGAAAATTATGGCATCAATCCTAGGTATGGAGGTCTACACACTCCATAAATAGGCCAAGAGGCCTCCAATTTGTAATTACTCCTTGGGATATTGAGCAATACAAGTTCTCTTCTACAAAAACTCTCTTGGAGTTACTCCTACTTTCATACTACAAAATCTCCTAAGTTCCTTTTTTACGCCTCTTTGGGAGAATTTGGGGTGAAGGCGGAGGCTTGAATGTACAGCGAATTAGCATTAAGTGCTTGCCCGACGTTATCTAGATGAAGAGCTAAGAAGGCGTAACAATTAGCCCACTTACCCTTTTAATAGTTTTTGTTTTTATAACTTAATTATTTCTTATTTTACTACCACCAAGGTTATACAATACGTAGCATTAGAACAGTATTCTTGCGATTTTTGAACTTTTCTTCCATTTTGCATACCATCGGCCTAGCCTTGTATGTTCAATAAAAATGTGAGAGACCATCTTTTTCTTTCTCCCTTGTTATCAAAGCCCTTGATGTTTCCAAATGAAATAGAAGTAACATTTCACATATCTGATACCGAAGGGTTTGAACATTTTGGAATATTACCTCATTTGTTTCTCTGTCTTCCTCCTATTTGCCATCCAATGGCTAGCTTCAGCGTCCTGTACTAATCTTTTGCATACGTTCGCTTAAGCCCCCTTCAAAACCAAGAGATTCTAATCCGATTAATACGTACATAGCTTGACAATCTTAGAAAGAGACCAAGAAGAACCTTGAGAATTTTCAAGGTCAGCTATGGCCCGTGTGGGAACATCACGGCCCAATTGTTTGTGTTTTGGATAACTCTAATAGATTTCCCACTGTGATTTGGGTCCATCCACAGATTTTCACCCCAACATTTGTATGTATGAGGGAGGATTTTTGTGCCTACTTTTCTCCCTTGCTTGGGAGATTGGGACATAGGGTGTATCATTTTGCAATCTCCACTTGTTGAAGCTAATTTCTTTTTCCACCCAGCATTTTTTTTTGTAAAAGGAAAAGCTTGATTTACAAACTAGCTATTAATATTACATAATAGCATTGACCAACACGACCCTTGGGCCATATTAGTATCTTGGTCCCCGTTAAGAGCTTACCTTTTCGTCGTGAGGTCTGGGTTTGAATCACCCGGGTAGGGGAACTTGCACTTACTCTATACTTAGTAATCCATCACGATTTGTATAAGTAAAGGAATCTCTTCCCTCCTTTCTATACAGCCTTTACCGACCTTTTAGAGCAATTGCAAACTTTGTATAAGCTTCCATTTGGCCATGTGCCAATTGCAAAACTTGATCCCATATGAAGCCTCATTTCCAAGCAATCTTGTTACAGAACAAATTTTATATACAATAAATAATACTCGATTTTAGCTATAAAATAAAATGAACATAGAAATTTAAAACTATACTTATACAAATTAATATCTTTGATATTCTTATTACAATAACAAGTGAGAATAACAATAGGATTTGCAAATACACAATCAACAAAATAGTATATGAAAAGCACGATGGAATCTTTGTCCACAAAATGTATTCTCATTTTTCTTGGCAGAAGAAGGTTTTTGTTGGGAAGAGACTTAAGGATTTGTTGGTATAGTCTCCCCTAAGAACATATTCAAGAGTGATCTAATATAAGAGTTTTAAGTGGAATTGGTACCAAGTTCATGAAATAAAAAAAGATCTTTGTATTTTTGGAGAGGTAGATGGGGTTTTCTCAAGTCTCTCTAGCTTGTAGCTCAAATGCACAACTAACCTTCTTTGTATAGTATTAAAAAACTAGCCGTTTTGGGAGAATAATGGTCACACTAATATACCAAAGACCTCTTGGTCTATTGGTACCGGGTTCCTTTTGTAGGGTGTATTCTCTCGGGATGAACCTAGGATCGAACCTCCGCTCTTGCGAGGTGTGGGCTCAAGTGTGTTGAGTGGGCTCCACGCCTGTGCTCGTCCCTAATTTCCTTCATGGGGGCGCTTGTCACCTTTGTCAAAAAAAAAAAATGGTCACACTAATATAGAAATCATTATACACCAAGAAAGTAATTACCATAAAATCCGAAAATGGTCAAATAAATATTTAAGGGAAACAGATAACAAATTAAATAAGACAATCAATTAAATTTTTGAGTTTTTCTATTTTAAAAAAACTTTTGAAGTTCCAACAATCCCCTAAAAAACTTAAATATTAAATTAATCTTAAAATCAAATTATTGGCACTATAACAAAGTTGATAAATGATAATAAATCGATTGTAAATATAAAATAAAATGAAGATAGAAATTTAAACTAGACGTACAATTTAATATCTTTGATATTTTCCCTACAAGAATAAGTGAGAATAACAATAGGATTTATAAAATACAATCAACAAATAATTATAACGGAAGAGTGGCTATTACTATCCTAATGTGTATTCCAACCTTTCATGCAAGGGTTTTGTAGATAAAGACTCCCCAAGCATTCAACCGGTACAGTTTCTTTTAAGAACACGACTTGAAGAGATCTAATGCAGAGTTTCGTAATGGGATCAAAGTAGTAAAAAAAGAAAGAATGGTATCTTTGCAGTTTTAGAGAGATGACTTTCTCAAATCTTACACTTGTATCTCAAGCGCTCATCAAACATTCTCTCTATAGTATTAAAAAACTAGATGTTTTAGGAGAATAATGGTCACATCAATATAGAACTATTATACCCAAGAATGCAATAATCATAAAATCCAAAAATAGTCAATAAATAATAAATTAAATAGGACAATCAATTAAAATTTTGAATTACTATTTTAAAAAACTTTTAAAATTCCAATATGTCTCTGTATATCTTAAGAGACTTCCATCGTTGTTTTGCTCTAGCTTTCAAACAACCTTCCGTTACTTTCTTCAAATATTGGCCAGGGATGAATCTACTATTCATCCCTGTACTTTATTCGATTGTTCATTACCATCCCTGTACTCTAAAAATGTTCAATACGATCCATGTTTTTTGCGTATTTCTTTCAATATAATACCTGTTGCTGAAGTGGCAACACAGGTGACATACGAATGAAATACAACCTATTTTTTCTATTTTTTTCATTTACAGGTGATCGTATGTTAGTGACATGGCATGACAGGTGGCCGTATTTGCTGATGTGGAGTGATATGTGTTGTGATGTGCTGACTTGTCATGCCACGCCATCAAGTATTGCCACAACAACATGACTTGGAATTCACTTTTTAAGACATGCTGATGTGGGGTGTTGACACTACCACATCAGCATGGCTCAAAATTCCCCTTTCACTGCATGCTGACATGGCATGCCACGTCAGCACATACTGCCACATCAACATGACTTAAAATGTTCCTTCCAAGGCATATTGATGTAGCATGCTGACATGGCATGTCATGCCAGAAAATACTACCACATGACGTACTTGGAATTAGGGAATAAAATACCTATAAAGTAAAAAATTTTAAAAGGGGAATTTAAGGCCTGATGATCTAGCATGCCACGTCACCAAGTACTACCACATCATCATGACTTAATCTTTTTTTTATTTTTTGTTCTCGTGGCATGCTGGACTCACGTCAATAATACACATGTCACTCCACGTCGATGAAAGTCACGGTCACTTGTCACTCCGTCAACAAAATATTGC